>JAKWJD010001755.1:42868129-42978671 GCA_027705065.1 Solanum peruvianum
CTCTTTGGTCTTTCTATTTTCTTTTATTCAAACCCTCTTTCTTTTAGCCTAATTAGCATATAATTAAGTATAAAAGATGGCAATAATACCGCACTAATTAACTCAAGGTTACCTCTTTTAACCCACAAGTAATTAGACTTATTAACATTAATCCACTAACTGTATAATTAGGCAAGAATAGTCCAAAACGTCCCTTAATCAACTTAAAGAACTCCTACCCCAGACTGGGATTACGCAGCCTGTGACGGCCCGTCGTGCCTGCGACGGTCCGTCCTGCTGCTCTGTCACAGAGTTCAGAGACCCAATTTCCTTGAATGGTCTGTGACGGTCTGTCGTGCCCACGACGGTCCGTCCTGCCAAGTCGTCACGAAGTTCAGAGAGTCGATTTCAGTACCCAATTTTCAGAATTTCTAAGTGTTTTTAAACGAGACCCTGCGACGGTCCGTCGTGCCCATGACTGTCCGTCGTGGGGTCCGTCGTCTCAGCCAGTTTTCCACAAATAAAATCTGCTGCACAAAATGACTAAACAGGTCGTTACATAAATGCACACAACCCATTTTATATATTATTACAAGACATTAGTATCATCAAAATAATTTTCAAACAACTCCGGCGAAGATTGAGACTTTGATCCTCTTGAACACGAGAGCTCCTATTTGTATACTTAGTTTGATTTTCAGTCTTTTTCTTCTTCTTGTTTTGTAGTTAAATAATTCCTTTGTTCATATGTTTTGCATACAAGTGCAATGATTACTTGTAGTTCCATACCTAAAATGAATCATGTGATTAATTCAAGAGATTAAGGAAACATTTCACTACCTTACAATGAGTCATTCGTTACTCGTTCTATTCATTAATATTTCATAAGCCGTTTTTTATTGTCTATGCAATCTGTTTCATTTCATTCATGTTAAGGAAGTTATAAGGTTTTAAGGTTTCATTATGTTTCTACTTCCTTTTATTGTCATCATACAACAAGTCATTATAAGCCATCTTATTTGGCCTTGCCCATTATTAGATGAAACTTCATATATATTGTTATTGGCAATTGATATTCTTAAGATCTTCATCTTAGCTCACTTGGAACATACATTCCGTCATCATTATTTCTTGCTTACATAGAGACATCTTTAGAAGTAAGATCATGCAAGCTAATATAAAATGCAGTGTCTTCCCCACATCGATAAGAGGAGATTCACCGATTAAAATGAACTAGATCATGTGAGATACTCATGAAATCCTATGTCTGGCCCACATTAAAAAGGGGTGATTTCCAGCTAAGGCGAATCCATCTGAGTTTCTCACTCTACATACAAACGGAGTGGCTCACGACCATAGTGAACCAAAAACATCTTTTGAGTATTAGCCGAATTACATCATGTGAGCTTGACACGAAATACAGTGTCTAACCACACCTAAAAAGGTGATCTCACTGACAAGGTGATATCGAAACATACCTAGAACTCTTAGGTTGAAACCACATCCTAGTTCCTATGTTAGATAGAAATAGTTCGATAAGTAAGGACGTAAAGAGACTATTATCCCCTCGGTTGTATTCTCATCTCATCTCATGAGACTTACACATGCAAGAAATGCTCATAACTAGTCTATTGGCGCTTTGTTCACTTTCAGTATCTTATTTTACTTTTAGAGTTAACTCAAAACATTCTGGAAGTTTTCTTCTAGATTGAGATTTACATACTCTATTGATGACTTTTCATCCTTATTTTACAGTGATGAAATGTGAATTGTCCTAACATATCATCCTCTGGTGTTAATGAGATTTGTCTCGCACGTTCTAACACCTTCATTCGTTCTTTTAACACCTCGTTCTAGTCACTTTCTTAACTTTGACATCTTTAGTTATGTTATTACTCTTGTTACTTTTTTTCTTTTGTTTAGTAGCTTTATATCATCAATATGGACGATGAGCATTTTATTCAATAATTACATAATTTCATAGTTCATTCTATTAGAGAATTTTGGGACTTCTCCAATGATGACATGCCGTGGATATGGATTCATTCAATTACTTTAGACGTGCTTATATTGTCATTTCAATACTTTGGCTATGTATTATTGGCATAAAAATTGTATTGGCCTAAGTAATTTGGAAATGATTTCATAGCCATCTTTGTTTGCATAAGACAATTTTACATTCGCTCATGTTTAATTTTATATTTATTCACCATCAGACATATTTTATTAATTAAAGATAAAATTATCACCAATTGTATTCAACTTGTTGAACAATGTTTTTTTAGCAATTTTATTGGCATAAGCCAAACATTCACTCAGGATGTGATTTCATGGAGATCTTTTAAGACAACCTAGTTCATGACTTTAAGCTTAACGTTTTTAAAAATCTTTGACAGCATCTTATTCACATTTGAGGAATATACAATCTTCGTAAAGTCACATAGCATAAACTATGAATTAAGACGTCACACATAACCACTTAAACATTTTCGGACATACCTTAGCAATACATTGTTCTTTAATTCACGTTACAAACCATTAGCATCATATGAGTTTAATTCATGGTTCATTCGACTTTTAAAAATCAAGAACCTTACACATTAATTTCATCCAGCACCACATACAAACAACATGATCAATACAAATGTATACAACGTGAAAATCATACAAGGATACCAGGGAAAGAGGGAAGCCTAACAAGAACTTTGGGAACAACCCTAGTTTTTTGAGATTTCATGGATTTGCTCGAAGGAAAATATTCTTGAAGAAATCATTCGAGAAGAAAAACCTAACCTTATGTAGACATTAACCCACGAAGAGCACCTTCAAAGAAACCTTGAAGGAACCTTAAATAGCCTAGATGGAAATCGATAAACCTTCTGCCTTATTCTTTCGTTCGTTGTTTTTTGATTTGTGTTGGGGAACTCTTGGTTTTTGAACGTGAGTCTAAGTCTTAGGAACTGATATTGACTCATTAAACTAAGGTTTAATAAGTTAATTTGATAAATTTATTTACTAATTACAATAAATACCCTCCTAAATTTACTAAACCTTAGTTGAATGAGTCACTTCACTAAACCTTATGAAAAAAAACAACATCGATCAAACCTATATCATGAAAACCAAAGTATGTCAAAGCCTCTTAATTTAGCCACAACATCCCCTACTAGGATAAATCAAACAAACTCTTTAATCTTCACCTCCTCCCTCTCCATGGTCGGAACAAGGCAACATGAAATCTCCTTACTCATCACACATTTACACTTCAAATACTAATACTCACAATCATAAGAACACTCATCCAACTTTTCATATCCCATCTATCAAGTAACACTTAACCTTTCCTGCTCCCTCAACCTCTACTACAAAATTTCTCAACGGCTACACTATAAGGACCACAACATAATAAAAAAAGGGACAGACATCATATAACAAAACTCTTACGTATGATTAGAAGAATGAAGAAGTGAAACTTGCTTATAGCTAGTAGCCTTCTATCTATTAATAATGTGGAACGCTTTATTTTATGAACAAGACTGTACTAGACATTCTTGTTTTGACAACCTATGACAATCCTTTAACCTTATGCTTTGATATGTAGTTTTTCATGATCGGAGAGCACCACCAAGTCATAATGTTGATTAATTGACCTCTCAGAGGTTTTTTTACAAGAAATATCGATCATTTAGTGCATATGACACATAAAATAAGTAATAATTTACAACAATCTTCACACATGAATGAAGAATACTTTCATTAATAAGAAAACAAAAGACTTTAAAAAATATCAAACTATATAATGTCTCATTTAACCATATAATACTTTAGAATAAAACATTTGGGACAAAAATCGGAAGACATGAAATAAAGACTAAAATACATAAAGGGAACATGTGGGTCTTGTGCTACAATGTATAACGACTCACGAAAACCTCATCTTCAATGCTTTTAAACATATCCATCATAAATGGAAGATCAAGACTTCAATCGATACACTTTAGTCAAAAAAAAAAAGGAAAAGAATGAGTTACCATATTAAGCACTAAGTATGACATGAAGAGATAGCCCATACACACTCTTCAAGCACACCTTGGAGATCCTCAAAGCTAGCCTAAATAAAAACTTATCTATTGAACATGCTTTTACTTAGTGAACAATATTATTTTGAAGACATTTAAAAGACAACGAATGAATAGGGGCCTACATATAATGATCTTGGAAGACCTAGGAATTTACTTTAGTATATTAAGAGCCTACACGTGCCATGTGTAGATAGTGCCCCATTAAACTATGTACACGTTGTAGAACCTATCCAATACTAGGGCTGACATCCCACATTATGAGAATAGGAATTAACATACATAGACCATACAAGCTTTGTATGGAATTCATTGTCATAAACACCCCACACCATGTAAGGTGTTCTACTTTCCAAGGGTAGAACTAGGACACATCCCCTGTTGGCACATGTAAATGGATATTTAGGGATTATTTGTACTATAGTATTATATCATGTAGAGCTACTACAACAAGAATATCAAGTCAGTTCTTTGCCTTTGTTCACATTAAGTTAGTCATTCACGTAATTTTATTAGAGAGGGCGCCATCATTTAGATTAACGAACAATAATACCATTTTAAAAAAGGGATCCACAAGGGTCTATAGATCAAGGTTAATTAGGATGGCTCTTATGACTTTCTTAAAGATTGTTCATGCGTTCAGACCAACCAACCTCTAAGTATATCATTCAAGTACAAAAGGGAACCATTTAAGTCTATCAATTAGAGATTATTTATGAAGATTTTTTTCATATTAAATGTCTCATATTGTTAAACATTATTTCATATTTAAGGTTTCAAATCATAAACAGTTTTTATATTCAAGGTTTCCATTCGTCATTCATAGCATGGCACCTAGAAGGCCCCCAAAATGATTAGGGTGGCTTGAACCTAACTTTTTCCTATGATATTGAAAACATGTTAATATATGCATGAGTTACATAGAGTTATTTGGAAGTAAAACGTCCAAAGACAACCAAGACGTTTGACGACTAGTCACCTAAGGGGCCTTATGTGTTTTATGTGTATTTGTGTGTGTCATGATCTTATTAGGTCCTTAAATGACTAATAATTATGATTATATAATTTTTGGTGAGTTTCATGAAGATAAGACGTCAAACATACAAGAACCTCCAAGACTTTCAAAAGTTAGCCCTTGTTAGATGCATGGGTGTGTCTTGAATGTGTCTAGCATGTTGGACATGTTGGGTGTATTTTTTTTGGTGAAATTGATGTTGAAGGTCATTGACTTATTAATGTTCATATTTATGTTGGAAATGCATGGTACGACTCTCCAATGGCCTCTAAAGAAGGACCTAAAAGTATTGATACAGTGGGCAGTGTCAATTGACTCCATCAAGCAGTCGACGGACATTTATGCTACGGATGGCCCTGCAAAAGAATAGCCTAGGACCCAAATAATGGAAGCTACAGACGGTCAGTCTATGGGCCAACATGGCGTCCATGGATGACTGTCAATGCGGGATGCAGCCACTACCTGCACACTATTTCATTGAAGATGTGAATGGGAAATTCATAGCATGTGCTAAATGACACTACATGGTTTATTTTATGATTTGAGGATGTATTAAAGTGGTCAAAAACGTGAAAAGCCCATTCCTAATTCAATTGACACAAATTAGACTTTCCCTCCAAAAACATTCTCCCTAGAACCTCCATTAAGGGTAAGCTCAAGAACATCTTGGATCTTAGATTTATATGGGTTTCTCATAAAGTTTTAGAGGTTTTCTTCTACAATAATGTATGGTGATCCTCAATCTCTAGTTATTTATGACCCCAAAAAAATAATTAAGGTGATTAGATCCCCAAATATGTCTAAAAAGTTTCATAATATGTTCATTAAGTTTTTTATAGTATTCATACTTGATTTGAGGTTATTTGGAAGTCAAACGTCAAGGGACGACGAGGATGTTAGACGACTACTCACTAAGGGGACTTAAGTGTATTCATGTGCTTATGTGTGTGTCATGTGTTCATGAGGTCCTTATATGAGTTATAATGATATTTATAGGAAGTGTCTTATGTTTAATGACAAGTGGAGGTCAATCCTTCAAGAACGTCCAAGAGGTTTGAAAGTTAGCCTTTTAAACATGCTAGTGTGTCCTTGTATGTTTGAGTTGTTTTCATGTGTTGTTTGGAGTAGAAATTTAGTGTATTTTACCCTAATATCCTAATATACATGTTAAGGGTCAAAATATCCGGTTATGAATCTTCGGGGACCAACTAAAGGGCCCCCAGGAACGACCCAAACAATGGACAAGAGGCTGCCCAAGGTAGAGAGAAAAACAAGATTTGTACTTTCCCTGTGTGACGCGCGCCTTGCACGTACCTTACTGTCAAAAAATTTATTTGGGGCAGAATAGGGAGGCTGCCCCATGACGCGCATCTCACTCCCCATCCGATTGCTTCGTTTTAAGTCAATTTCTACATGTCTAAAAGTCCAATAAACATGCAAATGTTTTGGTAACTTCAAGAGACGATTATAAACTGATTTTATGACTTAACATGCTAAAAACCCAACACCAAATAAAAAAATCAAAAATCCCAAATCACTCTTCTTCTCCAAATTCTCTAAAACCTCAATTGAAGGAAAACTCAACTTCAAACTATGGGGTGGATTTTAATGGTTTCTTCTCAATATTCTCATGGTTATTCAATAAATAAGGTATGGTGATCCTTAATCCTTAGTTATCAGTTCATCTAAGGAGTAAATCATCGATTTTCAAATATGATTCAAAGACAGAAATTCCCAATTTCCATCTAGCCATGGGTTGTTTCTCAATTTGATTTCAAAAGCATGTTATGACAAATTAATGATTATATATTGTTTTATGACTAATTTCAATTATATTTCATAATGAACCCATGTTCTCTCTGATTGTCAAATTAGCCTATGTCTTGGGCATTGTGATCTAGACTTTGTAATTATTGAATTGTGATTCTAGCATGTTGAATTCCATATATGTAATGTGTTAATTGTATATTAATGGTGAATTGTTAATGAGTGATTCATCTGTATCATGGTCTGATGGTTTGAATGAGAGTAGTCTATAGTTCTCATATTTTCTATAGATTGCTAATGTTGTTTCAATGTGATCTCGATTCTATGGTAAATTGAAGCATGATTTAGTTTATACAGTTTTTCGTTTAGCTACTATTTTAACATGCATTAATGTGAATTATAGGAATTGATCATGATGATAAAAGGTTGGAGGAAATTTTAAATTTGCCTTATTCTCTCTACATTTTTTTATAAAATTTCTAGTTGATGTAGCCTCGTATGGCATTGTGTGGTATGGTCCACAAGTTGCGGTGTTTACATTATTGTCATACTATATATGATTTGATCATGTCCTTGAAGGAAATTCTATCTTGAAAGTGTTGTTATGATGATCAAACAATGTGAAGTATTATGCCTAGTCTCCGATGCTAGTTTAGGATCTAGTTTATATTCAAACGACTATTACGTCCAAGGTGTAGTCTACAAGTTGATGTTCGAATACTCTTGTGTAGTAGGTTACCTACCTTTGTACCCCTATATGAATATGTTGTCTTAAACATTATTAAGAGTCCTAGATGTATACGATAAATATGTGTTACCTCCTATGTTATGATTGTTGGTCTGTGGTATATATTTCCTATTACTCTATATATGAGTTGTCTATGGTTTAAGGGAATTAAATGGGTATTGTCATATTTATAAGGTGTCTGCCTTAATTTTAGGATTGATGCATTTATATTATTATGTTTACCAATGTACAAAGATTCACACCTCATGAATGCTTATCAATGTTTTATAGGTTCATGGTTTCTAATGAAAGGACAATTCTCATATGCACTAATGTCTACTAATATTAATGTTAAGTATATGTTTTTGAAGTAAGATATGTATCCCTTAACTACGATTTCTTGATACGTTTACTAGTATGGGCATGGGTATGGGACCTTGTGTATGCATTGCACATTGTGCCTCGATAGGATAGTTCAGAGGTTTGGTTTTTTATGTATATGAATATTAATGCATTGTTATGTTATGAATGTGTAAAATGTCTTGAATGTTTATATGAAATGATTGCTCATATAGTTACACCTATACACTTATGCACTAATAATGTAAAGTATGAACATGTGTGGCCTTAATAAGTTTATGTGGAAGGTTTGCTCACGTATATGTACATAAACACACACATGTATGATGATCTAGAAAAAAGAGGGGCGCTTTGATGGTGTTCCCAGGCGTACCTTAAACTAGATAGGTGCTTGCATATGCTATGTCCATGTGAAAGGGTTTCTCAGATTACTTTGATTAATGAACTTTTATCTATAACCTATGAGTTAAGCATATGATTGGTTACCTCTCCTAAGCCTTTATTTTAAAAAGTAATGAAATAATGTCTTTTCAATTAAGGTTACTTAGCTTAGAAAAAAGGTAACTTGTAGATGAGGGGGTGACACCTTCCCAAGGAGGGAAGGTAGGGTTCACCATAGTCCTCAAAGGGTTAATAGCCTTACACCCCAACAAAGACATAGTGTGATAGACGTACCTAAAGATCCATAGGCTATGCTTGACACATAGGATCTATCAAGTTATATTACTTCATATGCTAGCATGTGTTAATGTTCTTCCATGTCTAGGTAAGAGAAACTTGTTTTGGTGTAAGTCTCTACAACACTAAATTCCTTGTTTATCACTCATAGTCTTAATTTCAGTTAAGGCTATAGTTTACCTAATGTAAAATGGACAATTGAAGTATATGACTAGGACCATAACTAGGATAACCTAAGGGAAGTTACTTAGTGTAGGTGGGGGTAAGGGACTTCATCTATGCATTGCACAAGTATCTCTTAAAGGGAGTTATAGGAAGGTGTTGTAATGTATAAGATTATGTTTATGTTCCTTATGAATGATGTTCTAATGTTGTATACTTATTTTGATGATATTCATGTTATGAGTCGACATGATGTGTCCTTAACTTATATTCATATTGTGGATCTTATTGACTATATGACGAAGTTCTGCTTGACATGAAGGAGGTTTTCTATTCCTGTCTTGTTGATGGTTGAAGGGAATTTTCAAACTTGTAGTCTCTTTGTAGGTTTACATATTATATGTTAGGTTATGGAACGTCACATATACATTGCAGAAGTACACTTTAAAGGCAATATGTGTAGGGTACTATGTAGTTCTTATGATATGAATTACTTTTATGAATTCATGTGTTGGGTTAATGAAGGTTTTATGCATGATTCCCTAGTGGCCTTAAAGTGATGGTTATGTGTGGGTAGTGTTATGGGTCATTGTCTATACATTGCACAAAGCATTACTAGAGGGTTACAATAGAAGACTAGGAGTTAAAGTAAAAGTAAAGAGTTCACTATAAAATTAAGTAAGTTCACTGTAATTTATAGTGAGTTTACTGTAAAGTAGTGAGTTATATGCTAAATGAAATTTGTGGTTTTATATGATGTGTGGCCACAGAATATTACCATATGAAGTATGTCAATTATATAATGCTTATTATATAAAAGTTTTATAAAGTTTTCACAAAAATGGATGATGTATGATTCAAAGTAAAATGTCCCTTTTAAATGCATATTTTGCATGGTTTCCATACTTAGTACATTTTTGTACAAACACCATTCTTCTCTACATTTGTACACAAAGCGTAGGTTATGGATGGTTAAATGATTTCCATGTGGTGAAGAGATTGATAGATGTTGCTGAAGCTCAAGGAAAAGAGTCCTTAAGATTCTTGGATTTCCTATGTCAATGTTCTCACATAAGGTTATGTAATAGGTTAGTAATAATTTTTATTGTGAAGGGTCATGTACTTTTGATAATCTATCCTATGATGTTGAGTCTAAGATGGAAAAAGAGAGTTAGAGTCTATCTATGTATATTGACTTATATTCTAATATAATGGAAGTGATTTTTTAACATATGATGTGCTATAAGAAGTTTTAAATTTTCTACTAAATTTACGAATACAATGTGGTGAATGATAACTATGGGCTTTTATAAGACCTCCGAGGGTCAAGTACGCCATTTTATTTCTAGAGGGTGCTCCCGGGATGGTACAAGTTAATAGTCCCACTACAGAGTTCTTTTAAAAGTTTTTCAAAGAGATTTCATGATCAACCTTCAATCTTTCAATCTAGGCATGGGTTCTTTCTTAATATGTTTTCAAACGATTCTCTTCATGAATTGATGATAATATATTTGTTTTAACGTTAATATCAATCAAATTGAATTATGAACCCATGTTGTCTTTAAACATGTATTGTGATCGTAAATTTGCATTGATGGAATTGTGATTATATTATGTTAAATTTCCTATGTCTACATTTTTATATGGATATTGATGATGAATTATTAATGAGTGATCCACGTGGATGATTATATGAATGTTTGAGCAAGACTAGCCTATGTTATTTTATGTGTTCACATTGATCTCGACATTATGACAATTGTTGTAGGTTTTTGATTATGTAAATATCCTTGTAGCTACTGCCTTAGGTTAATTTTATGGATGAATTGTGTATGAATCCTAGGTGATCAAATAAAAGGAATTTGGTAAGGATTGTTTTACAGTTTTTAGCCTATAGATTTATTATTCTATGAATGTGCTGCGATCTTTATTATAGGTTAAAGGAAGTATGATTTAGATTAGATCACTACTTCTTTATATACTTCCCTGCATGTGTATTGTTTGTAAATATAAAATTGATGATAAAATCAAGGGAGATTGGTAGGTAATCTATGTTTCTAAACTTTCTAGTCAATTGACGATATAATGTATATATTAGTACAATGATGTAGTAGTAGCTTATGCTTGACATCGTATATGATTAATTCTACTTTAGATGCTACCTAAAAAATGTTATTATGATGAATTACGTGTTGTTGTTCCAATGTGGATAGATAATGAAGAACTTGATCTCTACTTATAGATTAGTATTCACTGTATTATATAATCTATAAGGTATAAATGTATGATTACGTCTATGAAGAGATACTTGTAGTTTCCTCCCTATACATTAATTAATTATTAAAGATTAGTATTTATTAATGATTATCAAGGGCTAATGGATTTTTATGAATTTCTCTGTTGCTCTACTCCTCTACTTCTCGACTTCTCTATAGTATTATTGATAGAATTATCCTTGTATGGCATTGTGTTGTATGCTCCACTTTTTATGGTGGTGTTTACAGTATTGACAATACATATTTGTTCATTATGGACTTGAAGTCAATTATACTATGAATGTTTGTTGGTGAGGAATCACTCTACGTGAAGCCTATGCCTAGTTTACTATTTTAGCTATGATCTAGGTTGTATGGCTAATGTTAGGAACATGGAAGTGGTCATATTAACCTTATATATGTGATTCCTATGATGAGGTCCTATAATTTAGTATGTGAAGTAAACCTAATATATGTGCATAATGACTAGAGCTTACTGTAAAGATATTGTAACTCTTGAATAAATCAGTCTTTTACTATGCTATCTATTGTATGTTGTTCTGTGATGTATCATTCACTAGGATGACTTGATAGTTTTAGTGGTATAGGCAAGGGTATGGAACCTTGTCTATGAATTGCACATGTGTGCCTTCATAGGAAAATTCCTAGGTTGGTCTTCTAAGTAGAGGCATAGGATTGTATGAACATGTCATGAATATGACTTACATGTTACGATGTTTAAGTATATTATATGATTAAGTATGAATGATCATAGTGTCTTTTTGTTATAAATGAAAGGATTGCTAATGTAGTTATACCTTTACACTCACACATTGAATATGAACATGTATGACATTAATATGTTATATAAGAGGTTTGCAAACAGATGAGTATACACACATATGTATGACTATCTAGTAAATGGAGGGGCCTTGAAGGTATGCTCAAGTGTACATATGCTATGTCCATGTGAAAGCCATTTTCACATAAAGTAAGTTTATGAACTCTCATCTATGACCTATTAGCTAATTATATGAGGAGTTTATCTCCTAAATCCTACATTTTATAAGTAATATTAATAAAAGGCTTTTTAATAAGGAGAACTTAGCTTAACACTGAGTTAACTTGAACATGGGAGGTGTTTGTTTCCCTTGGAGAAAGATTCATCATTGGGTTCTCATAAGGTGTTGATTTCCTTTGGAGGAATATTCACATATGGTTGCAGATAAGGACTTGACTTTCCCTGAGGAAGATTCACCCATGATTTCTCATGAACAGAGATTCCACTGCCAATGAGCATGCAGAGGGATCAAGCAAGTGAATTCAATAGTATGCTAGCACGTGTTAATGTTGTACATTGGGCAGGTAAGAACACCTTCAATTGGTGTAAGTCTCTACTACACCATATTCAATGTAGCATCCACTGTCTTAATGTCGGTGAAGTCTATAGTTTTCCTAAATTAAAATGGACAATGGAAGTAAAGTAAGTACTCTAACTAGGACAACCTAATTTAGTTGCTTAGTGTAGGTGGGCGTATGGGACTTCACCTACGCATTGCACAAGGGTCTCTTGAGGGAGTCCCTAGGAATGTGTTCTAATGAATATATCTATTTATATGTTCCTTATGCATGACTTTGTAGTGTTTGTCTACTTGTTGTGATGAATGCATGGTGTGAGCCTATATGAAGTGGTCTTGTTGTATATGCATAATACTGGTCTTAATGAATGTATGGTAATGGTCTTGCTTTACATGAATGAAGTTTTCTTCACTTGTTAGGTTGATGTGAAGTGATATTAGTATTTGTACAAAGAAAATTATGGTTCACTCTAATGTCATTAATGTCTTGGTTCAAGTGTATTTATGATGTATTATGCTTAAATCATGATATATGTTTGCTTATATAAGTTGTATAAATGTTTTGTCCTGTGACATTAATGTGATGCACGGCACCAAGTATCACTAGAGGGTTACTTGGGAGGTAAACGAGAAATAGAGGAAGTTCATTTTAAATTCTTACTGTAAAGTCGAGTTAGGTTACTGTAATGGGACATCAATTGTGTCTTAAATGCATTGTATGATTTGATACGTTATATGATTTATGAATATGCATATATAAAGTATGTGAATTTTATAAATGTTATTTTATCAACGTTTCATGAAAAAGTCCCTTTTAAATGCATTATTTTGCATTGATGCCATACTTAGTGCATTCTTGTACTAACTCCATTCTTCTTTAATTTTTACACAAAGTGTAGGTTATGGATGCTTAAAGGATGTCTTTAAATAATGAGGAGATTTCTATGAGATTCCTAAGATCAAGGAAAGGGGTCCTTAAGTTCGAAGGATTCCCTACTTATGGTTTACTATAAAGTTCTATAATATAGTAATTAGGTATTATGTTTTAAGGGTCGTGTCACTAATAAAATGTAATGATGTTTAGTAAAGGGTGGCAAAAAGAGACTAGTCTTTAACTATTATTGTCATATTTTATATATAATGGAAGGTGTTGTTCTATTATATGATATGATAAAAATGTTTAAAGTTTCATCTAAATTTACCCATAAGAATGCGATTAATGATACTATGGGATTGTATAAGACCACCGAAAGGTCAAGTATTATGAATGGGAATTAGGAACGTCTTGATTGTTGCAACTATTCTATTCATTATATGGAATGCCTAGGGAAGTCTATGGTTCGGATTATACATAGTTCTTCAATTATTGATGATGAACCCTTCTCCCTTAAAACCTATGTTATGAATTGAAGTTTATTGGGATAGTGATAATACAATTGGATTAGTATTGTATAGATTATTGTTCTATTATGTTGCTAAAACTATTCTCGGGTGGAATTGATTGGGTGATGGTAAAATGATGAATGATGGCTTATAAAGGATATTTGGTAAGTCTTTATAATATCAAACCTTTAGTTCAATTATGATTACTTGTGCTTAGTGATGAAATATTGATTGAAATAAACCTTATGATATGATTGATTAGGGTAGATATGATGTTGAATTTAAATGTGAGTTGTTGGCTTAGATAGAATGATATAAAGTTGGTGATGAATTTCATATGTGCCTTATTACGATATGGAGTTGTAAATGTGCTAACGTCCCATGCATGAATTGTATTGAAAGGACATACTTATCCAATTCCTATTGATCTTATGACAATGACTATATAAGGGACAGATTCCTATAACCTATATTAAGTTATGATTATTATGGAGAGACATTTAAAAATGGACACTATCTTAGCACCGAGTGAACTAGTAGTAAAAAGTGTCCCTTCCTACCTAGGGAAGGTAGGATCACTTTTGTACTGACGAGATTGGACACTATAATGCATATAGCATGAAGAGGGTCCAAAATACATCTGGTAGTTTTGGACTATGTTGCCCCCATAGGAATACTAGCTAGTGGATAGACGTTGATGCTATGTTCATGTTATGGTCCAACCTTGGCAAGTAGTACAACTTAATTCGGTGTACGTTTTCATGACACTAGATTCCACATTAGCTCATGTTGTATATGTTGGTTCAGGTAAGATATTCGCAATGGTTAAATAAAGTAATGAAGTTAACTCTAACTAGGATGACCTAAGTGGTTTGAATTATCCTTGATTGGGGTATGGGTCTTAGCTAGTGGATTCACGTAGTTGTTATGCCTTATGTTTTGGTACTACCTTGGCAAGTAGTCTGCCTTCCTTCAGTGTAGAGTTTTATGACACCTGATTACACACTATCTCATGTAGTATATGTCGGTTAGGGCAAGATGTTCCCACAAAGAAAAATGAATTGAAGGATTGAACTCTAACTAAGACAACCTAAGGGGTCTAGCTTTGTCTACAAAGGGTATGGGACTCTACCTAAGCATTGCACTAGTTAGTCTTTATGGGAGTCTTAGGAGGATGTTTTTATGTTTGATTCTTTTTATAATGATATATGATTTGAATATGATGAACTTGCACATTGTTGATACTAAATGTTGATTAGTTCATTTATGAATGTATGTTTGTTTATATTGATAAAGTAAGATGAAATGTATACCTAAATGTCATTCTCTGTGAAGTAGCATTATAGTCATGATTCTTGTTGAGATTACTTGATTGAGTAAAGTGAGGGGGCTTTGCATGGTCATTGCAGTCGTTGACTTGACAGGGATTCTTGAGTAATTTTCGTGTTTTGTTTATAATGTAATGTACTCTTATTCATGTTTATTGTTAATATGACTTGATGATAGAGTTATTTGAGTATATATGTACTTATATGGTATGAATGGTTGACTTTATTAGAATTGATTTTGTAGTATTGTGATGGACATGCCTATGACTTAGTTAATCTGAAATATTTTATGGTCTTGTTGAATATGATTAAAGGTTTTAAATTAAAAATTCTTACTTTATGAAATGTTTTTTTCTTAGAATGTTTTACAAGTATATGTGTATATTGTCTCATATTTAGTACAAGTGGCGTACTATCCCCATTTCTTCCTCCTTTTCCATTACCATTATAGGTTCCTCCATTGAAGTGTTTTGGAGGCGACTTGATAAAAAGTTGGAAACTTTGATCATCCAATAGGTAACTCCTTATTTTTCGAGGGTGATGCCAATATTAAGCTTTTGTTGTTTTTTAATTCTCAAACTCTTATATTCGATCTCTTTTCATTAAGTACGAATTGTATAAGCCTATATATGGCTCTGTTTACATTAATGTATGTGATATGCCCCAAATAACTAATAGTTTTAGATTGTTTTAAGATGAGACAATTTTTGAGACTCTGTTTTATCTTATATATATTTGTGTAATAAAAGTAGTAGTCAATGTAACCTTTCAATAGGAAGGATCTCTGTACACTCAATATATATGTTGTGTTTATGTAGAGGTCTATGTAAAACTCCAATTACAAGAAATGAAAAGTTTTAAATTTTCGGTAAATTTGACCTAACAACGTAATGATGTTAACTAAGAGGACAATCTTAGTAATCAAAGAGGACACCGACGCCGGTTATGCCTAGGGGGCAAACCCGGATCTAACAAACTTGGTATCAGAGCATGAGGTTGAATTATCTTAGAGTTAATGTCACTCTCAATCACGTCTATGTAAGTTCGTATTCATAACTGTGAGGCACGTTACACTTATGGATAGGAACATACAAGATGCCTAGAAAAACTCTCGCTTCCATGGAAACTGATATTGTTCCATTAGAGTAAACTTATGGTGTGCTTTTGCGTCAAATCCTATTGTGGTGACAATAGGAGGAATGGACACTCAATGAAATTCGGCACGATGACTTTAAGAGGAGATTGCTAATGTGGGAGCTCCTGGCCGTGGGGATAAAGGTCCTCCACTTGTATAAGAAGCTAATGTTGAATAAGATCCGTCAATCGTCAACCCTCTATGGCTGCCATATATAGATGCCCTTATCCAACTATCCCAAGTCGTCACTACCCAAGACCAAGATATTATGGCCCATTCTAACCGAGAGGTTGTACCCATCAAAATCAACAAATTGCTTCCGTTGCCTCCCGTCTAAGGGACTTAACTCGGATGAAACCTCCTACCCTCTACAGGTATAATGTAGAAGAAACCCCTAATAGTTCATCGATGCAGTCTATAAGATACTCTTTGCTATGGTGCTGTCCACAAGTGATAAGGCCGAGCTGGCCACATATAAACTCAAGTGGTTCGAAGTTGGAGAGCCTTCGCTTCTTAGACCGAATTTGAATTATAAAACATTGGAGAAACCACATATCAGAAGAAACCAGTTGCCAACAACCTATTGTTGGCAAATGTCTTATGCGTATCATAGGAGAATGGACTAGGGGTTTGAAAAAGGTGATAAGGTGTATTTGAAAATTTAACCTATGAAAGGGGTGGTTAGATTTGGCAAGAAAGGGAAGTTGAGTCCTTGTTATTTGGATCCCTACGAAATCTTTCAATGGGTTTGTAAGGTTGCCTATGAATTGAAACTTCCTAGTAAATTGACATTAGTGCATCCGTTTTTCCATGTTTCCATTCTTAAAAAGTTTATTGGTCATCCCGAGTCTATTCATCCTATTGAGGGTCTTGGTGTGAAGGATAACATATCTTATGAGGAACTTTAAGTTGAAACTCCTGATAGACAAGTCAAGAAGTTAAGGAATAAAGAAGTGTATTCCGTAATGGTGTTATGGAAGATTCATCTAGTTGAGGGTTCAACTGATACACTCAAACTTACTTCTCAAATAAGAAGTAAAGCGGTCGTGTCAAGTAAAAAACCCAACTAGTGAGGTTGGGATCGTTCCCACGAGGATAATAGTTTAGACTTAACTTCAATCTACTATAACTATTGTTCAGTAAATCACTTCCTTGGAAAGCAAAATAATAAAAGGGGGGTTTCTATTTCAAAATAAATGAAACTAACTAGCGAAATTGAAAGAGACACCTAACAGCTTTGAATGTTGGAGTTTAATCAATTAATCAAAGTAACTAGGGTTTACGAGTTCCCCGCAGGTTCATAACTTGCTAATTCTAACTATAACAATTCTTTCCTTGTATCTTGCATGCAAAGTGATAAGTTATGTATTTCTAAATCCTTGGTCCGGCATCTAGAAAATTTCACTCCGCACCTTGGTCCGCTAAGCATGTTGCAATCCTAACCCTTATTTTTACCTCATATTAAGCATCGTATTCGATATTTGACTAAGTTATTACCTCGTACAATTCAATACTTGCCTATTAGATAGTGTACACTAAATCTATGTTGATAATTATTTTTCTATTAACTAAATCCTTAGTCCGGGAAGTTGCATTAAGGCGAGTTCTAACGTTGGCCATCCGTTAAAAAGACTTCTAAGCGAAAGAATTATTAATACATGCAAGACAATATTCTAGAATTGTTATTTTAATTAGGTTTTACCTCATTATTTGCCTATGGTTCCCACAACCCTAGTTATGGAGTTCAGTTACCCATAGTCATAATCACAATATTCAAATATTTGATATAAGAATTCATGTACTTACTTCAATGAGAAAAAGTAAAATCCAAAAGTTCGCTTGATTAATCAACAAAAAATCACTAATAATCACTTACAAGGATCTCAAAGTAATCAAGAATCTCACAAAAAGTCTAATGATAATCAAAGACCTAACCAAATAATCTAGAGTCTAACCTAATAATACAGAGTCGTCCCATACTTGTGCAATTTCTTCTGCTACTCTCTACATTATCCTCGACGGCAAGTTCGATGGATCGTCAAAGGCACAATGGTCCGTTGAGGGTCTTCTTCAAAAACACTTAAACCCTTGGAATGTAATTAATGGGACTAATTCTCTTAACTTCATGAAGAACCTTCTGGACGGACCGTCATAGACACGACGGACCGTCGTGGACTCCGTAACCCCACACTTGGTCAGACATCCCTATCTTCCTTCAGCAGCTGCACTACGCTTCCACCAACGGACCGTCACAAGCTCTGTAGGTCGTCTCTTCTGCAATTCTTCGCTAAAAAACATCCACATTCATCTATGGAAAGATTTCCTGCAAAAATGTAGAAACTTATATAAAAATTAGCACAAAAAGGCTTTTGGACACACTAAACTTAAGGAAAAAGTATTAATAATACCGTGAAACCACGGTATATCAACACCCTAAACTTAAATTCGTTGTTTGTCCTCAAGTGACGCACTATGACTCAATACAAAATCTTTGTAATATAGTAACCCTGTTTTATCCTTTGCAATCATTTGGCTATCATTCCCGATTAACCTCATCATATTTATTCATGCTATAACTATTAGGCTTGAATTATGTCGAATCAGACCATGACACAGACTCCCCATGCACTAACGCCTATCCTCTACAATTTCTCCCTAAGGTGCTAATGTTTCGGGTAAGGCAACTAGTGTCCTCACTTCAAAACAAAATCATCATTTTTAACACAATGATTTTAGTTTGAGTATAAGGATTATTTTTCAACACTTACTCTCATAACAAATTCTCAATTATTCATACCTATTGCCATAAGCTTTCCCTTTTTTTCACTGCTTTAAGTTCGTTGTACAACCCTTAGGATCACGATAGGACTTTCTTAGCTTGTAACATAGGCTCAGGGTTAGGTAGGGTATATTTAGGTATACTTTAGTGACTTTTTTTTACTTTACATATCGGCTAAACATACGATTTTCTATCATTTTATCTCGCCTAGTTTCTCATATTCTGTCACCTTGCTATTTTTTCGTCTTTCTTCATTTGTGTAAGTGACTCTCTTCTTTTCTTGCTGGTATTTATTGTATGTTTTTCTTTTTCTTTACTTTTATTTCAACTAATTCTTGAGTCACTTTACTTTTGTTCTTTCTCTCTCTTTGTTCTTTCAACCCCACTTTCCAGAGCATTCCTCATAATAGCCATCCTCAACTCATGGCTTTGCCATGAGTCAAAGTACAAAGTACCCAAAGTTTGGTCAGGGCCATAACGAAGGTTGTTTATAGTATTATCCACCCTCAACTTATGCTTTTGGCATAAGGTGAGGTGCACAAGTCAAAGGAGGGACCAGTGCCAACACATTATTCGTATAAAAGATCAGTTGGGGTGAAAAAGAAAGGTGTAATTTAAGCTCAGATCAATTCGATCAAAGAAGAATAAATTTCATTTGGTTTCCTTTAATTAGGCTTAAAATGGGCTATATTGAATATGGGCCAATGATCCTTTCCTAATTGTCTAGTACTTACATTTAGCATGACTAACCAGGCAAGTTCTAGATCAGTACAAATAGAGGACTATTCAAATTTTCCTCACAATAACTTGACATTTCATCACTCTACTAGATTATCAAAACCTAGTTCAAATTTTAGACTTAGGGTAATGTAGTGGTGTCCCTCTATGTCATGCTTAGAGTCACACATTTATCATTACTATGACTAGTCATGCATCATTTTCTATTTTATCAGGATATCATTTTAGCATCATGCTCTAGAATTAAACTATGTACACAAGATATAGACATGCGGGTTCAACAGAAAAAGTAATGAGTCTCTTGGGAAAAAGAGCACAGCAAGAAAACCGAAAGAAGATAGTGATTGGGCTACTACTTCACCCTAGCACTAACTTTCCATTTACCTACCCCACCCCACCCAAAAAGACATGCAATTGTCCCCAATGCATAAAATTTTAATACTTGAGAGGTAGGTTAAGCAAACCTAGGCGCAAAGAGCCGACGATCCGCAAGCTGGTGGGTCCGTTCCCCAGAACCACCCATCCTCTGTAATCTGGACATCTTCAGTGTGTCCTCAGCAACAATAGCACTATTAGCATGACTCTCCCTCTCTCCACAGTTTGGGGGCTAGCACCGCCAGCCGCTAACTCTCGTGCTCTCATGTAGCACGCCTCCTCCTCAGAAAGTGAGGCTCTCCTTGCAGTATCCATCTCACGGCGCTCTTTCTTCTGTGCTAGCGCCTCATCCTCCGCTCGACCCCTACGCCTCTTGGAATGCTTTTGAGGGGGAGGTGGTGGAATCTCTGAGGTGGCGAATAGGGCCGCCAACACTGTGTCTTCAGCAGGTTTGACAGAAGGGGCCTTAGACTCAGGCACCCTAGCCTCTAAGATCATGTAAATATCTATTCGAAGACTGTCGACCGCAGCTTGAAGGGTCGACACATCCAGCGGAGGAGCAGGACGGGCTAGCACCTGCAACTCAAAAGCGTCCAAGCACTGGTGAACCTCAGCGATCTTCCGCTCTGTGTGCTAGACCATTTTTCGCTCCAAGCGCTCTTCTGCCTCGGTAATAGACCTCTGCATCCACGACCAAATATGATGCAGAACTGTAGCCATTTGCACCTCTAATTTTTGACCCTAGCAAGCAGGAAACTACTAAGGAGCCAGACGCTCCTTCTCACTGCTTCAAGTTCGCTATACAACCCTTAGGATCATGATAGGACTTTGCAAGCTTGTAATATAGGCTCATGGTTAGGTAGGGTATATTTAGGTATACTATAGTGACTTTTTCCCCTCCTTGACATATCGGCTAAATATTCCATTTTTCTATAATATTATCTCGCCCAACTTCTCATATTTTGTCACCATGTTGTTTTCTCTTCTTTCTTCATTTGTGTAAGTGACTCTCTTCTTGTCCTGCTTGTATTTCTTGTATATTTTTC
The DNA here is from genome assembly GCA_027705065.1 of Solanum peruvianum. Classification (NCBI taxonomy): domain Eukaryota; kingdom Viridiplantae; phylum Streptophyta; class Magnoliopsida; order Solanales; family Solanaceae; genus Solanum; species Solanum peruvianum. Next base: position 42,889,294 of record JAKWJD010001755.1, read on the forward strand.
TTTTTCTTTACTTTTATTTCAACTAATTCTTGAGTCACTTACTTTTTTTCTTTCTTTGTCTTTGTTCTTTCAACCCCACTTTCTAGAGCATTCCTCATAATAGCCACCCTCAACTCATGGCTTTGCCATGAGTCAAAGTACAAAGTACCCAAAGTTTGGTCAGGGCCATAACGAAGGTTGTTTATAGTATTATCCACCCTCAACTTATGCTTTTGGGATAAGTTGAGGTGCACATGTCCAAGGTGGGACCAGTGCCAACACATTATTCGCATAAAAGATCAGTTGGGGTGAAAAAGAATGATTTAATTTAAGCTCAGATCAATTCGATCAAAGAAGAATAAATTTCATTTGATTTTCCTTTAAGTAGGCTAAAAATGGGCTATATTGAATATGGGCCAATGATCCTTTCCTAATTGTCTAGTACAACTTACATTTAGCAGGACTAACCAGACAAGTTCTAGATCAGTACAATTAGAGGACTATTCAAATTTTCCTCACAATAACTTGACATTTCATCACTCTACTAGATTATCAGAAACCTAGTTCCAATTTTAGACTTAGGGTTATGTAGTGGTGTACCTCTATGTCATGCTTAGAGTCACACATTTATCAATTACTATGACTAGTCATGCATCATTTTCTATTTTATCAGGATATCATTTTAGCAATCATGCTCCAGAATTAAACTATGTACAAAAGATATAGACATGCGGGTTCAACAGAAAAAGTAATGAGTCTCTTGGGGAAAAAGAGCACAGGAAAGAAAACCGAAAAGAATATAGTGAATTGGGCTAATCAGACTTCACCCTAGCACTAACTTTCCATTTACCCCACCCCCAAAAAAAAGACATGCAATTGTCCCCAATGCATAAAATTTTTAATACTTGATAGGTAGGTTAAGCAAACCTAGGGCGCAAAGAGCCGACGATCCGCAAGCTGGTGGGTCCGGTTCTCCAGAACCCACATCCTCTGTAATCTAGAAATCTTCAGTGGTATCCTCAGCAACAATAGCACTATTAGCAGTGACTTTCGCTCTCTCCACAGTTTGGGGGCTAGACGCCGCAGCCGCTAACTCTCGTCCTCTCATGTAGCGCTCCTCCTCCTCAGAAAGTGAGGCTCTCCTTGCAGCCTCCATCTCACGGCGCTCTTTCTTCCGTGCTAGCGCCTTATCCTCCGGTCGACCCCTACGCCTCTTGGAATGCTTTTGAGGGGGAGGTGGTGGAATCCTTGAGGTGGCGAATAGGGCCGCCAACACTGTGTCTTCAGCAGGTTTGACAGAAGGGGCCTTAGACTCAGGCACCCTAGCCTCTAAGATCATGTAAATATCTATTCGAAGACTGTCGACCGCAGCTTGAAGGGTCAACACATCCAGCGGAGGAGCAGGACGGGCTAGCACCTGCAACTCAAAAGCGTCCAAGCACTAGTGAACCTCAGCGATCTTCCGCTCTGTGTGCTAGACCATTTTTCGCTCCAAGCGCTCTTCTGCCTCGGTAATAGACCTCTGCATCCACGACCGAATATGATGCAGAACTGTAGCCATTTGCGCCTCTAATTTTTGGACCCTAGCAAGAAGGAAACTCCTAAGGAGCCAGACGCTCCTTCTTTTCACTGCTTCATGTTCGCTATACAACCCTTAGGATCACGATAGGACTTTGCAAGCTTGTAATATAGCCTCATGGTCAGGTAGGGTATATTTAGGTATACTTTAGTGACTTTTTTCCCTCCTTGACCTATCGGCTAAACATTCCATTTTTCTATAATATTATCTCGCCCAACTTCTCATATTTTGTCACCTTGTTGTTTTCTCTTCTTTCTTCATTTGTGTAAGTGACTCTCTTCTTTTCTTGCTTGTATTTCTTGTATATTTTTCTTTTTATTTACTTTCATTTCAACTAATTCTAGAGTCACTTTACTTTTGTTCTTTCTTTCTCTTTGTTCTTTCAACCCCTCTTTCTAGAGCATTCCTCATAATAGCCACCCTCAACTCATGGCTTTGCCATGAGTCAAAGTACACAATACCCAATGTTTGGTCAGGGCCATAACGAAGGTTGTTTAGTGCATAAGCCACCCTCAACTTATGATTTTGGCATAAGCTGAGGTGTACATGTCCAAGGAGGGACCAAGTCCAACACATTATTCCAAGAAAAGATAAGTTGGGGTAAAAAAGAAAGGTCTAATTTAAGCTCAAATAATTTGGATCAAAGAAGGATAAATTTCATTTGGTTTTCTTTTTATTTAGTCCTAAAAATGGGCTATATTGAAGAAGGGCCTATGATCCTTTCCTAATTGTCTAGTACAACTTACTTTTAGCAGGACTAACCAAGAAAGTTCTAGCTCAGTACATATAGTAGACTATTCAAATTTTCCTCACACTCATTTCACATTTCATCACTCTACCAGATTATCAGACACCTAATACGAATTTTAGACTTAGGGTAAAGCAGTGGTGTACCTATATGTCATGCTTAGAGTCACATATTTATCAATTACTATGCCTAGTCATGTATCATTTTCTATTTTATCAGGATATCATTTTAGTCATTATGCTCAAGAGTTAAACTATGTATACAAGATATAGACATGCCGGTTCAACAAAAAAATTAATCAGTCTCTTTGGGAAAAAGAACACAGGCTAGAAAACCACAAAAGACGATAGTGAATTGGGCTACGAAGACATCACCCTACCACTCTCTTTCCATTTACCCCACCCCCAACAAAAAGACATGCAATTGTCCCCAATGCATAAAAATTGTAATACTAGAGTGGTAGGTGAAGCAAACCTGGGGCGCAAAGAGCCGACGCTCACCAAGTTGGTGGGTTCGGTTCGCCAGAACCCACTTCCTCCGTAGTCTGGAGACCCTCAACGGTGTCCTCAGCAATAACAACACTATCAGCAGTGCCTCCCGCTATCTCCACAGTTCGGGAGCTAGACGCCCCATCCGCTAACTCTCTTGCTCTCATCTGGCGTGCCTCCTCCTCAGCAAGCGAGGTGCTCCTTGCAGCCGCCATCGCACGACGCTCCTTCTTCCGTGCTAGTGCTTCATCCTCCGCTCGACCCCTGCGCCTCTTGGCATGCTCTTGAGGGGGAGGTGGAGGAATCTCTAAGGTGGCGAATAGGGTCGCCAACACAGTGTCTTCCGCAGGCTCGACAGAGGAGGCCTCAGACCAAGGCACCATAGCCACTATGATCATTTCAATATCTACGCGAAGAATGTCGACCGCAGCCTGAAGGGTCAACACATCCAGCAGAGGAGGTGGCCGGGATAGCACACGCAACTCAAAAGCGTCCAAGCGCAGGTGAACCTCAGCGATCTTCCGCTCTGTGTGCTGGACCATTTTCCGCTCCAAGTACTCTTCTTCATCAATAATAGACCTCTTCATCCACGACTGAATATGATGCAGAACTGTAGCCATTTCCGCCTCTAATTTCAGGACACTAGCTAGTGGCGGGTAAAGGGGCTATGCAAGAAGAGCTCGGGGAAGTGCTACTACCCAGGATATACTTGACCAGGGTAGTGTTAGTGGAAGCCGCCTGCGTAGCCGTGCGGTCCTGGGCTACTGTAATAGCCAGATCGTCAGCAAGTGGGGGCAGCTCTAGCCGGGGCCCACTGTGTGGAGCACATTAGCCTTATCTCTGATGAGGCCGATATCAACAGTGCACAGAGGGGTCTTGAGCTGATAACCGTGCCATATAGGCACACCTGCGGACTTGTAGAGAGAAAATATCATGCATGTAAAAGGGTAAGCAGTTGTGACCTTAAAAGTCCTCTTGTGCATGACCGCGTGTAGAAGCCACGCAAAATCCATCTAGAACATGACTATCATCGCCTCCATGAATACTGCTCGATCGCATGTGACGATAATATCACCGGCTGTGGGGGAAAGGCAATGGCGGACAATTAACCACAAAAACATCACCGTGAAAGTCAGGTTGGTCTTGTTGATGGCCCTCTTCGGCTCGGTCACCCAGTCGGCACCCTCTCCATCAACTGACAAGTGCAGGGACATCCACCTCTTGGTGGTCTCTCTCACCGATGGCTCGCGCAGGAATTGGCCATCTTTAACAAGTTGCGATCGGTAGTAAAACTCGGCAGTGAGAGGTCTCCGATTAGAATCAACACCCTCGCCGTATAGAAACCGACAGATAGCAGGCAGGGAAATATCAACCTGAACGCCCAGTACTCGGACCTGCTCCAGTGGGGCTTGTTTGGCAGGGGCAACCCTCCTATCAATCTGTGAGCGGAGAGTCGCTACGTAGGATGCATAGAAGTCTCGGACGAGCTCTTCACTATAATGTCCCAACGAACGTGCTCTCCACTCCAGTCAATGTATGGTGAAGAGATTGTGGATCTCAGGCGTCGTCGGGAGACTCCCTTTAAGAACCCGCCGCTCCAATGAGAGTATTCGAGTCATAACTCCTTTGTAATATAGGAACTTTGCATCGGATTAGACTTTTAACTGCCCGTCGATACACCACCGGTTGGGCTGGTCAGTAGCCCGGGTGAAAGCATGAGCTGGTGAACCGGGTGTAGATTCGAAACTGTTAGCCTCATATGACAAGGCCGACGTTGTAGCAGTGGCAGGTGCGCGAACCTCAGCAGATCCGGAGACGTCCTCCGACCACGAAACTCTTATGGAGCCAGACGCTCCTTCTTCATTGGTGGCTGACCAAGAAAGTGTGCATGTCAGTGTGCACTCCTCATCAGACTGGGAGGCAGTGTCAACGCCGGACGCCACCTTTTTGGGTGTGGCTCTGGCGGCACGTGCAGCACATGAAGGGGTGGAACTGCCTGGGGGCACGTACTCGTGGTCACACTCATCATCAAAGCCAATAACCAGGCGGGCAGACGGGGCGACAGACTTCAATCGCCCGCGTGCATCGACTCGATCTTGTTTTGGTGCCATAGTATATAGAACCTGTAAATGATCAATATTAGTACTAGAAAGAGCAAACAAGTCAAGAAAAACCACACAAAATAAATCCAAAAAATTAAAATAAAATGACATTTCTATAGTAAAAGTGAAACACGACGGGCCAGGTGACGGTTCGTCGTGAGTACGATGGACCATCATGGCGTCCTTCGTGTCTTAATTAGACTATATTTATGTACAGAACCCTGAAAGAGAGTCTCTGACAAGTATGACGGTATGTGCAAGAGGGACCGTCACAGGTACGACGGTCCGTCGTTGGTGTCCGTCAGAGGACACTTGAAAAAAATATAGAGACCCTTAGGAGAGGGGTCTCTGACCATCACAACGGTCATGCAGGACGGACCGTCATGGGTAAGACGGTCCTTCGTACTTGTCCATTTGAGGACACTTAGAAAAAATGGAGAGAGACCCTTAGGAACACGGTCTCTGAAAACCGTAACGGTTGTGCAGGACGGACCGTCGTAAGTACAACGGTCCGTCACATATGTCCGTTGGAGGACACTTAGAAAAAGTGAGAGACCCTCAAGAAAAGGGTCTCTGACAACAAGAACGGTTGTACAGGATGGACCGTCGAGGGGATGATGGTCCGTCGCATATGTCCGTTTGAGGATACTTTCATAAAATTGGTTAGTGGGGTGGTAGGGCTTTTGGAACGGACCCTACAACGGTCCATCGTGGGTAGGACGGTCCGTCATCGGGGTCTCATTCTGTAAATCAGTGCCAGAACTGGGGGTTCCCCATTCATCCCCTATGACCCAAATCAAATTGGTAGTGTTTTAACCTACATTTGTCTAACCCAAATACCTAGTAAACTAGCAATTTCAATGATTTTAAACCTAGGTTAGACAAAATTTTATAAAAAAGAAATGAACATATCAAGAAGAAGTTGGCTAATACTAATTGATAAACAAAAATGCAATATAAATGAGTAGAAATTAGAGACACATACCTGAGAATTAGAGACAAACAAGAGGAAAAGGTACTTGATGATCACGTAGGCACCCACAACAACAGCTCTCCTTCTAGAAGATGATGGCTTTTAGAATTTTGAAAAATATGGGGAAAATGATCGGCTGAAGAGAGAGATGGTTTTGGAAGTTTAAAAGGGAGGGAAATATGAGGAAGAGTGAAGGAATGGGGTTAAATGAAGGTTTGCGCGTTTTAAGTGTTGATTTTATTAAAAAAAAACCAGCTGGGTCGGGTCAGGTATAGCTCATTAAGGACGTGACGGTTCCACGACGATGTTCCGTCTCATATGTGACGGTCCGTCATTGGTTCGTCCCATATTCCCTAGTTTGAAAGTAACAGAAATATGTACCTGGCACGACGGATTCAAGCGACAGTTCGACGTAGGCACAACGGTCCGTCGCTATATCCGTCAATGACTGCTCCAAAGTAATTTTCTACAGAAATTCCTGGTGATGTGCCTGCAAATTTAAAACCCATTAGTAGAAAATGCTACCATTTAGAAAGAAAAAAAAAAACTATGAGGACACTTGATTACTCAGCATTCATGAAGATGGTATGCCTCTGCCACTCCATTCAGCGATGCACTATGCAAAAAATAGAGTTTTATTCGTTCTCTATTAACCTTAAACCTCACTTCCTCCTTGGTTTTTAACTCAACTTCTCCATAACGGAATATATGGGTGATCAAGTAAGGGCCAGTCGGTTTGGAGTTTAGCTTGCCAGGAAGACAAGGCAACCCAGATCTATCTAAAAGTACCAAATCTCCAACCATAAACTCTTGTTTTGCACTTTTTTCTTCATTCTATTTCTTCATATTTTCTTTGTGGGATATGGCTGATACCGATTGGAGCTCACCACTCTGCCTCATGGTCCCACAAACATTGAAAGTCGCTTCTTCATTTTTAAAACGAAATTTCATCTGCCCCTTTTCCATATAAACTACAGCTCTACCTGTAGCAAGGTATGGCCGTCTAATAATAATAGGGACTTCAAAATCAACTTCAAAATGAAGAATAACAAAATCTGTAAGGAATATGAATGACTCCACTTTTACTAGCACATCATGAAGTATCCCTATAGGCCTTTTCACTGTTCGATCAACCATCAGTTGCCGCATCGCAGTGGGTTTCGGTTCACCCAACCCAAACTTCTTGTAAATCTACAAGGGCATGAGATTTATCCTTGCCCCCCAATCACATAATGCGTTCGAAAAATGTAAGGACCTGATTGTACAAGGAATAGTGAACGCACCCGGATCTTCTTTCTTTTGTACGAGAGATCTTGTAGCAATAGCACTATAATGTTGCAGTCTATCATCATCCTCGAATGTGACAAATCTTTTCTTTGTCATAAGATCTTTCATAAACTGGGCATAACCAGGCATTTGTTTAAGATCTTCTACCAAAGGAACATTGATAGAAAGATGCTTCAGCATTGTTACAAAACACCGATATTTACCATCATAGGTCATTTTCACTAATCTCTCAGAAAAGGGCGGCGGTGGTCTAGGGATGGGAATTACCTTCATAGGGACTTCTGCATCTTTTCCAGTGCTCTCTTCTGCTTCACCACTACCCCTTACCACCTTGGCATCATCCTTTCTCACTTTTTCCTCATTAGATGTCATAGGTGGGTAAATGGTTTGCTTTCTACCACGAGTGGTTATTGCCATACAGTGTGCATAATTTTTCGGATTTTGGACATTGTTGCTACGAAGAGTGCCTTGTTGCCAAGTGTTCACAATTGCAGATAATTGGGCCATTTTCAACTCGATTTGCTTAATCGATATTGCATGTGTATCGAATTATTGCCCAATACCTGCTAAATAAAACCTTATCTCTTTAATGTGCTCATCACTAGTACCAACCTCCTCATCATTTTGTGCAACATATCCTCAACTCGCGCCATAGTATGTCAAAATCCCTAGGAGTAACTTCACGATTCTGAGAAGGACATAGGGCCCATTCCTATCATTTATGTTACCGTAGTTACCCCTGTTGAAGTTGTTTTTGCGGTTGTAGTTTCCATCTCAGACATAATGACCCTCACGGTTGTAGTTTACAATTATCCGACATGGTTCCCTTGACCTTGGCGCCAATTATCCTGATTTGAGCCTTGGGCGCTCGGTCGGAAACACCCCGTCTACTCATTTACTGCATAAGTGTCCTTCACATAATAGCATTCATCATTAGGTGGCGGTGGTTTCGACAAGTAGTTAACTGCATTAATCTTTTCTACACCCTAGTGAAATGTTTTATTACCAATCCAAGCTCAGTTCTCATCTGAGCCATTTCTTCACGAATCTCTTTTGTGGATAGGTTGTGAGTGGATTGTACTGCGAAGGTATTTCTCCCGATATTTGTTTTCCTAGTAATCCAAACTTTATTGTTGCGAGAGATTTTCTCTAATTTTTCAGCAATCTCAGCATAAAGACACCCCCATAAGATCAACCTGCTATAGTGTCCAACACCACTTTATTGTTGTCATCGTGTCCCTGATAGAAGTATTCTTTCAGTGACTCATCATATATACAGTGATTTGGGACACTTCACAAGAACAAGGTCAATCTATCCCATGAACTACTTACTAACTCTCCTGGTAGTGACACAAAGTTTTTCACTCTGTCTTTGTGGTTTAAATTTTTGGAGACCGGATAGTAGCGTCCTAAGAAGACATCCCTTAGTTTGTTCCAAGGGAAAATTGAGTTATAATGAATCTCAGTGAACCATATAGCAGCCTATCCCGTCAGTTATATAGGAAACACTCTAAACCCTATTACATCCAAGTCCAAGTCAGGCCTCCCTCCACAGCTTTTAAGAACTTCCCTTACCTTAGCTATATGGGCATGTGGATCCTCAGAAGGTAGCCCTGAAAACAAACCTCTGGAAGTAAGCCTTTGCATAAGGCTACTATTTACAACAAAAGTATGGCCTGGTTGTAAAGGAGGCAAGACAAGTGGCCCATCAGAGTCTGCTATGTTTTCATAGCCTTTATAGTATGCTTGGGACCATGGAGCAAGATTTTGTCCCCTCATTTTGTGTTCAACCGGAGCATCGGGTAACAACTGACCATGAACATCAATCGGAGCTGGGATGTTCTGGTTTGGATCATCATCATTGATTCCCATGTTTCGATTCATGTTGCATAGTGTACGCTCTAATTCGTTATCGTAGGGAAACAAGGGTTCTCTTCCTCTCCGTGTATTTGGCATACAAGGAGGTTGGTTCTGCACAAATTAAAAACAATAAAACAAAGTAAAATCAAGAAAATATCAACTAATCTATAGTAATAATTTTAAGTTAATCTAAAAGCTACTTTCCCAGCAACGGCGCCAAAATTTGATACGCTCAAATATACTTCCAAAATAAGAAGTAAAGCGGTTGTGTAAAGTAAATAACCCAACTAGTGAGGTTGGGATCGTTCCCAGAAGGAAAATTGTTTACACTTAACTTGAATCTACTATTACTATTGTTCACTACCAATCACTTCCGTGGAAAGCAAAAACAATAAAAGGGGGGTTTCTATTTCTAAATAAATGAAAATAACTAACTAGAGAAATTGAAAGAGCCACTTAACAACTTCGAATGTTAGAGTTTAATCAATTAATCAAACAAACTAGTGTTTGCGTGTTCCCCACAGGTTCATAACTTGATAATTCTAACTATTACAATTCTTTCCTAGTATCTTGCATCCAAAGTGATAAGTTACGTATTTCTAAATCCTTGGTACGGCATCTAGAAAATTTCACTCCGCACCTTGTCCGGCTACGTGTGTTGCTATCCTAACCCTTATCTTTACCTTATATTAAGCATCGTATTCGATATTTGACTATGTTATTACCTCGTACCAATCAATACTAGCCTATTAGATAGTGTACACTAAATCTATGTTATAATTCTTTTCCTATTATCTACCTCCTTAGTCCGGCAAGTAGCATTAAGGAAAGTTCTAACGTTGGCCATCCGTTAAAAAGACTTCTAGGCGAAAGAATTATTTGTACATGCACACAATATTATAGAATTATTATTTCAGTTATGTTTTACCTCATTATTTGCCTATGGTTCCCACAACCCTAGTTATGGAGTTTAGTTACCCATAGTCATAATCACAATATTCAAATATATGTTATAAGAATTCATGTACTTACTTCAATGAGAAAGAGTAAACTCCGAATGTTCGCTTGATTAATAAACAAAAATCACCAACAATAACTTACAAGAATCTCAAAGTAATAAAGAATCTCACAAAAAGTCTAATGATAATCAAAGACCTAACGGAATCATCAAGAGTCTAACCTAAAAAACGAGGTTTTTCGAACTATTTATAGAAAATGAAAACCTAATTGAACAAGGACTCTATTTGCTGGAAATCTGTCAAAACGCGGCTGGATCGATGGACCTTGCGGCTCCCATACTTGTGCAATTTCTTCTGCTCCTCTCTTCATTACCCTCGATGGCAAGTATGAAGGATCGTCACAGGCACAACGTTCCGTTGAGGGTCTTCGTTCCAAAACACTTAAACTCTTGGAATATGAGTACTGGACTACTTCTATGAACTTCAAGATGAACCTGCATGACGGACCTTCATAGACACGACAGACCGTCGTGGACTCCGTAACCCCACACTTGGTCAGACATCCCCATCTTCCTTCAGCAGCTGCACTACGCTGCCACCTACGGACCGTCACAAGCATGACGGACCGTCACAAGGTTCGTAGGTGGTCTCTTCTGCATTTCTTCGCTCAATAACCTCCGCATTCATCTTTGGACAGATTTTCTGCAAATAAGGAGAAACTTATATAAAAATTAGCACAATAAGGCTTTGGACACACTAAACTTAAGTAAAAAGTATTAATAATACCGTGAAACCACGGTATATCAACACACTCAACTCAAATTCGTTGTTTGTCTTCATGCGACGCACTGTGACTCAATACAAAATTGTTGTACAATAGTATCTCTGTTTTATCCTTTGCAATCATTTGGCTATCAATCCCGATTAAACTCATAATATTTATGAATGTTATAACTATTAGTCTTGAATTATGTTTAATCAGACCATGACACAGAATAACCATGCACTAACATTTATCCTCTTCAATCTCTCCCCGAGGTGCTAATGTTTTCGGTAATGCAACTAGTGTCCTCACTTCAAAACAAAATCCTCATTTTTCACACAACTATTTCCGTTTTAGTATAAAGATTACTTTTCAACACTTACTCTCAGAAAAAATTCGCACTTATTCATACCTATTGCCATAAGCTTTCCCTTATTTTCAATGCTTTATGTTCACAATACAACCCTTAGGATCACGATAGCACTTTCTTAGCTTGTAACAAAGGCTCAGGGTCAGGTAGGGTATATTTAGGTATACTTTAGTGAATTTTTGCTCTCCTAGACATATCGGCTAAACATACCATTTTCTATGATTTTGTCTCGCCTAGTTTCTCATATTCTGTCACCTTGCTATTTTCTCTTCTTTCTTCATTTGTGTAAGTGACTCTCTTCTTTTCTTGCTTGTATTTCTTTACTTTTCTTTCAACTAATTCTTGAGTCACTTTACTTTTGTTCTTTCTCTCTCTTTGTTCTTTCAACCCCACTTTCAAAAGCATTACTCATAATAACCACCCTCAACTCATGGCTTTGCCATGAGTCAAAGTACCTAATACCCAAAGTTGGGTCAAGGCCATAACGAAGGTTGTTTAATGCATTAGCCACCCTGAACTTATGCTTTTTGCATAAGCTGAGGTGCACATGTCCAAGGAGGGACCAGGGCCAACACATTATTCCTAGAAAAGACCGGTTGGGGTTAAAAAGAAAAGGTTTAATTTAAGTTCAGATCATTTGGATCAAAGAAGGATAAATTTCATTTGGTTTTCTTTTATTTAGGCTAAAAATTACCTATATTGATAAGGGCCTCTGATCCTTTCCTAATTGTCTAGTACAAATTACTTTTAGCAGGACTAACCAGGAAAGTTCTAGCTCAGTACAAATAGTGGACTATTCAAATTTTCCTCACACTCACTTGACATTTCATCACTCTACCATAGTATCAGACACCTAGTTCAAGTTTTAGACTTAGTGTAATGCAGTGGTGTACCTCTATGTCACGCTTAGAGTCACACATTTATCAATTACTATGCCTAGTAATGCATCATTTTCTATTTGATCAGGATACCATTTTAGCAATCATGATCAAGAATTAAACTATGTACACAAGATATAGACATGTCAGTTCAACAGGAAAAGTAATCAGTCTTTTGGGGAAAAATAACACAGGCAAGGAAACCTCAAAAGAGGATAGTGAATTGGGTTTCAAAGACTTCACCCTAGAACTCACTTTCCATTTACCCCACCCCCAAAGAAAAAGACATGCAATTGTCCCCAATGCATAAAAATTGAAGTACTAGAGTGGTGGGTGAAGCAAACTTGGGGCGCATAGCGCCGACGATAAGGAAGCTGGTGGGTCCGGTTCCCCACAACCCACTTCCTCTGTAATCTTGACACCCTCAATGGTGTCCTCAGCAACAACAGCACTACCAGCAGTGCCTCGGGCTATCTTCACAAGTCGGGAGCTATGCGTACCTGCCACTAACTATCGTGCTCTCATCTGGCTCACCTTCTCCTCAGTAAGCGAGGCTCTCCATGCAACCTTCATCTCACGGCGCTTCTTCTTCCGTGCTCGCGCCTCATCCTCTGCTCGACCTCTACGACTCTTAGCATGCTTTTGAGGAGGAGGTGGTTGAATGTTTGAGATGGCGAATAGGGCCGCCAACTCTGTGTCTTCAGCGGCTCGATAGAAGGGGCATCAGACTCAGGCACCCTAGCCTCTAAGATAATGTCAATATCTGCGCGAAGAATGTCGACCGCAGCCTGAAAGGTCGACACATCCACCGGAGGAGCTGGCCGGGCTAGCAACCGCAACTCAAAAGCGTCCAAGCGCTGGTGAACCTCAGTGATCTTCCGCTCTGTGTGCTGGACCATTTTCCGCTCCAAGCGCTCTTCTGCCTCTGTAATAGACCTGTGCATCCACGACTGAATATGATGCGGAAGTGTAGCCATTTGTGCGTCTAGTTTTTTGACCCTAGCAAGCGGGACCAGAGCGGGTAAGGGGGTTGTGCGAGAGGAGCCTTGGGCAGTGCTACTACCTGGGATAGACTCGACCGGGGTAGTGTCAGTGGAAGATGCCTGCGTAGCCGTGTGGGCCTGGGCTACCATATCATCTAGATCGTCAGCATGTTGGGGCAGCTCTGGACGGGGCCCTCTGCGTGGAACCTACTCATTAGTCTCATCTCTGATGAGGACGACATCAACAGTGCCTAGAGGGGTCTTGAGCTAATCAACGTGCCATATAGGCACACCTACTGACCTGCAGAGAAAAAATGTCATGCACAAGAAAGGATAAGTAGTTGTGACCTTAAAATCCCTCTCGTGCATGACCGCCTGTAGAAGCCACGCAGAATCCACCTTGAACACGGCTATTATCGCCGCCATCAATACTCTTCGATCCCATGTGATGATATTATCAGCGGTTATGGGGGAAAGGTAGTGGCGGACAATCATAGACAAAAACTTCGCCGTGAAAGTCAGGTTGGCCTTCTTGATGGCCCGCTTCGGCTTGGTCACCCAGTCGGCACCCTCTCCATCAACTGACAAGTGTAGGGCCATCCACATCTTTGTGGTCTCTCTCAGCGATGTCTCGCGCAAGAATTGGCCATCTGCCATCGTTAGTCAAACTCGGCAGCTAGAGGGGTCTGATTAGCATCAACGCCCTCGTCGTATAGAAACCAACGGATGGCAGGCACGGAGATATCGACCTTAACGCTCCATACTTGGACCTTCTCGCCTATCAATCTGTGAGCTGAGAGTCGCTACGTAGGATGCATAGAACTCTCGGACCAGCACTTTACTATAACGTCCCAACGGACGTGCTGTACACTCCGGTCGATATCTGGTGAAGAGATTGTGGATCTCAGGCATCGTCAGCAGACTCCCTGTAAGGACCCGCCGCTCTAATGTGAGTGTTGGAGTCATAACTCCTTTGTCATTCAAGAACTTTGCATCGGAGTAGACTTGAAACTGCCTGTCGACACACAACCGGTTGGGCTGGTCAGTAGCCGGGGTGAGAGCATGAGCTGGTGAACCGGGTGTAGATTCTGAACTATTAGCCTCATCCGACGAGGCCGACGCTGCAGCGGTGACGGGTGCGGGAACCTCAGCAGATCCGGAGGCTTCCTCTTACGAAGAAACTCCCATGTAGCAAGACGCTCCTTCTTCATTGGTGGCTTACCCAGAAGGTGTACCGGTCGTTGTGCTCTCCTCATCAGACTGGGAGGCATTGACTACGCCGGATGCCACCTTTTTCGGTGTGGCTCTGGCAGCATGTCTACCACGGGAAGGGGTGAAAGCGCCATAGGGAACGTACTCAATGTTACGCTCATCATTAGAGCGAATAACCAGGCGGGTAGACGGGGCGACAGACTTCAATCGCCCGCGTGCATAGACTCGATCTTGTTTTTGTGCCATAGTAGATAGTACCTGTAAAGGATCAATATGAGTACTAGAAGGAGCAAACAAGACAAGCAAAACCACACTAAAATAAATACAAAAAAATTCAAATAAAATGACATTTCTATAGTAATAGTGAAACACGACGGGTCAGGTGATGGTTCGTCGTGAGTACGACTGACCGTCATGGCGTCCGTCGTGTCTTACCTAGACTATATTTATATTGAGAACCCTGAAAGAGAGTCTCTGACAAGTATGACGGTATGTGCAGGACGGACCAAAACAAGTACGACGGTCCGTCGTAGGTGTCCGTGAGAGGGCACTTGAAGAAAATATGGATACCGTTAGGAGAGGGGTCTCTTAACATCATAACGGTCATGCAGGACGAACCATCATTCGAATGAAGGCCCGTCGTACTTGTCCGTTTGAGGACACTTAGAAAAATGGAGAGAGTCCCTTAGGAATTGGGTCTCTGAACACAAGAACGGTTGTGAAGGACGAACCGTCGTGGGGATGATGGATGATGGTCCGTCGCATATGTCTGTTTGAGGACACTTTCATAAAATTGGACAGTGGGTTGTAAGGGCTTTTTGAACGGACCCTACGACGGTCCGTCATGTGTACGACGGTCCGTTATCGGGGTCTCGTTTTGTAAATTAGTGACAGAACAGGGGGTTCCCCATTCATCCCCTATGACCCAAATAGAATTGGTAGTGTTTCAACCTACATTTGTCTAACCCAAATACCTAGTAAACTAGCAATGCCAAAGCACCTATTTCTAGTGTTGTAAACACGACAATTTCGAAGATTTTTAATCTAGGTTAGATAGAATTTTATGTAAAAGAAATGAACATATTAAGAAGAACTAGGATAATACCAATTTATAAATTAAATGCAATATAAATGAGTAAAAATTAGAGACACATACCTGAGAATTGAGGACAAACAAGAGGACAAGGTTCTTGATTATCACGTAGACACCCACAACAGCAGCTCTCCGACTAGTAGATCATGGCTTTTAGAATTTTGAAAAATATGGGGAAAATGATCGGTTGAAGTAAGAGATGTTTTTAGAAGTTCAAAAGGGAGGGAAATAGGAGGAATAGTGAAGGAATGGGGTAAAATGTAGGGTTAAGGGTTTTTAATGTTGAATTTTTTTAAAAAAACCCTAGCCGGGTCCAGTCTTGTATGCCTCACTAAGGACGCGACAGTTAAACGACGATGGTCCATCTCATATGTGACGGTCCATCAATGTTTCCGTCGCGTGTGACCTAGTTTGAAAGTAACAGAAAGACGTACCAGGCACGACGGATTCATGCGAGGCTCCATCGTAGGCACAACAGTCCGTCATTGTATCCGTCAATGACTGTTGCAGAGAAATTTTCTACAGAAATTCCTGGTGATGTGCCTGCAAATTTAATGCCCATTAGTAAAAAACGCTACCATTACTAGAAAGAAAAAAAACTATAAGTATTGGGTTGCCTCCCAACAAGCGCCTGATTAAACGTCGCGGCACGACTGAGGACACTTGATTACTCAGCCTTCATCACGATGGTATGCCTTTGTCACTTCATTCACCGATGTTGTATGCCCAAAATAGAATTTTATTCGTTCTCTATTCACCTTAAACCACACTCCATCCTTGGTTTTTAACTCAACTGCTCCATAAGGGAATACTTGGGTGATCAAGTAATGGACAGTCCGTTTGGACTTGAGCATGCCCGGAAGACAAGGCAAGCTAGATCTATCTAATATTACAAAATCCCTAACCTTAAACTCTTGTTTTGCAATTTTTTCTTAATTATCCTCCTTCATATTTTCTTTGTGGGATATGGCTGATACTGATTGGAGCTCACCACTCTGCCTCACGTTCCTACAAACGTTGAAGGTCCCTTTTTCATTGTTCAACCGAAATTTCATCGGCCCCTTTTCCAAATCAACTACGTCTCTACCTGTAGAAAGGAATGGCCTCCAAAGAATAATATGCACTTCAAAATCAACCTCACATCCAAAAAAAACAAAATTTGCCGGAAGTATGAATGACTCCACTTTTACTAGCACATCATGGAGCATCCCTATAGGACTTTTCTATGTTTGATCAACCATCTGTTACCGCATCGCAGTGGGTTCTGGGTCACTTAAAAACCAGATTCTTGTAAATCAAAAGGGGCATGAGATTTATGCTTGCCCCCAGATAGAATAATGCTTTCGCGAAATGTAATGACCCGACTGTAAAAGGAATAGTGAACGCACTCGGATCTTCTTTCTTTTGTACGAGAGATCTTGTACCAATAACACTATAATGCTGCAGTCTATCATCATCCTCGAATGTGATCGATCTTTTCTTTGTAACCAGATCTTATATAAACTTGGCATAATCGGGCATTGTTCAAGAGCTTTTACCAAAGGGTCATTGATAGAAAACTGCTTCAGCATTGCTATAAAATGCCAATATTTACCATCCTCGGTCTTTTTCACTAATCTCTGAGAAAAGGCGGTGGTGGTCTAGGCATGGGAATTACCTTCATAGGGACTTCTGCATCTTTTCCAATGCTCTCTTCTGCTTCACCACTACCCCTTACCACCTTATCATCATCCTTTCTAACTTTTTACTCATTAGACGAGATAGGTGGGTCAATGGTTTGCTTGCCACCACGAGTGGTGATTGCCATACAGTGTGATTCATTTTTATAATTTTGGATAGTGTTTCTAGGAAGAGTGCCCGGTTGCCGTGTGTTCACAGTCACAGATAATTGGGTAATTTGCAGCTCGATTTGCTTAATTGATATTGCATGTGTATCGACTTTTTTCCCAATAACTTTTAAATCACACCTTAACTCTTTAATGTACTCATCACTAGCATCGAACTTCCTCATCATTTTGTACAACATATCCTCAACTCGCGCCATACTATCTCCACCATTCTTAGGAGTAAGTTCACGATTTTAAGGAGGGACATAGGGCCCGTTCCTATAATTTCTGTAACCGTAGTAACCCTTGTTGAAGTTGTTGTCATGGTTGTAGTTTACATATCGCACATAATGACCCTCACGGTGGTAGTTACCACAGATCCTACCTTGGTTCCCTTTACCTTGGCGCCAATTATCCTCATTTGAGCCTTGGGCGCTAAGTCGGGAACCCCCGTCTGCTCATTAACTGCATAGGTGTCCTACGCATAATAGCATTCATCATTAGGTGGAGGTGGTTTCGACAAGTATATGAGTGCATTTATCTTTCTGCACCCCCAATACATGTTTTAGTACCAACCCAAGCTCAGTTATCATCTAAACCATTTCTTCACAAATCTCATCTGTGGCTGGGTTGTGAGTGGACAATACTGCGAAGGTATTTCTCCCGATATCTGTTTTCCTAGTGTTCCAAGCTTTATTGTTACGGGAGATTTTCTCTAATTTTTCAGTAATCTCAGCATAAGGACACTCCACATAAGATCCACCTCCTATAGTGTCCAACACCGCTTAATTTATTGTCATCTTGTCCCCGATAGAAGTAGTCCTTTAGTGACTCATCATCTATACGGTGATTTGGGACACTTCTCAAGAACGAGGTGAATCTATCCCAAGAACTACTAACTGACTCTGCTGGTAGTGCTACAAAGTTGTTCACTCTGTCTTTGTGGCTTAGTTTCTTGGAAACCGGATAGTAGCGTGCTAAGAAGACATCCCTTAGTTGGTTCCAAATGAAAATTGAGTTATATGGGAGCCCAGTGAAACATATAGCAGCCTCCCCCGTCAGTTAGATACGAAACACTCCAAGCCCTTTTACATCAAAGTCCAAGCCAAGCCTCCGTACTCAGCTTTTACACACTGCCCTTAACTAGCTATATCGGCATGTGGATCCTCAAAAGGTAGCTCTGAAAACAAACATCTGGCAGTGAGCATTTGCATCAGGCTACTACTTACCACAAAAGTATGGCCTGGTTGTAAAAAAGGAAAGACAAGTGGCCCATCAGAGTCTGCTATATTGTCATAGCCTCTGTAGTATGCTTGGGGCCGTTGAGCGGGATTTTGTCCCCTCTGTTGGTGTTCACCCGGAGCATCGGGTAACAATTGACCATGAACATCAACCGGAGCTTGGATGTTCTGGTTTGTATCATCATTGATTTCCAAGTTTTGATTCATGTTGCGTAGTGTACGCTCTAATTCGTGATCTTTGGGAAACAAGGGTTCTCTTCCTCTCCGTGTATTTGGCATACAAGGAGGTTGGTTTTGCACAAATCAAAAACAATGAAACAAAGGAAAATCAAGAAAATATTAAGTAAACTATAGTAATAAGTTTAAGTTAATCTAAAATCTACTTTCGCCGGCCACGGCGCCAAAATTTGATATGCTCAAACTTACTTCTCAAATAAGAAGTAAAGCGGTCGTTTCAAGTAAATAACCCAACTAGTGAGGTTGGGATCGTTCCTAAGAGGAAAATAGTTCGGATATAACTTCAATCTACTATTACTATTGTTTAGTCAATCACTTCCTTAGAAAGCAAAAATAATAAAAGGGGGGTTTCTATTTCTAAATAAATGAAAATAACTAGCGAAATTGAAAGAGAAACTTATCAGCTACGAATGTTGGAGTTTAATCAATTAATCAAAGTAACTAGGGTTTACATGTTCCCCAAAGGTTCATAACTTGATAATTCTAACTAATTTCTTTCCTAGTATCCTGCATGCAAAGTGATAAGTTATGTATTTCTAAATCTTTGGTCCGGCATCTAGAAAATTTCACTCCGCACCTTGGTCCGGTTACGTGTGTTGCTATCCTAACCCTTATTTTACCTCATATTAAGAATCGTATTCGATATTTGACTAAGTTATTGCCTCGTACCAATCAATACTAGCCTATTAGATAGTGTACACTAAATCTATGTTGATAATTCTTTTCTTATTATCTACCTGCTTAGTCCGGCAAGTAGCATTAAGGCGAGTTCTAACGTTGGTCATCCGTTAAAAAGACTTCTAAGCGAAAGAAATATTAATACATGCAAGACACTATTCTAGAGTTGTTATTTTAGTTAGGTTTTACTTCATTATTTGCCTATGGCTCCCACAACCCTAGTTATGGAGTTTAGTTCCCATAGTCATAATCACAATATTCAAATATATATAAGAATTCATGTACTTACTTCAATTAGAAAGAGTAAAATCCGAAAGTTTGCTTCATTAATTAACCAAAATCACAAACAATAACTTACAAGAATCACAATTAATCAAGAATCTCACAAAAAGTCTAATGATAATAAAACCTAACCAAATAATTCTAGAGTCTAACCTAATAATATAGAGTCTAACCTCAAAAATGAGGTTTTTCAAACTATTTATAGAAAAAAAAAATCGAATTAAACAAGGATTCTATTTGCTGGAAATTTGTCAAAATGCAGCTGGGTCGACGGACCTTGCGACGGATCGTCGTCGTCACGACAGACCGTCACGGACTCCGTCGTCCCATACTTGTGCAATTTCTTTTGCTGCTCTCGTCACTACCCTCGACGGCAAGTATGACTGATAGTCACAAGCACAACAGTCCGTCGAGGGTCTTCGTTCCAAAACACTTAAACTCTTGGAATATGGGTAAAGGAGCTACTTTTCTGAACTTCATGACGAACCTGCAAGATGGACCGTAGTGGACTCCGTAACCCCACACATGGTAAGACTTCCCAATCTTCCTTCAGTAGCTGCACTAAGCTGCAACCTACGGACCGTCACAAGCTCCGTAGGTGGTCTTTTCTGCATTTCTTCTCTCAAAAACATCCGCATTCATCTTTGGACAGATTTCTTGCAAATAAGGAGAAACTTATATAAAAATTAGCACAAAAAGGCTTTTGGACACACTAAACTTTAGGAGAAAGTATTCATAATACCGTGAAACCACGGTATATCTGCAACACGGGAGGCCGAGACCGAAATAAAGTCCCGTTATCCTCATCTATTTGATTATTAAGGTTAGTAGTTCTTACGAATATTTAAAATAATGACTAAAAATTTTGTTGTTTCTTTGATTTTGGTGGTCTTGCAAAATGTGCATTTTTTAATACGCTTACAGTGAATTACAATATAGTAGTACATTTGAACAGGAAATTTTGCTTTTTCTCATGTTTGAGTTATGTTGTGCATTTTTATATGATGAATCTTTATGAAATGATATGCAGCAATTTGGTAAGTTTATCTTTGGATTAATTGACTCAAGTAATGCATATTGAGATGATGTTGTTGTTGTGAGAAAGATATTCCTCATAATGTAATGTTGAGACTTATGTGTGGTAATTGATGTTTTTAATTGCCTTGTGTTAGTGAGATGATTAATGTTAGTATGCATTGTTGTTGGTTGGTCTACTAGTCTTGAGTCTATTCCTTCCTTCTACAGATTTTTTTAGTGTTATTCGGGGATGAATGTTCCTAATGGGGGATAATATAACAATTCAAGAATCCCATACGTGTCTTAAAACCTAACATAACTGTTCCGAGGTCTAAACACTGTTTTAAGGAATATTTTTAATGAATATAGTTCAGTTAAAATGTGTTGAAACCTAAACGTCCAAGAACGTCCATGAAATACGGAACTTATTCTTAGATGTACTAACGTGCCTAAGCTTATTTGTCTAGCTTTTCGAAGTCAGAAATCCATAAAAATTTGTGGATTGGTAACTAATAGTTGTTTAATTTAATTGATGGTCGAAACATCTGGGTAAGACTCCCAAAGGACCAACCAATGTCCCTCGAGGAGGAACTTTGCATGTTGGTGTCAACATTGCCTGGGCAATGTGCACCCACGAAGGGACAATCAACGTTGTGTGTGTTGATCGACGCAGCGTCGATGCCAACCGTTGACCAACGCTTAGCACTTTTGTTGAAAGGTCTCGTTTGAACTCTCTGAACTCATCAACGGGCTTGCAGCACGGAAGCGGGGCTGGTGCATCGATTCAGCCACGAGGCGTCGACAGGGTTCTATCTGTAAGTGACATGTTTTTGCTGCACGTTTTAACTTAGTTCAAAACAATTAATTAAGGATTTAGGGGTTAGTTAGGGATTAAGGGAAGACATTATAACTTATTTAACCCCATATATGAATACCCCAACCCCATTTGTCTAAATTCAATTCTCAAAATAAACACGATTCCTTCTCTTTTCTTTCTCTCCCTATTGGAAGACACAATTGAAGACTAGCTACGGGAGGGATTTGGGGGCTGTAAAGGGACAAATTCAGGACAAAATATTCATCAAATTTTGAGGTATGAGATCTAATTCACCTTTGATACCTCTTTCCTCAAAGGGTTCCTTCAATGTATTTTCAAAAGTTTGGTTTTCATTTGGGTTCTTCTCAATGTCGAAAATTATGTTTTGAATTGTTTTTTTTATGTTTTCTATTGGATTATATGAACAGATTAACATGTAGCCTTTCATTCTAGTTCTTGAGAAGGTGATCTATGTTAGGAAGTGAATTGACCTAAGTAATTTTTCTTATGTTATGATCTATTATTGAATTGTGATGTAGTGATTCTTCTTTCCTTGTATATTATTGATTATATAATTATGATGTCGTGTACCAAAAATTGTTTTGAATTTAGGTTTATGGTAAGACCTTGATGATGAACTATGAAGGAGACTTGGTAAGTCTTATGATCTATATCCTTTACATCAAATTTATGATTATGTCATGATGTGATATTGGAGTACGCTTTGTATTAGGATTGATACGGTGGTATGATGTTTAATTGAAATGTGTTGACTAATTTGTGAGGGTCATTAAGGTTTATATGTTATAAGGATTGTGATGACTACTAGTGTGCCTTATTATGAAATGAATGTTAATGTGCTAAGATCGGTTATATGAATTATAATGAAAGGACTTGTACTCATGCAATTCCTACTGAGCTATGATTATGATAATGTTATACAAGCGTTAGACCCTATAACCTAAACAAATCTATTATTGATAATTCCAGGCTTAAAGACATTTCAAAAAGGGAATCTAACTTAGTACCGAGTGAACTCGAGTGAGGAGTATCCCTTATCACATAGAGGAATGTAGGAGAACTTAAGTACTCTTGATATTGGAGACTACAATTCATGTATCATAAATAGAATCCCAACAATATCTCCTAGTTCTTGAACTATTTTGCCCCCCATAGGAATACTAGCTAATCGATCCCCCCATAGTCTCTATGTTTTATGTTTTTGTACTACCTTGAGAAGTAGTCCCCCATCATTTGTTGTATGGTTTTATTATAACGGATTCCACATAGCTCATGTGGTCCATATTGTTTAGAGTAAGGTGTTCCCAAAAAGTAAAATGAATTAAAGGATTGACTCTAACTAGGACAACCTAAGGGGTCTAGCTTAGTCTAGGTAGGGGTATGGGAATATACGTATGCATTGCACTAGTAAGCCTTGACGGGGAGTCTTATGAGGATGTTTTTAGGTATTATTATGTTTCTAATGATATATCAGATGAATATGATGAACTTTCACATTGTTGATACTAAATGTTTGTTAGTTCACTTATGAATGTTTGTGGGTTTCTATTGTTAAAGTAAGATGGAATGTCTATATAAATGTCATGCTATGTTAAGTAGGGTGTTAATCATGATTCTTGATGATATTACTTGATTAAGGTTATGGGGCTATCCTTCATCATTGCTCTTGTTTACTTGATAGAGGTTAGTGAGTAATTGTCTTTCTTTGTTTATAATGAAATGTACTCTTATTCATGTATTTTGTTAATATGATATGATAATAGAGTTATTTGAGTATGTATCTACTTATATGGTGTGAATGGTTGACTTAACTAGACTTGATATTATAGTATTGTGATGAACATGAATATGACTAAATGAATGTGAAATATTGATTGGTATGGTCTTGTTTAATATGCATATAGGTTTAAAACGAAAAAATGCATACTTTATGACACGTCATTTTATTACTATATATTACAAGTATATATGCATATGGTCTCATACATAGTACAAGTGGCTTACTAACCCCATTCCGTTCTTTTTTTCAACATTATATGTCTCTGGCATTGAAGTGTTTTAGGAGGCGACTTGAAGAAGACTTTAAACCTTTGATCATCCAAGTAGTGTAGTTCCTCTTTTCTGAGGCAATGCCAATATCGAGCTTATATTTTTTTTAAATCTAAGACTCTTATATTCTATCTATTTTCATTTGAGTACGGATTGTATTAGTCTATATGTGTCTCTCTTTACGTTGATGTATGGGCTATGCTTAAATTGCTAATCCTGTTGACGGTTATGAGTTTAGACAATCTTTGAAGACTATGTTCTATCTTATATATTTATGAGTAATAAAAGTAGAAGGTTATTTATACTTCCTATACGAAGGGTCTATGTATACTTGATTTATATGTTATGTATATGTAGACATCTATGTAAACCTCCATGTAGAAGTAGTAAAATGTTTTAAATTTCCGCTAAATTTGACCTATTTAGGTATATATGTAAACTAAGAGGTTAGTCTTAGTCCTCAAAGTGGACGACAACGCCGCTTACGTCTAGGGGGTAAACCCGGATGTGACACATGAGAAGAATTATCCAGCTAAGGTACATGGGAAAGTATGATGATGTTTACACTTATGGATATGATATGTAAATTTATGCATTGCTTATAATTATTGTTTAGTTTTCTTTGTTGAGTGAGTGTCACGACCCAAATCGGGGACGCGACTGGCACCCACATTTACCCTCCTATGTGAGCGAACCAACCCATATAACCCTTAACATTTTAATTCAATATCAACAGAAAGTAATGCGGAAGACTTAAACTCATTAATGTAGCAATTCAAAACTATTATTAATACTATCCCCAAAATCTGGAAGTCATCATCACAAGAACATCTATCTCAATTTACTAATCTAAGAATGTCTAAAAAGCTAAAAACAAGTAAAAACTAGTCCATGCCGGAAGTTCAAGGCATCAAGACTTGAAGAAGAAGATCCAGTCCAAGCTAGACGCATTAGCTCACCCTGAATTTCCGATGGAGTGAAGACTGGCTTGATCTACTGCTGAGTCGAAGTTGACGGAACGTTTGCTGCATAACACAAATAACAAAAGGAAACATAAAAGTAGGGGGTCAGTACAACCACACGTACTGAGTAGATATCATCGGTTAACTCAAAATAGGCGATAATACATATCAAGTAATATTATAAATCAACTATAAACCCAACATGTAGCAACAAGTAGTATAATCGTCAATAAATACCATCAAGTTCATCCATGAGGACTCAAGCCTCAATACATACCTACTCATTTGGGGATTAAGTTCATTATGTTGAGTATATAACATCTTTCGAGATTCATTATCTTTCTTCCTCTTGTGTCGGTACGTGACACTCCGATCCCCTACTACTATGTGTCGGTACGTGACACTCCGATCCCCTATATGTGTCGGAACGTGACACTCCGATCCCCTATATGTGTCGGAACGTGACACTCCGATCCCCTATATGTGTCAGTACGTGACACTCCGATCCCCTACATCTACGTGTCGGTTCGTGACAACCGTCCCACTAATACTATGTGTCGGAACGTGACACTCCGATCCACTAATTCTATGTGTCGGAACGTGACATCTCCGATCCACTAATCTCATTATTCCGTTCATCAAGCCTTCTCTCTACCAAGGCATCATCAATCCCAATCACTTAAATTCATCAAGCCTTCTTTTATACCAAGGCATTATCATTAATATCATAGATTAAAGTTTCTTTCAAGATTTGGGATTCAATGGTTTTCATCATGCTTGTTTTATAAAAATCACATAATCATGTTCATGCAAGCATACAATTAAGCATATAGACAGGTTTACAATATCATCAACACATATTATTCACTATTAAGAGTTCACTACGAATATCGTAAAATAAACCATAACCTACCTCCACCGAAGAATTGGAATCCACAAGAAGTTTCCCAAGCTTGCTATTCTCCTCAACCAATTCGATCGATCTGCTCTCTCTCTTTCTGTTCTTTCTCTTTTGTTTTATTCAAACCCTCTTTCCTTTACCCTAATTAATCATATAATTAAGTGTGAAAAAGGACCATAAAACCCCACTAATTCACTTAAGGTTACCCCTTTAACCCCTAAGTAATTAGACTTATTAATGTTAACCCTCAATCTTTATATTTAAGGAAAGAATAGTCAAAAACGACCCTTAAAACGTGTGGAGAAATCCTAAACTGTCTGGGATTGCGTGACCTGTGACGGGCCGTCATACCTGCGACGGTCCGTCACGATGGCCGTCGCACCTGCCCAAAATCCCACCGGCACCACGGACGCTGTGACGGTCCGTCACGCCTGTGACGGTCCGTCCTGCACGTCCGTCATGGCGGTCAGAAACTCGTTTCTCGAACCAAATTCTCAAACGTTGAAGTGTTTTGCAACGGAAACTCACGACAGTTCGTCGTGGATGTGACGGCACGTCCTGCAGGTCCGTCACAATTTACAGAGAGTCGATTTTAATATCCAAATTGAAGAATCCTAAGTGTCCTGGAACGACACTCCCTCGACGGGCCGTCGTGACCACGACGGTCCGTCGTGACACTCGTCGTTCCAGCCAGTTTTTCCAGAATTAAAAATCTGCTGCTCAAACGACTAAACAGGTCGTTACAATAGATACCAATTTACCCATCGTTCGTCCCCCGAACGATCAAAAGAAGAAAAACAATGGCGAAAAGGAGTACCTGAATCTGTAAACCGATGTGGGTATTTTTCTTCTTGCATCATCTGCTCCTTCTCCCAGTAGCCTCTTCAACCGGTCGGTTCTTCCATTGCACTTGATGGATGCAATCTCTCGACCTCAGTTTGCGAACTTCTCTATCTAATATAGCAACGGTTTCCTCTTCATAAGTCAAGTTCTCATCAAACAAAACTGAATCCCACAGCGGATAATGTAGTTTCCATCTCCGTGATATCTCTTCAACATGGATACATGAAACACCGGATGCACTCCGGACAGCCCTGGGGTAAGGCTAATTCATAAGCCACCTCCCCTATTCTCTTTAGTACCTCAAATGGTCCAATGTACCTTGGACTTAACTTACCTTTTTTCCAAACCGCATCACCCCTTTCATGGGCGAAACCTTCAACAAGACTTGTTCCCTTCCATGAACTCCAAGTCTCTAACCTTTCGGTCTGCATACTCCTTTTGTCTACTTTGAGCCGCTAAAAGCTTTTCTTGAATAGCTTTCACCTTCTCCATAGAATCCCTTAACAGATCAGTCCCCCAAGGTCTAACTTCAAAGGCGTCAAACCAACCAATGGGAGATCTACACCTCTCCTCCCATCAATGCTTCAAATGGAGCCATATCAATACTGGAGTGATAGCTATTATTGTATGAAAATTCTGCCAAGGGTAAGAAGCTATCCCAATGGCCACCAAACTCTATCACACACGCGCGAAGCATATCCTCCAACACTTGAATCGTTCGCTCAGACTGACCATCGGTCTGAGGATGAAACGCAGTACTAAGGTCCAACCTAGTACCTAATTCAGCATGTAAGGTTCTCCAAAACTTAGAAGTAAACTGCGTACCTCTATCAGATATGATTGAGAGTGGAACCCCATGCAATCGAACGATCTCTGAGATGTAGATTTTTGCTAACTTCTCTTCTCTTGTTGTAAGTCACCTTGACAGGAATGAAGTGAGCAGACTTAGTTAACCTATCAACAATCACCCAAATAGAGTCATACTTACCCAATGTCTTGGGAAGACCAACCACGAAGTCCATCGCGATTCTCTCCCATTCCATTCAGGAATGGGCATTCTCTGAAGTGTTCCTCCGGGCCTTTGGTGTTCATACTTTACTTGTTGACAATTTGGACACTTGGCAACAAACTCAACAATATCTCGCTTCATTCTACTCCACCAGAAGTGTTGCTTTAGGTCGCGATACATCTTGGTTGCACAGGATGTATAGAATATCCGGAACTATGAGCTTCTGTCAGAACAGTGGCGATCAATTCATCGATGCGGGGTACACATACCCTTCCTTTATCCTCAAAACACCTTCCTCATCGATTGTTGCTTCTGCTTCTTAGCCTCTCCTTGCAACACCTTATCTCGAATTCGCCTTAGTTTCTCATCATCAAACTGTTCCCCTTAATCTGGTCAAGAAAAGAAGATCTTGCCTCTACACAAGCTAACAATCCTCCCTTCTCATTTATTTCCAACCTCATAAGGTCATTAGCCAGAATCTGCACCTCTCTAGCCAATGGGCGTCTAGGAACTTGCAAATGAGCTAGACTTCCCATGCTTCCGGCCTTTCTACTTAGAGCATCCGCTACAACATAGCCTTCCCCGGATGGTACAAGATAGTGATGTCGTAGTCCTTCAGTAGTTCCATCCATCTCCTCTGTCTCAAGTTTAAGTCTTTCTGAGTGAATACATACTGTAGACTACGATGGTCCGTATAGACCTCACACTTAACCCCATATAAGTAATGTCTCCATTGCTTTAGTGCAAACACTACCGCGGCCAATTCCAATCATGAGTTGGATAGTTACGTTCATGCACTTTTAATTGTCTTGAAGCATAAGCAATCACATTCTTCTCTTGCATTAGCACTGCACCCAACCCAGATAGGATGCATCACAGTAAACAATGAAGTCTTTACCCTCTATTGGCAAGGTAAGAATTGGTGGCGGTAGTCAACAAAGTCTTAAGCTTCTGAAAGCTTTCCTCACCTCATCCGACCATACAAATGGGACGTTTTGCTTAGTCAAGTTCGTCAATTGGGAAGCAATGGAAGAGAATCCCTTGACGAATCGGCGTAGTAGCTAGCTAACCCACAAAACTCCTTATTTCTGACACGTTTGTAGGTCTTACCCAATTCTTCACCGTCTCAATCTTAGATGGATCCACCATCACTCAATCCTTAGAAACCACGTGCCCCAAGAAGGACACTGAATCTAGCCAAAACTCACACTTGGAGAATTTCGCATAATTTTTCTTCCTTAGCAACTTTAACACCATTCTCAAATGCTCCTCATGTTCCTTCTTACTCTTGGAGTATATCAGTATATCATCAATAACCACGATCACAAAGAGGTCCAAGTATGGATTGAAAATCCCGTTCATCAAGCTCATGAAGGCAGCAGGGGCATTTGTAAGACCAAATGACATTACCACAAATTCATAATGCCCATACCTAGTTTGAAAAGCAGTCTTTGGAACATCCGTTGCTCGTATTTTCAATTGGTGATAACGGACCTCAAGTCAATCTTTGAGAAGACACAAGCACCTTGTAACTGATCGAACAAGTCATCAATGCGAGGAATGGGGTACTTGTTCTTAATAGTTACTTTGTTCAACTGTCGGTAATCTATGCACATTCGGAAACTCCCATCCTTCTTCTTCACAAATAGCACTGGAGCACCCCAAGGAGATGCACTTGGTCTAATGAAGCCTTTGCTCAACAACTCTTGAAGTTGTGCCTTTAACTCTCTTAATTCGGCGGGAGCCATTCTATACGGGGGTATAGAAATGGGGCGAGTACCAGGTTCAAGATCGATACAGAAGTCAATATCCCTATCTGGTGGCATACCGGGAAGATCTGCAGGGAATACATCCAAAAACTCACGGACTACCGAAACTGACTCAATCGAAGGTACTTGGGTAGTGTCATCCTTGAGATGTGCCACGAAAGCTAGACAACCCTTACTAACCATCTTCTGAGCACGAATAAAGGACACGATGCGAACTGGTTTGGAAGTGTAGTCGCCCTCCCACACTAACGGATCTGCCCCAGGTTTGGCTAACGTCACTGTTTTAGCATTACAATCCAAAATCGCAAAATTTGGGGAAAGCCAAGTCATACCCAGAATTATATCAAAGTCACCCATTTCTAAAATAAGCAAATCTACATAAGGTTGCTCCCCACAAAATTCACCAAACAAGACCTATACACTTTTTCGACTATCACAGACTCACCCACCGGAGTAGAAACACGAATAGGCATGTCAAGTAATTCACAATGTAAATTTAGACCATTAGCAAATGAGGAAGATACATATGAAAACGTGGAGCCAGGGTCAAATAATACAGATGCCATGCAATCACAAACCAAGAGATTACCTGTGATAACAGCATCAGACGCCTCCGCTTCAGATCTCCCAGGGAAAGCGTAGCAATGAGCCCCATTATTTGTCTGTCCGTTGCCCCTACCATGTTGTGTATAGTGACTCCGTTTTGCCCTTCACCTCTGCCGTTTTGGTGACCACCATTACCTCAGCCACCACGCCCTCCAGAATAACGACCTCTACCATTACCACCTCTTCCTCTAGCCATTGGGCTCTGTGACTCTGTTTTGGACAATTCCTCCTAATATGTCCAATCTCCCCACATCCATAGCACTCTCTGGAGTCAGGCATGGGTCTCTCGGAGTAGTGTTGACCGTTCTGAGGTGGACCCCCAACTACAGTCTGTAGTGAAGACTGTATTGGTCGATTTGGGAGTGACCTCCGGAGTTCTGTCCTCTAGAATAAGAACCATTATACTCACCTCCCCTACGAAACCTCTTTGATGTAGACGTTGAGGTGAAGTCATCCGGTTTCACTCCTTCCACCTCTATCACAAAGTCTACCACCTCTTGGAAGGATGTTGCTGTCGCCGCTATCTGTAAGGCTGAAATCCGCAATTCTGACCTCAACCCCTTCACAAAACGGCGGATCCGTTCTTGTGGACTGAAACAAAGTTGGGTGGCATATCTGGATAGTGCGCGAAATTTAGCCTCATACGCGTTTACTGTCATCTTCCCTGTTCAAGACTCAAGAACTCATCCCTCTTCCTATCTCCAAAGTCCTTGGGATATACTTCTCCATGAACAAACTAGAGAATGATTCCCAAGTCATAGGTGGTGCCTCGATTTGGTTGACACTCAACATGTGAACGCCACCACATTTTGGCGTTACTTTGGAACTGATAACTCACGAACTCGACACCAAACCTCTCTACTATCCCCATCTTGTGTAGTAGCTCATGACAATCAACCAGAAAATCATAAGCATCTTCAGATTCTGCACCCTTGAAGACTGGAGGTTTCAGTTTCAAGAACTTACTAAAAAGTTCATGTTGATCGTTTGTCATAATAGGCCCAGTAGTCAGACGTGGAAATGTGCCTATTCCCAATGGTGCATCCATGCGGGGAGCCATAGTAGCCGCATGTCGTATCTCTGAAACCGGAGGTGTTGGTGCAGAAACCATTGGAGGTGCTTGACCCTGATCGGACAACCCGCTAAGATAAGCAAGTACTTGGTTGATCATCTCTGGGGTAGGTTGGGGTGGCATTTCCTCATTCTGCCCTTGTTCAGTTTCCCCTTCCTCACCCTCTCTAACTACCTCCTCCTCAGTCGGTGGAGGAGTCACCACCCTAGCATCGATGGCTAGGGGCTAGTCCTCTCCCTCTAGAGGACGTCCTCCCACGACCTCTCCACGGCCTCTTGCCGTTGTTCTTCCTCGATCCACAGCCCCAGTGGTGGCTCAGTAGTTTTTGTCTTTCCGTTGTTGCGTGTGCTGGTGCGGTCGTTGCTCTAGTTCTAACCATCTGCGAAATAGAATGAAGATGGTCAGATACCAATTTGTATCACCTAGATACCAATTGGACTCAAGTAGTAGCACGAAAGAAGAATGAAAGAATGGAATTTTCCTAAAGTCTTATAGCCTCTCAAGGAAAAGTAAAGGCGTCCCCCTACCGTTCCTTAAGACTCTACTAGACCTGTTCTTGTGTGATGAGACCAATGAACCTAATGCTCTGATACCAAGTTTGTCACGACCCAAATCGGGGACGCGACTGGCACCCACATTACCCTCCTATGTGAGCGAACCAACCCATATAACCCTTACATTTTAATTCAATATCAACAGAAGAAATGCGGAAGACTTAAACTCATTAATGTAGCAATTCAAAACTATTATTAATATTATCCCAAAATCTGGAAGTCATCATCACAAGAACATCTATCTCAATTTACTAATCTAAGAATGTCTAAAAAGCTAAAAACAAGTAAAAACTAGTCCATGCCGGAAGTTCAAGGCATCAAGACTTGAAGAAGAAGATCCAGTCCAAGCTAGACGCATTAGCTCACCCTGAATTCCGATGGAGTGAAGACTGGCTTGATCTACTGCTGAGTCGAAGTTGACGGAACGTTTGCTGCATAACACAAATAAAAAAGGAAAACATAAAAGTAGGGGGTCAGTACAACCACACGTACTGAGTAGATATCATCGGTTAACTCAAAATAGGCGATAATACATATCAAGTAATATTATAAATCAACATATAAACCCAACATGTAGCAACAAGTAGTATAATCGTCAATAAATACCATCAAGTTCATCCATGAGGACTCAAGCCTCAATACATATACTCATTTGGGGATTAGTTCATTATGTTGAGTATATTACATCTTTCGAGATTCATTATCTTTCTTCCTCTTGTGTCGGTACGTGACCTCCGATCCCCTACTACTATGTGTCGGTACGTGACACTCCGATCCCCTATATGTGTCGGAACGTGACACTCCGATCCCCTATATGTGTCGAACGTGACACTCCGATCCCCTATATGTGTCGGTACGTGAAACTCCGATCCCCTACATCTACGTGTCGGTTCGTGACACCCGCCCACTAATACTATGTGTCGGAACGTGACACTCCGACCACTAATTCTATGTGTCGGAACGTGACACTCCGATCCACTAATCTCATTATCCGTTCATCAAGCCTTCTCTCTACCAAGGCATCATCAATCCCAATCACTTTAATTCATCAAGCCTTCTTTTATACCAAGGCATTATCATTATATCATAGATTAAAGTTTCTTTCAAGATTTGGGATTCAATGGTTTTCATCATGCTTGTTTTATAAAAATCACATAATCATGTTCATGCAAGCATACAATTAAGCATATAGACAGGTTTACAATATCATCAACACATATTATTCACTATTAAGAGTTCACTACGAATATCGTAAAAAACCATAACCTACCTCCACCGAAGAATTGGAATCCACAAGAAGTTTCCCAAGCTTGCTATTCTCCTCAACCAATTCGATCGATCTGCTCTCTCTCTTTCTGTTCTTTCTCTTTTGTTTTATTCAACCCTCTTTCCTTTACCCTAATTAATCATATAATTAAGTGTGAAAAAGGACCATAAAACCCCACTAATTCACTTAAGGTTACCCCTTTTAACCCCTAAGTAATTAGACTTATTAATGTTAACCCTCAATCTTTATATTTAAGGAAAGAATAGTCAAAAACGACCCTTAAAACGTGTGGAGAAATCCTAAACTGTCTGGGATTGCGTGACCTGTGACGGGCCGTCATACCTTGACGGTCCGTCACGATGGCCGTCGCACCTGCCCAAAATCCCACCGCACCACGGACGCTGTGACGGTCCGTCACGCCTATGACGGTCCGTCTGCACGTCCGTCATGGCGGTCAGAAAACGTTCGTTTCTTCGAACCAAATTCTCAAACGTTGAAGTGTTTTGCCACGGAAACTCACGACGGTTCGTCGTGGATGTGACGGCACGTCCTGCAGGTCCGTCACAATTTACAAAGAGTCGATTTTAATATCCAAATTGAAGAATCCTAAGTGTCCTGGAACGACACTCCTCGACGGGCGTCGTGACCACGACGGTCGTCCTCGTGACACTCGTCGTTCCAGCCAGTTTTTCCAGAATTAAAAATCTGCTGCTCAAACGACTAAACAGGTCGTTACAGTGAGGTTCTGGGGCCTTACTTAGTCACTGAACTAGTTGAATTAATCGAGGTGTATGAGTGAAGGTCTTTCTTATGTTATGATATTATGAACCCTTATGCATACATATTGATATTATAACTTGATGATATAGTTATCTTGATTATTTTCTCAATTATGTTGATATGCATATTGACTTGACGAAATATGGTATTTTTGGTCTTGTGTTGTTCATTGTCTTGATTTAAGGATTATGTGCTTATTTACTCATATTGGTTCTTGAATAAGCATTAGGTATTTTCAAATTGACTTTGCATGCTTTTGAATAAATGTCCCTTTTTGCATGATTTCTATGTAGTCTGTGCATATGATCCTATACTTAGTACAAGTGTTGTGCTAACCCGATTTCTTTTTTTTCCCCAAACATTTTAGGTTCCATTCGTTGAGAAGATTCTGGTAATTTTCAAAAGAGGCTTTTAATCATTCATGAAGTGGGTATGTCCTCACGTCCGAGGATGATGCCTTGTTATTAGTCTAGCTATGTTTCATTTTTATAGTCTAAGGACGATCATTTCATTCTACTTATTTCAAGATATTGTCAGCCCTATATGACATTTATCATAGTCTAAGGGCTTATTCCCAAATTGTTCGACATTGATTATATTGTGTATTATATATATGTGAAATAAAATTATAATACAATGTAATCTTCTTATTCGAAGGGTCTATGTATAATTCATATTAATATATTATGTGTAAGCGAGTGGTCTAAGTAAATCTCATGATGTAATTGTAGATGAAAAACTTTTAAAATATTCTGCATTTTTAACCAATGAATGTATTGATGAATGCTGAGATGCTATACATAGTTGTCACATAGGACAACGACGCCAATTATCTCTTGGGGATGCTCCAAGAATTTGACAGATAACAATTTGTCACGACCAAGGAGCACCCCAACATGTAACAGTGTCATCATCCTCAGAGAGAACTAACACTAACTCTTAGCATTCGTCATTACATTCATAGGTTAAAAAGTTCTTAATTTAAATTTTTTTGGATGTATCTACATAGTGATGTTTAGATAGTCTCTCAATTACACATCATATATACATAGAGAGTTTACATACACTCCTAACATAGGAAACTTATATAGGATTGTACTTTTAAGATACATACACAATATACAAAGATAGTCTAATAGGGATTTCTAACATTTAAACCATCTAAAATGAGTACAACATTCGGGCATATCCCATACTTCATTAGAACAAAAGCCACATACAAACTTATACAGGAATCGTCTTCAAATTAAAAAGAAAGAAATAAATGTCTTAAACTATAAAAATATCAAATATGTAGATAGTGGCATTGTCCTCATAATATGAAGACCTATCAAATTGGTTAAATGAAAGTCCAAGTTATCTTCAATTGTCCATCAAGTAGCTTGGTTCCGGAACTTACATAATTGTAGAAACATAGAAATATGAGTCAATACACCACTGTACTAAGTAAAGAAACATGAACATAAAACATTTGAAGTCATGCTGAAGGGGGAAATTTGTTAAAAACCTAGCTAATTATATTGAAAATACTAATGCAAAACCAACAACCCATATATTCAATAATCACATATACCTTGAGACAAGACCATGTACAATATAAGACCGACATCATCAAGTAAACCAAGTCAATATGTTTAATAGAATATTTGATTACATAACCAAAATAACTCAAACATCATGTTAATAAAACAAAAGCATGTCAAAGAGTTCATAACATTACAACATATGCAAGACTTTTACTCATAAACCACCATCAACTCTATAGTTCAATTTCTAACTAAAGCCCATAACCTTACTCAACCAAGTAAGTCCAACAAAAGATCATAATAATTTCCTCACTTCGCAAAAGTAGGAATCACCATATCTATCAATATATACCAATAACATGTTCATATATGAAATTAATCATCATATAAGATCATCAACATGTTAATTCAACGCATATAGTAGAGCCTCATACCCCTATCTAGACTAAGTCAAACCCTCAAGTCAACCTAGTGAGTTTTCACTTTATTACTTCGTAGAACTTTAGGAAACACTTGCCTTAACCAATATAGACAACATGAGGTAAATGTGGAATCCGGTGTCATGATTCTACACACCGAAAGAAGTTGGACTTCTTGCCAATAAAGTACCAAAACATGAACATAGCATTCTAGGTGGATACATTAACTAGTATTCCTATGGGGGTGACATATTTCAAGAACAAGGAGATATACTTGAGACCTTCTTTATTCCATGAATTATTGTCTATACATCATGAGTTCAACAGTGAATGTACCATCCCTACTTTGGAAGAAACACTCTCACTACTAGTTCACTCGGTGCTAAGCTTGGGATCCTTTTTGAAATGTTTTTGTCATTTTTTAATAATCATAACTTACTTTAGTATATATGATAATAACCCCTTATATAGTATTATTCATTATATCAATATGAAATACATGGGAAATCCCTTTCAATACAATCCTCATATGTCAGATTAACATATTAAAATTATCATATCATAGTAAGGCAGATAGGTAATTCATAACAAACCTTTTATCATTACATCATAATCATAATCTCACAATTCACATAATCAAGACCATTCAATTGAATCATCATGCATGCATATCTAAATTTGATCATAAGATACACTTTAATCGAACTTCATCACATAGTACAAACCATCAAAATTGAAGTTAAAGTTCACGATCACAAAGTCTAACCAATTATACTTCAAAATCCATAATCCACAATATTACTATCAGGCAACCAAATTAATCCATCCATAGTTTTTATAACATCATTAAAATATCAATTAACACAAGCACTAACTCCATTGCATCAATCCTAATCAATTCAACATGAGTTCATAACATAGTATTAGAGATTTCGGGTATAGTCTTGATCTATTCAAATATTAGGTTGAAGATAAAGAACGACCATAATTGAATAATAATGACTCATAATAAAATAATAATTTTATAAGTCAAGACCAATACAATCTAAAAGATCAATTTCAGATTAGAAATAACCTCATATGAAATTCAACTTTTTAAAATAAATTTTAAACACAACCCTTGCGGAAAGGAATTTAAAGGTGAAAGGTTACCATACCAAGTTAATACTTGAATATAGATGGATTAAAGTGAATTTCTTGATTTTCTAGAACACTTTGACCTTGGTCTTCTATGGAGTTTCTATGGGAGAGAGAAAGTAGTGTAAAGGTAGAGTGATTTGATCTTGGGGAATTGTGAGAGTTCTCTTAGTTTAGTTAGGACTAGCAATTTATTAAGTCCTTCACTAATTAATTAGACCTATCCTTACCCTTAGTAACAAATTAACAAATTAACAAGTTAAATGACCCCACTTATACACACTTGGGAAATCACATACTTTACCATGAATTAACCCAAATTCCCTAACATTTGGTTATGAACTCATATTGAATTGATTAGTATTGATGCAATTTAGTTCGATATTTTATTAATTACAATTGAATGATGTTTTTACACAAATTGATGGATGAAATTGTATTGATTAAGGGTAATAAAATTTATGATGGCGTGTTGAGGGAGAATTTGAAAGACTTTGTGATCATGAACATTTACGTCAATTGTGATTTTTTATACTTTGTGATGAAGTTTAATTGAAGCATGACTTGTGATTGTATTAAGTAGATGTGTTGTATGATTATGTAATTGAAATTTTTGTATTATGTGAATATGTGAGATTATTTTTAAGACGAAATGATATAAGCTTGGTTATGAATTGCATATGTTCTTTATTATGACACGATTATGACAATGTGTTGTCTCACATATAAGGGCTGAATTGGAAGGAAATTCTTATGATAAATCCAAATAGATAATGTTATGAATATACAATGGGTTAGTATCTTATTCTGTATACTAAGTTATGATGATTAATAAGACTCAAAGACGTTTCAAAAAGGGACTCTAGTTAGCACCAACTGAAATAGTATTGAGGAGTGTCCCTTCCCAATGTGGGAAGGTAGGTTCACTATGTTACTCATGGAATTGGTAACTATAATTCAACATGCATAAAGCGATTCCCAAGAATATCTTCTAGTTCATGAACTATGTTGTCCCCATATGAATTCTAGCTAGTGAATCCACCTAGAATGTTATGTTCATGCTTTTTGTACTAGCATGGCAAGCAGTCCACCTTCTTTAGGTGTAGGGCTTCAAAACACCGGGTTTCACATTTTGCTCATGTGGTCTATGTCAGTTAAGGCAACTGTTCTAGAATGTGAAATGAAGTAATAAAGTGAACACAACTAGGGTGATCTTATTATTTAGCCTTGAGGGAAGTCTTAGAAGGTTTTTCTTATCTGTTATGCAAATGGTAATTTTACATGTTCATGATACTATATGATGTTAGTTTAATTATTGAACATGCTATTCTTCTATAATAATAAATATTTTAATGAGTACTCTTAATGCTATGTTATGTGATGCGAGGCATTTCTTATTATTTACTTTTAGGTTTACTTGGTTGAATCAGTTGATGAGACTTTACTTGGTCATTGCACATGTGGAATTCATGAGAGGATGTGAGTATGGTTCTTGCTTATGATTTAATTTCACGAATGCTTATACATGTTTTGTTGTTACACAATAATGTTGCAGTTTTTTTTTTATATGCTCAATTATGCTATGATACATGTCGACTTCATGATAATTTATAATGTTGGTCTTATGTTGTATATAATCTTGTCTTATAGATTATATGATTATTGGATTATATGTGTTTTTGATTGTGCATAAGGCTTTTCAAAGTAACTTGGCATTGTTATGAACAAATGTCCCCTTTAAAGTGATTTTAAATGTTTTATGTGAATGTTTCCATACGTAGTACAAGTGGTGTAATAACCCATAGTTCTATGTTTCTACAATTATATAAGTTCAGGCCGTTGAAAATTTGGAAGGGAAATTTTACGATAACATGGACTATCATTCTCCCATTTTCGTAAGTCCCCACCATCCGAGGATGAATTTACTATCTAGATATTAATGTTTTTCTAGTTTGAAGAAATTTAGTTCTTTCCCTTTTCACTTGAAGACGATTGTTGTATATGCCTATATGTGTCTTTTGTTGAAGCAAAGTAAGGTCTATCACCAAAATTTGTATTCGATTGTGGTAGTTTAGATGTGAAACTTATCCTAGATATCATCATCATATATCTTTAAATATTATGTATGTGAAATTAAAGTAGAAATGTATGTATTGCTTCCTATGCGAGGAATCTATGTAAACTCCCTAGGCATATATCATATGTAAGCGAGAGTTCTATATAAACCTCAATCTAGAAGTAGTTGAAATGTTTTACGTTTCTCGCAATTTAACCTATGAAATTTAATGACGAATCCTAAGAGGTTAATCATAGTCCTCCTCGAGGACGACGACACCAGTTACTTGTAGGGGTTGCTCCCAATATATGACACCAAGACTTCCAATCCCTACACTTATGTCAAAAAGGGGAAAGAAGGGGTTAGTGCATTAAGCACTATTTATCGAAGCCAACCAAAAACCATGAAAAAGGGGCAATTACTATAGAAACATGCCTTCATGACATTTTGATAAAAACCTTCATAATAAGAGTTTTAGAGATATAATGCAAGTAAAAAACCACATAAAAGACATAATAAAGTAACATCAATATATTAAACTTAATTACATATTCATCATGTAATTATTTTAATCATTTGGATTCTCAACCTAAGGTTACTCTTACAGTCACTTACGTAATACATGAAGAAACCACCCATACACCCTCTTCAAGAAAACCTTAATAATCCTCAAAGCTACGCTAGATAAGAACCTATATATTTAACATGTGTTTTGTAAGTAATGAATATTCATTTAAAGATATTTAAGATACAATCATACAATCACGGGTCTTTGCATTATGGTCCTGGAATACCTCAGGAAATAACTTTAGTATCTTCAAAGACTACTCATGCAATCTGTAGATAACGTCAAATTCCACTACCTACATGTTGTAGAACCCATTAAATACAAGATTGCACATGCCACATTATGAGTGTAAGTACTAACCGACATAGACCATACAAGATACATGAATCCGGTGACTTAAAGACCACACCGTGAAAGGTGTTCTATTTTTCAAGGGTGAACAACGACAAATCATATGTTGGCGCATGGTTAAGGGATATCAACAACTTCTTTCTACTATAGTCTCATCTCTAGTAGAGCTACTAGAATACGAATATCCACTTCATTCTTTGCCTTTGTTCCCATAGATTACGTTCATTCACATAAATGTATTAGAGACGGCGACATCATTTGGCCTACCGACCGATAATAGCATTGCCGCGAAGGGGTCCAAAAGGATCTACAGATCTAGGTTCATTATGATAGCTCTTATGACTTTCTTAATTATTGTTGCATTTTTTTCCGTTCAACCAACCTTTATGTCTATCATCCCACAAAGGAAGGGCACGGTAGGTCTACCAATCAAGGCTTTTTTATTAACATTCTTTTCATTGTTAAGGTTTCACATTCTTAACCTTTTTTTTGATATTCTAGGTGTCGCATTCTTACCCTTCTTTTCATATTCAAAGTTTCACATGAGTCTTTCGTTTTTAGGTATACCAATTCAAGAATCTCATTTGTTCCTACACATACATGACAAGGGTGCCTAAGACTACCAAGTTAATAAATCACATATTAAAGAACTTTCTTACATAAAGGAGAGGGCACCTACGTCAAAAAAATCCAAGATTTCAGAATCGAGATATTTTCATGTAGTAAGAAGAGGGACCTACGTCAACCAATCAAGAAACAATATTGTCATATCAAACACTTCACAATCCATAAACATTACATATTAACATTACAAGGAATATACTTTCATCACATTACATACACATTAAAAAGATCAGACAGACATCACATTATCCTTAACTTTATACATTCGTATAAGACATTACACCTTGCACATAGTAATATTACTTCATATAAGAAAAAACACATTAAACCTTCATGCATACCCTAACGGGATATTACAAAAGTTCATATAATAATGCCGACAAAGAGATGATCACAATAAGAACAACAAGAAAACATTTCCATAATAAGTGGACCATACCAATCATTAATAATTATATATCAATTCTACAATAAATAACGGAATTAGTTCAATTTCCTCTCTTCCAATAGACAAGATCACCATTCCTTAACATCTAATACATTTAAAATAAAATACCATAACTTACCATAGAAATAAAAAATAACAACATAATATTCCATCATCATTAGATAATAAGTTATACACCACACTTCATAAGCAATATTTAGAGATTATAGAAGAACAAGGGTTCATGAAGGTTTTCATTGGAAAACATATAATTAACATCAATAATGTAATATCTTATTATTTTAAAATGTTCCATTCACGAAACCTTGAGTTAGAATATAAATTGAACTTTTTCATAATCTTTGAAATCCTTGAAATAACATTGAAATTGGCTATAAGGTGATATAAATCCTTATATAATGAACTCTATTCCTTATTAAAAGAAATTCCAATGAAGTTGAAGAAGACTTCCGTTAGAATCCACAACCCTCTTCCCATCTTGACCTTGACATTTCATGGGTGTTTTTGGAGAGAATATTCGAAGGAAATAGTTTTTATTTAGGTGTTAGGATCCAAAAGAGGGTTTGATTAATCTTATATACTTTAAATACATAATAAAACTAAAAAAACCATCCATCCACATAAAAAGACTTGGTTGAATATACCATATCACCCCTATGTTCGCCACAACTTTTTAATTTTTGTCGCTTCCCATTCGACGGCGCAGAATGACAGACCTTTAATATAATGCTGCCTCATCTATGAGTTTGTCGTTTGTCATAGTAAATCAACATCATGTAGGCCTTGAAATCCTAATCGATGCGCACCATTGACGAGCCATAAATTCGTTAACTGGCCGTTAACGGGGTCATTGTTTCATGCTACCAGGCATCTTCATGGACAAAGGCTTGGGTCGTTCTTAAGGGCCCTGTTTAGTCCTTGATGGAGTTATACATGATTATGAAACCCTGAAACATTGTAATATAAGTACTATGATAATCACAACTTATTTAGACCTCAAAAAACACGCAAAACTTCGATCAAAAACCTTATTTACATCCAAGCACATACAAGACTAGTATCCCAATGCCTTAGTCTTTCCTTGATGTTTGACCTCAAACACAATCGGACTGACCTATAAACTCATTTACACATTAAGTTAACTAGTAAACATCACTCAAAAAACAAGTGATTCTTTAATTCACCCTAGCTCATTTTAAGGATTGTTATAGTCTCCCCCACTTCGGAACATTGGTCCTCAAACATAGTTAGGAGGAACATCACTCCAACAAAAAGGGTCAAAGAACATCATTTATTTCAAGAATGTAAAGCTATATCTACCAAGTCCTTATGCATGATTATTCACTTTTTCTAAATTCAATTGTATTCTATGCTATTGGATCATGATTGAGTATCTGGGATATGAATTTCTTAGATCTAATTAATTAAGGATTATCTTGTTCAAACATGTTTTTAAATACCTACGTGATCACGTATGACTTGAATTACTTTCTCATAATGAAATTTAATAGATTAAAATTTAATTTAGTATGAACCATGATAGACTAATATTATACTTAAAATGGGTTTGATGATACATTCTTGAGTAGTAGACTTTGTAAAATAAAATCAAGGGTATGCTAGCTTGTGCTAAAATACTCATGCTACCTTGA
This sequence comes from Solanum peruvianum, assembly GCA_027705065.1. Lineage (NCBI taxonomy): Eukaryota > Viridiplantae > Streptophyta > Magnoliopsida > Solanales > Solanaceae > Solanum > Solanum peruvianum. Next base: position 42,931,280 of record JAKWJD010001755.1, read on the forward strand.
TATGCAAATCTCAGGATAGGTTCTGATATTAAGATCTCATGTATAATATGAGATGTTGAAATCTCCTGCAAGATAAGGTTAGATTACTCATCATTTCTTGAGGTATTAAACTTCGTGGGACCTTTACTTTGTCTAGCCAAAACCATTTCATGGTAACATTAGGATAAAGGCCTATATTCTCTTAATGGTAGCTTGATTTACATGTAAGGTGTATTTCATTGAATAGCTTGAAATTAGTTTCTCATGGTAGCTTATGGTTGAGGATTCATGCTCCCCTTTGGTTATCTTAAATCTACATGATTTGTTGCATGGTAATTATGATGGTTGTAACCTTTCATTAGTAGCTTGGTTAGTATATTGAGATTATTCCTGTGTTACTACATCTATTATGGTACTATGTTGAGCTTAATATACAAGGTTTCAAGATAAGTTATATTGGATTAGCTATTCTAGAGAAGTATTTAGTATGGATGGTAGTATAGGATCTCATCTATACATTGCACAAGTATGACTTCAAGCTACCGATGACATGACCCATTCATGATGTATGCTTAGCTTGGATGGTGACTATATTTTCATAATATAACATGTTTTACTTAAGATGATGGTTCCTTGAATAGATGAAGTAAGTCTACTAGAGACTCCTAGATAACATGAAATAAGATAGGGTGAGTTCAAGATATTCTTAGTGTGTGAGGTAGTATGGGATGCTTCAAAGTCATTTACAAAGTATGTTTTGAGGTGGCCTAGGGGCATATTTATCATATGTTATGATAAACGTAGGTCTTAATTATGATAGTGGATTACGATCAAGAATGTCCTTAAGTTTTGTGAAGGTATGGGAGTTCCATAAAAAGTCTAAAACTTGTAAAAATACTTTAAAATAGGTAAAATTATGTATAGGGTAAAGACTTCTAGGTCCGACCCCCAAGAACAAGCCTAGGATACCTTGAGGAGGACCCTATGATTGGCCAACAACCTTCCTATGGCAGCAGGCCGTTTCACCTATAAGTTACATTTCTAGTTCTGCGTTGCAAACACATTGTAGAATCTATTGTCTAATGAATTTATTTTTAAAATCATGTGGGAACAGCTCCAAGATGAGTACTTTTCTTCCCACAAAAAATTGGAAATTTGAACTCCAGTTTGACTTTTATTTTAGCGGAGGGTTATATATTTGTTTTAGATCATATTTACACCATCATTTCTCACTCAAAATCAAATTACAAAATCAAAACCCAATAGCTCTCCCTTCAATCTACATTATCTCTCTACCCAACCTCCATTGAAGGAACATTGAAGCTTGAAGAAAAAGACAAAACTTCTAAGTGTTCTACTCAAATTGTTGTCAAGTGTAATGGTTAAGGTATGTTTTATTTCACTCTTTGGAATCCTTTGCCGAAGAGGTCCTTTCAAAAAGATATTACAACTTCCCCAAACTAGGGTTTTTCTCTACACATGAGTTTTCATTGAAAAAGAAATTAAGAATATGTTGTGATGTATTGTGGTAAATTAATGTTTTCTACGTATATATTGATTGCTAATTCTTGTTATTCACTCAATATTTCCATGGACCCATGTATTTCCCCCAATTTCATGAAAACCTTGAATTCATATGGTGAATTATGAATATGATGAATATGTTGATTGACTACATTAATGTTAATTATGAAATTCCTTCTTGAATAACCTTGTTTTGTCTATTGATTATGCATTATTTTTTAATTGAATTTTTGAGTCCCATGAAGGGGTATTGAGTTATGAATGGTTGTTCTTTCTATAACCCAGTTATGTAAGATAAATTACATTGATAGTGATGGTGGTGTAGCTAATATGTTTATGTTGTGTTGATGAAAAGGTTTACTCATCCATAACCCTGTACTCTTAAATTAACTATGAAGTCTGAATTTACTTTATGTTAGGTTGGTTATATGATTGCAAGGTAGTTTTCATGATTATAATGAATTTTTTAAGTGAAAGGTTTACTAATTTGCTAATGTATCTATTGTAAAATAATTGTTCACTTATGATCAACTTTGTCCTATTATGGAAAGATGATTACATAATGGTATCCCAAAGGCTAATGTTAACTTATGTGATCACTAAATATTATCACTAAAGGGAATAGAAACTTAGCACAGAAAAGACATGTAAATGAGATGGAATTCTCACTTTTAATAAGTTCGGATCCCTACATGTATTCCACAAATTTAGCATATCTGGATTCCCAATAAATGTGTTTTCTCTTCACATGGAAATCTCGAAGTTTAGAAAGTTAGGGTAAAATCTCCTTGACCCTTAACTATGTTCCCAAATAGGACTTTATCTTACTGGATCCACCCAGATAGCTACGTACTAAAGGTTACACCATAGGCAAGTGTTAACCATTCTTTTCTATGTGGGAGTAGAACACGTGATTTCATGTAGCTCACATGGTCTAATGAAGGTTATTGGGAACTTTTTTTTAAATGTAAAATTAAAAGGAACAAGGTAAATGTATGAACTGCTATTAATGGTTTTCTTGAGAGGTTTTATATATAGTGTGAGGGAAGATGTGAGAATTCTCTTACATATTGTATTTAGTATCCTAAGATATGGTTCCACTAGTTTTCTTTTATTATTCCGTTCGGTATGACTTGTACACAGTAAGTAAGTTATTTATGATCCTTATAAATAAATAATGTTATGATGAAGTATTATTTTATGAAGGTATGTATGAAGTGTATTTCTTAATGTGATGCTTAGCTTTTAATACGGTTATGGGATTCTATTCTTTTAATTTCACAAGTATTACTTGGGTTGTCTATATGTTCGGATAATATTATGTTTGGTTGACTTATGATTCTTACTGTATATGTATATTGGATTTACTTGATAAAATCATGTTTTTCACTAAAATTTCCTTTAATACATGCATTGGTGATTTTTATGTATAGATACCACACTTAGTATGTGTGATGTACAAACCCATATTTTTTCGCTCTTTCCTAAGCAATGTATGATCAGTTCATTGAGGAGTTCAAGGAACCTTTCAATAATACATGAAACATTCTACCAAACGTTTGTGAGTCCTCAAGTTTGAGGACGAAGACACATACTCTAGCTTTCTACTTTTGTTATGTTTGCTAGACAATGTGCAATTTCTTATGCAAGATGTTCATATTCATGTATGTTATGAATCACAAATTTCTATATTCATATGTTTATATGGTATGAAGTTACAAATTTAGACTATTTTCATATATGAAGAGAAGTGAACTTCCAAATTAAAATTCTTAAATTTTTACGCATTTTTCTTCTATAATACATTCTATGAAAAAATGTTAAGGGCTGTATAAGTCCTCTTTGAGGACGAAGACGCAGGTGATTCCTAGGGGATGCCATGGGACTTCTACAAACTAGGTATCAAAGCATAAGGTTGAGAATAATATACAATTGATGTCACGACGTACAAAGTCAAGTAGAGTCTTGTTCAAGGCGTGAAGCGCGCAAACATTATGAATGAGAGGCTATGTGATTATTACGAACTTTCAATTTCTTATTATTCCTTAGTCATGCCTAATAGTCTTAACTATGTCTAGTCTTTTTAATCGAAACCTTTTCTTGTGCTTACGGATAAATGAATTCAAGAAGGAACATCACACGAATGACTGAAGAGGAGAATGTTGATGAGGTGATTCCCTATGAAGGTTCTCAAACCCTCATGTTCCTAATGAGGAAGGGGCTATGTATAATGTTTACATAAGGGCCAGTATTCATACCTTTACTCAAGTGTTAGCAACTCAAGATTCTAAGAATACAAAGGTGCAAGTGAACCCCAATGCTAGCTCTACCGCTTCAAAGATTAAGGAATTCATGAGGAGGAATCCTCCTACTTTCTTTGTCTCCAATATGGAGGAGGACCCGCAAGGGTTCACTGATTAAGTGTTCAAGGTTGTAGAGGCTATGAGTATTTCTTCTTATGAAAGGCAGAGCTAGCTACCTATTAACTGAAAGACCCATTAGACAATGTTTGATTAATCGGGCTTCATTTAGGATGACCTTCATGATAGGTTCTTCCCCTTCGAATCAAGGGAAAGGAATATGCAAGAATTTTTCAATCTTTGTCAAGTGGGTATGAGTGTGAAGGAGTATGGACACAATTTCAATTAACTATCCAAACATGCTCCTACTATGGTGGCAGATTCTATGAATAAGATGAATAAATTTGTCATGGGGATATCCTACCTTGTAGTTATTGAATGTAGGTATGCTATGCGGATTCATAGGATGGACATCTCTCGAATCATTTTTCATGACATGAAAATTGAGGAGCATAAGCCTATGAAAGTTTGTAGGGAATTGAAGATAACAAGGGCCGGAGATGGGAACTCTTCCAAGACTAGATTTGAGGTTGGAATAAATCAAAGCTTCAAGAAGATATTTTCCAACAAATTTCCTCCTAACACTCCAAAGGTTGACAAATGTAAATTGGATACCCCAAAGTCTCAAAAGGGTAAAGCTGGTAGTCCTTAACACGAGGAACCTTTTTGTTCTAACTATGGTGGAAAAAATGAAGGCAAGTTTCTAGTTGGCATGAGTTACGCCAATTTTAGAGGTATGATATTCCATATGAATAGGGATTGATTTATGATGAAGAATAAAGGATGAAAAAAATGCTCAAGCACCAGAAAGTGGACCCGGTACTAATACTCCTCTATAAAAATTGCTTTTATCTCTCTTTTCCTGAGGTGATCGAGAGATATCTCCAGATGTTATTACTTGTATGTTGCAGGCATTTTCCATTAATATTTATGAATAGTTTGATCCATGTACCACTTTTTCATTTGTTACCCCTCTAGTGTCTATGAAGTTTCATATGCTTCATGATGACTTTGATGAAAAAAATTTTGTTTCTACACAGGTGGGTGATTCCGCGGTCCAAAAACGGTCTATACACGATGTCCTATTTCATTTCCCAATAGACTCACATTGGTTTATTCGGTAGAACATGACATGTTTGGGTTTACTGTTATGTTGGAGAAGGATAGGTTACATACTTGTTTTGCTTCCATTGATTTTAATACTAGGGTAGTAAAGTTTAATATACTATTTTGGATTGGAAGGGGGAAACTTGGATCAAAACAGTTTAATTATTTCATCTTAAATCATTATAGATGATTGATAAGGAATGTCTCTATCATGTTGTGATAGTTAAGGATCTTTTGTCCGAGGCTCGTCAATTAAGCAGGTTCCCGTAGTGAAGGATTTTTCGAAAGACTTTCTCGATAACTTAATCAGAATTTCTCTTGAATGGTAAATATATTTTGGTATTGACATAATATAGAATTGAAAACCCATCTCACTCCTTCCTTAACGAAAGGCCCTAATCGAGTTGAAGGGATTAAAGGCTCAACTCAAGGATTTACTAGATAAGGGTTTTATTCGAGAATGCATATCTAAATGGGGTGCTCTTGTGTTGTTTATGAATAAAAAAGATGGGTCTCTTCAAATTTCTATTGACTTTCGGCAATTCAAAAATGTACCTATAAATTATATATATCCACTCCTAAGGGTTGATGATTTCTTTGATCAACTCCAAGGAACAAGCAACTTTACAAAATTGAAATATGGTCAGGTTATCACCAACTTAGTGTGAAGGGTGTCCATATCTAAAGACGAGATTTTTCACAAGATATGGTCATTTGGAATTCTTAGTGATGTCTTTTTGTCATACAAATTCCTGCAGCGTTTCATGGACCTTAAGAATTGAGTTCTTAGAAACTATATTTATTTGTTTATGATTGTTTTCATCGACGGCATCATCAAATACTCTAAGAGCGAGGATGATCATATGGACCATTTGAGAGATGTTTTGCAAGACCTCAAGGAAAACGAACTCCTTACCAAATTTAGTAAATAAGAATTATTTTTGAGGTCGATTGAGTTTGTTTGTCACAATGTATCTAGTGAAAGGGTAGAGGTCAATTCGAGAAAGACCAATACAGTCAATAGTTGACCGAGACCTTTTATTCTTACCGAGATTCCGTTGACGACCTTGAACCAAAAAAATCTATGTTAGAATTGCCAGAATCATATTAAAAGAGCTTCCAATTGTTGAAAGATAAACTCACCTTCGTTCTGGTGTTGACCTTACCATAGCGTACATAAGGGTTGTGGTTTATTCTGATGTTTCTGGAATAGGTTTTGGTTGTGTCCACACACAACATGGTAAAGTAATAGCATATGCGTCTAGAGACCTCAACGTTCTTTAGTAGAACTATTGAACTCATGACTTTGAACTAGCGAGCGTGGTGTTTTCTTTATAAATTTGGAGATACTATCTCTATGGGGTACATGTTGATGTCTTCCAAAATTATAGGAGTATAATATGTGTTCAATAAAATATATTTGAATTTGTGACAAAATAGATGGTTAGTGCTTCTAAAAGACTATGATATGAGTGTCCTATACCACCCCGGGAAAGCCAATGTGGTCGCGGATGCCTTGAGTCGTGTCTCAATGGGTAGTGTGGCTCATGGTGAATATAAGAAAACAGTTTTAGACTTTGATGTGCATAGGGTAGCTGGTTAGGGTGTCCGACTAGAATATTATTGAAAAGTCGGTGTCATGATCGGTCATAATTCTGAGTCATCCATTGTTGTTGGTGTGAAGTCTAAACAACATGTTGACCCTTTATTGATGGAATTAAAACAATCATTCCTCAACAAATAAATAGAAACTTTATTTGAAGGAAAAGACGAGGTGCTAAGGCACTACGAAAGGTTATGTCTACCAGATGTGGAAGGTCTAAGGGGAACAATCTTAAAGAAGGTGCATGGGTATCGTTATTATATCCATTCGGAAGCCACAAAAATGTATTATGACTTGCAACAGGTTTATTGATTGAATGAATGAAAAAGGAATCAACAAACTTTGTGCTAGATGCTCAAATTGTCAACAAGTAAAGTCCGATAATCAAGGATTGGAAGGTCTAGATAAAGATACTTATATACCTACTTGGTAGTGGGAAGATGTCAACATGAAAATTGTGGTAGGATCCCCTTGTACGTAGGAAACATGACTCCTTATGGTTTATTGAGGATAGGTTTATTAAAGAAACCCATTTCCTTTCTGTCAAAGTTTTATATTCAATGGAACAATATGCTAGATTGTACCTTAAGATGATCGTAAGGTTTCATGTGGCCCCTTCGTCAATACATTCGGATAGAGGTGACCAATTCACGTCTAACTTTTTGAGGTCATTCAAAAGTGGGCTTCGCACTCATGTGAAATATAGCACCGCATTTAACATCCAAAGGGATGGTCTAGTGGACCGTACCCTCCAAACCCTACAAGATATGTAGAGAGTGTGTGTCATGACATCATGGGTAATTTGTATTACCAACTACCTATGATAGAATTCTCCTACAACGTAACCATCATTCGAGTATTTCCATTGAACAATTTGAATCACTTTATCGTAGGAGTTGCCGATCTCCAGTTGGTTGGTTTGAGATTTGTGAATTCGCACTTCATGATCTTGACGTAGTGTACAAGGCCACGGGTAAAGTTCCAAGGATAAGAGATAGGTCAAGAATAGTCTATAGTCAGAAAAAATTATATACCGACAGTAGAAGAAGGGACCTTGAGTTAGAATAAGTTTATTGCATCTACACAAAGAATTCACCCATTTAAGGGGTGATGAGGTTCAGTATGAATGGAAAACATAGTCCCCGATACGTGGGAACATATGAAATTTTGAAGCAATTAGAGAAAGTTACTTATCAGTTGAATTAACAAAATGAATTTGCCCCGGTTCAGCCGATGATTCATGTTTCTATACTCTATACATGTATAGGTGAACTAGTGTCTATTCTCCATTTAGAAGGTTTTGGGGTGAATGAGAACCTTTGATATGAAGATATTCTGGTTGAGATCTTAGATCTTCAAGTCAAATAATTTAGGAATAAAGAGGTGGCCTCTATAAAAGTCTATGGAGAAGCCATTTAGTTGAAGGTGCAACATGGAAGGCCGAGCCTAACATGAAAAATCACCATAATCATATCTTTCCTCTTACTCCTAGTTAAATTTAAGGTTATTGCTTCCTCCTATTTTAATACAAATTGTGGTTCATATTTTTGGGACGGTGATATGAATTCCTTGTATGTGCACATCCCTCTAGAAATTCATGTTTAAATAGATTTTTCATGAAATTTGTCCTCATGGTTAACTTGCACTTATATGTAGTGTTCTATATTGTCTTTATGAGAGTTGTGTTGTGCATAAATTAGTTTTTGTTTTAAAAAAAAAATTAGCATGTCAACTCTTAAAAATGTTCATAGTGAGCTCATAATGAAATGTAAAAGGTACTTCCTCCTTATGTAAAATCAGAATGTGAGCTATTATGTGTCTTGAATTCTTAGTAAAGTTTGTTTGCGTTAATGATATGATTTATGTGGTGATAGGTGTAGAGAATTCCTCGTATGAGCTGTGACTCAGTATTATATTGTTGTTGTTGGTCTGTTAGTATTGAGTCTTTTATTTCTTGTCCCTATAAGAGGTTAAAAGTGAGAATTGGGGATGAATTTTTTTAAGGGGCGATACTTTAACACCCCACAAAATCAATGACCTAAAATAGAGCCGCACCTATTGAATAATTTTTAAAATTAAATGAATGGACGTAGAAAAATATGGACTTTTGATCAATAATTCTCCTTGAAAACCATTGAAGGATACCTCTTTATAAATTCATATCTAAAGATAAAAGGATCACCATACCATATTATAATTAAAAAACAATAAAAACATCAAAAATAAAAAATCACAATCCATCAGCGAAGATGTTCTTGAGCTTCATCTCAAAGGGAGGTTTCTCGAGATGTTTTGTTTTGAGAAGGAAGTCTAATTTTTTAATATTCAAATGGGAAAAGAGTTTTCCTGTTATTACTAAATTAATATACCTAAAATACACCTTAATAACCGTCCATATTAATTTAGGAACGTGAAGTGAATTTCCCGTTCACCCCTTAGCATGCAAGCGTGCATGCTGCAAATTCTAGGAAACACCGACTGGAGCCAGTCGACGGAATGTTGCCTTGTTGACAGCGTTGTACTATTCTTCCATAGATGGTGATTGAGGCTCCATTTTGGGGTATGAAATTCCCACAACTATGAGCGGAGCAACATCCCTCATTGATGTGGCATCACCTAGAGTACGAGGCGTATTTCTTAGGTGTAGATTGACACTACCAAGGTAGTGTCTAGGCAGCCTTTAGGGTTCTCCTTAAGGACTCATTGGGTTGTCCTTGGGGAGAATTACATGTACGTTTCCTATGCATATAAGCTCTTATATAAGTTAAAGACCTTCCATATCAATTTCAACCAAAACGAACTCGTAAAACATGCTAAGACAAACAAAGATACACAAGCACATGTCAAGGCTAACTTTCAAACATCTCGGATGTTATTTGACGTTTGTTCTAAAAATAATTTCAAATCAATTATGTATACTTTAAAATAGTTATTTAACGTAATTTAAAATTTTTCAAGAAAATGTGAGGCTCTAAGATCCAAAGATCATTTTGAGAGACCTTACACTATGAATATGATGTGAATAGTTTACACACATTTTGATTATTCTAAAGAAATAACATAAAATATCTAAGATCTATTATGATGGATGTTGGTTGTACTGACTAGTTAATTCTCTTATGACTATGAACATAAGAAAAGATATAGTATGACTTTAAAACAGAATTATGCAAAGCAACGAAAGGGTATGAGAGTGAGATTAAAGCTTTAACGTTCAAAAGTCCGCCTTCTCTTTGAATATTATCTCGTTAGACAGTAATCTTTTACGTTAGAAATTGTATGTTTCTACTGACAATCTCTTTAATGCATAACTATGTGTCCACATACGTATATTTCTAGTGGATCCACCTATAAGCTATTATGTACAATCTACCTTTCGCAAGTAGGATACCTCTTTTTTGTAGTTATACAACACCAGATTTCATGTAACTCACATGATCTATATTAATTAAGTCTAAATGTAATGACCCGAGAGCACCCTCAAGTCGTGATGCAGCGTACTCGACCTGATATTTGCTTGATACAATCCTCTTAGTATTCATTAATCACACAAATATTAAAAGTAGTGAGGAATTTAAAAAATTTCACAATAAAGTGTATAAAGAAACTCTTTTAAAAAACATAAGAAGAAGAAAGTATAATTAAAAGCCACCTTAGACACATCTCATCATCATATGGTTAAAGCCTTAAATTTAAAATAAACTAATAATTTTTTTAAAAAAATATTTCATGAAAGAAAACTAGAAATAAAATCCATGTTCCCAAACATATGAGTTCGTACCCTTCTTGGGAGAAATCTATTTCCCAAAGCTTCAACTCTAGAATCCTCACATTCAACAACTTACACTTCTAGACATAGGGAATAGTATTAATTAGTAAAATTAAGCACAAAGTATGATTACGATGCAACAAATCACGTTAAAAGGGTAATTTTAGTTGAAATATACTTCTCATGCTATTTTCATAAATATTATAAAAAACAAGATAAAGCTAGCCCCACCAATTAAATACAATGAACTATGACTTATAAAGGGTTTTCTTCATAAGTCAGGTAGTGGTATAAAACACTACATATCAATTTCATAAGTAGGAATTAGTATGGAGTTTTTGTGTGTGCTTACGTTAAATGTATTAATGGGTCATTTTATGATGTAACTGAAATAATGTGACTTTATTTCTAAAGTTAATGCAACATGTCAATGTTATGTATTTTATGATTAAAGATATGTATAAAATGAATGTGATAAGCCTAATCTAAGGTAATTCCCAAGGAGGTATAAGGTGGGAGTAGTATTGTGGGATGCTGCTTTAACATTACACTAAGTGTAACTTAGGGGTTGTGTTGGTGGATGGTGCTTTGGTGAAGTTTTAAATGGATGTATGTTTGTCTAGTATCTTCGTAATGAATGTTGACTTGTGATATGAGATGAATGTGATGAAGGTGATATTCCTAGTCTACGGGTATTACCAAGGAGCACTAAGGTGGGAGTAGTAGTATGGGAAGCTACTTTAACATTGCACTAAATGCAAATTTGGGGTTGTCTTGGAGGATGGTCCTTTCATGAACTTGTAAAATTCATGTATGTTCTTCTAGTATCGTACTAAGGAATGTTGACATGTTAAAGGAGATGAAGTATTCTTATGTTTGTAATTCATAACGTTCACTTAGGAATGTATTGAAGAGAATGTTTGAGCGGATTCTTCATCTTTCAGCTTAATGAACCATATGATAACTTGGGATGGGAAGAGTCTCTTTGATAAATGAGTACACTTTCAAGAAATCATCTTATATTTAGATTATGGAAGTTTTACCTTATTTACTAAATGGTGATTTATATGTTTTTTGTGACTTTATGCATGAAAGTTATACTAATTATCATGGAGACTTTATTTCAACTAAAATGTCCTCTGTTACATGTTTTTGGATAATGTCATACTAATATAATATGTGTACTAACTTCATACTCCTATATTCTATATGTACATGTTGAAGTCAAGAGAAAGCTTAGAAGACAAAGCTTGGGAAATCGACTATCTCAAGATATCCTTATATATTCGAGGACATTGTACTTGTTTCTTTCTTTTTCCTTTTAGTATTTGTAAACACTTAATATGTATTTCTTCAAATGTAAAGGTCGTGTCCGTAAGTTATTAAAGATGTGTCTTATCATTGCTTGTGACGATGAGACTCAATTTCCACCAAAGAGTCTGTGACGGTCCGTCACACCTGTGACGGTCCATCCTCCCATTCTGTTACGAAGTTCAGAGGGTCGATTTTCAGCACCCAATTTCATAATTTCTTAGTGTTTTGAAACGAGACCCTGCGACGGTCCGTCGTGCCCATGACAGTCCGTCGTGGGGTCCGTCGTTTCAGCCAGTTTTCCAGAAATAAAATCTGCTGCTCAAAACGACTAAACAGGTCGTTACAATAGATACCAATTTACCCATCGTTCGTCCTCGAACGATCACAAGAAGAAAAACAAGGGCGAGAAGGAGTACCTGAATCTTGAAACTGGTGTGGGTATCTTTCTTGCATATCTGCCTCCTTCTCCCAAGTGGCTTCTTCAACCGGTCGATTCTTCCATTGCACCTTGATGGATGCAATCTCCCTTGACCTCAACTTGCGAACTTCTCTATCTAAAATAGCAACAGGCTCCTCCTCATAAGACAAATTCTCATCAAGCAAAACTGAATCCCAACGGATAATGTAGTTTCCATCCCCATGGTATCTTTTCAACATAGACACATGGAATACCGGATGTACTCCGGACAGCCCTGGGGGCAAGGCTAGCTCATAGGCCACCTCCCCTACTCGCTTAAGTACTTCAAATGGTCCAATGTTCCTCGGGCTTAGCTTACCTCTTTTACCAAACCGTATCACCCCTTTCATTGGCGAAACATTCAACAAGACTTGTTCAGCCTCCATGAACTCTATGTCTCTAACCTTTCGATCTGCATATTCTTATTGCCTACTTTGCGCTGCTAGAAGCTTTTCTTGAGTAGATTTCACTTTCTCTATCGAATCCCTCAAAAGGTCAGTACCCCAAGGTCTAACCTCAAGTGCATCAAACCACCCAATGGGAGACCTACATCTCCTACCATACAATACTTCAAATGGAGCCATATCAATGCTTGAGTGATAGCTATTATTGTATGAAAACTCCGCTAAGGGTAGGAAGTTATCCCAATGACCACCAAATTCTATCACACATGCACGAAGCATATCCTCCAACACTTGAATCGTTCGCTCAGACTGACCATCGGTCTGAGAATGGAATGCGGTACTAAGGTCCAACCTAGTACCCAATTCCGCATGCAATGTTTTCCAAAACTTAGAAGTAAACTGCGTACCTCTATCTGATATGATGGCGAGTGGAACCCCATGCAACCGAACAATTTCTGAGATATAGATTTTGGCTAACTTTTCGGCATTGTAAGTCACCTTGACCGGAATAAAATGAGCAGACTTAGTTAACCTATCAACAATCACCCAAATAGAGTCATACTTACCCATTATCTTTGGAAGACCAACCACAAAATCCATTGCAATTCTCTCCCATTTCCATTCAGGAATGGGCATTCTCTGAAGTGTTCCTCCGGGCCTCTGGTGTTCATACTTTACTTGTTGACAGTTTGGACACTTGGCAATAAAATCAACAATATCACGCTTCATTCTACTCCACCAAAAGTGTTGCTTTAGATCACGGTACATCTTGGTTGCACCCGGATGTATAGAATACCTTGAGCTATGAGCTTCTGTCAGAATAGTGTTGATCAAATTATCGACGCAAGTTACACATACCCTTCCCTTAATCCTCAACACACCTTCCTCGCCGATTGTTGCTTCTTTAGCCTCTCTTTGCAACACTTTATCTCGAATCCAGATCAATTTCTCATCATTAAACTGCTTCCCCTTAATCTTGTCAAGGAAGGACGATCTTGCCCCCACACAAGCTAATAATCCTCCCTTCTCATTTACTTCTAACCTCATAAGGTCATTAGCCAGAATCTGAACCTCTCTAGCCAATGGGCGTCTAGAAACTTGCAAGTGAGCTAGACTTCCCATGCTTCCCGCCTTTCTACTTAAAGCATCTGCCACAACATTCGCCTTTCCCGGATGATACAAAATAGTGATATCTTAGTCCTTCAGTAGTTCCATCCATCTCCTTTGTCTCAAGTTCAAATCTTTCTGAGTAAATACATACTGTAGGCTACGATGATTCGTATAGACTTCACACTTAACCCCATATAAATAGTGCCACCATTGCTTTAATGCGAATACTACCGCGGCCAATTCCAAATCATGGGTCAGATAGTTACGTTCATGCACCTTTAATTGTCTTGAAGCATAAGCAATCACATTCTTCTCTTGCATTAGCACTACACCCAAACCAGAATAGGATGCATCACAATAAACGATGAAGTTCTTACCCTCTACTGCTAAGGTAAGGATAGGTGCGATAGTCAACAAAGTCTTGAGCTTCTGAAAGATTTCCTCACATTCGTCCGACCATACAAATGGAACATTCTGCTTAGTCAAGTTCGTCAATTGGGAAGCAATAGAAGAGAACCCCTTGACAAATCGGCGGTAGTAGCTAGCTAACCCAACAAAGCTCCTTATTTCTAACACATTAGTAGGTCTTACCCAATTCTTCACTGTCTCAATCTTAGAAGGATCCACCATCACTCCATCCTTAGAAACTAAATGCCCCAAGAAGGACACTGCATCTAGCCAAAACTCACACTTAGAGAACTTGTCATAAAGCTTTTTCTCCCTGAACATTCCCAATACAATTCTCAAATGCTCCTCATGTTCCCTCTTACTTTTAGAGTATATCAGTATATCATCAATAAATACGATCACAAAGAGATCCAGATATGGCTTAAAAATCCCGTTCATCAAGCTCATGAATGCAGCAGGGGCATTCGTAAGACCAAAAGACATCACTACAAATTCGTAATGCCCAAACCTGGTTCGAAAAGCAGTCTTTGGCACATCCGTTGCGTGTATTTTCAATTGATGATAACCGGATCTCAAGTCAATCTTAGAGAAGACACAAGCACCTTGTAACTGATCGAACAAGTCATCAATGCGAGGAAGAGGATACTTGTTCTTTATGGTTACCTTGTTCAACTGCCGGTAGTCTATGCATATCCGAAAACTCCCATCTTTCTTCTTCACAAACAAAACCGGAGCACCCCAAGGAGATGCACTTGGTCTAATGAAGCCTTTGCTCAACAACTCTTGAAGTTGGGCCTTTAACTCTCATAACTCCGCGGGAGCCATTCTATAAGGGGGTATAGAAATGGGGCGAGTGACCGGTGCAAGATCAATACAGAAGTCAATATCCCTATCTGGTGGCATACCAGGAAGATCTGCAAGGAACACATCAAAAAACTCACGGACCACTGAAACCGACTCAATCGAAGGTACTTGGGTAGTGTCATCCTTTAGATGGGCCAAGAAAGCTAAGCACCCTTTACTAACCATTTTATTAGCACGAAGAAAGGAGATGATACGCACCGGATTGGAAGTGTAGTAACCCTCCCACACTAACGGATCTGTCCCAGGCTTGGCTAACGTCACAGTTTTAGCATTACAATCCAAGATCGCAAATTGCGGAGAAAGCCAAGTCATACCCAGAATTACGTCAAAGTAAACCATTTCTAAGATAACCAAATCTACATAAGTTTAAATCCCCATAAAATCTACCAAACAAGACCTATATACCTTTTCAACTACTACAGACTCACCCACCGGAGTAGAAACACTAATAGGCATATCAAGTAATTCACAACGTAAATTTAGAACATTAGCAAATGAGGAAGATACATAAGAAAATGTGGATCCATGATCAAACAATACAGAAGCCATGCAATCACAAACCAGAAGATTACCTGTGATAACAACATCAGATGTCTCCGCCTCAGATTTCCCAGGGAAAGCATAACAATGGGCCCTTTCATTTGTTTGCCTGTTGCCTCTACCATGTTGTGATGTAGTGGCTCCAGTTTGCCCATCACCTCGGCTGTTTTGGTGACCACCATTACCTCGACCACTGCGTCCTCCAGAATGACGGCCTCTTCCATAACCACCTCTACCTCTAACCATTGGAGGTCTGTAACTCTGTTTTGGACAATACCTCTTAATGTGTCCAGTCTCCCCACACCCATAACATTCTCTGGATTCAAGTATCGGCCTCTCAGAGAAGTCTTGACCGGTCTGAGGCGGACCCCCAACTACAGTCTGTAGTGAAGACTGAATCGGTCGGAATGAGTAACCTCCGGAACCCTGTCCCCTAGAATAGGAACCATTAAACTCACCTCCCTTTCGAAACCTTTTTGATGTCGACGCCATGGTGAAGTCATCTGGCTTTACTCCTTCCACCTCTATTACGAAGTCTACTACTTCCTGAAAGGATTTCGCTGTAGCCGCTACATGTAAGGCTGAAATCGGCAACTCTGATCTCAACACCTTCACAAAACAGCAAATCCGCTCTTGTGGACTGAAACAAAGTTGGGTGGCATATCTGGATAGTGCGCGAAACCTAGCCTCATAAGTGGTAACTGACATCCTACCTTGCTCTAGACTTAAGAATTCATCTCTTTTCCTATCCCTCAAAGTCCGTGGGATATACTTCTCCATAAACAAGCTAGAGAATGATGCCCAAGTCATAGGTGTTACCTCTGTCGGTTGCACTCAACATGTGGTCAACACCACATTTTGGCGTTCCCTTGAAACTGATAAGTCACAAACTTAACACCGAACCATTCTACTATACGCATCTTGTGTAGTAGCTCATGACCATCAACCAGAAAATCGTAGGCATCCTCAGATTCAGCACCCTTGAAGACTGGAGGTTTCAATTTTAAGAACTTACTGAAAAGTTCATGCTGATCATTTGTCATTATGGGCCCCGTAGTCAGACGAGGGAACGTGCCTATTTCCAATGAGGCATCCATGCGGGGAGCCCCAGCAGTGGCATGTCGTACCTATGAAAATGGAGGTGTTGGTGGAGAAAACACTGGAGGTGCCTGACCCTGATAAGATAACCCGCTAAGATAAGCAAGAACCTGATTGATCATCTCTGGGGTAGGTTGGGGTGGCAATTCCTCATTTTGCACTTGTTCATTCTCCCCTTTCTCACCCTCTCTCACTACTTCCTCGGTCGGTGGAGGAGTCTCCGCCCTATCATCAGATGGGCTAGGTACTTGTCCTCTTCCTCTAGAGGACGTCCTCCCACGACCTCTACCACGACCTCTTGCCGCTGCTCTTTCTCGAGCCACTGCCCCAGTGGCTGGCTCAGACGTTTCTTGTCTTGCCGGTGTTGGTGTTGGCGCAGTCGTTGCACTAGTTCTAACCATCTGCGAAATAGAGTGAAGATAGTCAGATACCGATTTGTATCACCTAGATACCAATTGGATTCAAGTAGTAGCACGAAAGAAAGAAAGAAAGAATGGAATTTTCCTAAAGTCTTATAGCCTCTCGAAGAAAAGAAAAGGCGTCCCCCTACCGTTCCTTAAGACTCTACTAGACTCGTTCTTGTGTGATGAGACCAACGAACCTAATGCTCTGATACAAAGTTTGTCACGACCCAAAACCGAGCCGCGACTGGCACCCACATTTACCCTACTATGTGAGCGAACCAACCAATCTAACCCTTATCATTTCAATATATATCAACAGAAAGTAATGCGGAAGACTTAAACTCATTAATAAAAACCAATTCAATAACTATGAAAATTCCACATCTATTAATCCCCAAAATCTGGAAGTCATCATCACAAGAACATCTATCCTCAAATTTGTAAACTAAAAATGTCTAAGAAGCTAAAACAAATAGAAGGTAGTCCATGCCGAAAGCTCAAGGCATCAAGACTTGACGAAGAAGATCCAGTCCAAGCTAGAAGCATTAGCTCACCCTGAATTTCCGATGGAGTGAAGACTGGCTTGAATTACTGTTGAGTCAAAGACGACAGCACGTTTGCTGCACTCCACAAGTAACAAAGAAGAAAACATAAAAGTAGGGGTCAGTACAAAACACGGGTACTGAGTAGATATCATCGGCCAACTCAAAATAGAAGACAATATATATCAAGTAATATTATAAAATCAACTATGATACTCAACATGTATCAACAACAAGTACTATATCATTAACAATTACCGTCAAGTTCACACATGAGGACTCAAGCCTCAATACCATACTCATTTGGGAATTAGATTCATTAAATTGAGTATATTAGCATCTTTCAAGATTCATTATATTTATTCCCCTTGTGTCGATATGTGACACTCCGCTCCATATACTGTCCTGGTGTCGGAACGTGACACACCGATCCTCATTCTATCCTGGTACCGGAACGTGGCACCCTATCCATATACTATCTTGGTGTCGGAACGTGACACTCCGATCCTCATTCTATCCTTGTACTGGAACGTGGTACCCGATCCATATACTATCCTGTTGTCGGAATGTGACACTCCGATCCTCATTCTATCCTGGTACCGGAACGTGGCACCCGATTCATATACTATCCTTGTGTCGGAACGTGACACTCCGATCCTCATTCTATCTTGGTACCGGAACGTGGAACCCGATCCTCTATCTCTATCCTGGTACCGGAACGTGGCACCCGATCCCCTAATCTCACCACTTTCGTTCATCAAGCCTTCTTTTATACCAAGGCATCATCATTAACAAAGTAGATTAGGGTTTCTTTTGAAGATTTGGGATTCAATAGCTTCATCATGCTTATTTATACACAATTACATAATCATATTCATGCAAGCATACAATTAAGCATATTGAAGGGTTTACAATACTACTAACACATATCATTCGCTATTAAGAGTTTACTACGAATAGTGTGAAAGCCATAACCTACCTCCACCGAAGACTAGTGATCAAGCAAGCAATTCCCAAAGCTTTTGTTCCTTCTTCTCATTCGATCCTCTCTCTCCCTTCTTGTTCTTTCTATTTTTCTTATTCAAACCCTCTTTCTTTTACCCTAATTAGCATGTAATTAAGAATAAAAGATGGAAATAATAACCCACTAATTAACTTAAGGTTACCTCTTTTAACCCCCAAGTAATTAGACTTATTAACCTTAACCCTCTAACTTTATAATAAAAGTAGGAATAGTCCAAAATGTCCCTTAAAATGTGTAAAGAAATCCGATCCAGACTGGGATTACGCAACCTGTGACGGCCCGTCGTGCCTGCGACGGTCCGTCCTGCAGGTCGTCGCAAGGTTCAGAGACTCAATTTCCACCAAAGAGTCTGTGACGGTCCGTCACACCTGTGACGGTCCGTCCTGCCATTCCGTTACGAAGTTCAGAGGGTCGATTTTCAGTACCCATTTTCTGAATTTCTAAGTGTTTTGAAACGAGACACTGCGACGGTCCGTCGTGGGGTCCGTCGTTTCAGCCTGTTTTCCAGAAATAAAATCTGCTGCTCAAAACGACTAAACAGGTCGTTACATCAATACTCCGTAACTTGGAAAACATACATTCTCGAATGACACAAAACATATTAAACCCATAAAACACTTTCAAGATTATTAAGTCACAAGACTAGAATTCAACCATCATACATTAAACAATTACATTCACTATGTCACGCTATATGAAATATAAACATCAGAGATATAGACTAAAAACACAACAAACTGGTAACAAAAAACATCTACAAGATCATCATGCATTACGAATCAACATTTCCCATTTAAATTTTTAGAGGAACTTTATTTTCAACATTATACCATGTCATTACAATAGTTAAAGAACATCATGCCAAATTCCATAAGTACACAATTATGAACCATTTTCATGATCACAATTAGGCATGCACATTAATCAAATCATTTATCATTTATGCAATATAATATAGATATATACACATGAAGTACAAAGTTAATTCATCTCATTTTACCATCTAAGCATAAACTCATGAGAACATACAATATTAGAAGGGGATCAAGGAAACTCATGCTACTAGGAAATTCTATCTTTCAAGATTTAATAGAATAGAAGAGAAGAAACAAAATCCATCAACCAAATTATTCACCATACTCTCCCCACTTGGGGGAAACCTATGTATAATTACCATAGCCCAACACCATAGTACCCCTCACAAAATAAAAAGGAAATTATAAATTATTGGAAAATTCATCGAGATTTGTTTTCTTGTTTATTTGAAGAGCATAGAAGCGATTCTTCTTTTCTTCACCAACAATTGGACAATTGTAGGGAGCTTGCTTGTCATCTGATCCTCTAGCAACGATAGTAGGAAAATCTTTCACCTTGTAATCAATTTTTGCAGATCCACGCATGCACTAGTACTGGTTCGAAACATCCTAATATTTCAGGAAATAGTGTAATTAAGTTGTGAACCAGAACCTCTTTTCTTAGAAGCACTAGGAATAATTTTTTTGATCCGTTTTCTTGAAACTAGGTTGACCTCTCTCATCATTTATTCCCCTCTTTACATCTATACCACTCCCCTAAAACTTTAACTCCTCAATCGAATTGACCATACAAAATTAGCCTAGATAGATTCATGTTATCGTGGAACATTGATGTATGACACTCTTCCATGACAAGATCGGAAACACTGGTTGAGAACTTACTCATCTAATCTCTAGGATTAGACGCCAAGAATGTAGTATATAAAGACGACAAGTTAAGCCTCAAAGATTAATACTTTACACTAAGATTACCTAGCCTAAGGTTTATAAGCATCTCAATATTAACCTCCTTCTTCTTACGGGGAAAGTACTTCCCTAAGTATTCTTCTCTAAACACTTCTGACTATATAGGACTCTTTTAAACCGGCCTATTGTACTTCCATTGTGTGCACCACACTTAAATAACATCTTTAAATTGGTATAAAGGAAACTTTGCCTTCTCCCTAGAAGATACACCAAGAGCATGTACTATCTAATAAACCTCATCCAAGAAATCTTGGGGATTCTCTCCAACCTTAGAGACAATAAAGGTAGGCTGATTAGTCCTCAAGATGTTCCTTAACCTAGAGGTTATGGTATTCTCAAGAGAATTCACCCTTCGCCCTACATCTTTATTTGCTTGAGTCGTCACGGCTCGGGCTAGGGAAATAAGATATCCTCTAAACTCCTCAATAGTCATGTCCTGGGGAACCACCGAAACCTCATTCCTATTATTACCTATAGGGACTGTTCATGTCATGTAGGAACTTGCTTTACTAGTATAGGAACTACCTCAGCCAGTACTCTTACCTCAGATCCTCTTGCGCGTGTGCTTCTTTTATTCATATCCTATAAAAGAAAGATAATGTATATGCAAAATAGAATTATAGAACTAAACTCTTTGGCAAGACACAAGATAAATTAAAAAAGTTAAACTTCTATCATCCTATGGACTCTCGCTCATAAATGTGTCCCAACTCATGATGATGATAAGGACTCTACTACACGTGGCCTCGTTAGACTTTGAACAACAAGGACAATTTAATAACCTTATGCTCTAATACCATGATTTTCATGATAAGATAGCACCCCCAAGTCGTGACACATACTACTCGACCTCTCTGAGTTCTTATATAAGTCTCTTAGAATCATTCATCACATGAGTTTGAAAAGTAGTGCAGAATCTAAGATGTTGCACTATAAAGTCTATAAGGAAACTCTCTATAAAAAAACATAAAAAGAACTAAGTCTAATAAAAAGCCATCTTAAACACATCTTATTATAATAGGGAAAAAAACCTCACATTGAAAAGAATCAAATATCAAATACAAAGTCTATAATAAAAGAAAACTAGAAATAATATCCATGTCTTCGAACAAATGATAACATAACAATCTTGAAGAAAACTAGTCCCCAAGCTTCAACTCTAGAAATCCTAACTTCCACCAACTACACTTGTAGACATAGAGTATAATATTTAATTGGTATATTAAGGACTAAGTGTGATGAATATCCATGAAATCATGTAAAAAGGGACCTCAAAGTTTAAATATACTTTACATGCTATTTTGATAAAATCATTATAAAGAAACAGAAAAAGATATTATACGTGTTACCCATTAAACCATTTAGTGTATTGACCCACAACTATCCCCTAGAATTTTGGGAGAATCCTTGGATCATCACAAGGCATAGTTTACCTTTTGTGGTCTTGTACAAGCCCTTTAAGTATTACTCATTGCATGAGACATTAAAAGTAGTGCGGAATTAAAACTTTTTCAGATATATAATATAAAAAGGTATTCTTTCATACACACTAAAAAAATCTCATTGTTAGAAGCCATCTTAAATACACGACATAAAATGTAAGAGAGATGACCGTTTACAATCTAAGGAAAAATACATAATATGCCTTCAATAAGAAAGTAAGAAATAGAACTATGCCCTCAATTATATGAGGACATCCTTCATCTTGAGGGAGTCATTCCCAAGCTTGTCGTCTAACTTCAACTTTGTTTCCAAACCTATACTTATAGTGGATAGAAAGTATGGGGTTTGTAGAAATAATGTACTAAGTATTGCTTATGCAAAAACCTTTAAAATGGGACTGTTTTGTAAAGATACACTTTCATCTAAATTAAGTCAAATATTCATGAATATAAAAGTAAAAAATATATAGATCATCATATAATACATAGAGAAGGATTTTCAAAATTTTATCAAAAAGAACAATTTTACAGTGAACTCCCTAATAGTTATAGTGAACCCTTTCAGCATTAAAAAGATCCCCTTATTCCCAAAATGGTGAACTCCCATTGTGAAGCAAAGATTAAGTGAACTCATTTGCATATGAGTTTTCCTGGATAAAGTTATCCGAATACTCACCAAGTTAAGACATGAAGGAAACACCCATACACCTACTTCAATACACACGTAGGTTATATCCAAGTCTAGCCCTTTTAGGCTTATTCGCCTAAGGAGAATGAGTATATACTCAAAGACAAGACATTAGAAGAACAATGAAACAACATACCAAGAGTTCCTTTTCGGAATTCTTACTTAGTGCAATGATTATATGGTGTCCCATTCCACCACCTAACCTCAGTATTACACTCTTTTATAAGACGTAACTCATTATATTCATATAAGACACACCAAGATTCTCCTTTCGGAAAGACTACTTAGTGCAATGGATACATAGCATCCCATGCGACCACCTACCCTATATAGTACATTATTTTAGGAGACATTGTTCATTAAATACATATAAGAATCACCAAGACTCCCCTTTCGGAATGCCTACCTTGTTACTGGATAAATAGCATCCCATTAAATTAAATACCCTAAGTAGTACACTCTTTTAGAAGACTTAGAACTTTCGTTACTTTTGTGAGGGTTATATTAAATGACATAGACAAAAAAATCTTGACATGGAATCCCGCTAATTCCCTTATCAGAGAAGTGTCCCCCCACTATCCTAGAGTGAGATCTTTTCATTTAGATTTTACAACTCTTTCTCAATAGATACGCCTATGCGGGCGCATAGTTAATGGATAAGGAGATCGCTACTATGCAACTAACTATCTACTCACGAGGAGTACTCACCTTAAGAGGCTCATTGGAATGCAGCGTCTCAATTCACAAAGTGTAACACCCTTATTCTTCATATCCTATATGTTCTAGGCATAACTTCCCATGGATTATCAACATTTTATAGTATAGGTTAGGCAAAACTTGTTAAAACCACATATCAACTCGCGAAGGGTATTAATCCTCCTACCTATCTTACAAAGCTCATGGAAGACAATGAGGTTGCTACTAAACAATTCATCTCAACTCACGGAGAGTGTTCACCCCAAAACTCCTATTTTCATTCAGATTCTGTAACTTCATTTATTCATTCATTCAATGTGTGTGTGTGTGTATATGAGCACACCTTTCACATAAACATCATTTCATTTATACTAACTTTTATTCATGCTTAGACCTTCATTCATCACATAATACACTATAACATGCTCCATATAGTCATATAATTCATTTAGACATAATGTCTAACATACTTTGCATAAGAATCTTCACAATTCACATTAACAAGAATAATATCATAATCACGTTATTTTACATAATATGCCTTCGTAGCCTTTTTCAGATTACACAAATAACTTCATATACATATAATTAAAGTAAACACCGCTAAAGAAGTTGGACCATATCACTCAACAACATTTAGTAAATGAATATAAATAACATAACTAATATACCTTTTATCCAAGCTTCCTTCACCTATAATTTATTACTCAACATTTCATCATAATATAGCCCTAATGTTAGTAGCAAAAACCTCCAATCAACCCAATGATATCAAAGATCAAATACTACAAAATCATACTTATTTTACCCATTCCTTAAGCCATAATTTGATTTTAAAAATTTGATCATGTTTTCATTGAGTTTTTAGCATTATAATAACAAACAAACATTACAATCATCAATTTGAATCATTTAAAAGGTTTTCATGCAAGACCGATATTTAGAGTTAAAGATAGAAAAATATAGGGTTGAAAACCCTTTGTAAAATCTTTTATAAAGGAGTCCTTCAATAGAAGAGAGTTCATGGATGACTACATATCTCAAATTTACGAAACCCCACAAGTTATTGAGAAACAAGTCGACCACCAACACTGTTACGCCCTAAAAATGGAATAGGTCAAGCTAGAGTTTCACATGTGTTACATAAGTTAATTGTGTATTAAAATAGTATATATTAGCATTAGAATTCATTTCGTAATTTTTTGGAGAATTCGAATGTCAAACGCCGAAGACGTTCGAAAACTAGTCGAAGTTGAACTACTGTGTCATAGTGTTTTGTAGTGAGTTTTGGGTAATTTTTTGAGTGCGAAATATATGGTAAATGTTTACTCTGTATAGATTATCATGTAATGGGTAGAAAAAGCGAAGAAAGACATCCAGGGGACAAACCTAAGGGTCCCCCAAGGGGCCGAAACATTGGACAAAAAGATGCCCAACGCAGCGTGCAAGGGCAGGCTCTGAAGCCCAACCTTGCGAGGCGCGTCTACTAACACATAAGTTTTCATAGGCTAAATTTTTTAGATTTCCTCGCTACGAGGAAAAGTCCAAGGTTCGATCACGATGTTTTTATGTGAAATTTAATGTTTTGAAAGGGTCCAAATGGTGTGGGGGTCTTTTGGGAATTTGAAGATTATTTGTGAACTGATTTAGGTTGTTTTGAACCTAATTTTACCCTTCATTTCAAACAATAAAGATAAAATAAAATTTCTCCAAAAATCTTATCTCCATAAAGCTCCATTGAAGAAGGTTCAAGCTCAAAGGAAGAGGACAAAGTTCATCACATTTTCATAACCAAATTTTATTTTCTTCTTCCATTTAAGGTATGGTAGTTAACATTTAACCTTAGTTCATTCAAGGGCCCATTCAGAGAAATTTCAAAAAGGATTTCAAACTTAAAACTTCTATATTCCTTGATTCAATGTATAGTTCTTTGCATGAAAATATTGTATTGACTGAAATGGGTTGTTCGTAGCTTTAATCGATAATTTTAATGTCAATACCCCAATAATATCATTTTTATTTTTTTATCAACATTTAACTTATGAAATGTGTTCTATGAGCAAGACTAGATAATGTTAAATTAATTGTTTTTGGGTGGTTTAATTTAGTTTTAGCTAACACCTTTAAGTGCTATTATATGTTGGATTATTGGATAAATTGTATCTCGGTGGTAAAGGCTTGGGTGAAAGGTAAATTGTTCTATCTTGGTTATGTTATGTTGAAGTAACTCTTGTGTGATATGGTCCACCTTCTGTAGCGGTGTTTACTTGAAGTTTATGAAGTTATATATGCACTGTGATAATGGCATGATATGAGATGCGATGTGATGATTTCATATGTTAATGTATGATATGTGTTAAGATGTTGAGATGAGTATCTTTTATGGTTTATGTTTAAATGAAGTATGTGTTTGATATGTGAATTGTAAAAATGTGTGAATTCTGATAAAATAAGGTATTTGCATAAATGATAATCATTATGTGAAAGGTGTGATCACATGTACTAACACTTACACTTGAATGCATGAATGAACTAAATGAATGAGAATGGGGGATCTTAGGGTGGAAACCCTTCGTGAGTAGATATGAAGTGTCTAGACCATCCTACAATTCCTAAGTATGAAAAAGGGGGATTTTTGTGTGAACACAACTTGTGAGTAGATGAAGTGTTTAGTAGAAACCTCACTAATCCCAATTAGCTGTCAAACATAGGTTAGAGGTTGGATACCCTTCGTGAGTTGAGATGGGGTTTTCAATAATTATATCCTAAACTACCGTCATTAAATGTTTATTACTAAGCGGGGGTGTTATGCTTAGCACATTGAGGTTTCGAACATGGGGTGGGTACAGTTCGTGACTAATGAAATTGTATCCAATGTACCTCTTAAGATTGGTGCTCCTCGTTAGTATAGAGTGAGATACTTAGTATAAACTTAAAATTCGATTAACTATGCTCCCACGTAGGTATAGATTTTGGAGAACCCATGTAAAGGCTAAAGAATTTGAACATACCTTAGGAAAGTAGGTTTCCCTTATCCGGTAAGGGTAGTATTGGAATCCCATGTCATACTCTCATGGTCTATGTCATTAAAAGCTATCCCCCAAGAAATTTTGTAAATAACTAAGTCTTCCTAATGGTGTTCTACATAGGATAGGTGGTGGATAGGGACGCTACTTATCCATTGCACAATTAGACATTTGGAGGGAGTCTTGATGCGTCTTTATATATAATTTATGAATGGGTCTGTATGTGATGTAAATGAATGTAATGTGACTTGATGTCTAATGTTAAGAAAGCACGTTAAAAGTTATTTCTCGTATGATGTAACTTATGAATGACGAATGTAGTTCATCTAATCTCATGGAATTCTCAACGAGAACATAGTGGGGGTAGTAGTATTGTTATACTATATTTCTCATTGTGTGATTTTTAAGTCCATTTGAGAGGTGTTACTTATTTGATGTTATTAAATGCAAGTATGTATCTCTAGAGTCTTTAGTATTGAACGTTGACTTGTTAAATGGAATGAAGTATACTTGTCGTTTATAGTCCTAAGGATCATTTGGGTGTGTGGTGGAGAGAATGTACGGGCGATTTATTCATGTCTCACTTAAGTGAGTCTTAGTTTAAAATTGGATAAGATGAATTAGTTGTTAAGTGGTTTACTGTATTTATTCTTCATAATGGGAAAATTGATGTTTTACTTATGTGCTAATTATGATTATAAATGATCTCTTGTCACTTAATTCATCAATGATCTTATCAACATAGCATGACTTGTATGTTTCAACTAAATTGTCCCTTTTTGTATGTTTTCACATATGCCACAATACATTTTTTTTATACAAACCCCATACTTTTGTAAACCTTATAAGTATTGGATGGAAATGAGTTGAAGGGTAGAAGAAAATCTAAGGAATCGACCGTCTCAAGGCTTTTATGTTCTCATATATACTAGGGCATAGTCTATATTTCCTCAAGTTATTCTTTAACACTTGTATAAGAATTATTATGTATTTCATTCGATGTAAAGGGTTGTATCCAAAAGATATATATGTCGTGTATTTATGTTGGCTTCGGACGATGAGACTATCCTTAGTATTTATAAAATATATTTATCATTATTATATTCTTGTGAAAAGTTTTAATTTTGCACTACTTTTCATACTTTTATGGAACTAATGATAGCTAAAATGCTTGTGTATGACCTCCAGGAGGTCAAGCATCCCTTGTTCTGACCTAAGGGTTGCCCTAACTTCTAGGATGTACTATTGGTCGTAAAAAATTTGGTAGCATAGTATAAGTTTTTGAAAATACTTTAGGTTCCAAAGTCTTACAAGCAGCTTCTTGTAGATTCTTATTGATTTGTGTGAGTTGTGTCATATTCATGCGAGAGATGCTATAAGGTAATAGAAGTTTCACATTTCATAATTTCTCTAGTATAATTCCATAGAGTTAAGTTATATAAGTTCCTTTTATCAACCTATTTTCTTCTGTGTATAGGACCTGAATAAGAGAAGGACCCCCACTAGAAGGGAGGAGGGAGAAGTAACTAATGAGAGAACTCCTCTCTGGAATGAGCAAGTACCTATAGTTGACCAAGAGGAGGTGAATGAAGAGGTTCCCCCTATTGAACCTCAAGTACCCCAAGTCCCTCCAATGCCCCAATATCCTCAAGCTCCCTATGTTCAAAGGGATATGACTAAGTTGGAGATAAGGGCTTCTCTTAGGGTCTTGACCAAACTGATAACGACTAAAGCATGTGAACCTAGGAGTTGGACCTCCACCTCAACCAAATGCAAATACTCCCGCCTCTAGAATCTGGAATTTCATGAGGATTAATGATCCTAAATTCCATGGCACTAACGTGGATGAAGATATACAAGTCTTCATAGATTAGCTTTTAAAGGTGGTGTAAAATCCTAGAGAGAAAGCAATAATAGCTGCTTACAAACTAAAACATGTGGCACAGCTGCTTACAAACTAAACCATGTGGCACAACTATGGTTTGAGGGATGGAGATATGAGAGACCCTTGAGGGAAGGTCCAGTAGATTAAGAAGTTCTCAAAGTGGTTTTTCTTGATAAGTTTTTCCACTTATAAATGAGGAGAGAAAGATGGTAAATTCATGAACCTCCGTCAAGGCGTAATGAGTGTAAAAGAGCACTCTCTCTATTTCATCCAACTCTGTAAGTATACCCCAACTTTGTTAGCGGACCCTAGTGATAGGATTATTTAATTTGTTATGGAGGTGTCAAGTTTGGTGGAAAAAGAGTTTCGTACAACGATGCTCCTCAATGATATGTCTATATCTAGTCTCATGGTGTTTGCTCAACAAATTGAGTAGTCCAAACATAGGGAGATGACTAGGGATGGAAAGAGGCCTAGATCGGATGATTCAAGTTAACCTAAGGTGATAAAGACATTCCTTAACCAAGACTCTTCGATGTGAAATAAAGATAGAGACTTGAACAGAAAATTTCAAGGAGGTGGTTATGCTTTTGAGAGGCCTAGGTGTACTAGTTGTGGGATGAAACACATTGGTAGGTATCTTGCCGGCACGGATGGTTGCTTTGGAAATGGTAATAAAGTTCATAAGATGAGATATTTCCCTAACCTCAAGGAAAAACGGAAAGAGGTCAACCAAGCTCCTCATGGAGGTCCAGATCACAATGCTCCAAAGAAGAATCATTCCTATGCTCTAGGAGCTAAAGAAGCGACTAATCAGAGTGAAGGTCTTGGTATGTCATATTTACTTTTTATTGTTATGTTTATCATATGATTTTATATGGTCTTGTGTCTTTTGTTATCATGCCTTCGTGTTTGAATTGCTTGAAATGAGTAGTGCTCATTGTTAAGAATTTCAAATTTTGATTTAATTAATTTTTTATGAATGATGGTCTCAATATGTTCAGATATTATGTGTAAGAGCATAACTAATGTTGGAGAAGGTAGTTCCTCCATAAATGATGAAATGAGTATGTAGTATTAATTGTGGAACTTTTTCCAACTTGCTTATGTTGATTAATGATATAAAATTTGTGCTTCTTGTGAGTCTGTGCATTGACAATGAATGTCTTAAACATTATGTAATGTCTTATATGCTTCTACTCGAGTCCCTGATGCCTTTAAAAGTATTAAAGTGTCATTCGATAACGAATGTTCCCAATTACGGGAGTATTTTTACGCCCTTAAAATGGAATAGGTAAAAGAAGAGATTCACATGATTTCCATAAGTTAATAATGTATTTAAAAATTATGTTTTAGCATTAGAAGTCAGTTCCTTTAGTTTGGGAGCGTTTGGATGTCAAACACCCTAGACGTACGAAAACTAGTCAAAGATGAACTAAAGAGTCGTACTGTTTTGTCAGTGTTGTTTTGGGGGATATTTTTACAGCGAAATTGAGTGTCAATGGTTCTTATATGTAGAGTGACATGTAAAGGGTCGAAACATAGCAGAATTTCGCATCGAGGATCACCATAAAAGTCCCCGAGGAGGACTTATATGTTGGGCAATAATCTTCCCAGCTCTCCGTGCAGGGGCAGGATCTGAAGCCAGACCTCGCGATGCGCCGTTGACACGAGGTTTAATGCCTCAAAATTTTTGAGAGGCAAAAATAACAAGCTTGCCTCGCGACGTGCAGCCAAGTCCCAGATCCGGCGACGACATGTTTAAGTAAAATTTAATGTTGGAAAAGGGTCCAAATGGTGTGGAGGTCTTCTGGAAACTTGGATTATTTGTGAACTGATTTAGGTCATTTTAAACCTCATTTCACCCATCATTTAAAACCCTAAAGATCAAATGAAATTTCTCCAATAACCTTCTCTCCACAAACCTCCATTGAAGAACTTCAAACTCCAAGGAAGAGGACCAAGTTCATCACGTTTTCTTTACCAAATTTTTATGTGTTTCTTCTTTTTAAGTTATAGTAGTCATCATTAAACGTACTTCCATTAAAGAAGCCCTTTCAAAGAAATTTCAAAAAGGAATTTAAACGTCAAACTTCATTATTTCCTTACTATAAGTATGGGTCTTTGCATGAAAATATTTTGTTGATTAAGTTTATTTTTTCTTAGATTTAAATCATGATTTTAATGTCAAAACCCCAATGCAATCATTTCTATTTTTTTTATCAACTTTTGGCTTATGTAATGGGTTCTATGATCATGACTAGATTATGTTAAAGTTATTGTTTCTTTTTGGTTTTATTGAGTTCTTGCTACTGCCCTAGGGGCTATATTATGATTGATCATTGGATCAATTGAAAATAGGTGTCAAAGTCTTTTATTAAGGGTAAGTTGTTGTATCTTGGTAATGGTATGTTGAAGTAACTCTTGAGTGGTATGGTCAACCTTTGGTGGCGGTGTTTACTTGATGTTTATAAAGTTATATGTGTATTGATAAAAATGTCCTTTAAGGCATGATATGTGATTCTATCTGATGATTACTGTATATAAATGTATGAGATGTGTTAAAAGGCTGGAATGAATATCTTGAAGGGTTTATGCCTAAATGAAGCATGTGTTTGATATGTGAATTGTAAAAAAATTTAAATTCTGATAAATGTGGGTATGAGCATGTATAGAAATTAATGTTATAAATGATGATCATTATGTGAATGGTGTGCTCACATGTACCCACAAACATTTGAATGCATGAATGAAGTCAATGTATGAAAATCGGGGATTGTAGGGTGGCCACTCATCGTGAGTAGAGATGAAGTGTGTAGACCATCCATACTATTCCTAAGTATGAAAAAGGTGGATTTTTCGGTGAACCCTTTTTCGTGAGTACAAATGAATTGTTCAGTAGAAACCTCACTATTGTTAACGTGATTTCCAAGATTAATTTGTGGTTTCATACCATTCGTACATTTAGATGGGGAGGTTTTAATACTTTGTGGGGGAGTTATGCTTTGCAGTGAGAGGATTTGAAAAAGGTGTGGGTACAATTCTTCGGTAGAGATATTGTATTCAATGTGCCTCTTGAGATGGGTTCTCCTAGTAAATAGAGAGTGATTTACTTAGTAGAAATATCCTTATCTATTAACTATGCATCCGCGTAGGTGTATTTATCGGAGAACCTATATAGAGGCTAAAGAAAATGACCCTACCTTAGGGAAGTAGGGATCCCTCAACCGGTAAGGTTAGTATCGGGATTCCATGTCAAGCTCTTATGGTATATTTCGGTAATGGCTATCTCCCACAAATGAAAGAAAAGAAAAAAGTCTTCTTAAGGGTCTACTACTTGGGGTAGGTGGTGTAATCGAGCGCTACTTATTTATTGAACAAGTAGACATTTTGAGGGAGTCTTGGTGTATCGTTATGTTTAATGTATGACTGGGTCATGAATTGATATAAAAGAAAGTAATATGAATTTATGCCTAATGATATACAAACATGCAAAGATATATGTCTTGTATTACAGACCTTATGAAATAAGAATGTAGTGTATCTAATCTTATAGAATCCTCAAGGATCACATAGTAGGGGCAGTATTATGGGATTCTATTCTAACATTGCACTTTGTGTTACTTGTAAGTCCACGTGAGTGGGGTACTCATGTGAATTTCTTAAATGGAGGTATGTTCCTCTAGAGTCTTTATTATTGAATGTTGACATGTTAAATGAAATAAAGTATGCTTGTCTTAGTAGTCTCAATGATCGCTTTGGTTTGCAGTGAAGAGATTAGATGGACCATTTCTTCATGTCTTACCTAAGAGAGTATCTGGATAACTTGGGATAGGATGAATTAGGTGTTTAGGAGGATCACTGTTAGTATTATTATATGATGGGACAAATGGATGTTTACTTTATGTGCTAATTATTATTTAAAATGATGTCTTGTAACTTCATTCATAAAAGGTTTTATCAAGATATCATGACTTTTATGTTTCAACTAAAATTCCCCTTTTTGCATGTTTCACATATGCCATACTTCGTATATTGTTTGTACTAACCCAATACTTTTTCTATACCTTATAAGTATAGTTTCGAGTCGAGTTTAAGGGTCAAAGGCAAGCTTGGGAATCAACGTACGCAATACTAAGTATGTCCTCATATATTCAAGGTCATAGTCTATGTTTCCTCAAGTTCTTCTTCAAGACTTATATATGTCTTATTAGGTATTTCATTCAATGTAAAGGGACGTGTCCCTAAGATACTTATCTTGTGTCTTTATGTTGTCTTGTGACGATGATATATCCTTTCTATTTATAAATGATTTTGTTATTATTATATCTTGTGAAATGTTTAAATTCCTCTCTACTTTTTATTCTTTATGTAATAAATGATAGCTAAGAGGCTTGTGTAAAAATATCCAGAGGTCAAGAACACCATGTTCCGACTGAACGGTTGCCCTAACTTCTAAGGTATACTTGCGGGTCGTAAGAAACAGCCCTTCCTAGAACCTTCTTGACTTCTAGATTCTATGGAGGTTTAAAAATGTTTATTTGAGGGAAGGGTTTTGGGTTTAGGAAATGAAGGGTTTTGAGCATTTCCCGATTGACGCCCCGTTGAGTGGTTATATTGATTGGGAATAAGGCTTCATTTGTGAAGGCTCTTGCTACCCCAAGTTAGACGATCTGTTTGTTGACAAATGGAACATCCTGTGAGATTGTCGATGGTCACTGCTTGGAAGCCTCCTGCAAAATAATGGGGTCCTCTCCTAGGCCCCCTCGCAGTTCGTAGGTAGGGTCGAGCCCGGACGTTAAAACCCTAAACATAGTCGTCTAGATATTAGGAACATCCCAAATAAATTTTGATTAAAATGAACACAGAAAACTCACTAAACCACATCATGACACATGAGTACTTTCTAATAATACC
This sequence comes from Solanum peruvianum, assembly GCA_027705065.1. Lineage (NCBI taxonomy): Eukaryota > Viridiplantae > Streptophyta > Magnoliopsida > Solanales > Solanaceae > Solanum > Solanum peruvianum. The sequence continues at coordinate 42,964,222 of JAKWJD010001755.1, forward strand.
TTCCAAACATCACAGACGTTCTTGGACATTTCACCTCCAAATGTCACCAAAATTAATACACTGACTCAGAACATATATGTAACTCATTTTAACAGAAAACTCACTCATCAATCATTCACGATATTCTAGTTAACTTTAGTTCATTGTTAGGGTGTTACATGTCGACTCTCTGCCTAAGGTTATTATAAGACCCAATTGAGTAAGATATAACGCCCCAAAACAAACTAAGGTGAACTAGAGCCTTCTGAGAGTTCCTTTAGTTATTGTTCTGTTATAATGACTTAATTTTGTGTCCTTAGGCAGTGTGTGAAGTTTGGTTAGGTTTGGAGGTCATACGTCCATGGTCTTCGGAAGGTGCCTTTCATAGCGCTCGTCTATCTTGATGTGCTTAAGTGAGTTTTGCGTGTTAGTTTTAGTATAAATTGATGTGTGATATTTCTATGACCTAGAATACTTTTTTTAGGGGTAAATTCATGGCTCGATCCTACTTAAGAATCAAAAGGAGACCTAAATGAAGGGCCCAAGACTTGGACAAAACTGGCAAGAGCACTACTCCTTCGACGAGGCAGTCTATTGGCCGTAGACTTATCGACGCCCCGTCAAATAGAGGGGGGGGGGGTGTTCCCATACTTAGTGGGATTTCTATAACCCGATGAAACAAACGGAGTAGCTATTGACACTCAGAAGGACAGGCCGTCTACTAGGCAACGCCCCGTAGCTTGGGTTGTCGATTGGCTCTTCCCAAAAGTTGTTGAAGCTTGCTGCCAGCTTGGGGTGTTTTTTGTAATTTTACCCAACATATTACAACCCTAGGTCAATATTTTTTATCTGAAGTTATATTAAGTTAATTTTAAGTCCTACACCTATACAAGACCCCTCACTTAAAATATTCAAACTCCCTCTCTAGAGAAAACTCTCTCAAAGTCATTGTTGGAACTAAAACTCAACGCAGGAAAGGAGAGATGGTTTGGACGTGCATCTTCATAAAAAAATTAGTAGGTTTCCTTATTATTGATTTATGGTATACATCCTTGAACCCTCTTCCATTCAAGGACTCATTTCCAATTTATTTCAAAAAGGGATTTCATAACTCTATTTCCGTCTATCTTTAATTTTAAGCATGGATATTCTGGTAGAAGTGTCGTAATGATTTCAATGTTTTTACTACAGTATGAATTCATTATTTTAATTTTAAAAAACCTAATGAACTCATGTATTTGCATATTTAATGTTTTTAGTTTAAGAAATGGGTTAAATGAGCATGTTTAAGGTATGAACTTTGGTTTTTCTATGTTGTTATTTTGTATTAGCTACTGCCCTAAGGTCCTTACTTTGATGAACAATTTAGGAATTGATTATAGTGTATGATGGATTGCTTAAACGGTGAGTTGCCTAGATTGTATATTTCATATAATTTGTTCTTGAGTGATATTGTCCACCTTCTTGGTACAGGTGTTTATTTGATGAACTTCACATCAAATTAGTATGTTTTATGAGTGTGATTTTGACGGCCTAGCATGTGAAAGGAAGTGATATTGAAGATAAGTGTTGTCTTGTGTTTTGTGAGATTGAATAGCATGTTTGGCTTACATTATGCCTAAGTAAAGTATATGACTTTGTGAAGCATGTAAAGTGTGTAAATTGATAAATGTAGGTCAAAAGCATGTATAGAAGTTAATGTAATGCTCACAAGTACACATAAATACTTGAATGAATGCATGAATCTAAATTTACTAAATAGAGGAGTTTTGAGGTGAAAAATCTTCGTGAGTTGAGATGAATAATTAAGTAGAAACCACACTACATTCTTAGAGCTTCCTAAGATAGGTCGGAGGATGAATTACCTTCGTGAGTTGAGATGTGGTATTCAGTAGTTATACTTAACGTATAGATTAAAGCATTTAGAATTTGTGGGTGCTAGCACCGAGAGGATCTGAAGAAGTGGTGGTTACACTTTGTTATTTGAGATGTTGTATTCCAATGCACCTCTTGAGATGAGTACTCCTCATTAGTTGACAATAAGTTAGTAACAATCTCCTTATCCCTTAACTATGCGACGTCATAGGTGTAGCTATTGAAAAATCCAAGTAAAAGTTTAAATGAATGGCCTCACTCTTGGAAAGCGAGGATCACTCATCCGATAGGGGTCAATGTAGGGATTCAATGTCTATGTCTCATGGTCTATGTAGGTTAAGTTAACTCCCACAAAATAAAGGAATGTTCTGTGTCTTTTAAAGGAGTTTTCTACTTCGGGTACGTAATAGAATGCCACGCTATTTCCATTGCACTAGGTAGGCAATCCGAAAGGAGAGTCTCGGTGATTCTTATTTGAATTGATTGAACTAAACCTTCTAAAAGAACTTACAACTTTGGATAGGTGGTCGTATGGGATACTATCTATCCATTGCACAAGCTAGGACCTTCAGAAAGGGGAATCTCTTTGCCAAGTCATCTAAAAGAGTGTCCTACTTAGGGTAGGTGCTGGTATGGGACGCCATCTACACATTTCACTAAGTTGGCATTCCGAAAGGGAATTCTTGATGTGTTGTTGGGTGTTCATCTATAGTATTTCCATTGAGTGGTTGCTCATTATCTGGAGGTGAGTATGCAGAAAGGAAGGATGTCTTGAGGGTCGGTTTGATGTTTATTGGAAGAGGTATATGTAGACTTTCTTCATGTCTTACCTGAGTGAGTCTTAGGATGACCTTTGAAGGGAAACTCCTATGAAAATGATTTTTATTCCTTATTGGCAATGCTTTTAGCATTTAACCCCATTTTGGTCATGTAATTTACTGTAATTGTTAAATTGATCTTACTGTAATGTTTGGGATGATTTACTGTAAAGTGTCCTTTTGAATTAAAATTATTGAAATGCTTTTGTAAGTGTTCATTTATTTTTCTTTTTGTTTTTGGATTTTTATTCTTGAATGTTATACTTAATTTCAATGAAATTCTATTTCTACTAAAATATCCCTTTTCGCATGTTATTGCATATGCCATACTCAGTAAATTATTTGTATGAACCCCATACATTTCTATACTATAAGTATAGGTTGGATGATTTTGAAGGTTGAAGGTTTGAAAACATAGCTTGGAAAGTTCCTATCAAGACAATGTATGTCCTCATATATTCAAGGGCATTGTCCTTTTCTTTATTTCATAGTTAAAGACTTATTATGTATTTTATATTGATTCAAAGGGTCGTGTCCCTATGATATTATGTCATATGTTAATTTGGGTTGTGAAGATGAGATTTGCTAAGTATTTATGAAAGATTTCCTTTTTATTAATTTATTCGTGAAAAGTTTTAAATTCCACAATACGCTTGATGTCTTATTTAATAACGATAGTTGAAGGGCACATACAAGACCCCAAAGGTTCAAGTACTCCTGTTCAAGAAATGAGGGTTATCCCTAACTTCTAGGGGGTATATTCGGGTCGTGACAGAAGACATGAAGATACTGCCCATAAAACCTCTTCAATACACTCCTAAGTGTTTCTCAAGACTACCCAAGTTAACGATATTTTATTTTCAACACAACCAAAAAAGTACAAATTCATTACTAAATATCTTATAGAAGACACTGATATATTTAAGAAACTTTAGATATTGGTCTTGGAAGACCTAGGGAATTAACTTTAGCATCTTTAAATCCTACTCGTACAAGTGTAAATGGCGTCCATTTACACTGTCTAAACATCGTAGGACATATTGAATAACTAGAATGCACATCCAACGTTATCTGAATATGCATATAATGACATAGACAACACTAGCTAGGTTTTGAATCTGGTTTCATAAGACCCATGGTGATCAATGTAAAGAATATTATTATGTGAACTAGGACTCTCTACTTTGTAGTATATATGTGATGCCTTTTATTATGTTACAATATGATAGTCTAGCCACTTGAAAATTGTTTCTTTTATTATTAATGTATATTAGTTACTTCCTGTAATGTATTGATGATTAAAAAGGTATATTGATCAATGATGATAAAAGGTTGATGAATTGGTAAGAATGGCTATTCCTCCCTACTTATCTAGTAGTATTGATAGTTGAGGACGCCTTGTATGACATTTGGTGGTATTGTCCACTTATGGTTGTGGTGTTTACTTTATTTTCAATAAATATGTGATTTCATCATGTACTTTAAGGAAAATAATATTATGAATGTTTGTTGGTGACGATCACCCCTAGTTTCCTATTCTTGATGTTATATATGTTGTATGGCCAATTGTGTATGCATGTATATGACAATGTTGGGGTTTTATTATGCGCTGCCTTAGATGAGTATTAATTGTTAATGCTCCCTTACCTATGTACCCTTACGTGAATAACTAAGGTTAGGCGTGTTAAAGTTTAAAATGAAGTTAACTTGCCTGCTATAATAAATTGTATTGTGTTGTCTATACTTTGTTGTGCATTGTCGTCTTAAGAGAGTGGCTGCCTCAAGGTGTTATTTATATCATTATGTGATCATGTTAACCAACGTACGCACACACTCACACATTATGCATGTTTACATAGTAGTAATAGATCACGGAGTTTAATGAAAGGCTAATATGATATTCACTAGATATCTACTACTATGCATGAAAGATAAATGTATGTGAAGTATGTTATTTATTCCATCTATCTAAGATTACTAGATATGTGTACTATTATGGCAAGGGAATTGGCCTTTATTTATGTGTTGCACATGTATGCCTTGTAGGATAGTTCCTAGGTTTGGTTTCTATGACCACAGAATTGAATGTATGAACATGTTGTGAATGTTTGTTACATGTTATAATGTGAAGTATGTGTTATGATGAAGTATAAATATACCAAGTGTCTAAATGTCTTTATATGAAAGCATGGCTCATATAGTTAGACTTGTACACTTATGAATGAATGAAATGATGTATGAACATGTTTGTCTTTAAAGTTTTATGATAAGGGTGTTTTCACATATAAGTATGCACACACACATGTATGATGATCTAACAAATAGAGGGTCTCTTGAAAGGTGTTATCAAGAGTATCCTAAAGTATATAGGTGCTTCAATATTCTATATCCATGTGAAAGGTTTTCTTACATGATATAAGTTTATTAAAAGACTTCTTATCTATAACCAATTAGCTCAGCATATGGGAAGTGAATCTCCTAAAACCTATGTTTATGATGTAATGTAATAATGGTTTTCAATAAAGGGAACATAGCTTACAACCGAGTGAAGTTGAATTGATGGGTGTCCCTTCCCATTGTAGGAAGGTAGGTCACCATTATCCTTTTGCGATGGATAACTACAATGAATCACTAGGAATATAGAGGGTTTCCAAAACTGAATAATCATAATGACCCATTCTGCACAATTAGGGTTTTCAATGTACCTCCAAGTTCCATAAGTATGCATGCGACATAGGATCTAACAAGTGAATTCATTTAATATGCTAGGATGTATGTTAATGCTCTACCTTTACTAGGTAAGAACACCTTCAATTTGTGTAAGCCTCTACAAAAAATTCAATTTTTAGCACCCATTGTCTTAGTGTAAGTTAAGGATATAATTTCCTTAAATTCAAAAGGACAATGGAAGTAAAGTAAGGACTCTAACTAGGATAACTTAAGGGTAGTTTCTCAGTGTAGGTGGGCGTATGGGACTTCACCTATGAATTGCACAAGTGACTCTTGAGGGAAGTCCTAGGAACGTGTTCTAATGTATGTGTATATGTATATGTTCCTAATGCATGACTTGGTAGTAATTGTATACTTTTTGTTTACAGTGTATCCCTAAAATGCACTATGTTGATCAAAAGTACAATATGATGAAGGTCTTATAATGCATTGATTTCAAGTCGAGTTAGTATTTAAGAAAGTTGATGTAACTTCTTGTAATATGCTTATGGCATTAACTTAATTGTGTCTTTGGTTTATGATACTTCTGTGATGGTATCTATTGTATTATGTAAGATGTATGTATGGTTTTACTTCTGACTTTAAAGTGATTCATTGAACCAAGTATCACTAAAAGGATACTTGGAAGGTTAATGAGTTAAAAGAAGAATTTCATTTTAAAAAGAATGTAGTTCATTGTAAGTTGAAAGGAGCTCGTTTGTAAAGTGACCCCTACTATGGCATAAATTGTACGTGTGATATTATATGATATTTGACATTTGAATATGTCTATATGAAGTATTTAGATGATATAAATGTTATCGTATAAAGAATACATGACGATTTCACAAAAAAAAGTCAAGAAATGTGATTTCAAGTAAAATGTCCCTTTTAAATGCATGTTTTTTCGTAGTTATCATACTCAGTACATTCTTGTACTAACTTCATTCTTGTACTAATTCCATTCTTCTATACTTTTTACACAATCTGTAGGTTATGGATGCTTAACGGATATCTTTTGATTATGACAAGTTTAATATGTGAATTCCCAAGCTCAAGGAAAGGAATCCTTAAGTCGAAGAATCTCCTACTTATGTTTAATATAATGTCTTATGAAATCTACACTTATGATTACATAGTAAGAGCCGAGTCCCTAATAAAATCTTATGATGTTAATTCTAGGATGGAAAGAAGAGACTAGAGTCTTTAACTAAGTATGGTCATATATTTTATTTTATATGGAGTTATGTTATAGCATATGATGTGCTAAGAATCTTTTAAATTTCAGCATGCCATGAATTACAATTATGTAGGTGCTCCCCGGATGTGACAAACGTTGTATCAGAGCATGAATTTTATAAAAGTCATTTTAGGTTCTAAAATTCTCATATTGCAACGTCTAGTAGAATCTCATATTATTGGTGGTGAATCTCACATCAAATGATACAGGAGGATATAGGACGATACCGTTTCCATTCTTCATTATTCTCATGTCGTTCTATTAAACATAACTCCATAAGATGTTTCTCTTATGTTTTCTTGCCAAGCGGTCTTTTGGATGAGACTATTGGGATGAGATGGTATCTTCACACTTGAGGGATAAAAGGTGAGTTTTGATGCTTGTCTTAGATTTTATTTTTTCATATGTATGTGTGAAGATGAACTTTTGTATACTTTGATGATATGGTGTCCTTTATGTCTATGTATGAGAATTATGTGAAATACCATTTTATGTTGAGAATTGTATGTCATGATATAGCTAAAGCATGCTAAAAGTTGTTATGGTGAAAACGTGTTTCTTCTTTCAATGGTATGCTACTATATCGTTTTGTGTGATAGTAGTCTAATGATATTATTTCAGCTTGAAATATTTTAGGAATATCTTAAATGGTAATGATACATGTTGCCTAAGTATATATGTTTCAATGTGTCAAATATGGCCTTTGTTTAAATGTTTGACCCTTCATAATTGTTCTACATTGATTGAACTCTTTGTATGGGCTTGGTGTTAGAAGCAAATGAAGCATGTTGTCCTTGTAGGGTTATTTTGTGGGTTTGATTGACCTAGAAGTCACCTTATTTTATGTTTAAATGAAAAAGAATAGTCAGTGTGGTTAATTCTTCTAAATTGTTTACCCTAATGGTGTATGACCTTTGTATATATTGAATTGTTGAAAACCTTATGTGGTTGAGTAGTATGACATAACTTAATAATTAGGGGATAATTTGCCTAAAATTGTAAGGTTTAGAATGCCTTGGTTTACTTATTGCAATTCCTTTTGAAGTGGTAATAACTTTTAAGTGATGAAAATGAAGATTGTTAAGTTAAGATCTTATTAAGATTGGGTTAAGTTGTTCTTAATTGGGTTTACCCTAACTGGGGATGGTGATGTGAGTAGTAAGGTTGTAGATATTTTCTACATTGTCCTTCTATTCTTACTTGAACTTGAAACTAATATCTCATATAGTCAAGTAGGAACAATGATCCATAAACTCAAGTATACACGTATAAGCATAATGTCATTGTCTACATGATCTCTTGATATACATACATAGAAAGAATAAATACATTCACATAACTTCACATGTAGATAGATATGCTTATACTTCAGATAACTCAACTTCACTAATTATCATAGTAATTCATGTTGTGACGACAAGGACAAGATCATAATAATACATAAAGTAATGTCGACTAGGCCACATCAATTCACATAGTACCGCCACTATAAGTGGACCATACCGATCATCATTGTAAAACAAAATCTATGTTTAATATTAAGAGAGTTAGGACAGCATACCACCCACTCAACCTCACCTGTTCAATCCAAATCTAAATCATCCAATTCAAGTGTTAGGAGTGCTAGCCAATCCATGAAACTTCTCTACGATTCAAGAAGTTATGTTGCAAGTCCCAACTCATTGTTCTCCTGACAACGTTTTGCTAGAGTATTTTTACCAAATCCATGATAGAATAAGTAATAGTGTTGCTAACCAAGTTTCTCCTAGAGATTTAATGTAGCAACTTTATATCAGAGAATCTTTACTCTTGGATATAATGACCATGATCATTCGGGACGGTATACCCGCGATGACGAAGTCTCTACCCTCACTTTAACATTAACCAAGGAGAATATAGAGAGACACCATGAGAGGGTTAAGAATTTGTCTAAAATCATGATCAAACTTGACATTTTATAAAAAAAGTCTTTGGAGCTTGTGCTAGTAGTGTCAATGTCGTGTGTGTTGGTCTGTGAATCTCGAAAATTCAAAGGTGAGGCATTATACAAATAAGAGGTTAATATAATAGGAAACAAAGCATGTGGGTTATAATTCAAAAAATACGAGGAGGGTTGAAGGTTTGAGAGATCTTCATAGAGAATGGACTGATCAAAATCAATCTTGGAATGAAAAGGATGAAGAAGGACAACTACATTGCTCCACACTAGTATAAAAGATAAAAGGACTATAAAGTCTGTCTCTGAAGGATATGCTTTCTTGTATTCTCAACAAGGTTGAAGGTTCAGGCAAAATTTTTAATGAAAGGAAGGAAGATGTGTTGAACCTATGCAACAGTGTTACCTTAATTTCTTTCTTAATTAAATAAGTCGAGACGCAGAATGTCGTGTAAAGATGTTGTCATGATCAAGGGATATTTTCTAGTTGCTACAAGATGTAAATGACAAATAAGGGGTCTCATACAAGCCTCATATAATATACATTACATAAGATTCTTTCAAATAGTGCTGAATTTAAAACATTTCTTCTATGAACCTAACAATTGAAAACACTAAGAAGAAGGGGAAATGTACTATCTCCCATGGCCATTTTGTAAGACACCAAAAATGACTTAGGTGAATCTAGATCCTAACGTTGATATCATGATGGTATTAGGTCCTAATTTTGTGCAAAATGTGGGTTAGAGTCAGTATCTATAATTTTAGGTGCATTAGAAGTCAAACATCAAGGGACTATCAAGACGTTCTTACGACTAAGTCCCTAAGTGCCTCATATGTGGTTTTATGTGTTTATGTATCATGAATGAACTTAAATGGTTCTTAAATTAGTTTATATGGTTTTTAAAGTCAGTGTGTAAATTTTCTCGATGTTTGGGGATCATACGTCGAACAAATTCCATGATGTTTGAAAGGTTTGCCTTGAAACGACCATGTGTGTCTATGTATGTTTCGTCGAGTTTTACGTCTTCGTTTTGAATGAAACTCATGTGGTTGGTCCTAACATAATATAGATCGTTATTTGACTGGAAACGTTTAATAATACATCCACAAGGACAAACCAAGTGTCCTTGAAGAAGGACAAAAACTTGTTGTCAAGATTGTCACACGCAGGCCCCAAATGGCGGAGGCATTGACGGCTTGTGGGCCAATCCACGCTCCGTCGATGGGTATAGTCTTCAGGGATATAATATTGGGTGATAAAGGAATACTTTAATATCCTCTTAACCTATCTAAGGTATCCATCACGGCTCGTGGACGGGCTTACGCCCCGTCGATGGGCAAGTAGTCTGTGAGGCAGTTTTCTGCCATCTTTCTGTAATGTTAGGGGTGAAGTTGGGATTTAACACAAAGTCTTTTAAAAATAGGATGAAGATTACTTTAAGTTTTTTATGGGTATTTTAAGAGAATATAAGTCACTAAACTTTCATTATAACCCTAACATCTAAATCAAAAACCCCTTACCTCCTAATGTATCTAAAAAAACCTTCATGTTAGTTCAGAGTGAAAATTAAAGCTTGAAGATGATTCTTCAATGGATTTTATTCTTCAATTAGCTTTGGATTATTCAAATAAGTTATTGTATTTCTTCACCTAAGTCTCTTTATCACCTTGATCCAATTTCAAAGATGATTTTCAAAGATTTCAAAAAGTTGAAAAAGTCCGATTTCTACTCTAAGTCGTGAGTTCATGCACAAATGGTTTCCAAATGTTTAAATATGATGTAATTTATGTATATTGATGTTTTCAAATAAAATTATCCATAAACCATTGATCTTATCAAATCCCTAAATTTCACAAATATGTGGGTGGATTGATTGTTCATTCATATTCATGAATTCATGTGTAGAATGTATGGGTTTTTGATTCATGTATGGATTATGTATGAATGGTGTATATGTTGTTTCAGTTTGATTAATTGAGTAATGGATAATCTTAGATCTATTGTATGCTAAACTTATTGAATTCATATTGACTTTAGGCTTATGATTTCTAATGAAATTTTCTATGGACGTTCTAATAATGCAGTAATTATATTCAATTGATATCTAGGTTGTATTATATTGATATGCATGTAATTAATTGACGTATTTTCACTGATTAGCGATATAATTGTATTGATTTTTTTGTTATGGCCTTGGGTAATGACCTTGTAATATCGAATTGGATGATTTAGAATTGAATCAATGTGGTAAGATGCAGTGGTATATGCTGACCTAATTCCTTTATTTTGCTGTTAATTAGACTTCAATTATATTATGATTTGTACGGTCCACTTATGATTGTGGTGTTATGTTCTTTACTTGCAATTGATGGCCTTGTCGGCGTTACTTTATGCAATATGATGATCATGGCCTAGTCGGCACAACTTTAAGTACTATGATGTTTTGTATAGTTTTTTTATGTGAAGTATGAGTATATATATCTATATGTGAAGGAATATGAAATTATGTGTTCTAGTATGTATGTTAGAAAATCATGTAAAGTATGACTATGAGCTTCTATGTGTAGTCTTAGGGTTGATGCATGGTTGTTCCTTCATGACTATATCAGTCTATAATAGTAATGTTTATGATTATATGGTAGTGTGTAGGATGACTTAATGAAGATAATGGTTATTCCTATGTGCTTATAGAATTAGTAGCAATATGTGTTTAGTTGAAGTATGTGGTGTCTTCTTTTGATTAACTCGTGTCCCTTACTTGATGCGTATATGAAAATGAATATATGATGTCTTGACTTAGGATGATTAAGTATCTTAGTGTCGAATCTATGAAAGAGATGTGACCTTGAATGATGTTAAGAGGGTCTTTTATGTGAAACCTTGAAACTAGAGGCAAGGTTATATATATTGAAGTCGGAAGTCGTAATGGTATGCTTCAAAGTAACGGATGATAGACTTAAGGTTGATTGGATGGAAAGGCATCTTATCATACCTTAGGAAACTCATAATCAGCTTCTTGTCGCCATTGGAAGGTAGCTCAAAGATGACCTCTCTAATAGGGTAAATGTGTTTAGGTTATCAACTAGTTATAGAACCCTCTTTTGTTAACTTTTGTTTTGAATTATTCTATAAGAAAGAAGGATAGAACCGAGTATGGTAAGGTAAGTATTTCTACATAAGATTGAGAGAAGATTACAAAACACGCCCTTCATATTCCTTAACCATGTGCCTACATGGGATATTTCATAGTTCTACCCATGGCAAATAGAACACGCTCATCAGAGTAGGTTAGAGCTCACCCTTCCATGAATGTCTAACAGGGTCTATGTCAGTTAATGTCTATTCTCATCATGTGGGATACCTATTAGCATTTGAGAAGTTCTATGAAGTTTAGGGTGTGGTAAGGGACGTTATCTAGACATTGCACAATAGATTGGTATCTATTATTAGGAGTCCCTAGGTCTTGTATAATACCATTAGATGAATGTTCTTTATGTGATGAATGTCTCCTAATGAACAAATAAGTATAATGACACAACTTAAGGAAGTATGTTAAAACGAAGTACGGCGTATCTAGAGTTATTAAGGGTTGTCTCGCTAAGGTGTGAAGTTACCATAGGAATGGTCACTTCTTATATTACCTAGATAAGTCTTAAGAATTACTCTTATTAGGTATGTTGGTTGATAATGTGAACATGATCTAAGACTTAAGTAATCTTTACGATAATTTAGGTAATGTTGAAAAGGATACTATGGAAGTTATGTTATTGATTTATTTGAGTAAGTCTATTAATAACCTTTGGAAGAGAATGTCATATCACCTATGTGCTAATGTGTTAAATGAGAATGATTCTATCTTAGGGATTCTATACAACTCTGAAGTGTATGTAAGGGATTTTATGGACTGTCACTTCACAACTCACTCAAGTGAGAATTATTTTCACCTTGCTAGAAGAATTTGATGTTCTTATGTTTATATCTCTTAAGTGTTCATGTGACTCATTATATGTAATATTGAGTGTCGTTTAGGTACATCTAGTGAGGGTGTACGGGAAGTTTCTCTTTGTGTGACTAAAATGAACCTTGGATTGCTTTGATTGATAAGATTATATGCTAAACGAGGTTTAAAGTGAAGCGAAGGAACTTCACTGTAACAGTGAATTGAGTTCATTGTACACTGAAGTGGGTTCTTTGTAATGTTTGCTAAAAATGTGACTTTTTACTTAATTGAATTCTTATGCGTTTCTAAGTTGTTAAATTTTTTTCTTAAGCTAATTGTATGCTCTTTTAAACAAAATTCATTAAAAGCATGCCATTTACTTATTGTCCCTTTTTCATGATTTTATGCATGGCTTCCATACTTAGTACATCTAATGTCCTAACCCTTCTTGTTCTTTTTTACTAAAGTTTAGGGAAATGGAATCTTGATGTGACATGAAGGATGGATAGGTTTCTAAGGGTTGAAGATGAAGAATTGGTGAGTCCTCATAAATTCAAGGACAATATCACATGTTCCTTAATGTCTTAAGTCTTTATTTCATGTCTTGTATGGTAATAGTATCATGAATTGTAAACTATAAAGTCTAGATGGTTGAATGAGATGTTTTGTAGTTCTAATGTTTTAAATAAAAGTCTTTCGCTTGCGTATTGTTTATGAAGGATTTCTTCGTGTGTGAAGAAAGTTTTAAATATTTACTCATTTTAGTTATTTTTATTATGCAATGAATGATACGAGAGACTTAGATGAACTTTCTTGAAGTCTCATTTGCCATGTTACATCGCAAGGATACTCTAACTTCTATGGTATACTTGTGGGATGTTACAAACATGGTATCAGAGCATAAGGTTTTGAAGTGTCTTAGTTTTTTTCAGTAATCACATCTAGTAGTGTCTTGTTTATAATGTGAAGAGCTCCATATTATAAATAGGAGGCTATAGGGTGCAAGGAAAAGTTTCACTTCTACATTAATCTAATCCTCCCTAGAGGGTGAATTTATGATGTTTGGGTTGAGGGATAGAAAAGATTAGATGTTACTTGTTTGAAGAGGTGTGATAGTTGGTGTTTTTGACCCTAGATTGTATTGGTTACCCTTTGAAGGGTAGCGAAGTTTGAAATAATTGTAATATATAGTATAAGAATGTAAAGGAGTGGTTGTTAAGATAGTTTGATGTTGCTAAGATGCAAAACATATGAAGGTAAGTGATGGGATTTGAAGGAGTAAATGTGAGTTCTCCTAGTAAGGGAGATGTAGTGATTAGATAATAAGACCTTTAAGAGTATTTAATCTTCATGAGATAGACCTGGGTGAGAAAGTATCAGTATGTTTTATGGTTCTTTGAGGGAGTTCCTTATTGTAAAATGTTATGTTGACCTTAGAATGGATTTCTCCTAAGTGGGTGAGTATGGTAAAAGGTAATATTCGTTAGGAGTGAGGTTTCCTTAATCTTTCATAATATGTTTGTTCAAGACTAAGTAATAAATTTCCTGGTAACTTGGTTTTAGAGGAGTTTGTTGTGTAGGATCAGTTCCTGAATTTCTCATTATGATGTGCAAATTTGATTTATGTTTTGTTGAAATTGAATTTCAATAACTTCTTGTGTTGTGTAGTTTATGAAGACATAATTATGTTGTAAAAGATGTTTATATGATTCTACCTTGTATAGTAACATGTCTATATCATGAATTCCCTAGAAATAGCAATTTTGAAAAATTTGCTCAAATCACTGTATGGACAATGTCAATCCATTGAGAATTTTTTGAAATTTGAATAATTGATTCTTGATCTAAAATTTTTGTAATGTGGTTAGAACTGATGTATATAAGTATGATATTGAATATCATATGAGATTTTGGTTATTTCGAATGAAGCAGTGTGATAGCATGATGAG
>JAKWJD010001755.1:42978771-43032559 GCA_027705065.1 Solanum peruvianum
CAGTCATATTTCCTTGCCTACAGTTAATGAAATCCTCAACCTTTACCTCCCTCTTCTACGGGGGGAAAGTACTTTTGTATGAAATCCTCCTAAGCTCCTCTCCTCTAAACAACCTAACTGAACTGGACGATAATCTTTCCATTGAGTGTAGAACACTGAGTAACCTCCTTCAATTTGTACGAACCTAACTCCGCCTTCTCCTTAGAAGTTACTCCTATGGCATTCAACATCTTGTACACACCATGTAGGAAATCTTTAGATCCTCTCCTACCTTAGAGCCTAGGAAGATAGGAGGATTCATCTCACAAAGTCTCTAAACCTAGATGTCATAGTGCTCTCGAAAAAATTAACTCTCTATGCTCAATATACCTTTACATTGGTAGTCATGGCTCGGACTAAGTCAAGCAAAGACTCTTTATCTCCCCTTAGTCAATTAAGAGGAACAACAGCAGAACAACATTTCTCCTTCCACAATAAGGACCTGCGCATTCATAGCACCTTGAGCACCTTGAGAATCTTGAACACCTTGCTCAACTTGTTCATCTTGAGGAGGAACCTCCTCAATAACTTCATTCTCATCAAACTCTCCTTGCAGGTGTCCTTCTCGTATTCAGCTTCCTAGAAATACAAGGAAAACCCATAAGAAAAGAAAACATTCATTTCATTTTTCTATATGGCACCCCACATACGAGTAGAAAAGAGAGAAACTGTCACGACCCAAAACTGAGCCGCGACTGGAACCCACATTTACCCTCCTATGTGAGCGAACCAACAAATCTAAACTCCAATATTTCAATATAATAAACAGAAAATAGTGCGGAAGAATTAAGACTCATTATCCCCAAAATCTGGAAGTCATCATCACAAGAACATCTATCTTCAAATTACAAAGTCTAAGAGTTTTTAAGAAAACAAATAAGTAAGAAAATGGTCCATGTCCGAAATTCAAAGACATCAAGACTTGAAGAAGAAGATCCAGTCCAAGCTAGAAGCGTTAGCTCACCCTGAAATCCGATGTAATGAAGACTGGCTAGAATTTCGATCGAGTTGAAGACGACGGTACGCTTGCTGCACTCCACAAATAACAAAGAAAGAAACATACAAGTAGGGGTCAGTACAAGGAACACGTACTGAGTAGGTATCATCGGCCAACTCAAAATAGAAAACAATATATACCAAATAATAATATACAGTCAACCACAATACTTAACAGATAGCAAATAACAATTACATAAACCATTGGAAACAACATCATAATAAGTACACCATCAATCACAACATTAAGCACACCCTTGAGGACTCAATCCTCCACACCATACTTATTTGGGAAAAATAGTTTTTCTTTGAAATTGAGTAAAATAATATAATTAAGATTCTTTTCTTTTAAAAATACCGTGTCGGAACGTGACACTCCGATCCAAAATATATCGTCGGAACGTGACACTCCGATCAAAAAATACCGTGTCGGAACGTGACACTCCGATCCAAAATACCGTGTCGGAACGTGACACTCCGATCCAAAATACCGTGTCGGAACGTGACACTCCGATCCAAAAATACCGTGTCGGAACGTGACACTCCGATCCAAAATACCGTGTCGGAACGTGACACTCCGATCCAAATATACCGTGTCGGAACGTGACACTCCGATCCAAAATGTATTTAATTTATTAAAACTGTTTTCAAATCATTTTACTTCCATCAAGCCTTCTTTATTCAAGGCATCATTTCAAAAGAGAGTTTTCAAGAATAAAATTCAATAGTCTCAATATTTTAGGCAAACCACAAACCACACAATCATAATATACAACCACAAAATCAAGTAATAGGAGACTTTACAATATCATCCAATACATATCAATCGCTATTTAGAGTTTATCTATCACATAGAAATAAACCATAACCTACCTCCACCGAAGAACCGAAATCAAGCAAGCTACCTCTCCAATGCCTTTGCCTTCCTTATTGCCTAAGAACCTTTTCAATTTGAAGATACCAAATTTTAATGTTGAGTTTCTTCCTTTCCTCCTTGTGATTAATTATCCCTTATTTATAATGCATAAGACTAATAGTAAAAGTAACCCACTAATTAAAGAAATAATAAATAAATACCCCATTAACTAAAGAGATAATAAAAAATTATCCCACTAATTAATTTCATAATTAAAGTTACTCCACTAATTAATTTCATAATTAAAGCTACTCCACTAATTAATTTCATAATTAAAGCTACTCCACTAATTAATTTCATAATTAAAGCTACTCCACTATTATATATATATAATAGTCCAAAACACCCATAAAAACAAAAAATAGTGGAAGCTGACATCGTGTGGGGTACGCCGCGTGTGACGGTCGGTCGCATCTAGTAAATATTTATCAGAATAATTCTACTGCTCAAACCGACTAAATGGGTTGTTACAATAGATACCAATTTACCCATCGTTCGTCCTCGAACGATCAAAAGAAGAAAAAACAAGGATGAAAAAGGAGTACCTGACTCTGTGAACAGCTGCGGATATTTTTCTTGCATATCAGCCTCCTTCTCCCAAGTGGCCTCTTCAACCGGTCGATTCTTCCATTGAACTTTGATGGATGCAATTTCCCTTGATCTCAACTTGCGGACTTCTCTATCTAGAATGGCAACAGGCTCCTCTTCATAAGTCAAATTCTCATCGAGCAGAACCGAATCCCAACGAATGATGTAATTTCCATCCCCATGATACCTTTTCAACATGGACACGTGAAATACCGGATGCACTCCGGACAGCCCTGGAGGCAAAGCTAATTCATAAGCCACCTCCCCTACTCGCTTAAGTACCTCAAATGGTCCAATATACCTTGGACTTAGCTTACCCCTTTTTCCAAACCGCATCACCCCTTTCATGGGCGAAACTTTCAACAAGACTTGTTCACCTTCCATGAACTCTAAGTCTCTAACCTTTCGATCCGCATATTCCTTTTGTCTACTTTGAGCCGCTAAAAGCTTTTCATGAATAGCTTTCACCTTTTCCAATGAATCCCTCAATAAATCCGTACCCCAAGGTCTGACCTCAAACGCATCAAACCAACCAATGGGAGACCTACATCTCCTCCCATACAGTGCTTCAAATGGAGCCATGTCAATGCTGGAGTGATAGCTATTATTGTATGAAAACTCCGCCAAGGGTAAGAAGTTATCCCAATGGCCACCAAATTCTATCACACACGCTCGGAGCATATCCTCCAACACTTGAATCGTTCTCTCGGACTGACCATCGGTCTGAGGATGAAATGCAGTACTAAGGTCCAATCTAGTACCTAATTCAGCATGCAATGTTCTCCAAAACTTAGAAGTAAACTGTGTACCTCTATCTGATATGATGGAGAGTGGAACCCCATGTAATCGAACGATCTCTGAGATGTAGATTTTAGCCAACTTCTCTGCATTGTAGGTCACCTTGACCGGAATGAAGTGAGCAGACTTAGTTAATCTGTCCACAATCACCCAAATAGAATCAAACTTCCCCAATGTCTTTGGAAGACCAACCACGAAGTCCATTGCAATTCTCTCCCACTTCCATTCAGGAATGGGCATTCTTTGAAGTGTTCCTCCGGGCCTCTGATGTTCATACTTTACTTGTTGGCAATTTGGACATTTGGCTACGAAATCTACAATATCACGCTTCATTCTTTTCCACCAAAAGTGTTGCTTTAAGTCACGGTACATCTTGGTTGCACCAGGATGTATAGAATATCCGGAACTATGAGCCTCTGTAAGAATAGTGTGGATCAAGTCATCAACACTAGGCACACATACTCTTCCCTTGATCCTCAAAACACCTTCCTCATCGATCATTGCTTCTTTGGCCTCTCCTCGCAACACCATATCCCGAATTCGCCTTAGCTTCTCATCATCCAACTGTTTCTCCTTAATCTTGTCAAGAAAAGAAGATCTCGCCTCTACACAAGCCAAAAATCCTCCCTTCTCATTTACTTCTAGCCTCATAAAATCATTAGCTAAATTTTGGATTTCCCTAGCCAACGGGCGTCTAGAGACTTGCAAATGAGCTAGACTTCCCATGCTTCCCGCCTTTCTACTCAAAGCATCTGCCACAACATTAGCTTTTCCCGGATGGTATAAGATGGTGATGTCGTAGTCTTTGAGTAGTTCCATCCATCTCCTCTGTCTCAAATTCAAGTCTTTCTGAGTGAAAACATACTGTAGGCTACGATGGTCCGTATAGACCTCACACTTAACCCCATACAAGTAGTGTCTCCATTGCTTTAGTGCAAATACTACCGCGGCCAACTCCAAATCATGGGTCGGATAGTTACGTTCATGCACCTTTAGTTGCCTCGAAGCATAGGCAATCACATTTTTCTCTTGCATTAGTACTGCACCTAAACCAGAATAGGATGCATCACAATAAACAATGAAGTTCTTACCCTCTACTGGCAAGGTAAGAATTGGTGCGGTAGTCAACAAGGTCTTAAGCTTCTGAAAGCTTTCCTCACATTCATCTGACCATACAAATGGAACATTCTGCTTAGTCAAGTTCGTCAATTGGGAAGCAATAGAAGAGAATCCCTTGACGAATCGGCGGTAGTAGCTAGCTAACCCAACAAAACTCCTTATTTCTGACACATTAGTAGGTCTTACCCAATTCTTCACCGTTTCTATCTTAGATGGATCCACCATCACCCCATCCTTAGAAACCACGTGCCCCAAGAAGGACACTGAATCTAGCCAAAACTCACACTTGGAGAATTTGGCATAAAGCTTCTTCTTCCTTAACAACTCTAACACTATTCTCAAATGCTCCTCATGTTCTTTCTTACTCTTGGAGTATATCAGTATGTCATCAATAAATATGATGACAAAGAGATCCAGATATGGCTTAAAAATCCCGTTCATCAAACTCATAAAAGCAGCAGGGGCATTCGTAAGACCAAAAGACATTACTACAAATTCGTAATGCCCATACCTGGTTCGAAAAGCAGTCTTTGGTACATCCGTTGCCCGTATTTTCAATTGATGATAACCGGATCTCAAGTCAATCTTAGAGAAGACACAAGCACCTTGTAACTGATCGAACAAGTCATCAATGCGAGGAATGGGATACTTGTTCTTAATAGTTACCTTGTTTAACTGCGGTAATCTATGCACATCCGGAAACTCCCATCCTTCTTCTTCACAAATAACACCGGAGCACCCCAAGGGGATGCACTTGGCCTAATAAAACCTTTACCTAACAGCTCCTGAAGTTGGGCCTTTAACTCCCTTAACTCAGCTGGAGCCATTCTATAAGGGGGAATGGAAATGGGTCGAGTACCCGGCTCCAGATCAATGCAAAAGTCGATATCCCTATCTGGTGGCATACCAGGAAGGTCTGCAGGAAACACATCCAGAAACTCACAGACTATTGAAACCGACTCAATTATAGGTAGTTGGGTAGTATCATCCCTGAGGTGTGCCAAGAAAGCTAAACATCCTTTACTAACCATTCTCTTAGCATGAAGAAAAGAGATAATACGAACTGAGGTAGAAATATAGTCACCCTCCCACACTAATGGGTCTATCCCAGGCTTGGCCAATGTCACAGTTTTAGCATTACAATCTAAGATTGCAAAATTTGGAGAAAGCCAAGTCATACCCAGAATTACATCAAAATCAACCATTTCTAGAATGATCAAATCGACGTAAGTGTTACTCCCCACAAAAGTCACAAGGCAAACCTATACACCTTCTCAACTATCACAGACTCACCCACAGGAGTAGAGACACGAATAGGCATATCAAGTAAATCACAACTTAACTCAAGACCAGCAGCAAATGAGGAAGATATATATGAAAAAGTGGATCCAGGATCAAATAATACTGAAGCCATGCAATCACAGACCAAAAGAGTACCTGTGATAACAGCATCAGATGCCTCCGCTTCAGACCGCCGGGGAAAGCGTAACAATGAGCCTTATCACTTGTCTGTCCATTGCCCCTACCAAGATGCGCTGCGTAGTTCCAACTGTCCACCCGCCACCCCCTGATTTGGTGACCACCATTACCTTGGCCACTACGTCCTCCAGAATGGTGACCTCTACCATGACCACCTCTACCTCTAACTATTGGGGGTCTGTAACTTTGTTTGGACAATTTCTCTTAATATGTCCAATATCTCCACATCCATAACAATTTCTGGAGTCTAGCATAGGTCTCTGTGAGAATGACGAAGTCTGGGGATAACCTCCAAACTCAGAAAAATGTTGACTGGTCTGCGATGGACCCCCAGTTAAAGCCTGCAGTGAAGACTGAATAGGACGGGCTGGGTAACCTCCTGAACTCTGCCCTTGGAGTAAGAACTTTTAAACTCACCTTCCTTACGGAACTTCTTAAATGTTGACATCATGGTGAAGTGTTTGGCTTCACCCCCTCTACCTCTATCACAAAATCAACCACTTCTTGAAAGGATTTTGCTACAGCAGCTACTTGTAAGGCTGGGATCTGCAATTCTGACCTCAATCCTTTCACAAAGCGGCGAATCCGCTCTTGTGGACTGAAGCAAAGCTGCGTGGCATACCTGGATAGTGCACAAAATTTGGCCTCATAAGCAGCAACGGACATCCGTCCTTGCTCTAGGCTCAGGAACTCATCTCTCCTCCTATCCCTTACAGTCCGGGGTATATACTTCTCCATAAACAGGCTAGAAAATGATGCCCAAGTCATGGGTGGTGTCTGTGCTGATTGACACTCAACATACGACCGCCACCACATTTTGGCATCCCCCCTGAAACTGATAGGTCACAAACTCAACCCGAATCGTTCTACTATGTCCATCTTATGTAGCAGCTCATGACAATCAACCAGAAAATCATAGGCATCCTCAGATTCAGCACCCTTGAAGACTGGAGGTCTCAACTTTAAGAACTTAATGAAAAGTTCATGTTGATCACTTGTCATTATAGACCCTGTGGTCATCGAGGGAATGTGCCTACTTCCAATGATGTCTCCATGCGGGGAGCCATAGTAGCCGCATGTTGTACCTCCGGAGTCTGAGGTGCTGGTGGAGGAAACACTGGAGGTGTATGGCCCGATCAGATAACCCGCTAAGATAAGCCAGAACCTGATTGATCATCTCTGGGGTAGGTTGGGGTGGCAGTTCCTCGTTCTGCATTTGTTCATTCTCCCCTTCCCCACCCTCTCTTATCACTTCCTCAGTTGATGGGGGAGTCACCGCCCTAGTACTAGTTGGGCTAGGTGCTTGTCCTCTCCTTTAGAGGATGTCCTCCCACGACCTCTCCCACGGCCTTTCGCCACCACTCCTCTTTGAGCTACCGCCCCAGTGGCTAGCTCAGACGTTTCTTGTCTTGCCGGTGTTGGTGTTGGTGCAGACGTTGCTCTAGTTCTAACCATCTGCGAAATAGAATGAAGATGGTCAGATACCAATTTGTATCACCTAGATACCAATTGGATCCAAGTAATAGCACGAAAGAAGGAATGAACGAATGGAATTTTCCTAAAGTCTTATAGCCTCTCAAAGAAAAGTAAAGGCGTCCCCCTACCATTCCTTAAGACTCTACTAGACTCGTTCTTGTGTGATGAGACCAACGAACCTAAGGCTCTGATACCAACTTTGTCACGACCCAAAACTGAGCCGCGACTGGAACCCACATTACCCTCCTATGTGAGCGAACCAACAAATCTAAACTCCAATATTTCAAATAATAAACAGAAAATAGTGCGGAAGAATTAAGACTCATTATCCCCAAAATCTGGAAGTCATCATCACAAGAACATCTATCTTCAAATTACAAAGTCTAAGAGTTTTTAAGAAAACAAATAAGTAAGAAAATGGTCCATGTCCGAAATTCAAAGACATCAAGACTTGAAGAAGAAGATCCAGTCCAAGCTAGAAGCGTTAGCTCACCCTGAAATCCGATGTAATGAAGACTGGCTAGAATTTCGATCGAGTTGAAGACGACGGTACGCTTGCTGCACTCCACAAATAACAAAGAAAGAAACATACAAGTAGGGGTCAGTACAAGGAACACGTACTGAGTAGGTATCATCGGCCAACTCAAAATAGAAAACAATATATAAATAATAATATACAGTCAACCACAATACTTAACAGATAGCAAATAACAATTACATAAACCATTGGAAACAACATCATAATAAGTACACCATCAATCACAACATTAAGCACACCCTTGAGGACTCAATCCTCCACACCATACTTATTTGGGAAAATAGTTTTTCTTTGAAATTGAGTAAAATAATATAATTAAGATTCTTTTTTTAAAAATACCGTGTCGGAACGTGACACTCCGATCCAAAATATATCGTGTCGGAACGTGACACTCCGATCCAAAAATACCGTGTCGGAACGTGACACTCCGATCCAAAATACCGTGTCGGAACGTGACACTCCGATCCAAAAATACCGTGTCGGAACGTGACACTCCGTCCCAAAAATACCGTGTCGGAACGTGACACTCCGATCCAAAATACCGTGTCGGAACGTGACACTCCGATCCAAATATACCGTGTCGGAACGTGACACTCCGATCCAAAATGTATTTAATTTATTAAAACTGTTTTCAAATCATTTTACTTCCATCAAGCCTTCTTTATTCAAGGCATCATTTCAAAAGAGAGTTTTCAAGAATAAAATTCAATAGTCTCAATATTTTAGGCAAACCACAAACCACACAATCATAATATACAACCACAAAATCAAGTAATAGGAGACTTTACAATATCATCCAATACATATCAATCGCTATTTAGAGTTTATCTATCACATAGAAATAAACCATAACCTACCTCCACCGAAGAACCGAAATCAAGCAAGCTACCTCTCCAATGCCTTTGCCTTCCTTATTGCCTAAGAACCTTTTCAATTTGAAGATACCAAATTTAATGTTGATTGTTTCTTCCTTTCCTCCTTGTGATTAATTATCCCTTATTATAATGCATAAGACTAATAGTAAAAGTAACCCACTAATAAAGAAATAATAAATAAATACCCCATTAACTAAAGAGATAATAAAAAAATTATCCCACTAATTAATTTCATAATTAAAGTTACTCCACTAATTAATTTCATAATTAAAGCTACTCACTAATTAATTTCATAATTAAAGCTACTCACTAATTAATTTCATAATTAAAGCTACTCCACTAATTATATAATATAATAGTCCAAAACACCCATAAAAACAATAAATAGTGGAGAAGTGACATCGTGTGGGGTTACGCCGCGTGTGACGGTCGGTCGCATCTAGTAAATATTTATCAGAATAATTCTACTGCTCAAACCGACTAAATGGGTTGTTACAGAACTTTATAACTATAGCTTCTCGTCATAAATGGTCTCTACTCACACCAATGAACAATACTCTAATAGACGTGACTTGATGAGACTTTTTTATTACTACAACTAATTTCATAACCTACGTCTGATACCGAGCTTGTCACACCCCGACAGCATACCCTAGAATAGATGGCACTCCTTGAGTGAGACTGACGTACATTACCTATTTGAGGTCTTGTAAAAGCCATTTTACATCATTTATTGCATATACATATATGAAAATTAGTTAGAATTAAAACTTTTCACAAACATTTGAATAGTCTTTCAAAATATGTATCAGATAAAATCAAAAGAAATACTATGTCTCATGTCATCAAATCTTAAACTCAGAATATACTTGGGACACGACCCATACAATCGAAATACAATACTACTAAGTGTATAAAAATACTTCAATTAAGAAACTCTAAGATAATAATGTCCTCGAGTCAAATGAGGACATACTTCAAACTTGCTTCAAAGATCCTATAATCAAAGTTTTGCTCCCAAAAGCACCATCAACTATGAATATCTTTAGAGATAGATAATATCTGTAATTAGTACAAAAACATATACTATGTATGTCTTAATACATAAAAATAATGGTAAAGAACTTTTAATGGAAATATGCTCTTTTTTATTAAAACATCATCGTATAAGCATAATAACATCATTTAACACCTTTAAAACACATACGAAGTCACATAAGCATTTAATCACCTTTTGAAGAACCATGCAGTAAACCATCCTAATGTTAAAGTAAACTACCTTACGCTTTACAATGAACAATTTCCAACATTACAGTGAACTCAAATTAACATGCATCCTTCTCACTAAAATCTATCCCTAGACCTACTTAAGTAAAACATCGAGAGACCGACCATGCACCCTCTCTAAGCACATCTAAATAATACTCAAGACTACTTATAATGATATGAATACACTTATAATACACCAAAACACTCAACATGCATAATATGAAATTTTCCTTACCAAGGTTATCAAATAAATTACTTAAGTAATCCTAGAAGGGAATGCACATACACCCTCTTCAAGGTTACCTAAATAATCCATAACACTTGCTAAGTTTAGATCATGCCTAAGTTATTAACCAGCTTCCCTACCTAGAGTCATTGTTAAGACTTCCCTAGATAAGACATGACGAGATCATCCTTTATGCCCATTTCATACTTTAACTAGGAAATCCTTAATGTCACTCTAGATTAGCTACTAATTCATTTACATTATTTATAATCTTAGTCATTACTTAATTAGTTCATTAAGACACATTTAACACATAAAGACATTCAAGTAATGTTCTTGAAGAAGACCTAGGAACTGACTAACTAACAACTTCAAAGCCTAACTGTGCAATTTCTAGGTAGCATTTTATACAACCACTTACACTTCATAGACTTCTCAAACAATAGTAAGTATCCCATATGATGAGAATAGGAAATAACCGACATAGACCATGATAGCTAAGTATGGAATCCAAAGTTGTAACCTACACTTGTATGGGTGTTCTACATGCCAATGGTAGAAATGGACGTATCCCATGTAGGCAAATGGTTAAGGAATATGAAGGGTTTCTTTGTTATCTAGTGTCATCTTATAGAGAGAAACTTCCCTTGCCATATACACTCGGTGCTAGACTTTGTACTCATAGAGTATTTTCAATAAAGGATTACATGAAGAGGTTCCATATCTAGTTCATGACCTAATCATGTTCACCCTACCAAAAAGGTCCTCTTGGGCTTCCATTCAATGGCGAAGAGTATAGATTAGTGATTTTCCTATGAATGATTTCATGCTATTTAAGCCAACAATTCCTAAGTCCATCACTCACACAAGAAGGATACCATTATAGATTTGGACTTCAAGGATATAATAACCTTCTTTCTTAAAGGCTCCACATAAGTTGACCTTCTCACTATGTTGAAGGCCACGTATCATTCATAGATAAAATACTAAGAGGCTTAGCATATTAGACAATATATCTGATATTGACATTGTACATGCATCAAGTAAGGGACACAAGTTAACCAAATAAGACATACCATTACTTCATTTTATCACCTACGTAGCGTATCTTACAAGTAGCACATATGAACAACCAAGTCACTTTGGGTTATCCTATACACTACTATAGAACCATCAATATAGTCATCATAAGACTCAACAACTAAATTGGAAGTATCATCCATCAAGTCTAAGACTATACACACAATGTTGTAAACATGTCTAACATGATCACCTAATAACATCAATAGAATAACGACATACTTTCACATTACTATCATGTAGTTAGATATGATCATACTTCACACAATCAACTACAAAAATCATAATAATACTTCAAATGGTGCCGACTAGGACATGATCATGATAATACATATTGTAACGCCGACAAGGCCACATAATTCACAATGAGGCACATAACACCGCTACAATAAGTGGAACGTACCAATCAAAACATAATTCAAGACCTACATTGCATGAAATAAAGAGAATTAGGGCAGAGTACCACCAATCCATTCAAACCACTTCAACCATAGCTAAAGCATCAAATACAATACCAAAAGGCCCTTACCCATGGCCATGATCATCAATTCAATACATAAATTACAATACTCAATCAATATAAGTTAAATATAGATTTATCAATATAGATTTATCAACGTAAGACAACCTATACAAAAATTCAGTAAATTCTTACATCATTCAGTAGTCCAAAGAAAATTGCACTAGAATTCACAAGCCTTGAGATATAACCACTTCACCCAAATTATAGACAAAAGAGAGATATCATGAATTACAATGAATCATAGAGATTTGGAAATAAAGTCATAAAATTAACAAAAATTCAATCATATTACATTGATTCAAAATGATTTATGCAAGAACCCATGGAAGACACTCAGTTTAGAAACCTATCTTTTGTAAAATCTTGAAATCACTTTGTAGCTCTACTATTTGAAGAAAAGAGATTCAAGGATTAAAGTCATACCTTGGTTGATAATGATAAAATATTTATGAATAATATATGGAGAAATCATTAGCAATGTTCAATCCAATCTCTATATTGAGTTTTGGCTTTAATGGAGTTCTAGCGAGTTCTTTAGTTAATTTGGGTTATTAATTTTTGAAGAAAGAATTCATCTAGGTGTTCAGGACTTATAAAGCTATTTAAAATAACAAAAATACACCGTATTATCATTCTAAAATCTTGTTTGGATGTGGGGTGAAATTACCAATTCACCCCTTCACTTTACATTTAATTAGGCAGTGACACAGACCTTCGATGACTTGCCAATCGACGAGCCGTTTATGAACCAACTGACGGTCATGGCTGTTCGTTGATTGGTTGAGAGACTCGAAAATGGGAGATTTATATCCCTATGCTAAGTCTTGACCAACATCCACAATTGACGGGGCGTCGACTAGCATTACGGGTCGTCAATTGCGTCAGTCGATTGGGGCTGGTCGTGACAGCCTTTGTCTCTAAAGAAGGGTCCTTCCTCAAGGAACCTTAGTTGGTCCTGGGGACTTTTTTTTACCGGACGTTTCCAACTCAATTATAATAATATATGAGTTTAGGAACAATGACATCAATTTCATCCAAAACTAACATATAACATTTAATGAAACATGCTAAGACATCAAGGTCATTTCAAGGTAAACCTTTAAAACGTCATGGACGTTTTTGGATGCTTGACCTCCAAACTTCATGAAATTTGACACACTGCCTATAAACATTTATAAATCATATAAGGACCTCATAAAATAATTAAACACACATAAACATATAAAATACATATAAGTCACATACATAACTTAGTCGTCGAACGTCTGGGTTGTCCCTTGACGTTTGACTTCTAATTCACCTAATCTCTTAGACACTGCCTTATTACCATATCATAAAAAAATTAGGACCTTATACCATCATTATAAACATGTTAGGCTCTAGTTCACCTAAGTCATTTTAGAGGTTTCACATTTTAGGTTGGAGAACTTGTAGAAGTGACTGTCATACTCTAGTTTACCTAAGTCGTTTTAGCGGTGCCACGTTTGAGTTTGGAAAACTTGTAGAAGTGACTGTCATACTTAGATGGACATGTTTAAGGATTAAACTTTCGGTTACGACTATCCAAAGACCACTCGAGGGGTTTATAATAGGACCCCCAAAAAACTCCCCCAATGATTTCTAGAAAACAGATTTGCAACTTTTTGGTGTGATAGAGGGATAGCCATCAACGGCTTGTAGGTTGAGTGACGCCCCATAGATCAAGGGACTAATTTCATACATAGTGTTTTTGAAGGAGCCTACAACATTTAAAGTTGCAGACCAAAACTACGGAGTCCATCTGTGGTAAGTAGCTCCACCTACAATCCGTAGGTGGAGGGGCGTAAATACTGTCTGATTAGGTAAGTTGAGGGTAAATTTCAAATGGGCATATCTGATAGCTCAAAAGGAATTAGATTCTCCATTACCTATCAAATTAAAAGTCTTTGAGTCCTCTTTCTAAATCCACCATGTTTCAGTAATTCGATATCAAAATAAAAAGTTAATTCTGAAATAGTGAGCACTATCAGTCGCCAACAACGAGACCAACCTACGGAGAGTAAGTAGACCTACTTTCCATAAGTGACAAAACCGTAAATGCTGACAGTTTTCAACAGTTTTTGTTTGAAGTTAGAAGTTAGGGGTTAGCTTAGTTATTAATTAAAGGTTAATGTAGGTTGGTTATAGGTTCTTTAATCACCTATTTAAGCTTATATAAACCCCAAACTAATAATTCTAACTAACCCATCTAAAAAACTCAAAACTCTCTCCATATTTCCCTCCCTTGAATTGAAGAAGAAGAAGAAACTAGTCCAATAACAAAGGTTTAAGCTTAGTATAAGGCTATGAATAAATGTATGTGAATTCTAATCATCCATGGGTTCCTCCACCCATGGAGCACAAATTTTGTCCCGATCCGCATGTATACCCAGAAGTTATGGTATTCTTAGTTCATGTCATGACGTTACTTAACATCTCAGAGGTCTTGTACAAGCCACTCGTATCATTCATTGCATATACACAAAATAAAAAGTAGAGCGGAATTATAACTTTCACAACATTTGAATAGTCTTTCGAAATATCATTCATTTAACAGCATATGAAATACCAGTATAATTATCATCAAATCTTAGACTCAAGAATACTTGGGAGACAACCCATACATCAAAATATAGTAATACTAAGTCTATTACAATGCTTTAGTAAAAGAACACTTAAGATAGTGTTGCCCTTGAGTAAAGCTAGGGCATACTTCAACTTTGCTTGAAAGATCTTATAATCCAAGCTACTCCCCTAAAATGTCGTTCATCTATAACCACTTAGCATACAACCCTCTAACTAAAAGCTATCCTAAGAGTCAGTTAAGTAAGACAAGGAGAAACCGCCTATACGACCTCTCCAACCACACCTAAATGATCCTTAAGACCACAAATAATGAGATAAATACACTTACAATACACCAAACACATAAACCTGAGATCCTTCTACCAAAGGTGATTCTAAGGCTAATTTGAGTGAGTTATGAAGTGACCGCCCTTACAATCCCTTGACACACACCTATGATATCCTTTGGACTACCTAAGATAAGATCATTCTCACGTCATTAATAAACATTCCTTTCTAGATTTATCCTTGAGGCTTCTCTCAGTAAGACATGAAGAGACCATTCCCATGCTCACTCCACACCTTACCTAGGCAATCCTTAAACTTACTCTAGACTAGGTACTTATAAATAAAACATACTTTCTAACTTAATTCATTTCTTTCATTAGTCTATTTAAGAGATATTCAACATTCAACAACATTCACATAATGGTCTTAGAAAGACCTAGGGTCTCACTTACTAATATCTTTCAAGCCTAATCATGCAATGCCTATATATTGTCCCATACCAGTACCTAAACTTCATAGAACATCTCCTATATTAATAGGTATCCCACATGATGAGAATAGGAAATAACCTACAGAGACCATGCTACCTAGGTATGGAATCCGTAGTTATAACCTACTCCAATAGGGGGTGTTATACTTGCCAATGGTAGAACATGGACACATCCCATGTACGCACATGGTTAAGGAATATCAAGGGTTTATTTGTTCTATATCCCCATCATTCAAATAGAGATACTCCCCAATAATACTCACTAAGTGCTAGTCTTTGTTCTCATAAAATAGTTCAATAAAGGAGTACATGATGAGGTTCCATATTGAGTTCCCAGCAAAATCATAACACCTTACTAAAGAGGTCCCCTAGGGTTGTCATACAATGGTTAACAAATATCTCAATGATTTTCCTGAGTATGTTACAGCAAATCAATCCTAAGTAAACTATTAACAAAAGAAAGATACCATTACTGCTTTCGACTTCAAGGATATCATAACCTTCTTTACATAAAGGTTCCAAATAAATGACCTTTTTACAAACTTCAAGGTAACACATACAAGACAAGGGTGCACTAATCTTACCTAATCATAAGATCACATACTCACATATCATTTATTCATCAAGAAGAGGGACTTAGGTCTACCGAAACAAGACACAATAATACTTCACCATATCACATATACCATATCACTAAGGAGCTTATAGGTACAACTAAGTCAACTATAGGTCACCCTATACACTACTACAAAATCTTCAATTTAACCATCATAAGTGTCATATAACTAAGTAGGAAGAATAATGCATCAACCCTAAGAGTACACACATAAGGACATAGTCATAGTCTAGCATGATCACCTAACATTAATATAAGAACACATGATTTAAAATTAATAACATATGGATATATCTGATCATACTTTACATAAATAAACTGCACAAACCATTATAATACTTCAAGTAATGCTGATACCGCCATGATCATCATAATTCATAAGGTAACGGCGACGAGACCACATAATTTCACAAGTATAACACATAGCACCACCAACATAAATGGACCATACCAATAATAATACAATTCAAGAGCTAAATTAAATAATATAAAGAGAGTTAGGGCATCATACAACCAATGCACTCTCACAACTTCAATCCATAGCCAAATAATCCAATACATTACTCATTGGCCCTAACCCATGACCATGATCACCAATTCAATACAAAAATCATAATACTAAATGAATCTAAATCAATTAAATATGACATTATCAATCTAATACATCCTAGACATTAATATAATACAATTCTTAAATAATCTAACAGCCAAAACAAAACTACACTAGAATTCATTAGCATTGAGACATTATATAACACCCATAATATAGTAAAATTTAGGAGTTTATGCTTTGCATCAGTTAGTGAATATTCTAGGTTAATATAATCAAACTAAAATCAATTTAATCAATATTCAATGATTAAAAATGTTTTATGCAAGAACTCATGGATAGATCACAAGTTAGAAATCTATCTTTGAGAAAGATTTTTAAAATCACTTTAAGGATTGGCTCCTTTATGATAGATGATTCAAGATAAAAACCATACCTTATATGATGTTAATCAACGAAAATTGAAAGAAAGAAATTGGTTGTAGAAATCAACATTAAAGATTCAATCTCCCTTCAAGCTTCAATGGAGTTCTAAAGAGCTCTTTAGAGGTTTTGGGTTTTGATTTTAGAATAATGAATTCATCTAGGTTTTTAGGAGTTATAAACCAACTTAAAATACCCAAAATACCCTTATAAAACCGCCCAAACATTTATTTGGACGTGGGGTGAATATGCCAATCAATCCCTTCACTTAACAGTGAAATGCGCAGGAAAACAGACCCAATTGACTTCTACCATCTACAGGGCATCGTTCAATTGACGACCCATGTTGGTCACTGTCATTTGGTAATGAACCTTAAAAATGTAACCTTAAGATCCCTAGGCTATGTATCCATCGATTCGCCATTTACGGGACGTCGACCAGACTATTGGGCGTCGATTGCCCTATGTAGGTGGGACTACTTTTTGGCAGTTTTGGCTCACATCATGGTTCCTTTCTAAAGGGCCCTTGGTTAGTCCTCAGAGACTTTTTCCTGAACATTTCAAATAATAATATGCATGTATACAATTTTAAGACCTATCACATCAATTTCATCCAAAATGAACATGAAAAATTCAACTAAACATGCTAAGACACGCAAGGTCGTTCAAGACAAACCTTTCAAACGTGAGGGACGTTCTAGGATGTTTGAGCTTCCAACTTCATGAAACTTAAGACAGTTCCTATTAACACTATAATTATTCATAAAAATACCCAATAAGATCATGCAACAAACATAAGAACATAAAAACAAAAAAGACATGTAGGTGACTAGTCACCGAACGTCTTGGTCATCCCTTGACGTTTGACTTCCAATTCACATAAATCATTAGACACTACCTAATTACCACATTATAAACCATTTTAGGACCTCATACCCTCATGAAAAAAATTTAGCCTCTTGTTTCAACTATGTCCTTTTAGAGGTGTCACATTCTCCTCCACTTGGACTCCTCCACTTGGACAATATTAGTCCTTGAATGACATTTCCCACTCTCTCCACACTTCCATGAGTAGATATTAAACTTATAGATCATAATCGTACAACATAACACATTATACAACACACAATTTAGGAGAAACATCAATTTCACATAATGAAGAGACTCACAACACAATAAGAAGACAACTCATAATGCAATAGGACTCACATCCTTCATTTCAAATGGAAAGAACTCCTTTTAAATTCATTATCATTATCATATACATCAATTATGCACACACTAGAACAAATTTCAACCAAAGAACAAGTAAGTCAATTTTCCAAAAAATTTATTGTAAGCTGTCAGGTATTACAGTGAACATGCCTCAAAATTTAAAAAATGCAACGTTTAGGCAATTGATGGAAACATGCTAATATGAAATATAAAACCATATAAACACATTTTACAACATGAACGAAATCTCTTGAAATGCACAAGGCAAGGAATCAATGAAATTCAATTTCAACAAGACTTCTAAACATCATGCACATGACATATGCTACTATGACTATCTAGCTCATCTACTAACAATACTCCCCCACTTATAAGGAACTCATAAAACAAAAGGAGTATACTACATCTTACTTAAACGTCCTCATTCGGCTTTGATCCTCTAGCCCGGAATACATTGAAGACGATTCTTTTTTGGAACAACATCACCCAAAACACTAGAACTTGCTTTCCCTCTCTTCCTCTAGTCGAAATAGAACGACAATCCCTCAACCTATTTCCTTCCTTACCACAACCAAAGCAATTTATGGTACCAGCTAGACATTTTACATAGTGCTTCTTCATACAAGTAGCCCAAGTAGCCTTATCATTTTGAGAACCAAACTACTACCTTCTAAAGTTTGATCTTAGCAGCACTAGGTTCATCTTCAATTGGAGCTCACTTCTTTAACCTAAGTTGGTTTTGCTCCCCTACCTTACCCCTCTTCATGTTTCTAGTGATCCTCTTAAGTTTGGACTCCTCTCTGGATTAAGCATACACTATAAGCTTAGATAGAGCCGTATCTTCATGGAGTATGGTCGTACTACACTATTCTTTCACAAGGTCAGCAACACCGGTTATAAACATACTCATATCATCCCTTGGTTTAGATACCAAGGATGGAGCAAACCTAGACAACATTATTAACTTGAATGAATACTCCAAAACACTAATGTCAAATTGCCTAAGGTTAATAAATTCTTTAACCTTCACCTCCCTTCTCTCACGCGAAAGTACTTTCCTATGAAAGACTCCTTAAAATCCTCCCACTCGATAGGACACGACACAACAGGCCTATTATTTTTCCATTTATTGTACCAAACATGAGAAATCTCCCACAATTAGTAAGAATCTAACTCCGCCTTCTCCCTAGATGTTAGACCCATGGCACTCAACACCTTGTACACACCATCAAGGAACTCTTGAGGATCCTCTCCCACCATAGAGAAAAGAATGATAGGAGGATTGATCCTCACAAAGTCTCTAAATCTAGAGGTCATGTTATCATCCACAACATTCACCCTAGGATCAATACCCTTATAGACATGAATAGTCATGGCTCGGGCTAAAGCAAGTAAATCCTTTCTAATCTCCCCATTATTTATTTCCAGGGGAACCACCGGAACATCATTACCTCCACCCACAATA
Source organism: Solanum peruvianum (assembly GCA_027705065.1). Classification (NCBI taxonomy): domain Eukaryota; kingdom Viridiplantae; phylum Streptophyta; class Magnoliopsida; order Solanales; family Solanaceae; genus Solanum; species Solanum peruvianum. Next base: position 42,998,324 of record JAKWJD010001755.1, read on the forward strand.
CAAACTTGATAATCTTGAAAACCTTTAGGAACTTGCACACCTCGTGCACGTGTACACCTCAGGGAAGAAGTCCTTCATTCACATAATTCTAATCAACCCTCTTAGATGATGTCCTCCTCGTACTTATATCCTATAACAACACGAAAACCATATGTAAAAAATAGTAATAACTTTCAAATCTCTACGACACAGTATAGGAATTGAAAAAAAAGGAAACTCTATTGTCCAATAGCCTCTCTCTCATGCATGTGTCACGACTCGCACCAATGAACAAGAATCCACTAGACATTACTTGATGAGACCTTTGGATTCCTAAGAACACTTTCACAACCTATGCTCTAATACCATGTTTGTCACGACCCACACATGTATACCGTAGAACTTAGGGTATTCTAGGTTATGGCATGGCGTACTTTAACTCTCGTATGTCTTGTACAAGCAACTTGTATAATTCACTTCATATACGCATATGAAAATTAGTCGAGAATTAAAACTTTTCAGAACATTTGAATAGTCTTTCAATATATCTTTCATTTAAAACCATAGGAAATACTAAGTCTCATATCATCAAATCTTAGAATCAAGAATACTTGGGACACGACCCATACATCAAAATATAGTAATACTAAGTATATTACAATTCTTTAACAAACGAAATCTAAAGATAGTGATGCCCTCGAGTCATGTGAGGACATACATCAACTTTGCTTGAAAGATCCTATAACCAAGCTTCGCTCCCAAATTACCCTTCATGTATGAATCACTAAAGATATAGAGAAAATGTATGGAATTAGTACAAACATATGTAATATGTATGGTATAATGCATAAAATCATGATAACATACATTTATTGGAAACATGCTCTTTTTGATAAAACATCATAGTATAAGCATAAGAGCAACATTTAAGACCTTAGAAACACATAAGACATCACATATGCATTTTATCAAACTTTAAGAATTATTACAGTGAACCAAGTAACTCTATAGTGAACTAAACACAACATTACAGTGAACCCATTAAGCATACAACCCTCTCACTAAAAACTATCCCAAGACTTACTTAAGTAAGACAAGGAGACACCGCTCATACACCTTCTCTAACTACACTTAATTGATCCTAAAGACCGCCTATAATGAGATAAGAACACTTAGAATACATCAAACACATACACATGAGATCCTCCTACCGAAGGTTATTCTAAACCTCACTTGAGTGAGTTATGAAGTGACTGCCCATGCAATCCCTTCACACAGAACAAAGGGATCCTTTAGACTACCTATGATAACATCATTCTCACTTAATTAAATTTCCTATCTAGAGTTATCCTGAAGATTTCTATAGGTAAAACAAGAAGAAACTATTTACATGCTCACTCCACACCTTAACTAGGCAATCCTGAAAGTTACTCTAGAGTAGGTACCTATTAAATAACTTACATTCCAACTTATGTCATTACTTCCATTAGTCCATTTAACAGATATTCAACACTCAACGACATTCACATAATGGCCTTAAAAAAACATAGGACTCGATTACTTATATCTTTAATGTCTAATCATGCAATGCCTAGATAGCGTCCCATACCGCTACATATACTTCATAGAACTTCTCCAATACTAATAGGTATCCCACATGATGAGAATAGACAATAACAGACATAGACCATAGTTCCTAAGAATGGAATCCGGAGATATAACCTACTTCGTGGAGGGTGTTCTACTTGCCAATGGTAGAACTTTGACACATCCCATGTAGGCACATGGTTAAGGAATATCAAGCGTTTGTTTGTTCTCTAGACTCAACATTAAACTAGAAATACTCCCCAAGAATACTCACTTGCTGCTAGCCATTGTTCTCATAGAGAAGTTCAATAAAGGAGTACATGAAGAGGTTCCACATCGAGTTCACAACCAAATCATAACACCTTACCAAAGAGGTCCCATAGGGTTGACTTACAAAGGTTAAGATGATAGCTCAATTGATTTTCCTAAGCATGATTTCATGTTGTTCCAGCCAATCAACCCTTATCCCACAATACATATAAGATGGATACCACTACGGTTTTCTACTTCAATGATATCAAAACCTGATTTACATAAAGGTTCCACATAAACGAGCTTCTTTACATAGTTCAAGGAGACACATACAAGACAAGGGTGAACTAAGCTCACCTATTAAAGAGATTCACATATTCACATATGGCATATTACTTAAGGAGCACATAGGATCAACCAAGTCAACTATAGGTCACACTATACACTACTATAAGACCTTGAATATAAAATTTATAAGATTCATATAACCAAGTAGGAAGAAGTCATGCATCAACCCTAAGACTACGCACATAAGGATATAGTCATAGTCTAACATGATCACCTAATATCAATACAAGGACACATGCTTTCACATTAATTGCATGTATATATGATCACACTTCAAATAAATTAACTACATAAACGGTCGTAATGCTTCAATTAATTCCTACAAGTCCATGATCATCATAATTCATAAGGTAATGCCGACGAGGCCACATGATTTCACAAGTATGGCATACAGCGGCGTCACCAAAAGTGGAACATGCCAATCATAATACAATTCAAGACCTAAGTTACATAATATAAAAAAAATATGGAATCATACCTCCAATACACTCTCACAACTTCTATCCATAGACAAATCATCCATTCCAATATAAAAAGGCCCTTACCCATGGTCATGATCACCAATTCAATATAAAAATCATAATATTCAATGAATTTAAATCAATTCAATATGAATATTATCAATATAAGACATCATAGAAATGAATCTAATACAATTCTTTAAATAATCCAATAACCCAATAAAAATAACACTAGAATTCATTAGCATTGAGACATGATCATAATACCCATAATATAGTAAAATTTAGGAGTTTATACTTTGCATGGGTTCATGAAGATTTTAGGTCAATATAATTAAACTAATATCAATTCAATCAATATCAAATGATTCAAAACATTTTAATCAAGAACGCATGGCTAGATAACAAGTTGAAAATCTATCTTTTAAGGAAGTCTTCGAAAATCACTTTGAAGATTGGTTCCTTTATGATAGATGATTCAACGATGAAAACCTTACCTAACTGATGTTAATCCACGAAAATTGAGAGAAATTTTAGGAGAAATCAACCTTCAAGGTTCAAACTCCCTTCAAGCTTCGATGGAGTTCTAAAAAGATCTTTAGAGGTTTTGAGTTTCAATTTTAGAATAATGAATTCATCTAGGTGGTTAAGACTTATAAACCCACTAAAAATCCCTAAAATACACTTAGGAAACCTCCCAAAAATCTAGTTGGAGGTGGTCTGAATTTATGAATTCACCCCTTCACTTAATGGTGAATTGCACTAGAAAACAGACCCAATCAACAACTTGCATCTACTGGGCGTCAACTAATCGATGGCCCGTGCTGGTAACCATCATTTGGGAATGAGCTTTGAAAATGGGATCTTAGGATCCCTATTATAAGTAACCATCTATGCCACCACCTACGCCGCGTCTACCAGCCTACTAAGGCGTCAATTGCCCTTCTTAAATAGGACTATTTTTTGGCAGTTTTGGCTCACATAATGGGTAATACCTCAAGTGCCCTCGGCTTGTCCTCATGGACTTTTGCCCAGATGTTTCCAACTCCAATATGCATGTATAAAATTTTAAGATGTCTTACATCAATTTCAACCAAAAAAACACATAAAACTCTATGAAACTTCTTAAGACACAGAAGGTCATTTCAAGGCAAGCCTTTCGAACGTCGTGGTTCTTGGACTTTACCCTCAAACCTTCATGAAACTTAACACACTTCCTATTAACACTATAATTATTCATATAAAGACCCCAGAATATCATGACACACATATAAGAACATAAAACACATAAGGCATATAGGTGACTAGTCGTCGAACGTCTTGGTCATCCCTTGACGTTTGACATCCAATTCAGCGAAATCATTAGAAAATGCCTCATCACATTATAAACAATTTTAGGTCTTTATACCCTAATTGCAAACATGTTAGGATCTATTTTTACCTAACACATTTTATAGGTGTCAAAGTTTCACTCAATTGTGAATTCAGATACCCCAATCTAGCTAGGGTTGTGCTTGCGTTGTGTGTAAGGCTTGATAGTTACTCCAGTTTAGTTGATCGAATTCAATTATGTTTGAATGATGTATATGTGATAAATATATGTTTTTTTATTTTAATTCCTTCATCAATCCTAATCTAAAATTATGAACGTGATCATTGCAGGCTTAGTCCATCAGACGCAGGGTTGAAGGTTCTAAATTGATCTTTTTGATTCAATTGTCTTGAGTACTAATTGATCATAGTTAGCATAATTTAAATATTAATTGAACTAGGTATGATTAAATAACAAGGATCATGACTTGTAAAGTTAGAATTGAACCTTTATGATCAAGTATGACTAGATTACCTTCTCATGATCAAGGTATTTTATAAGATTGTAATTTAGACATGGATCATTATAAAATGAAGTTAATATTGAAAATAGGGCTTGTAGACATTGTAATTATGGCTTTTGGGGTAAAGTTAATATGAAGTGATCTTTATTGAGTAGCTTTTAGGGTAAAGTCAATATGAAGTGATCTTGATTGAGTATTCTCTTTCTCTTATACACTTAGACATGAACAAGCTAGAAAAAGCAATTTCTCTCAAATAGAATGATTCTATGTTGACTTATTAACTTAAAATGAATTGAGGGATTATAGAGTACAATAGATTGAAGTCGTGATATATGATATCTTAATGTTTAGCGTGACGAGGAAAGACAAATCCAAGGTAGGATAGATTGAAATTGAGGCTTGTGTTTCCTTCATAAATATCATGGCTTAATAAGATAAGAACAAGGTAGTAGTTTGGGATGGACGATCTATAGTCTCTCAAGGGATAGTTTGACTTAGAATTATATAAGGCATGTCATGGTACCATTAATTAGTGGTATTCATAGTAGCCTAGGATTGAGGAGATATACTCTCATATGGATAGCTTGAACTATCATTGTTAGGATGCATTCATAGTACATTACTTTGTTTGGAAAAGAACATTTCATGGTAGCTTTGGGTTATAGGACTTACACTCTTATAAGGGTATATTGACTTTCATTCGTGGTGCACTTCAAGGATAGAATGAGTTAAACTAGTCATGATGACTTAGGATTGAGGAGTTATACTCTCCTTATGATAGCATAGGATTTAGAATCATATCCACCATCGATAACTTTCGTTTGTATTCTAGTACACTTTTAGGGATAGCATGACTTAGTTGGTTTAGAATGATTTCATGGTATCTAGGGTAGGTAAATTGTAAATTTCCTAGAATAGATTTTATTTGAATGATAGTGTGTCTATCAAGGTAGTAACTTAGCTTAGCCTAGTTATGTCACAATAGAATATAGCATGGTCTATAAAATTAGAGAATTATTCCAAGGATATATTGGACTAGTATGATAGCATGTCTCCGTGGTAGCTTGGTCTAGCCTATTTGTCACGACCCAAATCGGGGCCGCGACTGGCACCCACATTTACCCTCTATGTGAGCGAACCAACCCATCTAACCTTAACATTCGAGATATATCAACAGAATAATGCGGAGACTTAAACTCATTTATAAAACAATTCAAAACTATTATTATTATCCCCAAAATCTGGAAGTCATCATCACAAGAACATCTATCTCAAATTGCTAAACTAAAACTGTCAAAAGCTAAAACAAATACTAGCTAGTCCATGCCGGAAGGTTCAAGGCATCAAGACTTGAAGAAGAAGACCCAGTCCAAGCTAGACGCATTAGCTCACCCTGAATTCCGATGAAGTGAAGACTGGCTAGATCTACTGTTGAATTGAAGTTGACGGAACGTTTGCTGCATTACCCAAATAACAAAGAAGAAACATAAAGAGGGGTCTACAACCAGTACAAACAAGGTACTGAGTAGATATCATCGGCCAACTCAAAATAAGGAATAGTATATTTCAAGTAATATTATAAAACCAACTACAATACTCAACATGTAGCAACAACAATATTAAATCATCAATAATACCACCAAGTTCATCCATGAGGACTGAAGCCTCAATACCATACTCATTTGGGGATTAAGTTCATTATGTTGAGTATATTATCATCTTTCAAGATTCATTATCTTTCTTCCTCTTGTGTCGGTACGTGACACTCCGATCCCCTACCACTATGTGTCGGTTACGTGACACTCCGATCCCCTATATTGTCGGAACGTGACACTCCGATCCCCTATATGTGTCGGAACGTGACACTCTGATCCCCTATATGTGTCGGAACGTGACACTCCGATCCCCTATATGTGTCGGTACGTGACACTCCGATCCCCTAATTCTACGTGTCGGTTCGTGACACCCGTCCCACTAATACTATGTGTCGGAACGTGACACTCCGATCCACTAATACTATGTGTCGGAACGTGACACTCCGATCCACTAACCTCATTATATCCGTTCATCAAGCTTCTTTACCAAGGCATCATCAATCCCATCACTTAAATTCATCAAGCCTTCTTTTATACCAAAGCATCATCATTAATAACAGAGATTAAAGTTTCTTTCAAGATTTGGGATTAGATAGTTTTCATCATGCTTGTCTTATCAAATCACATAATCATATTCATGCAAGCATACAATTAAGCATATAGCAGGGTTTACAATACAATCAATACATATCATTCACTATTAAGAGTTCACTACGAATAGTAGAAAACCATAACCTACCTCCACCGAAGAATTGAATCAACAAGCTATCTTCTCAAAATCCTTGCTATCCTCTTCGTTCTCTCTCTCTACTCGTTCGTTTCTCCTCTCTTTCTGTTCTTTTCTTTTGTTTGTTTTATTCAAACCCTCCTTCTTTTTCCCTAATTAAAAGTATAATAAGTGTAAAGGAGGACAATAAAACCCACTAATTAACTTAAGGTTACCTCTTTTAACCCCCAAGTAATTAGACTTATTAATATTAACCCTCAATCTTTATAATTAAGGAAAGAATAGTCCAAAACGACCCTTAAAACGTGTGGAGAAATCCTAAACTGCCTGGGATTTGCGCAACCTGTGACGGGCCGTCGTGCCTACGACGGTCCGTCACGGTGGTCGTCGCAGCCTCCCAAAGTCAAGGTGAACTGTGACGGCCCGTCACACCAGTGACGGTCCGTCCTGCACCTCCGTTCTAACGGCCAGAAACTCGTTTCTTGTACCAAATTCTCAAATGTTGAAGTGTTTTGCAACGGAAACTCACGACGGTTCGTCGTGGATGTGACGGCACGTCCTGCAGGTCCGTCACAATTTACAGAGAGTCGATTTTCAGTACCCAATTTCAGAACTCTAAGTATGTTGAAACGATGCACCCTTGACGGGCCGTCGTGACCACGACGGTCCATAGTGACATCCGTCGTCACAGCCAGTTTTTTCCAGATTTAAAATTTGCTGCTAAAAACGACTAAACAGGTTGTTACAATAGATACCAATTTACCCATCGTTCGTCCCCGAACGATCAAAAGAAGAAAAACAATGGCGAAAAGGAGTACCTGAATCTGTAAACAGACGTGGGTATTTTCCTTGCATATCTGCCTCCTTCTCCCAAGTAGCCTCTTCAACCGGTCGATTCTTCCATTGAACTTTGATGGATGCAATCTCTCTCGACCTCAACTTGCGAACTTCTCTATCTATATAGCAACAGGTTCTTCTTCATAAGTCAAGTTCTCATCCAACAAAACTGAATCCCAACGGATGATGTAGTTTCCATCTCCATGGTATCTTTTCAACATGGACACATGAAATACCGGATGTACTCCGGACAGCCCTGGGGGCAAGGCTAATTCATAAGCCACCTCCCCTATTCGCTTAAGCACTTCAAATGGTCCAATATACCTGGACTTAGCTTACCTCTTTGCCAAACCGCATCACCCCTTTCATGGGTGAAACCTTCAACAAGATTGTTCCCCTCCATGAACTCTCTCTAACCTTTCGGTCTGCATACTCCTTTTGTCTACTTTGCGCCGCTAGAAGCTTTTCTTGAATGCTCTTCACTTATCTAACGAATCCTCAAGAGGTCAGTACCCCAAGGTCTAACCTCAAATGCATCAAACCACCCAATGGGAGATCTACACCTCCTCCCATACAATGCTTCAAATGGAGCCATATCAATACTAGAGTGATAGCTATTATTGTATGAAAACTTTGCCAAAGGTAAGAAGCTATCCCAATGGCCACCAAACTCTATTACGCACGCACGAAGCATTCCTCCAACACTTGAATCGTTCGCTCAGACTGACCATCAGTCTGAGGGTGAAACGCAGTACTAAGGTCCAACCTAGTACCCAATTCAGCATGCAATGTTTTCCAAAACTTAGAAGTAAACTGCGTACCTCTATCTGATATGATGGATAGTGGAACCCCATGCAATCGAAGATTCTGAGATGTAGATTTTGCTAACTTCTCTGCATTGTAAGTCACCTTGACCGGAATGAAATGAGCAGACTTAGTTAACCTATCAACAATCACCCAAATGGAGTCATACTTACCCATTGTCTTCGGAAGACCAACCACAAAGTCCATTGCGATTCTCTCCCACTTTCATTCAGGAATGGGCATTTTCTGAAGCGTTCCTCCGGGCCTCTGTGTTCATACTTACTTGTTGACAGTTTGGACATTGGCAATAAAGTCAACAATATCGCGCTTCATTCTACTCCACCAAAGTGTTGCTTTAGGTCACGATACATCTTGGTTGCACCCGGATGTATAGAATACCTTGTCCTATGAGCTTCTGTCAGAATAGTGTTGATCAGATATCGACGCGGGGTACACATACCTTCCCTTAATTCTCAAAACACCTTCCTCATCATTGTTGCTTCTTTAGCCTCTCCTTGCAACACTTTATCTCGAATCCGATCAATTTCTCATCATCAAACTGCTTCCCCTTAATCTGTCAAGAAAAGAGGATTTTGCCTCACACAAGCTAACAATCCTCCCTTCTCATTTACTTCTAACCTCATGAGGTCATTAGCCGAAATCTGCACTTCTCTAGCCAATGGGCGTCTAGAAGCTTGCAAATGAGCTAGACTTCCCATGCTTCCGGCCTTTCTACTCAAGGCATCTGCCACAACATTTGCCTTCCCTGGATGATACAAAATAGTGATGTCGTAGTCCTTCAGTAGTTCCATCCATCTCCTTTGTCTCAAGTTCAAATCTTTCTGAGTAAAGACATACTGAAGGCTATGATGATCCGTGTAGACCTCACACTTAACCCCATATAAATAGTGCCTCCATTGCTTTAATGCAAACACTACCGCGGCCAATTCCAAGTCATGAGTTGGATAGTTACGTTCATGCACTTTTAATTGTCTTGAGGCATAAGCAATCACGTTCTTCTCTTGCATTAGCACTGCACCAAACCCGAATAGGATGCATCACAATAAACAATGAAGTTCTTACCCTCTACCGGCAAGGCGAGGATAGGTGCGGTAGTCAACAAAGTCTTGAGTTTCTGAAAGCTTTCTTCGCACTCCTCCGACCATACAAATGGAACACTTTGCTTAGTCAAGTTCGTCATTTGGGAAGCAATAGAAGAGAATCCCTTGACAAATCGGCGGTAGTAGCTAGCTAACCCAACAAAGCTTCTTATTTCTGACACATTAGTGGGTCTTACCCAATTCTTCACTGTCTCAATCTTTGAAGGATCCACCATTACTCCCTCCTTAGAAACTACATGCCCCAAGAAGGACACTGCATCTAGCCAAAACTCACACTTAGAGAACTTGGCACAAAGCTTTTTCTCCCTCAACATTTCCAACACAACCTCAAATGCTCCTCATGTTCCTTCTTACTTTTAGAATATACCAGTATATCATCTATAAATACAATCACAAAGAGGTCCAAATATGGCTTAAAAATCCATTCATCAAGCTCATGAAAGCAGCGGGGCATTTGTAAGACCAAAGGACATCACCACGAATTCATAATGCCCATACCTAGTCCGAAAGCAGTCTTTGGCACATCCGCTGCCCGTATTTTCAATTGATGATAACCGGATCTCAAGTCGATCTTCGAGAAGACACAAGCACCTTGTAGTGATCAACAAGTCATCAATGCGAGGAAGAGGATACTTGTTCTTAATAGTTACCTTGTTCAGTTGTCTGTAGTCTATGCACATCCTAAAACACCCATCCTTCTTCTTCACAAATAAAACCGGAGAACCCCAAGGAGATGCACTTGGTCTAATGAAGCCTTTGCTCAACAACTCTTGAAGTTGAGCCTTTAACTCTCTTAATCGGCGGGAGCCATTCTATACGGGGGTATAGAAATGGGGCGTGTGCCCGGTTCAAGATCGATACAGAAGTCAATATCCCTATCTGGTGGCATACCAGGAAGATCTGCAGGGAACACATCCAAAAACTGCGGACTACCGAAACCGACTCAATCGAAGGTACTTGAGTAGTGTCATCCTTGAGATGTGCCAAGAAAGCTAAACACCCTTACTAACCATTTTCTTAGCACGAAGAAAGGAAATGATACGCACCGGATTGGAAGTGTAGTCACCCTCCCACACTAACGGATCTGTCCCAGCTTGGCTAACGTCACAGTTTTAGCATTACAATCCAAAATCGCAAAATTCGGAGAAAGCCAAGTCATACCCAGAATTACATCAAAGTCACCCATTTCTAAAATAACCAAATCTACATAAGTGTTGCTCCCCACAAAGTTCACCAAGCAAGACCTATATACCTTTTCAACTACCACAGACTCACCCACCGGAGTAGAAACACGAATAGGTATGTCAAGTAATTCACAACACAATTTTAGACCATTAGCAAATGAGAAGACATATGAAAACGTGGAGCCAGGGTCAAATAATACAGATGCCATGCAATCACAAACCAAAAGATTACCTGTGATAACACATCAGACGCCTCCGCCTCAGATCTCCCAGGGAAAGCGTAACATGGGCCCTATTGTTTGTCTGTCCATTGCCCCTACCATGTTGTGTCGTAGTGGCTCCAATTTGCCCATCACCTCTGCCGTTGTGGTGACCACCATTACTTCGACCACCACGTCCTCCAAGAAAAGCGGCCTCTACCATGACCACCTCTACCTCTAGCTATTGGGGGTCTGTAACTCTGTTTTGGACAATTCCTCCTAATATGTCCAATCTCCCCACATCCATAGCACTCGCTGGAGTCATGCATAGGTCTCTCGGAGTAGTGCTGACCGTTCTGAGGAGGACCCCCAACTACAGTCTGTAGTGAAGACTGAATTGGTCGAACTGAGTGACCTCCGGAGTTCTGTCCTCTAGAATAAGAACCATTAAACTCACCTCCCCTTCGAAACCTTTTTGATGTCGATGTCGTGGTGAAGTCATCTGGTTTCACTCCTTCCACCTCTATCACAAAGTCTACCACCTCTTGGAAGGATGTTGCCGTTGCCGCTATCTGTAAGGCTGAAATCCGCAATTCGGACCTCAACCCCTTCACAAAACGGCGAATCGTTCTTGTGGACTGAAACAAAGTTGGGTGGCATACCTGGATAATGCACGAAATTGGCCTCATATGCGTTAACCGTCATCCTACCTTGCTCTAGACTCAAGAACTCATCCCTTTTTTATACTCTCAAAGTCCGGGAATATACTTTTCCATGAACAAACTAGAGAATGATTCCCAAGTCATAGGTGGTGCCTCTGTTGGTTGACACTCAACATGTGAACGCCACCACATTTTGGCGTTCCCTTGAAACTGATAGCTCACGAACTCGACACCAAACCTCTCTACTATACCCATCTTGTGTAGTAGCTCATGACAATCAACTAGAAAATCGTAGGCATCCTCTGATTTTGCACCCTTAAGACTGGAGGTTTCAATTTCAAGAACTTACTGAAAAGTTCATGTTGATCGTTTGTCATTATAGGCCCAGTAGTAAGACGTGGAAATGTGCCTATCTCCAATGTTGCATCCATGCGGGGAGCCATAGTAGCGCATGTCGTATCTCTGAAACCGGAGGTGTTGGTGCAGAAACCACTGGAGGTGCCTGACCCTGATCAGATAACCCGCTAAGATAAGCAAGTACCTGGTTGATCATCTCTGGGGTAGGTTGGGGTGGCAATTCCTCATTCTGCTCTTGTTCAGTTCCCCCTTCCTCACCCTCTCTTACCACTTCCTCAGTCGGTGGAGGAGTCACTGCCCTAGCATCATATGGGCTAGGTGCTCGTCCTCTTCCTCTATAAGACGTCCTCCCACGACCTCTTCCACAGCCTCTTGCCACTGCTCTTCTCGAGCTACACCCCAGTGGCGGCTCAGTCGTTTCTTGTCTTTCCGTTGTTCTGATGGTGCGGTTGTTGCTCTAGTTCTAACCATCTGCGAAATAGAATGAAGATGGTGAGATACCAATTTGTATCACCTAGATACCAATTGGACTCAAGTAGTAGCACGAAAGAAGAATGAAAGAATGGAATTTTCCTAAAGTCTTGTAGCCTCTCAAAGAAAAGTAAAGGCGTCCCCCCACCGTTCCTTAAGACTCTACTAGACTCGTTCTTGTGTGATGAGACCAATGAACCTAATGCCTTGATACCAAGTTTGTCACGACCCAAATCGGGGCCGCGACTGGCACCCACATTTACCCTCTATGTGAGCGAACCAACCCATCTAAACCTTAACATTTGAGATATATCAACAGAAAATAATGCGGAAGACTTAAACTCATTTATAAAACAATTCAAAACTATTATTATTATCCCCAAAATCTGGAAGTCATCATCACAAGAACATCTATCTCAAATTGCTAACTAAAACTGTCTAAGAAGCTAAAACAAATACTAAGCTAGTCCATGCCGGAAGTTCAAGGCATCAAGACTTGAAGAAGAAGACCCAGTCCAAGCTAGACGCATTAGCTCACCCTGAATTTCCGATGAAGTGAAGACTGGCTAGATCTACTGTTGAATTGAAGTTGACGGAACGTTTGCTGCATTACACAAATACAAAGAAGAAAACATAAAAGTAGGGGGTCAGTACAACCACAAGTACTGAGTAGATATCATCGGCCAACTCAAAATAAGGAATAGTATATATCAAGTAATATTATAAAACCAACTACAATACTCAACATGTAGCAACAACAAGTATTAAATCATCAATAAATACCACCAAGTTCATCCATGAGGACTCAAGCCTCAATACCATACTCATTTGGGGATTAAGTTCATTACGTTGAGTATGTTATCATCTTTCAAGATTCATTATCTTTCTTCCTCTTGTGTCGGTACGTAACACTCCGATCCCCTACCACTATGTGTCGGTACGTGACACTCCGATCCCCTATTTGTGTCGGAACGTGACACTCCGATCCCCTATATATGTCGGAACGTGACACTCCGATCCCCTATATGTGTCGGAACGTGACACTCCGATCCCCTATATGTGTCGGTACGTGACACTCCGATCCCCTAATTCTACGTGTCGGTTCGTGACACCCGTCCCACTAATACTATGTGTCGGAACGTGACACTCCGATCCACTAATACTATGTGTCGGAACGTGACATTCCGATCCACTAACCTCATTATATCCGTTCATCAAGCCTTCTCTATACCAAGGCATCATCAATCCCATCACTTTAATTCATCAAGCCTTCTTTTATACCAAGGCATCATCATTAATAACATAGATTAAAGTTTCTTTCAAGATTTGGGATTAGATAGTTTTCATCATGCTTGTCTTATCAAAATCACATAATCATATTCATGCAAGCATACAATTAAGCATATAGCAGGGTTTACAATACAATCAATACATATCATTCACTATTAAGAGTTCACTACGAATAGTACGAAAACCGTAACCTACCTCCACCGAAGAATTGAATCAACAAGCTATCTTCTCAAAATCCTTGCTATCCTCTTCGTTTCTCTCTCTCTACTCGTTCGTTTCTCCTCTCTTTCTGTTCTTTTCTTTTGTTTTGTTTTATTCAAACCCTCCTTCTTTTTACCCTAATTAAAAGTATAATTAAGTGTAAAGGAGGACAATAAAACCAACTAATAAACTTAAGGTTACCTCTTTTAACCCCCAAGTAATTAGACTTATTAATATTACCCTCAATCTTTATAATTAAGGAAAGAATAGTCCAAAACGACCCTTAAAACGTGTGGAGAAATCCTAAACTGCCTGGGATTTGCGCAACCTGTGACGGGCCGTCGTGCCTGCGACGGTCCGTCACGGTGGTCGTCGCAGCCTCCCAAAGTCCAGGTGAACTGTGACGGCCCGCACACCAGTGAAGGTCCGTCCTGCACCTCCGTTCTGACGGTCAGAAACTCGTTTCTTGTTACCAAATTCTCAAAAGTTGAAGTGTTTTGCAACGGAAACTCACGACGGTTCGTCGTGGATGTGACGGCACGTCCTGCATGTCCGTCACAATTTACAGAGAGTCGATTTTCAGTACCCAATTTCAGAATTCTAAGTATGTTGAAACGATGCAACCTCGACGGGCCGTCGTGACCACGACGGTCCGTCGTGACATCCGTCGTCACAGCCAGTTTTTTTCCAGATTTAAAATCTGCTGCTCAAAACGACTAAACAGGTCGTTACACTATTAGAGGGTTATTACTTGGGAGACTTGAATAGGGTAAATAGAATAGCGGGATTAGACAAGAAATAATGAACATTCATGTTTTTAAGGGCTTACATTTGTAGTATTACTTAGCTTTGATTGTTGCAATAGTTTCCAACGAAGACATGATTGACAAAGATGGTAGTTCCCTTGTCTTTATCAAGTAAGATTTTTAGTAAGACCATTGGAGGGTGAGTATGACTAAGGTGATTCAAGTTTATGCTAAGTTTGAAGGATAGTATGGGAAGCCTTTTATAAATTGCACTAGTGCGTCTTCGGATTACCTCGGAGTATGGTTCCCTTATGGTAGAAAGATCTCTGACTTAACCAATGCTCTTGGATTATGAGGGTAAGTTGACCAAGTGTCTATTTTGCTTGTATTGTTATGATGTATCTCCTATACTCATTAACTATGTCTTATGTTGGATTATGTTCAGATGAAGCTTATGTTGGAGAATAATCTATTATTATGATGATCATGTTATGGACATGTTATAAAATCGTATGCTTATGTGTTATGTGGACTGACCATTTGAGATCCTCTTGTGATGTTGTGCTAGCTTCTATACTTATTACTTTTGTACTAACGCATATTGTCTACATTCTAACCAAATTTAGAGTTGGGGCTTTGAGTTTTTATTAGAGGCTAGAGTTTAAACGATTTAGAAGATTGATGATCTTGGTGAATCCTCACAGCTTGGAGGTCAACATCCACTTACCTTTACGTCAGTTACTTTTATTTTTAAGATTTTGTATGGGCTGCATCCCAAATTTTATGTTTCAATGCTTAGTATTCATATAAAATTAGATGCTTTTAGACAAAAGAGTTAGAAAAGACTTCCAATAACGATTTATGAAAATGACTTTGATTGAATATCTTTAAAGTTTTAAATTCTTCAAAATTTTCTAATACGTATGTGATGAATGACTGCTGAGGGCTTGTAATGACATCTTTGACGTCGAGTACACCGTGTTACAACTTTCTGGTGCTCTCATGTCGTTACAAACTAAGTAATAGGGCATAAGGTCTTGGGAAAATCTTAGGATGTCTACAAGCACGTCTAAGTAAAATCTTATTCACGAGTGTGAGTCACGACACATTTCTTCAATAAGAGGCTATTGGATTCTTAGGAATAGTCTCGCTTCTTTATTTTCTTAGTCGCGCTAAAGAGGGTTCGGTCTAGTAGGTCATTCTCATAATGTTTGCCTGTGGTTTTTCAGGTTATGGAAAATACAATAGCTAATTCTAGGAGAGTTGGGGACGGTGAAGGGGACAAAATATTTATCCAAAAGTCCCAAACCAAGATCCTCTTCAATATCAACACCAAGCACCTCCTCAAGTTCCAAATTAACTTCCAATTAGGAATGCTACTCTTTGTGAGCTAAGGTCTTCTATTTAAATATTTGCTCAAGCCTTGGCGGCTCAATCCAATAGATAGGTGGTTGCTCCGGAAAACTTTATATGATAAATGGTGCTTTTAGAATGGGGGAGTTCTTAAGAATGAACCCCAAAATTTCTATGGCTCCTAGGTTGACGAATATCTAAATCGGTTCATAGACGAGGTCATAAGGTTCTTGCAATCATAGGAGTGTCTTCCATTGAGAAGGCGGAACTAGTCCTCTATTAATTGAAAGATATTTCCCAAATTTGGTATGAATAATGGAAATATAGTAGGACTTTAAGAGCGGATCCTATAGAGTGGAAAGATTTTAAGTTGGAATTTCTAGATAGGTTTTTCAACGGGTAAATGAGGGAACACAAATTGGGAGAATTCGTGAACTTCAAGTAAGGTAATATGAGCGTTGAGGAGTACTCTTTGAAATGATCTATTATGTCTATGTATTCTCCAAGTTTGGTGGCCAATTTTTGGGATTTAATGAATAGGTTTATGATGGGAGTGTAGAAGTTAGAAGAAGAAGAATGTCATATGGCAATGCTTGTTGATGAAATGGATATCTCTCGTCTCATGGTGTTTTCCAAAAATAGAGAAGTCAAAACTCAAGAGGGAGAGAGCTAAAGAATGTAAAAGGTATAGGATGGAAGTGATAAGTCTCTTCATAATAGATTCGACGGACATGGTCGTTATAGGTTTCTACAAAAGTCTTGCAGACAAGGTTTTTCTCATACTCCTAAGCATAAAGATAAGAGAGTGGCTACTCATATTCCCCAAGGTGTTAGTAACGAGTCCCTATGGCCCTCTTTTGTTAGGTGTGGTAAGAGTCACGAGGGTTTGTTTTTTGCTGGTAAAAATGATTGTCTTATTTGTGGTGAGAGTGTCCATTTGATAAAAGATTGCCCTAAGGATAAGGTCCCAATAATAGAAGGTAAGAAAGTTGCATCTAGTAGTTTTCCAAATGTTTGTCGTTAAAAGAAGAACATTTTTTACGCTCTCCAATCTACAGTTGATTAAGAGTGATCTCCTGATGTCCCTTTCGTTATGTGTTTTATGCTTTTGTGCAATTTAAAGATTTAATGTATTTTATGATGTGTTGTGTTGGATTTGAAGTAATCCTAGCATATGTGATGTTTGGAAAAGTTTGTGTAGGCATACCGCCTAGTGGGGGATAGAGTGCATATCTAATTGGTTATTGTGTGCCTTATGTGTTACAATGATTTCCTTATTTGCATGATCATGAAATTTCTTATATCTTTTTAG
This sequence comes from Solanum peruvianum, assembly GCA_027705065.1. Classification (NCBI taxonomy): domain Eukaryota; kingdom Viridiplantae; phylum Streptophyta; class Magnoliopsida; order Solanales; family Solanaceae; genus Solanum; species Solanum peruvianum. Next base: position 43,015,646 of record JAKWJD010001755.1, read on the forward strand.
AAATGACTCGTGTGTATTTTTCCCCATGTTCTAGTGCATTTGAGTAATCTTTGCATATAGTATTCATGAGTGTGTGAGCATGCACTAGTATTGGAGTTGAAAGATGCCTCCATGTATAAATGCTCTATAAAAAGTAAGTTTGCATTTTTGCTCCAAGTGTATGAATTGAGCATATTTTATCTTGGATATGATAGTTCCTCCTTGAGAATGAGTAAATATTGAATTTGTTTCATTTTGGGTTGGTAGAAGTAGTTCCTACTCCCTTGTATGGCATTAAATGAGTTTATGTTGAAATTGAGATTTTTCTTCCTTGATTATTTGCATTATATGTAGTTGATGCAAAATGGGCTGCTAATTTCGATTAAGGCTTTAAAAAATGTTTAAATTGTTATTCGAGTACGAATGTATTTTAAGTGGGGGATAATGTAATAGCCCGGAATTTCTAGTACGAACAATCTAGAATCTAATGGAATCTAATAGGTGACTTTAGATCCTCGCATGATAGTTTGAGGTTGGAAAACTTGTAGAAGTGAATGTCATATTCAGATAGACATGTTTAAGGGTTAAATCTCTAGTTAAAACTCTCCTAAGACCACTCGAGGGGTCCTAGAAGAGGACCCCAAACAGTCTCTTAAAGTAGTCTAGAAAAAAGATTTGCAGCTTTTTGGTGTGACCTACCGATGGCCATCTACGGTAAGTAGGTTGAGGGATGCATTGTAGATCAAGGGCGTAAGTCCATACTCAATTTTTTCGAAGGAGTCTGCAACATTTATAGTTGCAGACCTAAACTACGGAGGCCATCTATGGTAAGTAACTCGACCTACGGTCCTTAAATGGTCAAGTTTTGGTAAGTTGAGGATAAACTTCAAATTGTCATATCTCAAGGCTATTAACGAATTAGGTGCTCCATTACCTATGCAATTAAAGATCTCACAGTACTATTGCCAAAGCCATCAACTTTATGTAATTCCGATCTCAAAGTAAAAACTTATGCAAGAAATGGTGAGCACTTTCAGCCCCTAACTACGAGACCAACCTACATATAAAAAGTAGACCTATGGTCCATAGGTAATCAAACTGTAGGTGCTGCCAATTTTCTGCATTTTTGTTGTATGTCAGAAGTTAGGGGTTGGGTTAGTTATAAATATGGGGTTAATGTAGGTCGGTTAATAGGTTATTTAACCACATATATAAGCTTAAATAAACACTAAACGAATAGTTCTAACCAACCCATCTAAAGACTCCAAAACTCTCTCCAAATTCCCCTCTCTACAACTGAAGAAGAAAAATTGAAGAAGGGAGGCAAATAGGTCGAATTAACCAAGGTTTCGAGTTTAGTTTTAGTTTGTGATTAAATGTATGTGCAGCTTAATCATCCATGGCTTCTTCCACCTATGAAGCTCCCATGCTTTATCTCAATTGTGAATCCAAATACCCAATTTAACTAGGGTTGTAATTGAATTGTGGGTAAGGCTTGATTGTGACTTCAATATAGTGGATAGCAATAAATTATGTTTGAGTTATGTATGTATGATGAATGTATGTTGTTTTCATGTGAATTCCTTTATGAACTCTAATCTTAGTTGATGAAGGTGATCTATGGGTTTAGGACATTAGAGGCATGGTTGAAGGTTCTAGATTGATCTTTTTAATTCTTTTGAAGACTAATTAATCATAGTATGAATTAAACTAGGTTTGATTTAATAGAAAGGATCCTGACTTATAAAGTTATAATTTCAAATGTGTAGTAGATGACAATTTTATTTTTTAATTAAAAATTACTTAGTACTCCTTAGTAATCTAGATTTCAATTATTTTAAAATTTTAAATTTTATAACTAAAGCATAGACATTTTTTGTCGTGGTGATGACATATGTCACTTTTTACTGCTCCGATTATAATAGATAGATTATATTATTATTATTATTTACTATTATTATTATTACTACTATTATTATTATTATTATTATTATTATATTATTATTATTATTATTATTATTATTATATTATATTATTGTTAAACATTTTGCCTTTTACTTTGTTGTAAAGAAGGAATAGAAGTGAAACGTTAATTTCAATATTTTGTATCAGAAATTTGATGTACTTAAAAAAATTCAGATTTTTATTTTATAAAATTATCAAATAAAATGATAGGAAAATATTTTATTTTAAAATTTTAAAAATAAAGGCAGCTACTTGTATTTTAAAATTAAATTTAATGAGAAAGAAATTTTAATTTTTATGGTGCTGACATGTAGGTTATTTCACTGCTCGTAATATATATAGATATATTTTTAAAGTCTTAGGACTTTCTGTTTTCATTTGGAGTGCTCGCAACTTCCATTTAGAAGAGTGAGACATATATGATTTCCTGTTCCAATTTTACCAAAGGTTCCTTGTAAATGAAATGAAAATTTATCAAATAAATTTATATATGAGAATCTCCCATGTATAAAGCATTGATAAGAGAATCATTGGAAAAAATATTTCTCCCAACCAAATCAATGTGTAACTCCAAATTCTTGTATCTTCTTTTCTCAATTTCGTGCAGTCACACCAAATTCTCGTTTTCTTAGTGTAGAATATCCAAATGATAATCGTCTTGTTTTGGAGGAAAAGAGATTTTTAGTACTGCGACCTATCAAATATTCAGCATTAAACACCTACTATATTGACAGTAATCAAATTATGTTGTCGGATCCAAATTTTGTTGTTCTACTCACAGCTATGCGCGATCTTGTCAAAACATTATTTTCTTGGTGAAGAAGTATTCAAACATGAGAGGCTTAATTATGAAGAAAATAGATTTCTACTACAATGAAATATCCAAAAATCAACATTAGAAACCTTCTGGATCGACAGATTCTAATTTAAAGTGGACCCCAAATCTGACGTTTCTTCTAACAACTATGCACAATCTCTCTAAAACGTAATTTTCTTGGTGTAGGAGATTCAAATGAGATACTTGACTCTTCAAAAAACTAGACTTCAATTACTACGATATGTCCAAAACTTATAGTTAGAAACTTTCGGATCGACAAGAACCAATTTCTGAAGTTGGACGCCAAGTTTGGCAGTTCTTCTAATAGTTATGCACAATCTCGCCGAACACCATTATCTTTATGTAGGAGTATTAAAACAATAAGCGTCTTGATTCTTCAAAAATTAGAGTTCAAGTACTAGGAAATATCCAAAAATCAACATTAGAAACCTTCTTAATCGTCATGAATTAAATTTTGAAATTGGATCTCAAATTTGGAAGTTCTTCTCACGGCTATGGACAGTCCCTCCAAAACATCCTATTTTTTATGTGGAAGATTTCAAATGACTAGCGAGTTTACTCTTAAGAAAATAGACTCATATTACTGTGGCATATCAAAAGATCTATCTAAAACACTTCTTGAATTGACATAAATAATGATTACTTTTTATTTGATTTTAATATTTTGAAGTTGGTCTACAAATTTTGCCATTTTTCTCACAGATGTGTCTTTTGGAATTTTCTTTTTTATCTCTATTGAAGGTATGGCTTGTAGTTGATCATTATTTTTGTATTGTAATGTTTCTTAAGAACATGAGATTGATATTCAGGATCAAATTACGGCGTAATTAAAAGCTTCGGTCTATTGGTCCCGCTATGTCGTACAAGATTGTTGTATTGTTTCTCATGTTTGTCATGCCATATTAAAGGGTCATGAACTGACTACATGTTTTATCAAAAGTAGATCAACCAAGAAAACTTTAAAACTTTGCGCAATTGGCAACAATGGCTCCATTTTTTCTATTTTAGGTTTCCAAAGACCCTAAATCACTTAAAAAGTGTGTGAGTTGATCATATGACTTGCGTGGAACCACGCATCTAATACTAACAATGTTAGCAAAAACTCACTCGACGCGTTAACCTTTCCTTTAAGCCTTGGTAGAGAAAACTTTCCACCATCATTTTCATCCCTTTTTTGCAGCTCCACGAGAGGAACATTTGGAATACTTTTATTTCATTTCCGACGAGAACGAACCTTACGTGAGGATAGAGATGAAACACTTGGTGTAGGCCTCAAAAGATCAACGAACTAGATCGTGGATAAACTCATTGTTCATGTTGTAGTGTGGATTGGCATCTTCCTCTCAATTAGAAGAAGATCTTGGACCAATCTTCTAACTTCTTGGGAGGCACAAGGAGATAAAATTTCTTACACTTTATGATTTGAACTTTGCACATGTTTGAAAATATATTTATTTTAGAATGTGAGCAATGAAATTTCAACACATTTGATCCAAGAGAGATAGAACTCAACGTCTTACAATATGTCAATGTTTCATGTAAAAATTTCTTCCACATTATTCAGATAAAATTCTGAAGTTTCTTTTGAATTTTGATATCTCTTTTTTAGTTTGCCCGATCATGGTAGAAAATTCATAACTTAGAGTAGCAGTACTGACATCATGATTTTCTTTTTCCACTGGAAACTTGACTCAAATAACTACACAATGTATAATAATCACAACGAAATACATTGTGAATTTATACAAATATCGCTTCAAAGTAATATCACAAATCTTTCGCGAAATGATGTGATTCTTGTTTCTTTTGAAACATAACTCACAGATGTATATCATATGTAAAAATCAAAGACAAAAGCATTCCAGAGTAGTACATAATATTTTCAAAGTTAGCTCAAATTCAGTCTCGCTCAACTCTTCTGCTTTGAACAACTTTGGAAGAAAATCAATAACTAGGCGTAGGAGCATCAAAATGATGCAATTATTCTTTCATTGAATACTTAACTCATAAAAGTACAACATATGTAAAAATAACGGTAGGAATGGTTACAGATTAGTAGGCATGTATTTTTAAAGTTACCCCGCATCCCTCCTCGCTCAGCTTTTCATCTTTGAGCAACTTTGAGAGAACATCAATAACTCGGCGTAGGAGCATCGAAATGATGTGATTCTTCTTTAATTATGAGGAGCGCATCTTCTCCGTAAAATGAAAGATTCATTGTAAGAGTGGTGAAACTATGATCTTCTTATTTAATTGTGCCAAGCGCATCAAGCAAAACATTATTCATACAAGTTACACGAAAGGTCATTCCAAATTGATGATAAAAAATCTTTCAAGTTGACTGTATGCCCAGAATGTCATTTCCTCAACTTTATGCTCTCTTGGTAACAACAAAAAACTGTATCTTGAACTTGGAGTGTTAAAATCATAATCTTTGTGTCTATACCATTCCAACATAGAGCTTTGACCCGAAGGGTATTCCAATTTTATGTTGTAGGTAATGTCATAAAGATGCCCCTAATTTTGAGTAACTTATTGGAGCATAAATGAGTTACACAAAATTATCTCCACCGTAGGCGAAAAACTCAAAAAGAAAGGCAAATTGCTTAATTCAATGCTAATGAATTTAACAACCTGTCACATATCAATAATTCAAATCCAAATTCCTTTGATTGATTAGATTAATACATGAAGTTGACTTCCAATTATTGCATGTTTGGTATGCAAATTTGAACTATCATAGTTGAAGATCCATGACTCGATGTAGGAGTTTTTGTTTTTGAGTTTCTTCTTTATTGCGGAGAGGTCTTCAAGAATCTTCCCCGTTACTAATTCGTGACACATTTGAACTCATGTGCTAGCTATATAATTTCAAAGAGCTAGTGTGATGATCATACAATGTCATGGAACCTTTTTTTTACTATTTTGACTGAACTTAGAGTGATAAATTGAAGTGCCTACGTACCTCGGTGAAGAGGATCAAGTCATATCGTTGTTCAAGTCATAATTGTTCCATGTATGGATAACATCTCATACTACTAAACACGCTAAGTACTTCTTTAGACTATCATGAATGTTCACTATTTGGGGTCTAATCCGTCAATTCTATTTACCCTTTTAAAGTCTACCAAGGAATAACCCTCTAACATGATAGAACAAGCTACCATGGAGACATATCATCATACTAGTGCAAGCTATCCATGGAATAACCCTCTAATAGGCTAGACTATGCTATCTTCTATTCTAAAATAACTATATTAAGCTAAGATAGATACCTATTTAGACATACTATCATGCAAATCCAAGCTATTCTAGGAAAGGTAAAAGTGCCCTATCCCAGCTACTATGAAATATTTCTAGAGCAACTAAGTCATACTATACTTACAATTGTACTAGAATACAAGTGCAAGCTATCCATAGGGGAGTATGATTGCCAACCCTAAGTGATCCTTAAGAGTGTATGTGTTTTCAATCCTGTTCTACCATGAATAATCTAACTAATGCTATCCTTGAAGTTCACCTTGCATGCAAGTCAAGCTACCCATAGGAGAGTGTAAGTCCTCTATCCCAAAGCTACCATGAATTTTCTTGGCCAAACCAAGTCACGCTACCATGAATGCATCCTAACAATGCTAGTTCAAGCTACCCATAGGAGAGTATATCTCCTTAATCTTAGGCTAAAATGACTACTACTAACTCATGCTACCATAATTTGTGTTATTCAATGTTAAGTCAAGATATCCCTTTAGAAAGTATAGATCCTCCATCAAAGCTATCAACCTTGGTATTGTCTTACTAAGCCAAGCTATTCATGAAGGAAACAAAAGCCTTAACTTCATTATATCTTACCTTGGTTTTTTCTTGCCAAGTCAAGATAAACTTGAAGAGATCATATATCACAACTTCAAGATATTATAGTCTATCATGCTTTGATTAATTTTAGGTTATTAAGTCAACCTATAATGCTTCTATGTGAGAGCACTTGCTTCTACCCGCCTTTTCATGTATAAGTGTATAATATAAAGAGAATACTGTATCAATATCACATCCTTGCTAGGACCGAAAATAAGCAGGTGTAAACACGAAAGCTAGCCAATCAAACCTTGAAAGATCACAGTAAGAAGACAAAAGAGAAATATATCAAAAGACACAATTTAACGTGGTTCGGTCAATAGACCTACATCCACAAAGGGAATGAGTAATCCACTATAAATATGAGAGTACAAAATACAGAGAGAAACAACCTCAACCAATTCACTCTGAATACATGGGAGGTTCACACAACTGATAACGTGTCTCTCTTTATAGAGTCCTAGACCTTTTTATTTTAGAAAAAGGATTAGTCAATATAAAAAATTTTCCTAAAAGGAAAACCTATTTATGGTAAGAAACTTAGGGCAAATAAAACCCAACAAATCACCCCCTTGGTCTGAATTTCTGACAAAATAAATTTGTCAACCTTATTCACTTTATCTTCAACAACTTGCTTCTCCTCTCCATAATCTCCTTTGCAAAATTAATGTCTCAACATAGAAAACCCCTCTGAAACAATTTCTCTAACAAAATCTTCATTACTGTCAAAAAGGTTGCCGCTAGAACTACACCCGTCAGGATGAACACCTCCTTCTAACCTGGTTCAATCAACAATTATCGAACCACTAAACATGACTCCATCATTGAATCTGGCTTTGATACCACTTGTTAGGATTGAAAATAGAGGTGTAAATGCGGAAGCTAGCAAAGAAAACCTCAAAAGATCACGAGTAAGAAGACAACGAGAACTATACCAAAAGACACAAAGATTTAACGTGATTCGGTCAATTGACCTACATCCACAAAGGATATGAGCAATCTACTATAAATATGAGAGTATAAAATACAGAGAAAAACAACCTCAACAAATTTACTCGAAATACATGGGAGGTTCACACAAGCGATAACATATCAAGCTTGTGACCCCTAAATTTTCTCCCTGACCAAAAGTCTCAAAGCCATATTTCTCATATTATAGTAATAAATAAGGAATTTACTAAAACAAATGATGAAATAAGGCACATGTCATAGAAAACTTGAAGTTTACGAGTACTAATTCTTGAATTAGTTAACATAAATAATTTGGTCATCCCAAAGATGTGAATACTTAGTAATAGACATACATTGAAGAATTACAAGATTCTTCTCGTGACAAGTTGATTGGATCAACTAATGTTGAGACTAAATCCCTATGTTCTTAAAAGCGTTAAAGGTGAATATTGGCCCATTCACCTATCATGTGTCATGATAATAAGATGCATCTATAAGATAACCATATTTGCATTTGTTGTCAACCTGTAGTTTGACATTGGTAAAATTGTTTCGGCAAGATAATTGAGTTAAGAGCAAAACTTTTAGAATATGTAATCATGACAATTTATCTTGAGAATATTGATAAATACTCAAGATGTTGTAGAATTGAAAGTTTGAGATAGTGAAATCATTGCTTGTGAAAATAAAGTTCCACGTGTTGATCATAAATATGATACCGCACACAAAAGTAACTGTATAAATCAGACCGATATATTGTGATCAAATTTCCTTTCAATTGATTTTTGGTAAGGGACAAAAAAAATTTCATTTGATTATTTTGATATGTAGTATATAATCAATTAATATACCATGATATACAAATATAGATTCTCCAAAATATTGAGATATATGTTACTTTGTCTAACATAAGGGGGATCTAAGAAGAAACATCACAGTTGTAAATACTCCTATTGGACATTTGTAGACGATAGAGTTTACGACATGCATGAAACATCATAGACTAGTCGATATCAAATAAAATAATCCTTGAAAAAGGGGAGGATCAAAGAATCAAAATGATATTAATAAGGAGACAATATTGCTCTTGGAGAGGCTACAATATAACAATTTATGAAACCTCATGAGAGGGGTAGCTACCTAAACATAATAAAGTGATGATATCCAATAAGTTATGACTTATTGTGAATCTATGCAAAATGGTATATCGTTGATGATATATTTTATACAATACCGCACAATATAGTAAATTATTATGAGGATATGAATCTACATCTATTAAAACATGCTGGTGTAGAAATAATATCAAGTGAAAAGTGGAATAATGCATTTTGGTGAGTTTAAAGCTTATTTGACTTTCAATCTAGGGACCAGAAGATATCATACATCTAATATTGAATGTTGTCACTTGAAAAAATTGATATGAAAATATTCAATGGGTTCAAAATCAAAAGCGTATATAAGTTTTTGGAAAACTTATTTATAATCCGAATAGGGATTAAACAGATTTAAAATGCATAAAACATATAAAAGTATTGTTATGCAAGTTGACGACTAGAATTAAATCTATTAAAGAGTTTTCAAAAGGCAATATATTATTTGGTTAAAGAAGTTAAGTAAGGAACTTGCAAAAAATTTTGATCTTGGAATAGAAGAAAACATATTTCGTCAAGGTTTTTCTACAGTCATGAACTCCCAAGAATGATGATATCAACATGTAAGAGGTCTGTTCAAGTTATACTATAGTTGATTTATTCATCATGTCCCTTCTATCTAAAACTTTCAAGAAAATGGTGTACAAGTTTGGAAATTGAAGATTCCAGTCTCTATATTGATGTTGTCATTAGGGGCGAGTTAATACATGATGTACTCTTTTTTCCTCACAGGGTTTTATCCCATTGGGTTTTCCTTGTAATGTTTTAATGAGGCATCCATAATACGTATTATTAATATGTGTACTTTTTTTCCTTCATAGATTTTTTTCCTGCTGGGTTTTAGCTAGTAAGGTGTAAACGAGGCACATAATCTATCGACATTCAAGGGGGAGTGTTATATAAATATTTGTATTCTAGAGAATGTCGAATTATGTAGTTTCCTTTAAGGATATGTTAACTAATCTTACTATGGGACAAAGTTAGGTTCCCCCAATAAATAAAGGGATTTTCCTTCATTGTAAAGAAGAACTATTAATCCTAAATATACTTCAAGATAATTAAGAAGTCTTTGGTGTTCTTCCTACTTTATTCATCTTCTAAATTCATATAGTTTCATAAGATACACAAACACACACACAAATATATGTATGTATATATATATATATATATATATATATGTATATATATAAGTAACATTTCAAAAATCCAAGACGAGTCTTCAAGCCTAAGATAGGTGCCATGAGTTCTAAACACTTTTCTAAGACCTATTTTAATGATATATTTCATTAAGAAATTTTAGGAACCAAAACTTCCAAGAACGTGCATGACGCCCGGAAACTAGTTCTAGGGGGTATTAGCGTGCCTAAGCCTTTTTGACAACCTTTTAGAAGTGAAACATTCATGAAAATTAGTGGAAGGATATTTAACAGGTGTTTAATATAATTCATGGTGGAAATTTCCGGGTACGAATCCCCAAGAACCAACAAAGGTTCCTTGAGGAGGACCCTAACACGTAAGAGGCAACACTGTGTGTGCAGTGTGCAACCAAGACAGGGTAAATGACGGCTCCTATGGTTATTAACAGGGCGTTGATTCCAATCATCGACCAACACTTAGCCAAAAATGCTTGATCCCTCGCATTCACAATTATCTTAACAAAACGACAATAGTGCAACACGGAGGGAGACCTGGCCGTCGATTGACCAACGACCCGTCGGTCATGGTCTCGTTGATGGGCCTGCAATTTTCTTGCACATTTTAAGATAGTTTTATTTAATTATTTAAGGAGTTATTTGATTAATAAGTGGTTTAAGGGAATATAATTAAGTTATTTAATCCCCCCATAAAGACTCCAGCCCGCATTAGATTAAATACAACTCACAAAACAATTCCTCTTCCTTCTCTCTTCTTTCTCTCTCTATTGGAAAACACCATTAAAGACTAGCTAGGGAAGCATTTCGGGGCTGAAAAGGGACGATTTCACCATCAAATATTCATCAAAAATTGAGGTATGAGATCTAATTCACCTTTGGGATGTCTTCCTCAAAGGGTTCTTTTTAAAAAAGTTTCAAAAGATGGATTTTCATGTGGGTTCTTTTCAATCTTTAAAATTAGCTTATTATTCGATTTATTTATGTTTTATATTGCATAATATAAATATATTAACATGTATTCTATCTTTATTATTGTGTATCTTGATTTTTTGGTATAGTTTGTAGATGATGATTCGTAACCCTTAACCCTAGGTTTGATATTGATATGAAGTAAGTTGAAATTGATTCAATTGACTTAGTTATTGGTTAATTGATTTAAATTTATATTTTTATATTAATGATGAACAAATAACAATGAATTGTTTGTTTACTGCTATTTCTTCAGATGATGATCTAGGTTAGAAAGTGAACTAACCTATGTTTCTTGTCTTAAGCTATGATTTAGTATTCTATTATGATATAGTGATTCTCCAAGCGTTGTTATCATGTTGATCATTGGATTATGATGTTTTATACCTTAAATTGGATTGAATTTTGGGTTTATGGTAAGAACTTGATGATGAACTATGAAGGAGACTTGGTAAGTCTTATGATCTCTATCCTTTACTTCAAATTGTGGTTAATTGTGTTTAAGTCATGATGTTATGTTGGAGTAAGCCTTGTATTAGGATTGATAGGTTTGTATGATGTTTAATTGAAATGTCTTGACTATGTTGTGAGTTTTATTAAGGGGTATGTGTTATAAGGACAATGATGACTATCGACGTGCCTTATGATGATATGACGTGGTAATGTGCTAACTTCACTTATATGAATTTTAATGAAAGGAGTTATACTCATGCAATTCCTATTGAGTTATTGATGATGATTATTATACAAGGGGTAGACCCTATGACCTAAAATAATCTATGTTTGATAATTAAAGGCTTAAAGACATTCAAATAAAGGGACTTAGCTTAGCACCAAGTGAACATGACAACGGGAGGTGATGACTTCCCATAGAGGAAGATTCACCCTATAGTTCTAAACATGGTATTGACTCCAAATAGATGGATACTCATCCAATGGATTCCCATGAAAGGAGGCCCCCAATTGCCAAATGGTAAGTAGAGGGATTATACTTATGTCCTAGTTTTTAAACAATGTTGCCCCTAGAGTAAGATTAGCTAGTGGATCCAAAAAAAAAAAAGCTACGTTTAGATTTGGTTTTACTTTGGCTGGTAGACCACCTTCAATCGGTGTAAGGTTTTTACAACACCGGATTCCACAGTAGCTCATGTGGTTTATGTCGGTTAGAGAAAGATGTTCCCAACATTTCACTAGTTAGCCTTCAGCGGAGTGTTAGGAGGATGGTTTTATGTATGTTTATGATTATAATGATATATGATATGTATATGATGAACTTACACATTGTTGATACTATATGTTGATAGTTCACTTATGAGTATGTGTTAGTTTAGATTGTAAAAGTAAGATAATTAAATGTAAATGTCATGTTTTGTGAAGTAGGATGTTTGTCATGATTTTTGTTGGGTTACTTGGTTTAGTAAGGTTATGGGTCTTTGCTTGGTTGTTGGACTTGTTGACTTGATAGGGATTCATGGGTAATTGACTTACTTTGTTATAATGAAATATATTTTTATTCATGCTTATTATAAAATACGACTTGATGATGGAGTTATTTTGATATGTATTCCTTACATGATACGAATGGTCCACTTGACTATACTTGATGTTGTAGTATTTGATGAACATGCATATGACTTACTTATGTAAATGTTGATTGGTAATGTCTTGTTGTATATGCATGAAGGCTTTAAATGAAAAATGCATAGTTGCTGAAGTGTTTTTTTCTTAGCATGTTTAATAAGTATATGTGCCTAGGGTCTAATACTTAGTACAAGTGGCGTACTAACCCTATTTCTTCCTTTTCCCCAATATTTTAGGTTCCGATCGTTGAAGTAACATTCGAGACGACTTGAACAAGACTTGAATATTTTATACCATCCAAGTGGGTAGGTCCTCAGTTTCCGAGGGCTATGCAAATATCTCACTTATGGAGTTGCTTTGTTTTTATAAGACTTTTATGTTCACTCTATTTTCATTAGACAATGATTTGTATATTCCTAAATGTGGATTCTTTACATTGATATAGGGTTATGCCCAAATTGCTATGACCATTTAGATGGTATGAGATGAGACAATCTCTAAGACTATGTTCTATCTTATGTATGTATGTGCAATAAAATTAGAAGGCAGGGTCTATATATACTCCATATATATATATTATGTGTATGGAGAGGTCAATATAAACCTCTAAGTAAAAAAAATAAAAAGGTATAAAATTTCCGCTAAATTAGACTTATGAATGTGATGATGTAAGCTAAGAGGCTAGTGTTAGTCCTCAAAAAAGACGACGATGTCGGTTACGTGTAGAGGGTAAACCCAGAAGTGACATTGTACTCTCGGTCCATAAAATACGTGGTATCAGAGCATAAGGTTATGAAGTAGTCTATATGATTGAATGTCTCATTAAAACCATGTCTAGTATAGTCTTTTTCGTTAGTGTGAGTCACTACACATCCATTAGCGAGAGACTGTAGGAAGATAGAGTTTCCCTTGTTTTCTACTGTTGTGTTTTGTTGTAGATTAAAAAGTTATGAGTGTCCTTCTTAATGTTTTTACTTGTGATATAGGAGATGACGTATAGAAGAATGTCCGCAAGAAGGTGGGTAGAGGAAGGAGTGCATGAGGAAGTTCCTTAAAATGAGCAAGTCCTTATAGTGGTTCAAGGGAATGAGGTACCGGTGATTCTCCTGGACATGAACCATAGGGAAATTAGGGAGGATCTCCTTACACTAGCCCGAGTCATAACAACTCATGTGAATAGAGGTGTTGAGCCTAGGTTGAATGCTTTAGAGAGAACTATGGCCTCTTGATTAAAGGAGTTGGTGAGAATGAATCCACCTATTTTTCTTGAGTCTAATGTGGGAGAGGATGCCCAAGAGTTTCTTGATTGTGTGTATAACTTATTGAGTTCCATGGGTGTTACTTTTAAGGAGAAGGCGGAGTTAGCTTCGTACCAATTGATGGAAGTTTCTCAAATATGGTTCACTCAATAGAAATATAATAGGCTGGTTGAGTCGGGTCCCACAGAGTGGGAATAATTTAATGAGGATTTTGTAGGAAAGTACTTCCCCTGTGATAGAGGGAGGTGAATTTTAGAGAGTTCTTTGACCATAAGCAAGGTAAGGTGGATATTGAAGGACCCAAAAATAGGTGAAGAACTAGGATTTTGAAGAGGGTAAGTCCAACGAGCAAAACCAACCTAAGTCTAAGATGGTAGCCTCAAATCAAGATGGGGGTTAGTGCTACTAAGCGCAAGCTCGAGAGAGGTAATGGTTATCGAATTTTTAAGCCTACTTGTGTTACTTGTTGAAAGAAGCACCATGGGAAGTGTCTATTAAGTACCAAGGGTTGCCTTTGTTGTGTTAAGGATGGTCATAAGATAGGGGATTATCCTACTATTGCGGCTAGAGGAAGGAAGGACAAACAAGTTCCTCCTTATGCTCCGGTGGAGGATGTTGGTAAGTTATAGTTTTCTCTATTTGGTTGATAGGATTTACTTCCATGTGGGGGAATATGGTAAGTAGTATAGTTGTGATTTTTTGTCTCTTCTTCTATTCAATTCAAGCTTGAGAGAAAGAATTTGATAGTGGCATGTTGCATGTTGCATTGTGTTTAGATGATTTGTTGAAATTAAATCCCATTTATTCCTTGCATTGTGCATTGATGAAATTATGAATATTTGTAAAATGAGTTTATATGGTTTTGTCTCTCATATTGTCATGCTTACTTAATAAATTGGTATTAGACTTGCATTTTGAAAAATTGAGCATGTTCCAATGTAATGCTGGTAGATCACTGTGAAGTTTTTGCAAAAATGACTAAATTGTTCTTTTATTGAAAATTGTTGTAATGTGTAACAAATTTATGTTTATGAGAATGGTAATGTATTTAGAAGGAACTTCCTCCTTTATGAGATAAAAAATGTTAGTCTTATTGCATGATGAGTTGTAGATGTAATTCCTACCTTCTTGTTGTGTTTTGATTCTCTTTGTTATCTGGAGTTGATTTTCTCCCTATATATGTGAGTATGATGTGGTACGGTTGTGAGATGCTAGTATTGAGTCCTTACTCTTGAAAGTCATTTAAGTGGTTGAAGTGTCATTCAAGGACGAATGTTTCAAATTGGGGGAGTATTGTTACACCCTCAAAATGGGCTAGGTTGAATTAGATTATAACATGTAGGTTATGATATTTTAAGGTCTTAAAATGGTTAATAATAGTGTTTATAGGCAGTGTATAAACTTTGGATGTGTTTGGAGGTCAACGTCCAGGAAAATCCAAGGCGTCCGAAAACTAGTCGAAGTTGAACTAATGTGTCGTAGTGACTTGTAGTGGAGTTTTGAAGTATCGTTTCAGGGTGAAATTGAGTATCGATGGTTCCTTGTAGGGGTGTCAAAAATGAACCAAAACATAGGTAACCCATCCAACCCACCCAGAATTTTAAGGGTTGGGCTCAAGATAATATGAATTGAGTTCAATCTCAACCCATTCAAGCTTCACTCATTTGAAGAGAATTCTCAATTGAGCCCAATTCAATTTCAAATTTCAACACTTTATAAAACTTTTTACTAAGATATGTTCCTACGTTAAGTTATGAATTATTATCTATTTAACATCTTTTAGAATTTATCTATCCATTTTTACTTTATAAGAAAAATTCTTGAGCGGAAATTCAAATTGTGATTTTAAAGATAAATATCAAATATTAAATTATTGAGATTAATCGGGTCAAATTGGGCGGGTCAAGACCCAACCTATTTTTAACACATTTGAGCTCAACCCGCTTGATCCCAAAGTAAACTAGGGTGGGTCAAGACCCAACCCGATTTCTATTCAACCCATTTGAATATTTTCTATTTCAACCCAACCCTTCCATTTTACACCCTTAGTTCCTATACATAGACTGTCATGGTAAGGGTCTAAAATCCAAGAACGATCCCCAGGGACTAGACTAAAAGTCCCAAGAAGGACCAAACATGATACAAGAAAGTTGTTGCGCCAAACAAGACTTGGCAGTGGATGTGTGTCGCGCAGTCTGCACTGAGAATGGAAAATTTTGCCGTGCAACGCGGGAAAATCGCAAACCATTGTGTCTCAAAATTTTCTAGAACCAAGAATCTAAAATTTCTATACGACGCGCAGTGACATCCTAGTTTTGATCGCATATTTTTTAAATTATTGAGTGTCTTTATTGAGTGTTTTTAAACCCCTAAGTGCAGGGGTCTTCTGGGTAATTCAGAAATGACTTATTGACAATTATTGAGTGTTTGTAAACCCCTAAACTCACCTATCAAAGCAAACCATCAACTCAAAACAAAAGCTCTCCATTCCTTCTCTCTAAAACTCCATTGTTGAAGCTTTGAAGCTTCAAGAAAGAACATTGAATTGCCAAGCTTTTTTTATAAACAAATTTTGTGGGCATTCCTTCTACATTGAGGTATGGTTCCTCATCCTTGAATTCTCTTCTATTCAAGAAGCCAATTTCAAATGGTTTCAAAGATGATCAAAAAGATGAAATCTTTTATTTTGAATTCTAGACAAAGGTCCTTGCTTAAAAGTTATGAATGAATGTTTTACTATTGAATTGATGTTTATGCAATGTGTTTAGTCTAAAATCTCTATGAACCCACGCAAATCATGAAGTTCTATTTTATCTCTAATATGGGTTGATTTGATCATGACTAAATAGTATGAATTCTTATGTAGATTGTTATGGGATATTGATATATGTTTGAATTATGTTAGAAATGTTTATAGTCTCCTTTAATTGAATGGTTTTCATATAGTATATTTATAGATCAATTGTATGGTTTGATTATTGGATTGAATTTGTGTGTATAGCTATTTGTAAGATCCTTTGTGTATTGAATTTATTTGAATGGCTTTGGATTGGAGTATTTCTTGATGGAATGATGGTATGTTGACCTAATTATCTCTATATTGTATAGTATAGACATTAAATTGTTTGTTGGTATAGTTACTTATGGTGGCGATATTTATGTTCTTTAATTATGTTGACTGTAGCCTTATTGCCATTACTTTATGAATTGTA
>JAKWJD010001755.1:43032659-43109663 GCA_027705065.1 Solanum peruvianum
TAATTTCCACATAGTAGTTATTGAGTCTTAACTTTACTCATGTATTTTGGAAGGATGTTTCTGAAAAATAATCCAAGTTAGTCATAAAGAAAACTCCTTAGACCATGTGTGCGTTAATATTTCATTGCCCATGATCACTTTAATCATAGATTCAATTAGGTGAGAAGACCTTTCCACCTTAGAATATTCATTATGTGATAAAACCTTTCACATCTTCTTAATTTTGATTTTATGGTAATGTCCTTTCAATCAACACACCAACAATATCATAATCATTGACACTTTACTCTTAAAGTTTCCGTGAAGCATTTGCATAGATTTCATAAAAAAATGCATAATCTCATACTTTACCCTATCAAGGTTCAAAGAAATCTTTAAACCACCACATCTAGAATTTAAGTATTAGACATGGATTTCAATATAATTCATGTGATTTTATCAATTCATCCATAAAATCATAAAATTCCTCTTTCATCAACAAAGACCCACATCATAAGATCACAATTGAGAAATATGAGAATTACATGGGATCATGTGGGAGCTTCATAAGAAATTATCAATTCATGATTAACATAACTTAATTCAATCATTTAAATCAAGTTTCAAAGGAACCCATGACATTTCATCAAACCCTAGCAATTGGAGATTTTCTATCTTCTTAATATTGGAGATTTTGAAGGAACTCCATAGATGAAAGATATCCATGGATTAAAATGACAACACCTTAAGAACAAAGCTCAATGCTAAACTTCAATAGAGGAATTGAGTTTTCACTCCCCAAGATACCCCCAAGATGGGGATACGGGACCTAAGACCACGAATGATCTGAAGCTAACCATGCTTACATGACTTAGCATACTAAGAATCATAAAACTACATACAAGCGTTAATAAAACAAAAAGTCTAAACTAATAGGGAATACCAATATACTATTAGAATATATATATATATAATATATATATATATATATAATATATAATATATATATCTGTGTGTGTGTGTGTGTATACTGTGTATATATATATATATATCTATATGTGTTATATATATCTATATATTACATATATATAATGTGTGTGTGTGTGTGGTGTGTGTGTTTAAAAGGCTTATTTGAGACATAAATAGATTCAACTTAAGTTTTTGAGTTTGATATTATTTTTGTATTGAACTCTCACTTTATATATATATATATATATATATATATATAAATGCTAAAAGTGATAAGACAAACATGTCACTAATCCTTGAATATTGAGGACTCACCACTACTGAACTTAAGTGAAGATTGGGAACCGATCCGTGCGCAATCTGACTTTTGAGGACTTGAACCTACATCAAGAGAAGATGTATTACAGAGTATGCATCAATACTTAAAATGTACTGAGCATTCATATAGAGTAAGAATAAATAGCATATAACTGAAAAAAGCAGGAAATCAATGGCATAATTTGTACATGATATAGATAATGATATTGAGAGAACTGAATGCAATGACCAATTTATAACATGTTGAAGTTGAATACTGATCATACTGAAATGTGGTCAATGCAATGGAGTTTGAATAAAATGTAGGAGATACTATAACCATAATAAAAATATATGAGCTAAATGTGAAGTCTGATGTATACACCCCATCGATAGGACCCAATATACCAAACTAAAGGTATAGAGGCATGCAAATGTGATCACTAAAATGAGTCCCACAGAGGGGACTTACAACCAATGTGGCTAGTAGTTTGGACTATTTTGGTACGTTTAACTATAGTTTAACTCGGTATTATGCTAATTCCAAAAGAATGTGATGAACATATTATGTGTCACGACCGGGGAGCACCCCCCGAACATAACAGGGATCGTCTTCAGAGAGGACTAAGACTAGCCTCTTAGCATTCGTCATACCATATCATAGGTTAAAAATGCGGAACAATTAGAACTTTTCATACATATATCTACATAGTGAGGTTAACATAGACCTCTCACATACTACATATGGAGTTTACATAGACTCCTCACTTTTGAAGCTTACATAGGCATCTCATTTATACAGTATTAAAGAATTTGTCTAATACTTCGTCTCATAATGAACCATCTAAACGAGTACAAATCTTGGACATAGCAAACACAAAGTCAACATGCCAATATATCTTACATCAATATCCAAATGATAAGGGAATGAACAATGTCTTCACGACAATAGAACTCGAAAGCTATAATGTTGAAAAAGGTAACATCCCCAAACATGAGGACCTACCAACACTTGGGGAAAAGAGCCCAAGTCTTCTTCAATCGGCCTTCTAAGCACTCAGTGACCGGAACCTACATAATTATAGAAAACATAAAAATATGGGTTAGTACGTAATTGCACTTAGTATGGAAACATATGCACACATAATCTTAGATACTTAAAGGGACATTTGTGAAAAACCATGTTAACTTACTTTTGAAAAGCCTTATGAACAACCAAGAACACATCTAAGACCATGATCATATATTCCTTAAGACAAGACCGTATACAACATAAGACCAACATCATCAAGTAAAGTCAAGTAAACATGTACAACAACATATTAACCCATAATCAACTCCAACATAATGTCATAACAACAAACCATGTATAAGAGTTTATAAAATTGCGACATATACATGATCCTTACTCACAACCCATTACAAAGCTTAGAAGTGCAATGACCAAGTGAATTCCCATAACTCCATATAATCAACTAAACCTAACAAAGGATCATAATCTATGTCTAACTTTATGTAACATAGAATCATAAGTTGTAATAATCATATATAGCAAAATATAACATGTTCATAAGTGAAACTAACATCATATTGGATCATCAATCTGTAAAGTAAACATATGCATATAATTTACTTTATAAGAACGTAAGAACAACCTCCTAGGACTTCCCTGAAGAACAACTAGTGCAATGTTTAGGTAGAGTCCAATACTTCTACCTAGACTAAGTCAAACCCCTTAAGTAATCCTAGTTAGTGTTCACTTTATTACTTCATTTTACTCTTGGGAACCCTTGCCTTCACCGACATAAACCACATGAGCTAACTATTGAATCCGGTGTCATGAAACCCTATACCGAAAGAAGGTGGATTACTTGCCAAGGTAGTACAAAAACATGAATATAACATTCTAGTTTGATCCAGTAGCTATTATTCTTATGTGGGCAACATAGTTAAAGAACTAGGAGACATATTTGAGACCCTCTTTATGCACAATTACATTTTAATCTATATCTCATGAGAACCATTGTGAAACTATCTTCCCACATTGGGAAGGGACAACTCTCCTAACTAGTTCACTTGGTGCTAGTCTAAATTCAGTTTTCTAAATGTCTTTAACCCTTTATTAATCATCATAGCTTAGTATAGGTAATATGAGAATAACACCTTGTATAACATCATCACTAGCTCATTAGGTATTGCATGAGAAGTTACTTTCAATATAACCCTCATATGTGAGATCAACACATTTTCATTATCATGTCATAGTAAGGCACATACGTGATTCACAATCAACCTTATATCGTCATACCTTAATCATTATCTCACAATCCATATAATCAAGAAATTTCAATTATATTCATCATACCATCACCTATATAATCTCAGCACAGTTAATACTTCAATTGAAAATCATCATCAAGTATAAGCCATCACAATTAAAGTAAGGATTCAAGATCATATGTTTTATAAATTTAGCTTCACAAGCTTCTTCCATGGTCTTAGCCTCATACAAAAATATTCATCCACTTATAGACTTAATAACATAATACAATAGTAATTGACACAAGAACTATGTCAATTGCATTATCACTAACAAATTAAACATCAATTTATAAGTTGTAGTTCGGGAAATAGGGTCAATTTATGATCTCTTCCATTGTATTAGGTCTTAAATCAAGAACTAACCTAATTCACCAATAATCAATTATAATTAATTAATAATATTCCAAAGAAATCAAGAAAATACAATTTTAAACATCAATTTCGGATAAGGAATGAAACATATATTTTATCAACATTTGGAACTCAAATTTGAATAACCCTTTGGGGAAAGGAGTCCCAAAGGTGAATAGATTCTACGACTTAGTTAATCTTGAAGAACGATAGAGAAAAAATAGAAATCTTTTAGACCTAATCCCTTTGAATTGCTTTTCAATGGAGTCTTCTTTGGAGAGAGAGAAAGTAGAGAGAAGGAAGAGGATTTGAGTTTGGGGAAATGAAGTGAGTTGAGTTAGATTAATGAGGGTTAGGACTTCTATAGTCTCTTAACTAACTAAATTAAACATTCCTTAACCCTGTATTAAAACATTACTAATTATATAATTAAATGACAACCAAAATTTGGACAACTTAAAGAGACTTAATCGACCAGAACCTGACCCACATGTCGTTCTTCTATGAACGGCCCTGCTGGTCATACATCGATGAGTTCAGATACTTGGTTTTTGGTGCTTTCTTAAAATTGGATAAGGCATCACCTACGGAGCCACCGACGCCTCGTCTATTAGATGAAGGCTCGTTGTCTGATCTCATAGGTGGACACTATCATTTGACAACTTTTGGTTATTCTGGAAGGGTCCTCCTCAAGGACCCCTAGGGTGATCCTTGGGGTATCTTACTCGGAAGTTTCGAACCTAAACACACTCTAATACATGTTTAACACCTTTACATCAAATTTCTCTGAATTCCAACTCATAAAACCACATGAAACATGCAAAGGCGCCCACACCTCTATTTCACTAGTCTCATGATGTCATGGACGTTCCTTAACATTGACTCTAAAACTTCATAATGATTTATATGCATTATATTAAGTCTTAAAAAGTTTTAACAATCTTAGTTCAAAACCTAAGGCTCTATATCAGGTCATGGAATTTCGAAGTGTTACATTATCCCCGCCCTTACGAACATTCATCCTAGAATGACACTAAAATCTTTTGTTGGAAAAAGATAGACTCAACAGCCCAACCAATATTATATAAAATCAACATGAGTTACAACTCAAAGAAGTACTTAACAAATACATACAACATATAATCATGGCATTAACACATAGCAACTCAAAACACAAATTACCACATATAAGACCTCAACATCACAACATAAGGAACTAACTTTTCAATAACATCATGATCTCAACACAATCATCATGAATAACTTATGCCAAAATATATTTCAAAACACACCTACATGATCAATACCATTTCCTGAAGGAACCAATACACCAAATACACAAATAGGTGCAACTAAAACAAAAGAACATTTTTCCCATAAAAAATCATTTTATCACAGACCTTTTTACCATAATTATGCATATTTTTGCACAACAAGTTAAATTCAAAATTACTCATTATTTTCATTATTAATAAAGAGAATTCATGTCAGCCTCGGCCTCACATGTTGCTCCCTCAACTAGGTTGTTCCTCCATCGAGCTTTTATAGAGACCAGTTCTTTCGTAAATTGGCAATCTAGAATTTCCACCAGAACCTCTTCATAGGAAAGGTCCTTATCCACACTAAGCCCTTAAATCGGAAGTATGGACAAGGGATAGCCAATGCACTTCTTAAGTATGGAAAAATGGAATACCGAATGAATCGAAGCCAGTTCACTATGTAATCTCAACTCGTATGCAATCTTACCCAACCTTTGTAAAACTATATAGGGACCCCCCATACCGAGGACTTAACTTTCCATTTTTCTGAATCTCATCACCACCATTTCATATAGATGAAATATTCAAATACACCTTGTCACCTACTTCAAATTCAAGATCTCTCCTTCTATTGTTGGCATAGGACTTTTGCCTACTACATGCTGTTTTCAAACTATCCCTTATAACACGAACTTTTTCCAAAGATTCATAGACTATTTTGGGACCAATGAGTGGGGACTCACCACCTCAAACCACCCAAACATAGACCTAAATCTCCTACCATAAAGTTCTTCAAATGGAGCAATCAAAATACTCGAATGATACCTATTATTATAGGAAAACTCAATCAACGGCAAGTGATTGTCCCAATTCCCTTTAAATTCTATTACACAAGATCTTAACATTTCCTCAAGGGTTTGAATAGTACTCTCAACTTGACCATCCGTTTGGGGATGAAAATTTGTTCTTAACTTTACTTTTGTACCAAACCCTTTTTTAAATGAAATGTGCGCCTCTATCCGATATGATGGATAATGGAATACCATGAAGATTCAAAATCTCATATATGTAGATCCTTGCATAATACTCTGTCTAGTAAGTGGACTTGAAAGGGAATAAGTGAGGGGATTTTGTTAACTCTATCCACTATCACCCAAATTCTGTCATTTTGCCTCCAAGTTCGAGGCAACCCAATAACGAAGTCCATGTTAATTGCTCCCATTTCCAAGTGGGGACTTCCATAGTTCGAGTCAAACCACTCGACTTTAGATACTCGACTTTCACTTGTTGGGAATTCATACATCTAGCTGCAAACTCCACTATGTCTCTTTTTAGGACATCCCACAAATATACCTCTCTAAGATCACAACACGTTTTAGTGTAACCTTGATGGATTACTTAAATCAGGAACCATGAGATTCTTATAAAACACTTATCCTCAAACCATTAAAATCCGGTATACACAATCTATTTTTGTACCTTAGCACCATCCCTCCTTAGGAGAATGACTCATTTAACTTACTAAGTACCGATTTTTTCAAATCCATCAATAGTTGATCAAGATGTTGTTTAGACTTCACCTCAACCACTAACGATGACTCTGAGTTGTTACGAACCAAAAAACCACCATTTGGGGAATCTTCCAATTGAACATCAATCTAGCAAGCCTATGAACACCTTTCCCTAGGTCTTTGTTGCCTTCTTCAACATGACACACACTTTCCATGGTTATACGACTTAAAGCATCCACCACCATATTAGCTTTTCCGGGGTGGTAGATAATACTCATGTAATAATCTTCCAACAATTCCAACCATCTTGTTTGACGAAGATTCAACTCCTTTTGGGTAAACACATATTGAAGACTCTTATGGTCGATATACACATCCACATGAACACTATACAAGTATTGCCTCCATATTTTTAAAGCAAACACCACAACCGCTAATTCAAGATCATGAGTTGGATAATTATTCTCAAGCACCTTGAGTTGTCCAAAGGCATAAGCTACTACTTTCTCATGTTGCATAAGGACACAACCCAAGCCCACTCGGGATGCATCACAATATACCACAAAACCATTGGTACCCTCCTATAAAGTAAACACCGGAGCGGAGTTAAGCCTATATTTCAAAACTTGGAATCTTCTTTCACAAGCAACCAACCACTCAAACTTCACACTATTTTGGGTCAAGGTAGTCAAACGAGAAATTATGGACGCAAAACCATCCAAAACCTCCTATAGTACCCGCCTAAACCTACAAAACTTCTAATGTTGATTGAAGTTAATGGTCTTGGCCAACTATTAACCGGCTCAATTTTGTTTTGGTCGATCTCAATACCCTCACAGAGATGATATGACCAGGAGACACCACCGATCTCAACCAAAACTCACACTTGCTAAATTAAGAAAATAGTTGGTGTTCTTTAAGGATTTGTAGTACCACACTCAAATATTTCATATATTAAACCTAATTCTTCCTATATACCAAGATATCATCGATGAAAACAATCACAAAGAAATCAAGGTAATGTCACAACACCTTATTCATCAGGTCTATAAGAGTTGTTGGGGCATTAGTGAGACCAAAGCACATAACTAGTAACTCATAGTGACCATACCTAGTTGGAAAAACCATTTTAGGTACATTTTTACATTTCACCCTCAATTGTTGATACCTCGATCTTAAGTCAATCTTAAAAAAATAGCTTTCCCCTTGGAGTTAATAAACAAGTCGTCAATACGAGGAAGATGATAATTATTCTTAATGGTGACCTTATTGAGTGAGATATAATCAATGCACATTCTAAGGGATCCATCCTTATTCTTCACAAACAATACTGGAGCACCCCATGGAGAAATACAAGGTTGAATGAAGCCTTTATCTAGCAAATCCTTGAGTTGATCGTTCAACTCTTTCCATTCGGCCGTAGCCATCCGATTATGAGTAATTGAAATATGATTTTTATCCAATAATAAGTTGATACCAAAATGAATTTCCCATGCAGGAGGAATTCTGGGCAGGTCATGGAGAAAGACTTCCAAAAATTACTTTATAGGAGGAATGTCAGACTGAACGTCTTTAACCCTCACAATATGGTAAAGACACCCTTTAGTGATCATTTAACATGATTTTAAACAAGAGATAATATGGCCTATAGGAATTCAATTACCCCCTTTAAAATCTAAGACAAATTCATTTGGAATATTTAACTTGACTACCCTTGTTTGACAATCAATGGAAGCAAAACAATCATGCAACCTATCCATTCTAAAAATGAAATCAAAATCAACCATATCAAGTTCTACCACATAAACCCATGTAACATTGAGTATAGGACAACACTTAAAGATTCTTTTAGCCTCAACATAGTCACCCACCGGGTAGTAACTAAAAAAAGGCTCAATTAACACATTGGGTAAAACGTTAAACTTTCCATCCAATAGAGAAGACTTGTAATATACTGGGGACCACATTGAGAGACGCTTCTTGCTCACCCCTAGAGCAGAGAGAATAAAAGTGGTTCTTCTTTAGAGTTTCAAAACTAGTGCCACTAGCTTGGGCTTGACCACTTCCCTTCACTTGACTCCTTATTTTAGGGCAATCCCTAAAATTATGGCCACTCTTTCCACATCAAAAGAAATTATTCGTCCCAACTAGACACTCACCCCAATGCTTTTTACCACTATTTGAAAAAGTTTGTTTCTTGCTAGGTGAATTCCCACTTCTTGCCTTTTGGGACTTAGGGTTAGACACCTTATCATTGTTTTCCTTGGGAAAGTTTGAAGGATTTTTGTTGGAAACCCTCTACTTTAACCTAGGGTTGTCTTGAATATTAAGCCTGCCCTTAGAAGTACCTTCCTCATATGAATTGGCCCTCTTAAACTCACTACTCTTCCTTTTGAGTCGAGTCTCCTCAACTTGTTGAGCATCAATCATTAACCTAGAGATATCCCTGTTTTCATGGAGCATTTACGAACGATACTCGTCAACAAAATAATCAGACACTTCCGCAATAAAGTGATTCATCTCATCCCTTAGGTTAGACACCAAAGAAGGTGTATATTTGGACAATTTGGTGAACTTCAAGGAGAAATCTTGCACACTCATCCCTCCTTAACGAAGGTTAATGCATTCCTCCACTTTTTCCTCCCTTTTATCCCTAAGAAAAAACCTATCAGGAAAAGCCTTTATAAAGATCTGTTAAGTGATAGGACCCGCTCTCAAGGCCCTATTGTCTCTCCATTGGGTATACTATGTTTGAGCCACATCCTTGAGTTGATAGGAGGCTAGCTTAGCCTTTCTATTCAAAGTCAACCCCGTACCATACAAGATGTTGTAGATCTCATGAAGGATGTCTTGGGGATCCTTATTCACCTTCGACCTAAAGAACATTAGAGGGTTCATCGTTGTGAAGTCTCTCAAGTGAGAAGCCATAGTGCTAGAATTTTGTTGAATGAAGGGGTCCAACCTCTCTATTTGCTTGAGCCGTCATGGTTTGAGCTTGAGTAGATACCGTTTGGGCTTGGGTAGTCATAGCTTGAACCAAAGTCATAAAGAGCGCCCTTATCTCTCCGTCCATCATAGGTGGAGGAATGAACGGAGCTTGGTCACCATGAGGAGCTTGCATGTCCTGTGGAGGACATTGGTTGCCTCTGGGAGGAGCTCCTAAATTAGTTAAATTTTCCTCCACTGTTCATGTGTGTTATAGACTAAGAAAATATTTGAAGGAAAAAGACACGTCACGACTTTCAAGATGACCAATAAATGATAAATCCTAAGCGTCACATAGACTCTAATTCATAAGTGTAGCACGCTTCACACCCATAAAAAAGACTCTCAGTAAATGTGGTTTAATGAGACATCAACCTAAGATTTCTTTAACCTCATACTCTACCATGTTTGTCACATCTGTGGACCACCCCATGACGTAACCGGTGTTGTATTCCTCAGAGAGGATTAACACAAGCCTCTTAGCATTCGTATAACATATCATAGGCTAAAAATGCGGAAGAATTAAAACTTTTCATAAATATATCTACATAGTGAGGTTTACATAGACCTCTCACATACTACATATGGAGTTTATATAGAGTTGACACATAGTAAACTTAAATAGGCTTCTCATTTAGAAAATATTATCAATACATAAAAATTAATTTTATACTTCATCTCAGATTGAACCATTTAAATGAGAACAAATCTTGGACATAGCCAATACAAAGTCAGCATTCCAATATAAGCTTACATCAATATCCTAATGAAAAAGCAATTAACAATGTTTTTATGACAATAGAACTTTAAAGCTAGAATGTAGAAAAAGGTAACATCCCTGAACATGAGGACCTATAAACACTTTGGGAAAAGAGTCCAAGTCATCTTCAATCGGTCTTGTGAGAACTCAATGATCGGAACTTACATAATTGTAGAAAACATAAAAATATGGGTTAGGACACAACTTGTACTATGTATGTAAACATATGCACACATAATTTTAGAAATTATACTAAAAGGAAAATTTGTTCAAAACTATGCTAAGTTACAATTGAAAAGCCTTATGAACAACCAAGAACACATACAACCCAATGATCATATATTCATTAAGTCAAGACCATATACAAGACAAGACCATGTACAACACAAGACCAACATCATCGAGTAAAGTCAAGTCAATATGTGTAGCAACATATTAGAACCCATAACCAAAGTAACTCCAATATAATGTCATAACAACAAAGCAAGTATAAGAGGTCATAACATCACACCATATACAAGATCCTTACACACAACTCATTACAAAGATTACAAATGCAATGACCAAGTGAAGTCCCATAACTCCACATAATCAAGCAAACCAAACAAAGGATCACAAGCAATGTCTAGTTTAATATAACATAGAGTCATAAGTAGTCATCATCATATATAGCAAAATAGACCATTAACATGTTCATAAGTGAAACTGACATCATATAGGATCATCAACATGTAATGTCAACATATGTATATCATTAAAAAATCATTTACTTTATAAGAACAACCTCGTAGAACTTCCTTCAATGCCAACTAGTGCAATGTATAGGTAGAGTCCCATAACCTTACCGAGTATAAGTCAAAACCCTTAAGTCATCCTGATTAGTGTTCACTTTATTACTTCATTTTACTTTTGGGAATAATTGCCTTAATTGACATAGACCACATGAGCTTAATGTAGAATCCGGTGTCATGAAACCCTTTACCAAAAGAAGGTGGACTAGTTGCCAAGGTACTACTAAAACATAACCATAAAATTCTAGGTGGATCCACTAGTGAATATTCCTATGAGGCTACATAGTTCAAGAACTAGAAAATGTACTTGAGACCCTCTTTATGCATAATTACATTGTAATATCTATATCATGAGAACCATTGTGAACCTATCTTCCCACATTGGGAAGGGACACCTCTCCTAAATAGTTCGCTCGGTGCTAAGCTAAAGTCATTTTTTTAAATGTATTTTAGCCTTTAAGGATCATCATAGGTTAGTATAGGCCATAGGAGAATAACTCCTTGTATAACATCATCATTAGTTCATTAGTTAGTCTTGAAGATTGATGGAGAAAAAGAAGAAATCTTGCAGCCCGAAGACCTTTGAATTTCTCTTTAATGGAGTCTTCTTTGGGGAGAGAGAAAGTAGAGAGAAGGAAGAGGATTTGAGTTTGGGGAAATGAAGTTAGTTGGATTAGTTTAATGAGGGTTAAGCTTTTTAAATATTATTAATTAACTACAATAAACATCAATTAACCCCTAATTAAACCCCTAAATAATTAACTAATTAAATGACTAAACCAAAACTTTGACATTTTACATAGACTCAATTGACGAGACTTGGACCCACGGACTGTCCTTCCATCGACGGCCCGTGCTGGTCATCCGTCGATGAATTCAATGACCTAATTTTTGGGGATTTCTTAAAATTGGATAAGGCATCACCTATGGAGGAATTTACGCCTCGTCGATCAGATGATGGCTCGCTTATTGGTCACGTCGGTGGCAAGTGTCATTTGATAATTTTTGGTCATTGTGGAAGGGTCCTCCTCTAGGACCCCTAGGGTGGTCATTGGGGAATCTTACATAGACGTTTCGACCCTAAAGACAATCTAATACATGTTTAAAACCTTACCATCAAATTTCATCGAATTCCGACTCTTAAAACACCATAAAACATTTCAAGGCCCACTAACCTCTATTTCACTTGTTTCCGGACGTCATGAATGTTCCTTGACGTTTTGACTCTAAAACTTCCTAAATGATTTATATGCATTATATAGGTCTTAAAATAGTTTTACCAACCTTAGTTCAACATGTGTGGCTCTAGATTAGGTCCTAGGATTTCGAAGGGTACGTTATGACTAAATTTATGTTTTATATTGGATAGCTCAAACTGAGAATCCTTAATAATATACTAAAAATGAAACATTCAAAAACTGTAGCATGTATATCTGAAATAACTGAAATATCTGACCTAGCATGTGTGATTCAAGAACTAAAGAAAAAAATAGCTACGGTTCTGAAATTAATGCAAGAAATGAAGTAATAACATGATAGTATAATTTGGAACATGTATATAATTAATTCATTAAAATCTTCTGAAGTTCTAGAAATCTAGGTCTAGTTATGATAATGGACTCAAGAGTTTGAGTAAAATATAGGAACCTAATGGCTGAAAGGATCTACTAGTAAAATCCCACATACTTGGTGATGAATTCCATGGAGAAATCGTTCAATTTTGGGGCTAGAATCGATAGAATCTTTTTATGTTCTTGAACTAGTGTTCTTATCCATTTTTCTTCTTTTACTCTCTAGATTTTCTAAGTTTCAATTAATGATTTGTCTTAGGTAAGTTCTAGTAATGTTACTAGGCATAAAAGAACTAAAACCTCATAATTTAGGTGGCAAAAGATGTAACTTAGGGTTCCATCGAAATAGGAAAGAATAAAACAACCTCACTTAATTGTTGCCAGGATGACCGACGGACCTGGTTCATAGCTGTAGTCCACCTATCGTCCTTCTTATTTGTCATGACCGGGGAGCACCCCTTAAAGTAACATAGAGTACATGATCTCTCGGACGTCTTAAACAAGCCCATAGGCATCATTCATCGCAATTTCATAGGAAATTTAGCGGAAAATTTAGAACTTGTTATAGTACATCATATGCTAGATATCACTTCATATATATAAAATATCAAAATACATAGTTAGATTCATCTCTCTTTTGCAATCATAGACTCAACATCAATAGACTATAATAGGGACATAACTCTTAACAACATAAAACAATATATAAGTTATTACATAAACTTGAATAATACTTAACATAGGAGATCCTTGAATATTAAGGACTCCTTTCTAAAACTTGGGAGATATATCCAAGGTCTTCACTTTAAGAGACATCCTTTAATCATCCACCACCTACACTTTGTGTAAAAATATGACGAATGATATTCGTATAAGAATGCAATAAGTATGCCGACCACGCAAAAACAAGCATTTAAATGGATATTTAGTTAGAAACCATGCATCATGTCTTTTAGTAAAACTTCATAAATCTTGATACAATAAGCATCATATAATTTCCATACTTCATATAGAAATGTACAATGGTCATAACATCATATAAATCGACATATTACATTTAAGACCCATCGATCATTTTCATAGTATTATCTTCTTTTACCTTAATCCCTTTACCCCCAAGTAACCCTTTCGTAATACTTTGTGAAATGCATGAGTAGTGTCTCATTCCACCATACACACTCAATCATCACATTAAGGTCACCTAAGGTAGATA
The DNA here is from genome assembly GCA_027705065.1 of Solanum peruvianum. Classification (NCBI taxonomy): domain Eukaryota; kingdom Viridiplantae; phylum Streptophyta; class Magnoliopsida; order Solanales; family Solanaceae; genus Solanum; species Solanum peruvianum. Next base: position 43,046,668 of record JAKWJD010001755.1, read on the forward strand.
ATCATACAACCTTCATTAACTCAAACATATACATTACAGAAACATAGCATAGAATATCATGAGATAACATATGATCAAACATACTTCATGAACCATAATAAGACTCATTCCGAGACAACATACAAGCGAAGACTACCAATATCATCATTATAAGGCAAGAGTAAATAATACCATAGTTGAACTTCTTTTCATTTAGACATCATAAGACCTTACTCATAATCCCAATCTAAGCCCTAGTGCAATGTACATGTGAAGACCCATAACCTCACACATGCCAAGAAAACCCACAAAAATAACCAATAGCATTATTATTTATTTCATACATCAACATGAAAAGTATAGCCATCTACATACGTATAGTGTAAGACCTTCATCATATAGCTAATAAGACCAACATTATGCATATAAAGTAAGACCTCATAACACAATAGGATTCATACTACACATATTATCGTAAAAAGAAGACCAATACCCTAATTTAATATATAAGAGACATATACATATACATACACAAATAGAACTCCCTACTAGAACTCCCTACAAGAGATACTTGAGCAATGCATAGGTAAAGTTCCACACTATCACCTACACTAAGTAACTTCCCTTAGGTAATCCTTGTTAGGGTTCATTACCTTAATTTTGTTGTTAATTCTACATTAGGGAAACCTTGACTCAACCGACGTGAGACCATCTGAGCTAAACATGGAATACGATGTCATGAATCCCATACCGAAAGAGGTGCTCTACTTGCAAAGGTAGAACATTAACATCATGATAACATCTAGGTGGATCAATTTGATTGTAACTATGGGGAAATATAGTTAAGGAAATTGGAGATGTAAGATTGAAACCCTCTTTATGACAATTTGCATTGTAGTTTCCGCATCATGAGAACATTGATCAACTTGCCTTCCCTTTTGAGAACGGGCACCTCTCATTGTCAAGTTCACTCGGTCCTAAGCTAAGTTCCCATTTTTGAAAATCCTTTATTAATATTACTTCAAAAATATGCTTTAGGAGATTAATCCCTCATATTCATATCTCATAGGTTAATGATGAAAATGTCCTTTCATCAAACCTAACTAAATGAGAATATCCTTTCGCATGGACATAGCATATTCATAGCATAGTCTAGTTTAGAGTACAATTGAGCAATACCTTCCAGAAGACCCTAAACTAATAGATTACCATGACATGTTTCATTTATGTGTTTGTATGTGTACATATATGAGGAAACCTTTCACATAAACACATTTGGACACTACACATATTCATACACTTAACATCATAACATATAGTTCATACACATTGCTTAATCATGCATTCATACTCATATACAGAAAGGGAATACCCTAGGAACTATCCTATCAAGGTACACATGTGCAATATATAAAAATTCAACTATTATTACCTTTTCTAGTAAACCTATCAAGTCATCCTAGTTAAGATACATTTTCATACTTTCATGATCATACAATACTTATAGTCACGTATAAGATGTGTGTCTGTGTACATTGGTCGCCATGAACACATAATGGAAACAACCACCCTTCATAGATTACAACATATATTTATATGCCGCAAGCCATAGACAACTCACATATAGAGTACTAGGGATTATAGACCACACACACCAACATTATCGCACAGGAGACAAGACACCTTCATCATTTGAATCTAAGACTCCTCATCATGATTAAGACCACATATTCATTAAGTGGTACATATTTAGGGGGTCATTCATCAATAGAAATACATCAATATTAAATTTATAGACCACACCTAACTTAAACAATCTCATTCAATCATCATAACATTATTAATGCACCCTATATCATGAACTAGAAAGGAAGACTAATCATATAACTTCACCTGTGTAAACATCTGAACAACACTTCACAACATCTATTGCCTTCAAGGGCATGATCACATCATATTAAGAATGAGAGAAAACAAAAACCGCCACCATGAGTGGACCATACCACACAATGCAATCTAAGGCCAATTATATACTAAATAGAGAGATCTAGGCCACTCACAAATTCTCGAAGCTTTGATCATCATTGATCAATTACCAATAATTCATAGCCAATTCATATAGAAAATAGTAGCAATATGCAATATAAAATAATTGAAATCAAAATTCATCAACATCTAAACAAAAAAATAATACCCACATTATATACTAATACTGAGAGATGTAGGGATCATGGGTTCTTCATGGAATTGGATTGAAATTCATTTTTATAAAATTAGCTAATAATTAATTCATCAAGAGAATGCTTTTGAAATAAATTTGAAAATGAACCCATGGCAAGATTCAAAGGTAGAGAATTTTATCATAGAATCTTCTTTGAAAACCTTCAATAGAACTTCTTATATGAAAGGTTAACTAAGGATAAAAGATTACCATACCTTACTACATGAGAAGCCACGAAAATTTAGAGAAGAAACTATGAGATTCCTATCACAACCGACAAGTATGCCCTAGAAGTTATGGCATTCTTGAGTGTTCAAACGGCGCACTTGACCTCACATAATTCTTCTACAAGCCCTTAGACATCATTCATTGCATATATATGAAAAGTAGTGAGGAATTAAAACTTTTCTTGAAAAACATAATGTGCAAGTCAATTAATAAAACATGTAACATATGTCTCAAAACCATCTATGAAAACATGTTCACTTTCATAATTAAGACCTAAGTTCATATAAAATATGAGCACTATTCCCCTAGGACACCTCAAAACACACTTGTGCAATGCATGTGAAGCCATACTACCTCACACACTAAGCATATCTTGAAGTCAACCTATTTTTTTTCATGTCATCCAAGGATTCTCTAGTAGACCTAGTTAATCTTGCCACAGAACTACCTTGTTTTGTCAACCATGTCATGGAATGCAACCCTAGTCACTATCAAAGCTAAGAAAACACAATGAATGTGTAATGTCATAGGTAAGTTAAAGTCATACTTGTGCCATGTGTTGATAACATCTCATAGTACCATTCATACTAAGTACATCTCTAGACTAACCTAATCCAAGCTAACTTATCTTATAACTTTGTATAGTAAGATCAACATACTACTATAATAGACCTACTACCTTGGGAAGCATCATAACATACAAACCAAGCTAGTAAAGGAAAGATAGAACCAACCTAACCACCATGCAACCAATCATGTAGATGCAAGCTAACCATAGGGGAGCATTAGTCCTCAACCCTAAGCTACTATGGAAACTATTCTCAAGCTATTCCATGAAATAGACATTACATGTAAATAAATCTACCATTAGTAGAGTATAGTTCTTTATCCTAAAGCTACCATGAAAAAGATTTGTCCAAACCAAGGCAAGCTATCATGAGTTTATCACGTCAAGCTACCATGAAGTTTATCAACTCAAGCTTCCATGATATCAACATCTCAAGCTACCATGAGAATTTTAACTCAAGCCTTCTTGAGATTAACTATCTAAAGCTACCCTTGATATCTTAACATCTCAGGCTATCATGAGATTTAAAGATAAAGTTGCCATGTCATTGGTGTTGTATCACCAAGTCTACGACGCATGAAGTAACCGTCCAACCCATCTTCAAGCTAATCTTAGTCTATCATTATTCATACTCAATTACATGTTAATTTATTATTAGATCATTAGAAGGTAATTCTAGTCATTCTTGGTCATATAGGTTCAATTCTAACTTCCTAGGTAAAGATTATCTTTTATCAATTAGTCCTAGTTCAATTCTTATCTAGGTGATGCAATCATGACCTGATAGTATAGAAAACAATTGAATTAAAAAGATCTACATAAAACTTCATCTAGCCTCTAATATCCTAAAATCACCATGATTACCTTAAACATAAACTACTAAAATTCACCCTGAATATATCATGAGAACAACATATTATCATCATATAAACAATAGCTGAATAATACCTACTAGATTTGGATCTCAATCAAGCCTTACCCATAATGCAATTACAACTTTCTCTAGATTGGGGTACTGTGGATTCACAATTGAAAGGAAACTAGGGAGACTTCATGATGGAAGAATACATGAATGAATAAACTTTGCATAACTAAAATTAGAGACTTAATCATAGATTGAGGCCTTGGTAAATTCGTCTTAAGATGTTGCCCTCAACTTTCTTATTCTTCTACGGTGTTCTTATGAGTTCTAATGTGAGAGAGAGGTTTGATTTAAAGTCAAGAGTATAAAAGGGTATTTTATTGTTTTAATACTCATATAATACCTACATATACCTAAAATAACCTCAGATACATTTATTTGGACGTGGGTTGAATTTTCCAATCCACCCCATCACTTAAAAGTTAATTGCTAGAAAACAAAGGCCCATCGACGGAGGGACCTACAGGTCATCGACCGGACGACGGGCCGTACTGGTAATCGTCGTTAAGGTTAGAGACCCTTAAGTTAGGTATCAAGCTCAAGAATGTATGTCTCAACTAATGCCCCCCATCGACGAGGCGTCGATGGACCTACAGTCCTTTGATATCCCTCGTTGGTTGGGACTGGTTTGTAGAAGCTTTTCTCACAAGTGGGGTCATTTTTAAGGACCCCTAGGTTAGTCCTTGGCGAGTTTTCTTGGCTGTTTCCACACTATATGCATACATCTAGATTCTAGGAACCCTCTATATCTATTTGAGCTCCAAAAGCTACATAAAACCTCATGAAACACAATAAGGCACGCTAGCACGTCTTAGGCTAACTCATAAATATCACCACACGTTCTTGGCGAGTTTTCTTGGCTGTTTCTCCTCCATGCTCTCTTCTTCTATGGGGTTCTTGAGAAATCTAATAATCATATAATACCTCAAACTACTTAAAATAACTGCCCGTACATTTATTAGAAGGTGGGGTGAATTTCCCTATACACCCCCTTTACTTTAAAGTGAACTTCGTGAAAGATCAAGCCCATCGACTAAGGTCACTCAAGAGGCGTCGACCATAAGACGGGCTGTACAGGCAACCATTTTTCTTGTCTGATACCCTTCACTTAGGCTTTTCTCACAAGTTGGGTCCTCTTCATGAACACTTAGGTCGGTCCTTGGGGAGTTTTGTCAGGACGATTCCGCCCTGAATATGTCTATCAAAATTAAAGGAATCCTCTCTATCGATTGAGCTCCAAACACTGCATAAAACCTAATGAACACACCAAGTCATGCTAATACGTCTTCAGGTTAACTCTCAAATGTCACCGGGCGTTTTTGGATGTTTCACCTCCAAACTCTTTCAAACTCTATGTAATGACTATTAAAATCAATTAATCTTTTTAGGACCTTAAAACTCATGACACAATTGTTAGAAGCTAGTTCCACCTAATTCATTTTAGGGGGTAACAAATCCCTCCATTAGGTTGTTCTTGAGCTTGATCTCCATGGAGGTCTAGAGAGAGTTTGTTTAGAGAGGGAAATGTGTAATTTGAATATTTAACTAGGAATGGGTTTTTTCATGATTTTACAACCTACTTGAAATATCCTAATATAGATAAAATAACCGCCTAGACTCTATTTGGAATGTGAGTGAATTCCCAATACACCCCTTAAGTTCACATCATTTGCAACCAGTGTTTAGCTCACATGGTCTATGTCAGTTAAGTCGTATGTACCATCATGTAAAATGAAAGACAATTAAAAGAACACTTGACTAGGGTGACTAGAAAATTTTACTTAGTATAGGTAGGTGATGGGACTCTTCCTAGATATTGCACAAGTTGTCTCTAAGGGAAGTACTAGGAGAATGTTCTTATCTAATATGATAAGATGAAACGCATGATGTCAATGTTATATGTTGTTAATCTTATATGAAGTTGTTAACGTTTATAAAAATGTTATTTTTTATATTGCTTTATGAGATGATGACTACTTGTGTTACAAGTTATATGGATCAAAGCTTTGGTAAATGTTTTGTATGTTCTGTTTATATGATTTATTGGACATTAAATATAGAGAATATTCTATGATAATATGTCTTTTAATAAGATCATGTTGTAGGTTGATGAAATCGTTAACATTCATATCTTCTATCGTATGTGCAATGAAGACATTTTCATGACTTAGCATGCTTTCCAATGAAATGAAAAATAATCCTTTTTCATGCATGTCCTTACATGTTATGTGCATTTACCCATACTTAGTACATGTGGAGTACTAACCCCATTACATTATATTACCACAAATGTAGGGTCCGATCATTGAAGATTAAGAAAGTCGATTAAAGAAGCTTGGAACTCTTTCTCCTTGTGTTGGTAGGTCCTCATGTTCGGGGATGATATCTTTTCATTATTTTGTCTTATGAAGACAATAGTAGAATTTAAGAATATTCTATTTCCATTGATGTTCGTTAGATTCTTTTATAGTAAGACCTTTATGGCATAATTACTATTTATTGGCTAAGTCCACATTTGTACTCTTAGATAATTTTAAAAGTTATTAGAAGATTTTTTGTCATTAAGAAAAGTTAAGTATGAAGTCTAAGTATACTTCAAATAGAAGGTAAAAGTTTGAAATTTTCTGTAATTTTTACTGATCACATGTTATGATGAATGCTAAGGGCTTGTCTGAGTATTTAGAGAGGACGACGACCCTGGTAGCATACGAGGTTTGATATCTATATGTTAAAAACATGGTAAAAGAGCATGAGGTTAAATATCCTTAGGATCAATGTCTCACAAAACCACGTTACATAGTATCTTGTTCATGGTTGTGAAGCGCACCACAATTATGGATGAGACGCTATGTGGTGACTAGGAAACTTCTCTTTTCTTGATAATCATATGTTGTGCTTATAGAGTTTTGAAACTATGTGTCCTTTAACATATAATATCTTTGTTGTGATAGAGGACTATGAACACAAGTAGGAACGCCATTACGAGAGTATGAGATGATATTGACAATGCGAGATCTACTCCCCATGGCAATCAAAATGCTCCTCAAGTGAAAGTTGCTGCAAACGAACAAGTTCCGGTCAGTCCTCCAGCAATGACTGATGGTGAGGTGAGGGCAGCCCTGTTCCAAATGGCCCAAGCTATCATCACCCAAGATAAGGCCATTACGGCACAAGCTAGCAGGGAGGTTGTTCCGCGAGCGAACTAACACACTATTACTATGGCTAGCCGTTTGAGATATTTTACGAGGATGAATCCTCCTACGTTTTTATGATCTAAGATTAATGAAGGCCCCAAGACTTCCTTTATGAGGTTTACAATATTTTTTTGCTAAAGGGGAGAGTACTACTGAGAATGGTGAGCTTGCTATATATCAACTTAAAGATGTGGTTCAGACATGGTACAATCAGTGGAAGGATTATAGGGCTTTTGGAGGTGGTCCAATGACTTGGGAGATCTTCAAAAAAGACCTTCTTGACAAATTATTTTCAAGGGAACAAAGGGAAGCTAAAGTAGAGAAGTTCATCAACCTTCGTCAAGGAAGTATGAGTCTTAAGAAATACTCCTTAAAAAATTCATTAATTTGTCCGAATATGATTCCTCTATGGTTTCGAATGATAGGGATGAGATGAGTCATTTTGTATTGGGCTGTTCTAAGAGCTTGAAGAAGAATGTCGTGTTAACATGCTTCTTGATAATATGGATCTTTCTAGATTGATGGTTCATGCTCAACAAGTTAAGTAAAGTTGTCTAAGGAAGAGGAATAGGGAAGCTAAGAAGGCAAAATCTTTTGAAAGTGGTTTTTCTAAGAATAGGCTTCATGTTCAAGACAAACCTATGTTTTAGAAGAGGTTTTCAAACCAGGTCCCTTCATATTTATCCAAGAATCACAATTATAGAGGTTCTAATACTAAACCTCAAAAGAGGAGTAATGTTGATCCAATAAGAGAAAGACCAACTTGTGGTATGTGTGGTAAGAAACGTTTGGGTGAATGCCTTGTTGGAACTAATAGTTGTTATGGTTGTGGCAAAGGTGTCCATGTGGTGAAAGATTTTCCTAATGTGAGATGTCAATGTTGGGGCATAGCAAAACTCAACCAAGCGGTCCTAGTTGTAAAGATCCAAAAAAGAACCATTTCTATGCACTCAAGGCTAGTGGTGAACAAGAAAGCACTCCCGACGTTGTGACGGGTATGTTACAAGTTTTTTCTGTTATTTATTATGCTATGTTTGACCCAAGTTCTACCCTTTGTTTTGTTATACCGTTGGTAGATAGGAAGTTTGATATACTTCCCAATGTTTCATTGAACCCTTTTTGGTTTCTATCCCAATGTGTGACTCTGTCGTTGGAAAAAGAATCTATAGGAAATTTCCTGTGATTATGCCCAATAGAGTTACTCTTGTTAATTCAATAGAACTGGACATGTTTCATTTCGACATTGTTTTGGGAATTGATTGGCATGATGATTGTTTTTCTTCCATAGATTGTAAAACAAGGGTAGTGAAGTTCCAATTCCATAATGAACTCTGTTAAGAGTGGAAGTACGATAATTTTATGCCAATGGGTCAAATAATTCATTGTTTAATGTCTTGGAAGATGATATCCAAGTGTTGTTTATACCATGTGGTGAGGGTTAAAGACCTAGAATGTGAAACTTCTTCTATTGAGTCAATCTTTGTAGTGAGAGAATTCCAAGAAGTTTTTCCTAATGACCTTCCACAAGTTCTTCCCAAATGGGAAATTGCCTTTGGCATTGATATATTAATGGATACAAATCTCATTTCAATTCCTCCATATAGGATGGCTCCAGCTGAATCGAAAGAGTTGAAGCTCCAACTCAAACATTTACTAGAGAAGGGTTTCATTTAAACTAGTATTTCTCCATGGGGTTCTCCGTTATGTTTGTTAAGAAAAAAGATGGGTCTTTTAGAGTGTGAATTGACTGTGTCCAATTCAATTAGGTCATCATAAAGAAAAAGTATCGTCTCCCTAGGATTGATGATCTATTTGATCAACTCAAAGGTTCTAGACACTTTTCTAAAATTCACTTAAGTTCGGGATATGACTAAGTTTGGTGAGAGGTGAAGATGTTCCCAAAATATCTTTCCAAACTAGATATGGTCACTATGAATTTCAAGTTATGTCTTTTGGGTTAATTAATGCCCCGGTTGAGTTTATGGACCAAATGAATTTATGGAGCTAATGAATAGAGTTTTTTGATATTACCTTGACTCATTTGTGACTGCGTTCATTGATGATTTTTTAATATACTCTAAGAATGAAGATGAGCATTAGAGTCATTTGAGGTTTGTCTAGCAAGTCCTCAAAGAACACCAACTTTATTCCAAATATAGCAAGTGTTAATTTTGGTTGACGTCAGTTGTTTTCCTTGGCATATTATCTCTGGTGATGGTGTAGAGGTTGATCAGCAGAAGATTAATATGGTAAGAAATTAGCCTAGACCTTTTACTCCCATAGACATAAGAAGTTTCTTGGGTCTAGCCAGATATTATAGAAGGTTTGTTGATGATTTTTTTTCTATTGATTCTCCTTTGACAGTATTGACCCAAAAGAAGGTGAAGTTTGAACGGTCGGAAGCTTGTGAGAAAGGTTATCAAGAATTGAAAGATAAGCTTACCTCCGCTCAGTTGTTGACCTTACCGGAAGGTAATCAAGGCTTTGTATTGTATTGTTCTTCCTCCCGAGTGGGCTTGGGATGTGTCGTTATGTTGCATGGTAAGGTTATAACTTCTGCTTCTAGGAAACTCAAAGTTCACGAGAAGAATTATCCAACTCATGACCTTGAGTTAGCTGCTGTAGTTTTTGCCTTGAAAATATGGAGACATTATTTGTATAGTAAGCATGTTAATTTGTTTACTGATCATAAAAATCCTCAATATGTGTTTACCCAAAAGGATTTAAATCTTCGACAACAAAGATGGTTAGAATTGTTGAAGGATTACGACATGAGTGTCCTTTACAACCCTTCCAAGGCCAATGTGGTTGCGGATGCTTTGAGCCATATGATTATGGGTAGTGTGTCTTATGTGGAAGAAGAGAAGAAAGGACTTGTGAAAAATGTTCATAGGTTGGATCTATTAGGTGTGCGGTTAGAATATTCTGTAAATGGTGGTTTATGGTCGATCATTACTCCTACTCATCTTTAGTGGTTAATGTGGAATATAAGCAACAAATTTATACTCTATTGATGGAGTTGAAGTTATCGGTACTTGGTAAGCTCAATGAGTAATTCTCCCAAGGGGAGGATGGTGTTCTTAGGTACCAAGGGAAATTATGTGTACCCGAGGTTGAGGATTTGAGCAATCGAATTCTACAAAAATATCATGGTTCTTGCTATTCTATACATATGGGTGCCATCAAAATGCATCATGACCTTAGAGAGGTCTATTGGTGGGATGGTTTAAAGAGGGAAATTGCAAAGTTTGTTGTTAAGTGTCAAAACTTCCAACAAGTTAAAGCTGAGCATCTTAAATAGGGTGGTTTAACCTAAATCACCAATGTTCCTACATGGGAGTGGGAATCCATCAATATGGACTTTGTCATTGGGCTGCTTCGAACCCGGAAGCGAAATAATTCGATATGGGTTATTGTGGATTGCTTGAAAAAAATGCCACTTTATTCTTGGTAAGTCTACTTATACAACAGAAGATCATGCAAGAATTTATATTAATAAGATTGTGAGCCTTCATTTGATTCCTTTGTCAATCATTTCGGATAGAGGTGCCCAATCCACTTCTCATTTTTGGAAGGCTTTTCGAAAAGGTTGAGGTACTCAAGTGAAACTTAGCACCGGTTTTTATCCTCAGACGGATGGTCAAACAGAGAGTTCCATTCAAACCCTTGACCAAATGTTAAGAGCTTGTGTCATTGATTTCAAGGGATGTTTGGATGATCACTTACCCTTGATTGAGTTATCTTACAACAATAGCTATCATTCGAGCTTCTCCATGGCACATTTTGAAGCTCTTTATGGTAGAAGATGTAGGTATCCAGTTTGATTGTTCGAGGTTGGTGAGTCCTTACTCTTGGTCTGGAGATTTTATATGAGGCTACTGAGAAAGTTTGAATCATAAGATATATATTGAAGACATCCTATAGTCGGTAAAACTCATATGCCGACAATAGAAAAAGAGACCTTGAGTTTGAAATAGGTGATCATGTCTACTTGAACATCTCACCTATGAATGGGGTGATGAGGTTTGGTAATAATGGGAAGTTAAGTCCACGGTATGTTGATACCTATAAGTTTTTAGAACAAATTGGTAAGGTTGCCTATGAGTTGATACTACCTAGTGAACTAGCTTCAGTTCATCCGGTGTTTCATGTTTCTTTGCTCAAAAATGCATAGGCAACCCGGTACCTATTCTTCCTATTGAAGGTTTTGGAGTGGATGAGAACCTTTCTTACGAAGACATTCCGGTTGAAATACTAGATCGCCAAGTCTAAAAGTTTAGAAACAAGGAGGTTGCCTCTATAAAAGTTCTATGGAGGAACCATCTTGTTGAGGGTCCAACATGGGAGGCTGAAGCTGACATGAAGTCCCGCTACGCATGTTTTTACTCCTTGAGGTTAGATATTCCACTTAGTAAAGAAAATAATGAAAAAATATCAAGAAATTAACTTGTTTTCTAAATAGGTGCATGTTATGGAAAAGTAATACCAATTTGAAATAATAGAAAACTTTCATAATCTATTCTTGAACTTATGTGAAATATGTATGCATGTGTCTTCTTGAGATTTTGATGTCTCGTTGTTGTTTTGACAAGAATGATAGCATGGTCACTATTGATGTATTTTGAGCTCATGATAATGCTTAGAAGGAAATTTCTCTCTATGAGTTATGAAATTTTAAGCTCTTATATGTTGTGCATCATGAATTGACTGCTAAGTGTAATATTATAGTATGTGTTGAAACGATTTGTGATATACTCCTATGATCTAAGAATAATTATGATTTTATGTTGTTGTTGTTTGGCCTGCTAGTATAAAGTCTATTCCTATTCTCCAAAAGATTTTATTGTCATTCGGGGATGAATGTTCCTAAGGGGGGGATAATGTAACACTCTTGAATTGACATGACTTAAACTAGAGCTTAATCAATTACATAATGTTTAAAATGATATTTCCTGACTTATGTTAATCTAATAAGTTCATTTAAAAAAATTAAGAGCCAAAATAACAAATAAAGACCTTGACGTTCGAAAACTAGCTAATTCAAACTAGTTGACGTCCCTATGTTTAGTGAAGGTTTTGAGTTGTCAAATGAAGTACAAAACTTGTAAAGAGACCTTGATTAGGTATTATATAGTACAAAGGGTCCAAATGTCCGGTAACGACATCCCAAGATCCACCCAAAGGGTCCTTGGTGAGGACCCCATAGTGGGTAGGCAGGCTGTCAAAGCAGTCTGGGCGAACAAGATTTGGCATAGGATGTGCGAAGCGAGGCTGACACGCAGGCTACTGCATCAAGAATTGAGAGACCGCCCCGCGACTCTAGGTTGACATGCACTTCACTGCTTCAACCAAAAATTTCAGAAAAATGATAAGATTTGGCCCCGCGACGCATAACAACTTCCCAGAATCATTGAAGTCATATTTTTGGTAATTTAACTTCATAAGAAGACCCATTTAAGACGAGGGTCTTTTGGATAATTAAAAGGACGGCGATATATGGATATTAGTTCAGTTTTAGACCACTTTTACAAGTTCCATATCAGAAAAAACAAGTTTTCTCTCATCTCTCTCAAGAATGCTCTCTTTTCCAAACCCTTCGAAGAATAACAAGAGATTAAGGAAGAAGACGAAAACTTCATGCTTTTCAGACAAAATTATCGTGGATTCTTCATCTATAAGGTGTGGGGTTTCACTCTTGTGATTCCTTTCCCCAAGAGGTCCTTCCAAAGATATGTTTTCAAGAAATTCAACTCAAGGGTTTTACTCTACGAAACGTATTTTCTTGCTAACTCTAGATTCATGATTTTTGATGAAAAAGTAATTGTTTTGTACGGTTAATTTCGCACGAATTGTTTTAGTATTTGGTTAGTAATGTTTTAATCTCGTGTGCTACATGATCTTATTTAGATGATGGTTACATATGGTTGTTTCTACTACTAGATGATATGTAACATAGGTATTGGATCTAAGACTAGAATGACTATTAAATGACCCTTTACCTTATCATAGATTATGAATTTGTCTTGTATATGCTTTGAAGAGTTTTTACTGACTATGCTATTGATTATTTCACTAAGTTAGTGTTATGATTATTGAAAATTGGAAGTAATTTCTTGAATAAGGCACTTGGAAGGTAGAGGTAAGCCTTCTAAAGTTTTTATTACTCTATGATGTTTATGTTAGCCTATGAATGATGATAATATGATAATGAAGTATGCATGATGTTTCTACGAATATATGTTGGGATATCCACATGCTAAATCTAAGATCATGATAAGAATACAAAAATGCAAGTTTATGATATCCTCTTGTATGATTTTCAAAAGGTGATTATGTTATGCTAATCTCACATACGAAAGGTTATTATGAAAGAAATTGTCATCTAATCCTAAAGAGATCGTGATCATGTTTATACAAGGAGTTAATATCCTATATCCTATGATATGTTTGTGATAAAAGACAACTTAAAGGTTATTCATGATAGGGACTTAAGATAAGCAACAATGAACTAGATATGATAGGTGTCCCTTCCCTAGTTGGAATGTAGGTTTACAATGACTCTCATGAGAGAAAGGCTGCCATGTAAAGTGGAACTATGGATCTCTAATACATCTCCTAGTTTTTGAACTATGTCGCCATCATAGGATACTAGCTAGTGGATCCACCTAGAAAGCTATCTCATGTTACGTTCTACTTTGGACGGTAGACCACCTTCTTTCGGTGTGGGGTTTTATGACACCAGAATCCATGTTTAGCTCACATGGTCTATTTCAATTAAGGTGTATATTCCCTCATGAAGACAAGTAAATGAACATCTACTAGGGTAAATCGAAGAGATTATTTAGTATAGGTAGGGGTATGGGATTTCACTAGACATTGCACAAGTTGACTCTAAGGGAAGTCCAATGAGATTGTTCCTATCTAGTATGATAACATGAAAGGTATGATGATTATATTACATGTTATTACTCTTATAATAAGTTGGTTCCGTTAATAACATCTTATTGGTCTATATTGCTTTATGAGGTAATGACTACTTATATTACAAGTTATATAAATCAAAGCTTTACTATGGTCTCCTATCTTATCTACTTTGTTTTGTGGGTTTATGGGCCTTCACATGACCATTTCCCTTGTAGGTTGACGATGGGATCTTTGGTATACGTTTTGTATGTTACATTTATAAAATATATTGGACATGAAATGTTGACATGACTCTATGATGATATGTCTTTGATTATGATCATGTTGTATGTTTTTGAAATTGTTAACTTGTATATGTTCTAACGTATGTGCATTGAAGACATTTTCACTACTTACCATGTTTTCCAACAAAATGATAAATGATCCTTTTTCATGCATGTCCTTAATGTTATTTGCATATATCCATAATAAGTACATGTGGTGTACTAACCCGATTAATTTATATTACTACAAATGTAGGGTCTGACCATTGAAGATTAAGAAGGTCGATTGAAGAAGCTAGGAACTCTTTCTCTAAGTGTAGGTAGGTCCTCATGTTCGGGGATGCTGTCTTTTCATTATTCTAGCTTATAAAGACATTAGTAGATTTTAAGAATATTCTATTTTGATTTATGTTCGTTGGATTCTTTTGTAATAAGGACTATATTGCATAATTACTATTTATTGGCTAGGTCCAAATTTGTACTCTTAGATGGTTTTAATATATGTGAGACAAGTTTTTAAAATATCGTATGTGATTATGAAAGTTAAGTATGAGGTCTAAGTATACTTCAAATAGAAGGTAAAATTTTAAAATTTTCCATTATTTTTACTGATCACATGTTATGACGAATGCTAAGGGCTTGTCTGAGTCCTCTTAGAGGACGACGACGCTGGTTGCATCTCGGGTATGCTTTCCGGCTGTGACATTGATGACATACCAAATGGCCTTCGAGAATGCAATCCAAATATTTCTTCACTTCAACAATGACCTACTTGCCATAACCTACACTTAGTGGAAAAATAGAAGAAATATGCGTTATAAAATGTACTACGTAGGCGTTTGTCCATGCGATACCATATTATATGGTATCTGGAGATGGAAGCGTTTGGACATACAATTTCAGATTCCATATCATGAGATGTGATTCCATATTCTCCAAGAAATATGATATGAAATTACATGGTGATTCCATATCATGATTTCTGATATTTTAATACAAAAATTGATCCACAAGTTTATATATTGTTAAAACAATCACACATTTATATCTACTAGCCATTTATTTCATATTTAAATAAAATATATAATCACATCATCACTTTTAGAAATATATTATTCTCACCCACATAAAATATGTTATTCTCACCAACCTATAGTCACTTTAACTCACACCAACCTATTGTTAAAGTGATGAAATGTTTATCATCCATAAAAATGAAAATATAGTTCCGAATGATATTGACCAACAAATCGATCAAGTTAACAATGTTGATTCGTATTTTCAGTCACATAATCGGGAAATGCAAGTTCAACTTGACGAAATCATTTTTACTATGTGGGAGTATTATATTAAAAGTTAGTACACTATAATTTATGTTTAATTTTTTTATTAAATTCAAGCAAGATGAAACAATTACTTAAGTGGAGAAAAAATACCTTTGTAATAATGTATTAGATTTTATAATTTTTTATTTGATAAGAGTGAATAAACAATTGGGAATATTTGAATAATTTTACAGCCTAAGAGATTTTTATGTTAAAAAAATATAAAACACAAAAATTCCATATCGCATTTCCAAACAAAACGTCTATTTCATCTTATGATTTCATATCACGATACCATATCGCATGACCAAAGGGGCCCTAAGTATGGAAACTATGTAATTAAAACCATTAAAACATGCACAAAGGGACCTTTAGTTGAAAACACGTTGTTTGAAGTTTAAATAAAAAATGCACATCGAAGGAATACACAATCAATCCATACCATATGATACAGAGACATTCATGATCATATGTAACATTATACAAAGCTTTCGTTCATACCTTACATGCTTGAGTTCATTTAACGTTACATCATATGACACCACCCACAACCCCCTGTTAAGCTCACTTGTTAAATGTAAATATTAAGTGCCATACCCTATACTAAAAAAACCATCAAGAAGTCATAAGCATAGGCACATACTTCATTATTTAACATAATAAGTAAAACCAACCATCACATCATTCCTAAGTAACAATGCATGAAGAACTCACACAACAACCCCTCTTAAGACCCACTTGTGCAATTGATAGGTAAAGTATCATACTCTCACCTACACAAGTAGCATATCTCAAGAAGCCCTAGCCAGTACCTATGTTGTTATCTTCATTCATATTTTAATCATTTGAGAAAACTTTTCATACCCTACATAGACTATGTGAGATACGTGGAATCCGGTGTCTACCTCCCACAACGAAAAGAGAGTTTCCTACTTGCCAAGGTAGGGCATACATTTGTGATATCATCTAGGTGGAGCCACTAGCTACAACCAATGTGGGCACATAGTTATGAGATCGGTGGATTGTCACTAGAAACTTTATACTCACTAATGTACGGGTTTCCATCATATGAGACATTATAGTGGGAACCTCCCATCCTTTGTCAAGGAACACATATCACTTTAATATCCACTATGTGCTAAGGACAATTCCCCTTTTTAGGTAATCATTAGTATTTACTTGTGCATTGTTTCATAATGAATACCTTAGGGAATTAATCCCTCATATATCATAGATCTCAATTGTTTAAAGATGAGAATGACCTTTCATAATAGAACAAACATAATGTGAGAATGTATCTTTCATATCATAGTCATATAGTGTTCATGAGAATTTCCTCCAACTCTATATAACAACACATCAATAATTATCTCACAACATTCATGGGCATATCATCGCATAACATACATAACAATACCACACCATACTTGATCGTTTAGGGTTATAGGGAAGAGGAAATCATAATTAAACTCCACAATACATAAATCAAGTAAGCACCCTTTCTACAGGTGGATCAATAATTCAATAATAACATACTCATAACCTTGAAAGCCCTCACGCATAGCCTTCGATTACCTTCAAGGCATAAGCCTAATTTAATGATATTCATTCATTAAATATGCTAAAATAATACTACTAAAATAAATAACATGGAAATATACTTTACTCTCATCATCAAATCATCATCTAAAACAAGCTAGGGTTAAGAATTAAAAAGAAGGAAGATTCACGGGTCTTGAGAGCATTTGGTAAAAACTGCATTCGCTACTTGAATTCATTCATAGACATCCATATGCAATCATAAATAATCAATATATTCCAATGAAAATATTTTTAGGAAGATACCCACGAAATTGAGTGAAAACCTAGAATTTCAAGAACTTTGAAATCCAATTTTAAAAGGACCTCTTAGGGAAAAGGATCCCAAGTGTGAAGAGATTTTACACCTTTGTAAATCCTTAGTAATATATAGGGAAATTTCATGTTATTGATGCCCTTGAAGATTGTTCTTCTTCTTGAACGGAGTTCTTAGAGGAGAGAGTTGAAGAGTGGAGTTGAGTTTTGATTTTGTGTTTATGAATTTAGTTAGAATTACTTAATGTCTTGGGGTTAGGGTATTGTAGGTGGTTTTAGAAAGGTAATTATTTAATTAACTATATCCTAAACGCTTAATTAAATAACTAAAACAAAGACCCTTAGTAAAAAAACTAAAACTAAATTATGACATCTTTTTTGGTCCAAGTTTAGAACCTCCTCAAAGACCCCTAGGGTGGTTCGTGGGGGCCGTACCTGGAAGTTTGGACTATAAACATGTTATTTTACATATTTAAAGTAGTTTATAAGATTTAGTCATCATATGACACTACAAAACCCCTTAATATACCAAAGAATACAAAAGTTCAATTTTACTCGTGTCCAGGCGTTATGGTCGTTTCTTGACGTTTATGCACTAACACTTCCAAACTATGTTAGTTACACTAGGTTAGGACTAGAAACATTGTTTCAACCCCTTTTTATGTTAATAGACATCTTGTAAGACTCCATCCTAGGTCATTATATTTCCAGGGTATTATAATCCGAAAGCCAAAACAATGTTTCACTAAAGGTATAACAACCCCAAAAAGGAAATTTACAACGAAAATTTATAGAAAATAAATCCTAAACAAAGAGAAAAATAAAGTGTGAGAAAATCCGATTCTAGAAAGTATCACCAACGAGTGGCCATCTATGACTCATCACAAAAAAGATGACTTGTTGGTGTTCGATTACTTAGTAGTTAGTCAAAATTTCAATGGGTTTCATCGATGGGCTTGAATTATGGTCTTTAAATCCATCGATGGACCTTCCTATTCAATCGTCGTTAATGGACGAGGACTTATCTTCTCTAAACGTATCAATGACTCATCATTGTACGACCTATCAGTCGCCTTCATTATTCAACACTTACTCTATTTCCTCAAAGTTTCACCAACTCCTTCTACCTACGGTTCGTAGGTGGGCTTATCTGTTACAAAAACCCTATGTTTTCAACACTTCGATTACCAACTTCTCCACAACCTATTTATTGCAAAATTATATCAAAACACCATCACATCTAATAAGAAAATGCCTAAGGCTCATGAAAAATTCTAATTTTAATGCATCAAAAATACCATAACTTCAAAGTACATCAACACCCTCAAACATTGGTTTGTCCTCAAGTGACATAAAAAACTTTAAACGACACTTATGTAGTAGAAACAAACAAATTCAAGCAATAACATGTCATTTTCTCAACGGTCACCCTTTTGATCTTTTTTCAGCACAATGCAAATCTTTTATTTAGAGTGAACAACTTAACTTCAAGCGGATCAATACATGAAATAGATATACCAATAGACACATTAACCTACACTAACAACAATCACCAAGATACCAACTCTTCAACAATGTAACTTGTTCCCTTATTGCAATGAAATCCTTTATTTCACATAGAATTTGACTTTTTTTGAGTTTGGTACACAATATATGCTCCCACTCAGAAGTGAATTAAAATACAATTTGTGCTCAATACTATAATCTTTCCCTTATTCTCTATGCTTTAACTTTCAAAACTATGTACTTAGGATCACTACATGACTTTCTTAGCTTTTAAATTAGGCTCAGGGTTAGGTGTGTAAATTTAAATTTGAAGTGACTTTTTGATATATGGAGAGTAACATCTATCAAATTCACTTCATCCGATTCTATGTGTAAATGGTCGTTAAGCTATATATTACCTAACAATTGAGTTGTGGTCGAATCTCACATGGAGTGGTACATGTTTAAATTCAATAAAGAAGTATGAGTATGATATAAGAAGATATACGAATTAGAGATTATCAAAAAAGACATGAAACAAATTAAAAAGGTGTTGACACAAATATAAAATGGGGGGTTTTAGTTTGCAATCATCAACTACAGTGCACTCAGAAACAATTTGAAAAAACAAAAGGGAGAGGAATTCTCTGGACGTGATCAATTATAGAAAAATTTCGGTAAATGCATAATTGGAACCACTAGTAAACTGCTAAAAATCAGTAAGTAGACTAGAATATAAGGTATATAGATCACTCCTCCACTCTATCGAGATCAATCAAGCTCAACCCAACACCTATAAATCATTAGTAGATAATATTAGTTCTAAAACCTCTCTCTCAAAAGTCTTGTCCAAACCCATAGACATCATTCATTGCATATATATGAAAAGTAGTGCGAAATTACAATTTCTCTTCAAAAACATAATGGGGAAGTCATTTCACAAAACGTCTAACATATGTCTCAAACAATCTATGACAACGTGAATCACAAGAGTTTTGGGTCACATACCATAAGAGTCTAACGTAATGAAAAACATAAAGACAACATAGTGTTGTTAGTCCTCGGATGCTATGAGGACTCACCAAGTCTTAACTTCTTGGAAACCTTGGATGTCTATCCTTCAAGCAAACTCAATCTTCCCAATACCCTGCATGAACAACAAGTAGGTACTATACATTAGTACGATTAATACAAAGTACGGAAACATCATACTAACATAAGATATCTCAAAGGGTTAGTCAACAATAGACATAATCATAACAGATAAAGACATAAGCATAACATGACAATCATAAGCATATTAAAGCATCCAAAAACATATAATGGTTCATTCTTAACTCATTGTCTTTCTTACTATTACGAACTATCTCACAAGCCACCTCTTAGTATCGTTGTGCATGGCTAAGGTATCATTGAATGCTACTAACAAAGTAAGTACCTCTCTTTGGTAATACTTGATCATAGTTCACTTTAATAATTAACACTTAAGTTTATCATAACATATAATCACTATGCCCCTAGGACATCTCAAAACACACTAGTGCAATGCATGTTAAGCATCCCATTGTACCTCATACACTGAGCATATATTGAATTCACCCAAACTTGTTCATGTCATGTTACGAGTAATCTAATAGACCTACTTTATATTGACTAGGAACTTTCATCTTAAGTCAATAATGCCATGTAATGAAACCCTAGTCACTATCAAAGCTAAATATACCACGCAATGATTTGAATGAAATCCTAATGATCCTTTCTCTTATTCTAATTTATGATTTAGTCTTGTTTATGAGTTAAAGAGTTAGTATTGATTATGATATTAAGTATTTCACTATGTTCTTGGATGGTTGTTGTATATTGAACATAAGTTCTTGAATAAGTATCTTGGAAGGAAGAGGTAATTCTTCTAAAGTCGAGATTTCTCTGTGATGTTTATGTTAGCCTATAAATGATATTACATTGCTAATGAAGTATGTATGATGATTATATGCGTATATGTTGGGATTTAAATATGTTAAGTTGTGATATAATAATAAGAATAGGATAAATGCAAGTTTATGATATTCTCTTGTATACTTTACACAAGATGATTTATGATATGTTAATCTCACAAACGAAGGGTTATGATGAAAGGAAATTCTCATCTATTCCTAAAGATCTTATGATCATGTTTATACAAGTATTTAATCTCATATGACTGAAAATAAGATTTAGTAATAATTGATGACTTATAGTTTAATCAAAAAGGGACTTAAGTTTAGCATCGATGGACTAGATATGAGAGGTGTCCCTTCCATAGTTAGAAGGTAGGTCACAATGAATCTCATGATATAAAGACTGCCTTGTAATATGGAAATATGGGTCTCTAATACATCTCCTAGTTCTTGAACTATGTTTCCACCATAGGATACTAGCTAGTGGATCCACTTAGAAAGCAATGTCATGTTTGGTTCTACTTTTGCCGTAAACCACCATCATTCGGCGTGGGATTTTATGACACCAAATTCCATGTTTAGATCACACGGTATAATGTCTGTTAAGGTGAATGTTTCCTCATATAAAACTTCTTTAGACCAACCTAATCCAATATAACTTGTCTTGCAACCTTTTCTGTTAAGCTCTACATACTATCGTAATAGACCTACAATCATGGAAATAATCTCATCATACTATCTAAGTTAACTAAGGAAGGATACAACCATCTAGCCAACATGCGATCAATTATGTAGATGCAAGCTAATCAATGGGAGCATGAATCCTCAACTCTAAGCTACCATGAGAAACATATCTCAAGCTACACTATGAAATACATCTTACATGTAATTAATTCTACCATGAAATGCATCTTGCATGCAAGTCAAGCTACTATTAGGAGAGTATATGCCTTTCCCCTAAAGCTACTATGAAATGGATTTGGCCAAACCAAGTTAAGCTACTATTAAGTTCCTCACCTCAAGCTACCATGAGAAATATAACCCAAGCTTTCATGGGATTCAATATCTCAAGCTACCATAATTATTCAACTCAAGCCTCCTTGAGATTCACTATCTCAAGATACCGTTGAGATCCATATCAAGCTATCATGAGTACCTAATATCAAGATACCATGTCCTTGGTGTAGTCCTACAAAGTTTAATACACAAGAAGTGTTCATACAACTCACTTCAATGCTAAACATCCATACATTTATTTATATTAGGTTCTTAAATCATCCTAGGGTTCCTCTATGTGAAAACTTGCTTCTCCTAATCATGTTCATGTCAAGGTGTAGAAGAGAAAGGAAACATCATCACAATAATCTTCATCAAGACTTTACCCCCAAAGCCCTAACAATAATGGCCATAAGCATTACAATCGGTTACCACATTTAGTACATCATGATTCATTATCAAATTCATGTTAATCTATTCAATTAGATCATTAGAAGGCAATTCTAGTCATACATGATCACATAAGTTCAATTCAGACTTCCTAGGATAAGATAATCCTTCAATTATACCTAGTACAATTCATATCTAGGTGATTCAATATGATCAAATAGTACAAAATACAATTGAATTAAGAAGATCAATATAAAACCTTCATCTAGGCATTAATGTTCTAAGATCACCATGATCACCTTCAACATCAAGTACTATAATTTACTATGAAAACTTCACGAAAACATTTTATAATCATCATATAAACATAATTGAATGTTACCCACTAGTTGGGAGCACAATCAAGCCTTACCCACAATGTAATAACAATCCTCTCTAGATTGGGGTTCTTTGGATTCACAATTGAAGGAAAGTAGAGGGAATTGATGGATGGAAGAACTAATGAATTAATAAGTTTAACATACCTCATATTAGAGCCTTAAACTCACCTTTATTCATCGATTGATTGTCCTAAAACACTGTTGCAATTTCTCTTCTTCTTCAATGGAGATTTTGGAGAACTTTGGGAGAGAAAGGTTTTGATTTGTTCTTTCTTATTGGGTATTGGGGTTTTGATTTAAGAAAAGGGTGAAATAAGTCCTAAAAGATGTTTCTAACCGTAACCAAAATTACCCAATTACCGCACATCAATTTGACCCTTTAAGACATGTCAATCTCTAGTTAAATTTTTGGAATTTTTGTCGGGAAACAAGTCCGCGACGCAGAGCAGCTCCAGCATGATTTTGGAAAATAACGTCTGGGATTGTGGATTCCTCCTTGTGCGTACGATGCAGACCCACAATTTGACCCTCAATGGCCCAGATCCGCAACGCATACACATTCCCACCAAGAACAAAAGTTGCTGCATTGGGCAACTTGCTCGCCCAAGGTTTGGGTCCTCCTCAAGGACCTCTACGGCGATCCTTGGGAAGTCGTGCCTAGACATTTCCACCCTAAATCTGATCTTATATATGTTAGAAATATTCCCTATCCATTTGAGCTCCAAACACTACCTAAAAACTCATGAGGCATACAAAGGCACGGGAGCACGTTTTTAAAGCTAACTTTTAAACGTCACAAGACGTTCTTGGACGTTTCACCTCCAAACTCTATAAAACCTTACACACTGCCTCTAAAATCTGATATTTGACCATTTAAGTACCTCATAAGATCATGGCAACACATGTTAGGCTCTATTTGGACCAAATTATTTTTCTTGTCCTTACAATATCTCCCACTTGGGAAACATTTGTCCTAGAATGATACCTTGCTAACCAGTTCTTTAAAGGACCTACTCTAGACTAGAAGCACATCTTATATTCATTATACCTGAATTCACATACCCAAATCAAGGAAATTATTCAATTTGAAGCCCAAAATATCTACAAATAATCATATAAAGACCTCATAAAAAGGACCCATTATCCCCAACTTGGGAATAACCTACACGTGTATTTCTAACATCAATTCCTCACCTTAAGGAAATTTCAAGTCAACAAATCAAATCAAAATCATAAGAAATTCTAAAATTTTCTTAATTAAATAATGAAGGACATATCGAAAAAGGACATGAGGAGATCACTCTCTATATCACCCTTGGTTTTAAGAGCAAAAAACCCAACCTCGGCATTAGGAACACCTTCCTCACTATAAGCAGCAACTTTCTTGGTTCCTTCACACTAGCCTTTTCCTTAGGTCAATCCCTCATCATGTAGACACTCTCACCACATTTATAGAAACCATTTATGTCAGCCAAACACCTACCCTATGATTCTTACCACACATAGGCAAGCAGGTCGGGAATACTCATCCTTCCCTTCAGGTCTAAGGTTAGACACCCTTTCATCCCCATAATTATAAGCACTAGAATGACCTTTTTGTATAAAACTTTTGTCGATTATTAGAACGGCCATGTCCATCGGTCCACTCCTTGTCCATCCTAATCTTCTTTTTCTCCTTCCTAATTTTGGAATCTTATATTTGTTGAGGAAACACCATAAGTAGGGAGATATCCATGTCATCAACAAGCATTTCCGTAGTACACTCTTCTTGTACTAGTTCGGACACCTCCGTCATGAACTTATTCATCAAGTCTCTAGGGTGTTCTACCAAACTTGGAGCATACTTAGAGAAAAGAGTGACACAAAAGCATAATCCTTAACACTCACATCACCTAGCTTGAGGTATACAAATTCTCTCAAATTAGCCTCCCTCAATTCCCTAGAAAAGAACCTATCAAGGAAAGCCTACTTAAAGTTCTCCCAATCAATAGATACCTCTCCTATTGGTCTAGTATCATTTCATTGCTCATACCAAAGTTGGGAAACATCTTTCAATTGTTATTCAACCAACTCCACCGTTTCAATGAAAGACACTAAAATGATTGCAATCACCTTATGCACCTCATCAATAAACACATTTAGATCTTCCTCAACTATGGAGCCATAGAAATCCGATGGATTCATTCTCAAGATATTCTTTAATATAGTAGCACTCATTCCTCGTATAGGATTTTCCGGATCCACATATCCTATATAAGATTGGGTTGTTAAGGCTTGAGACAAAAAATTCATAGAAGCCATAAATTCCTCCAACATAGCATTCCCTATTGGAGGGTCATTAGGAACTTGAGGAGGAACTTGCTCTTGCACTTGGAGAGGAATCTCTTTCTCACCACCCCCATCTCCTTTCCTTCTTGAATTAGCCCTAGTGTTAACCACAACCTACAAAATCATAGGCAAGCAATACAAAAGGGCCTACTAAAGCCATCCTCAATGGCACGACTTGAAAAATGAAGAAGTGGAACTTTTCGATGAATCCCATAGGCTTCTACTCATAGGTGTGTCACGACTCACACAGATGAATAATATTATACTTGACATAGTAATTGATAATTCCTAAGACCATTTCCTAACGTTATTCTTTGATATAAATTTGTAACGACCCGCATGTACACTCTAGAGTTAGGGCATCTTTGGGTCGAACACAACGTACTTGATCTCTCGGAGGTCTTGTACAAGATCTTAGACATCATTCATTACATATATACGAAAATCAGTGTGGAAATAAAACTTTTTCTTCAAAAAACATAATGTGGAAGTCATTTCATAAAATATCAAACATAAGTCTCAAAACAATCTATGACAACATGAATAACAAGAGTCTTGTGTAATAGCCCATAAAAGTCTAACATAATGAAAAAACATAAATATAACATAGTAGTGGTAGTCCTAGGATGCTATGAGGACTCACCAAGCATTCACTTTTTGGAAACCTTTGAACTCTACCCATCACGAAAACTCAATCTTCTCAAGACTCTATATGGACAACATGTAGGCAATAATCGTTAGTGCGATTAGAACTAAGTAAGGGAACATCATACCAAACATAAGATATCTCAAAGGGTTAGTCAATAATAAACATAATCATAAGAGATAAATATATAAGCATAACATCATTATCATAATCATTTTAAAGAATCCAAAACATATAAGAGTCCATTCTTAACTCATTGTCTTCCTTACTATTATGAACTATCTCACAATCCACCTCCAAGTATCCTTGTGCAAGGTTAATGTTGCATCCCATACTACTACCAAAGCTAAGTAGCTCTCTTTAGTAATATTTGGTCATAGTTCACTTTCATAATTAAGACCTTAGTCATCAAAACATATGAGCACTATGCCCCTCGGACATATCAAATCATACTTGTGCAATGCATGTGAAGCATCCTATAATACCTCACACACTATGCATATCTTGAATTCACCCTAAGTTGTTCATGTCATTTTAGGAGTCATATAATAGAACTACTTCATATTGACTAGGATATATCATCTTATGTATATCATGTGATGGAATGCAACCCTAGTCACTATCCAAGCTAAACATTCATCATGTAGGGGTCAAGTCATAGGTAGCTTCAAGTCATACTTGTGCAATGTATAATGACAACCCATACTACCATCCATACTAAGTACTGTAATAGATAAACCTAATACAAGCTAACTTGTCTTGCAACCTTGTCTATTAAGCTCATTATACTATCATAATAGGCCTAATATCATGGAAAGAATCTCATCAAATTATCCAAGCTAACTAAGGAAGGATATAACCATCGTAGACACCATGCAACAATCATATAGATGCAAGCTAATCATAGGAGAGCTTGAATTCTCAACCCTAAGCTATCATGATAAAAATACCTCAAGCTATTCCATGAAATACACCTTACATGTAATTCAAGCTACCAAGAAATGCATCTTGCATGAATGTCAAGCTACCATTAAGAGAGTATAGGCCTTTCCCCTAAGGCTATCATGAAATTGTTTTGGCCAAACCAAGTCAAGCTACCATGAAGTTCCTAACCTCAAGATACAATAATAAATCTAACCAAAGATTTCATGAGATCCAACATCTCAAGCTACCATGAGTATTTCAACTCAAGCCTCCTAGATATTCACTATCTCAAGTTACCCTTCAGATCTACCATCTCAAGCTATCATGAGTACATCAACTCAAGCTACCATGTCCTTGGTGTTGTCTTACCAAGTCTAAAACACAAGAAGTGATCATACAACTCACTGTAAATCTAATCTTAGTCCACCATACATTTATTCATGTCAGATTCTTAAGTCAACCTAGGGTTCCTCTATGTGAGAACTTGCTTCTCCTAATCATGTTCATGTGCAGGTGTAGAAGAGAAAGGAAACATCATCACAATCATCTTCATCAAGACCTTACCCCCAAATCCCTAACAGTAATAGCCATAAGCATAACAATCTATTACCATATTTTGTCCCTCATGATTATTTATCAATTTCAAGTTAAGATTGAATAAAAGGAAATTCTAGTCATACATGATCAAATAGGTTCAATTCAAACTTCCTAGATCAAGACCATC
This sequence comes from Solanum peruvianum, assembly GCA_027705065.1. NCBI lineage: Eukaryota > Viridiplantae > Streptophyta > Magnoliopsida > Solanales > Solanaceae > Solanum > Solanum peruvianum. Next base: position 43,073,956 of record JAKWJD010001755.1, read on the forward strand.
CTTAATTAATTTAACCTAGTTCAGTTCATGTATATGTGATTAAATTCTGATCAAATAGTATAGAATACAATTTAATTAAGAAGATCAACATAAAACCTTCATCTAGCCTCTAATGGCCTAAGATCACCATGAACATCAATTACTATAATTCACCGTTAAAACATCATGAAAACATCTTATAATAGTCATATAAACATAATTTAATGCTACCACTAGGTTGACATCATAATTAAGCCTTACTCACAATGCAGTCACAACTCTCTTTAGATTGGGGTTCTTTGGATTCACAATTAAAGGAAAGTATGGGGACTTCATGGATGGAAGAATCAATGAATGAATTAGATTCACATACCTTAGATAAGAGACTTAAAAAAAAGCTTGATTCCTTGAATTATTTGGCCTAAAAAACTTCTACAATTTATCTTCTTCTTCAATGGTGGTTTTGGGAGAATGCTCGGAGAGAAAGATTTTGATTTGTTATTTCTTATTGGGTATTGGGGTTTTGTCATGGGAATGGGGTTAAATTAGTCCTAAAAATTTTTCTAACCGTCCCCTAATTAATCAATTACCCCCACAGTAATTTTACCCTTTAAGACAAGTCAATCAAATTTAAAATTTTTGAAACTTTCGTCGGGACACATGTCTGTGACGCAGAGCTTCTCCTGGATGATTTTCAAAAATCAATTTGGGGACAGTGGATTCTGCCTTGTGCCGGAAATACAGAACAAGAATTTGACCCTCCATGGCCCAGGTCTGCGACAGGGACGCTCCCCAACTAACAACAAAAGCTTCTTCCTTGGGCAGCTTGCTAGCCCATGGTTTTGGTCTTCCTCAAGGACCTCTATGGCAGTCCTTGGGAAGTCGTGCCCCGACGTTTCCAACCTAAAAATTAACATATAAATGTTAGATATGTTCCTTATTAATTTGAGTGCCAAACACTACATAAAAACTCGTGAAACATACTAAGGCAAGCTAGCACATTTTCAAACGTCACTAGAGGTTTCACCTCCAAACTCTCTCAAAATTTACACACTGCCTCTAAACACTATATTTTACAATTTTAGGACCTCAAAAACTCATGGAATAATATTTTAGTCTATATATGACCTAATTCATTTTTGGTTCCTTATATTCCATTAGGGCTGGCACACTGGAACTTTAGGCAGTCAAAGTAGCCACTCAGTGACATGCCAAGGTCTCTCTGTGATCCTCACACTCGCCTTTCTTTACATATTTAATTTTTTTTGATTTTTTTGCATGCTAGACTTGTTTCTTGGCTTCTCATTCCATATACATGAAAATCAAGGTTTTAAGATCAATTTACGATACAAATTGAGCATTTGAGGACAATAAATCTATATAAACAAAACATCAATTGAGTTCCAATCTTAGACTCATCAATTTTCTCGCCCTCTTTATATTACATTAGATATTTTACCTCTTTTACAACTAATTCTGACACCATATTTCTTTCAGGTCTTCTCATAATGATTCATTTAAGTGCAAGATATGACTTTGACTTGACATTCTTACTTGTTTTATCCTTTCTTCATATTTTTATTAAAGGATTCCATTCTTTTTTTAAATTTTAAGTCACGAAATTCTCTACACTTTTGCATAGGACTCTTTTCATTCCCTTCTTTCTTATTTTCCTTCGTAATAGCCACTCTAGCCTAGGTGTTTTTTATGAGTTTAGGTGCATAATGTTCTAGGGGGGACTAAGGCTAAAATAAAGACAAACTTTTGAAGTAGCCACCCTCAACTGAGGAGTGTAACATGTCCAAAGAGGGACAATGGAACAGGGCAACAAAATAATTAACAATTTTGTTTACCTAGGGAAGGTGAGTTGGGTGTATTTAAAGAACTTCTATTCGTCAAGATTAAATATAAAGGTCAAAGGTAGCATTTATTTCATTTGGTTGGTTGTTTTTAGTACTTAATTAAAGTCATTATCAACAATAGTCTATGATTGTATTCCAATTTCCAATATAAATTATCTTTGCAAAAAGATGGGGCAAGTTCTAAATGGACATACATTATATGAATATACAAACAACCTCACAATAATTGCACCTTGTTTCACTATTAAATAATTAATGTATTTGGTTCATGGTATAACCTGTTTGTGTTATCTTATTGCTTTCAATCATGTCATCCAATGATTCTACACATTCAAATTATCAAGCACAATAATATAGCACAGATAAAAAAAATTGAGGGAAGTAACTTTTTCCATCATGCTTTCATTATAGTCTACTTCTACACTTATAATAACCTAAATAGGCCGATTTAGTAGAAATTAACAGTTCATCGGGGAAAATGAACACATTCAAGAAAATCCCTAGGACGAATTTTGAATTAGGTTATTCACACTTTACCCTACACTCACTACCCATTCACCCACCCCTATAAAATATATGGTTCATTGACCTCAATTACATAAAATGTAATGCATAGTGTGAGATAAATTTGTGGGGCATAAGCGCTGAAGACCCATCAAGAAACGGGTTGGTTCGGTTGAAATGAATCCATCGTATAATAATGAGTGACTCCCTTAGTAAAGCCATTAATTACAAAGGGAACACAAACACTTATGCTTCTCGAGGCATATACACCCGCAGTAAACCCCATCGATCTATGCTGCCGTAATTCCTCATATACTAATTAATGTTGCTGCACCTCCTAAACCTACTACGTCTATCTCTTTCTGGTCCGTCTCTCCTTATCTGTGTTAGTATTGGTCCCATAAGTACGTGTAAACTTTCAAGTTACACGAAGGGGGACAAGAGAAGGTGTTTTTTTCAAAGAGTGTATTTAGCGCCACATCACTTGCATCCTCATATGGTGAATCCTCATATGGTGTAGGCTCTTACGAAGCTACGTCTGGGGTGTCCAAGGAACCAATATTGTCCTAGAGTTGGGCCAACTTTGATTGAAAAGAAGATATATCAATAGTAGGCCTAGGTTGAGGAATGTCTGATATCATAAGCTCAAACAAATCAATCATCTAATGAACCACCTTGATCTTCACTTCAACTGCCTTCTCCATCCGTGCTTCCAACTCTTCAATAGATTTTCTCTTCCAAGGATTAATATGTTGCACTAGAGTGGCCCTCTAAGTCTTCATTCTCTTTACATGGAAAACCCATTAGGGGTAGGAGCACATGGTGTGCTCACAGCCTATCCATAGGAAGTGGAAGGGGGAGCATGCACATTTGATAACTATCAACTACTCTTCTTCTGATTCAAATTGTAGGATATCAGTAAAATGTATTAGCCTAGTGATGAGTATGATTCAACTAGTTACAATGTGATTCTAAGAGTTTACAAAAGATTAAAGCAACTCAAATTTCCTAGTTGTACTCACACAAACATATCCTTCATTAAAAGTAAGATTCAAGTCATGTATATTGATTACAACAGACATTCAAATGCACAAGAGAAAAAGAATCACATCCAAATTAACCAATCAAGAGACACGCTAATGATTCAAATCAAACATTCACTATTAAATCATTCACGGAGAAGTTTAAAAAAACAACAAAAAGACAAAATATATATAATAGCGAAACAAAAACAAAATACAACCAAGAGGATATGTATCAAGATACCTTCCCTGGTAGTGGCGCCATATTTGATAATACTGAGCTACACTTCCTTTGGTTCAAAGTGTAGGTGGTCACTACCAAATATCAACCCAACGCTGATTTGGGGCCGACCCCTTATGCAGTGATACAGTAAAGAATTTAAGTACAAAATGAAAGAAGTGTTCTAATGTGTTGTAGAAGTAAAATGCAACATAACATAAAATAAAACCAATGAGTTTCAATTATCAATATTAAAGGGGGAGGGAATTTTAGTAACCAATTGTAAACAAAAACAATTAACACATGATTTCAAAGATTATAGAGGACCTTAAGAATGTGAGAAATTGAATACTAATTTCACTTAATGTGTAATTATTAATTGCTTTAAAATTTTGAAACTTAATGAGTCGGATAGGTTGTAGTTACCATAGCCATTTCTCACTTAACTATAATGTTTAAAGCAAATTCATCCAAACATTGAAAATCTTAACAATATAAAGCAACCCAAATACCTAATTAAATCCAATTTCATAATCTAGGTTGTGAAGACGCTAATCAATAAAACTATAAATAATTCATTCTACTTTAAGCATCTTTCTCAAGAAAGCATAGATATCTAAGCTAGAAGCAAATCTGTATCCTCGGTTCATCAATAAAATCATGATAAACAATTGAAACTATTGCAAAGCAACATTGTATTTAGTAACTAACATTACCCATAAGCTAATTTATGTATTTGAATTCATAATGATACCCCTCAAGAAAGGACTTTTATCCGAACATAGCAAAAAGTAATAAATCTTTACCAAATAGATTTTCCATCCAAATTGTTTACAATCTGCAATGCTCAATGCCAAAATTTAGACTAGAATTCTAAAACCACATATCCAAGATGAATATCCTCTCCAAAAGTATTTAATAAAATGCAAAAATCTCTTTACACGGGGTAATACATTTTGTGCAAATTTATTTTCTGTTTTCAAAAAATGATTTATGCATTTTTTAAATACTTCCCAAAATATAAGCACGGAGTCCACTCTATGACATTAGCCGTGATCACCGAATGAATTGGAGATCTGCTGACTTGCATGTCTTCTCGCATTTTGTCCTTACTCATTTGTCTAATTTTTCTGAAATCTTTGGAGAGTTGGGTCGTGGTCATCATTTTATTTGCCGCATTACTGAAATTCTCTTATGTTCATTGACATATCTTGATCCATGGGCTGGTTTTTTGGAATGTCGGTGAGTTGGAAGTCTCTCCTAGGGCGTCACTGAGTGCATTTTGCGACCTCCAACCCTCTTTTCTTCAGTTTTTCCAACCTTTTGCTTCTTTTCACATCATAGTGTCCCTGTCTTGTTTTTAAGACTTCATTGTTGCATGTAATGAATTAAAATTAGTTGTAAGCACACAATATGTGTTGGCAAAAGTAATTCCTAGAGAAATAATCCCTAAAGGGGTTAAAATTCTTTAGTCATCAACACTGAGCTACACAGTAGTTGCAGAAATAGTATCCTCACCTGCCTGATTAACATCAATATCACTACCCAAAGATGGTAAGTCAATATACTCTTTAGAGGGTTCATTGGGTTAGACCGATATCATGTCATACATCTATAAATAGTCTTGGTCACCTCGATCAATCTATAACAACCCTACACCAGAACAATATCCTCTCAACAAAAATGAAAGATGAGATAGGGATATGCCTATGTGTTCATCATCTGAAAAGCCCTTCTCATGTATCTCAACTACTTTTATATGAGAGAAGTCAATATTATGCCTCCCACAACATAGCAATAATAATTGCATTGTCCTAAGTGACTATGTTGTCATTTAGTGTGGCGGGCAATCTAGCCCAGATAATTGACCACCACACCTTTTCGGCAAAATTCAAAGTCGCCTTCTTGATGGGATGCATCATTAAACAAACCCATTTAGTTCCCTTTCCCACATTAGAAATATGTCAATCCATCCAATGAAGCCAAATTTAGCGTTGATCAATATGATGCATAGAAGCCCTCTTCTGTATCACACCATCTAGTAGTCGTACTCACATGTATTAATAGGTTGAGCATGTGTCAGTCCATAAAATAAAATGAAAGACGGTGGTCTCTTATAAGTCAACGAGGATAGCCCACACCAAGGTAGTCAATAATAGGGGTTGATCTAGTGGCTAGCCTATGGTAGTGTGTACTCTGCACAGTGACTGCATAGGAAGCGTAGAACTCCCTCACTATCTCTAAGACTTACCTCTCCAGACTCTGTGTAATCCACTGACATTTGTGCCACTTGATCAACTCATAAATCTCTAGCACTATGTAGAAATTGTCTATAGGTACCCGTCTCTCCACAGTAATGTTTTGGGCCATCTTCTATTGTTCATTCATATAAAACCCATCAATGTATATATGGAACATCCTTAGACACACCATCTATTTATATTAGTGGATTGATTTATCAGTCCATATAGTACCATAAGGTTCTTGATCCTCACCAAAACTAGTAGCATCTGGAGGTGAGGTGATTCCCTATTTTTAACATTTAAGGTCTGGCCCTCTGCTTCGGCTAAAGGCATCACCATGTCTAGAGGAATCCTCGTCATCTGACACAATCATTATAGAATTTTGCCTCATGGTTCGAGGTTCCAAGGAGAGTCTTTCTAATTATCCTTGGTTCAAATTCCACCCCACTAGAATCTTCAATCAACCGATGTGATGGTGCCGTAGACTTGGACTTCATTTTTCTTTGATAAGTGTATGGCTTCTTTGGCACCATAATATCGCAGAAAGACTCGTTATTACTCAATTATAAAAAAAAAAAACCAGAAAAAAAGAAAAATAAATTACAAAACTTCAAAAAATTATGTAGCACTGTCTTTAGGAACCAACAGTTAGTACCTACGGGCTTTCAAAGCTTCCACGAACCGCAGGCCAGGATGTTACTTTTAGATCATAAATGTTTTGAATGATGGTCTAGAAAATAAAATTTTCTTTGAGAAAATAATAATTAAGAACGAAAAAGTATAGTAATAATCGTATTTACTGATTTAAAGTTAGAGTTTGCATTCTTGAAGATTCATTTGAATTTGTGTTCACAAATAAAAATTCATGGACTCTTGAGCTTGATCTTTAATTTTTCTTGACTTTTGCTTTAATTCAACGACTTTAATCTTGTTCTTGCATCTGATTGCCTTGATCCTGATCATTCCTGAACTGGAATGTTTGAATTCTTAAATTTGTAGGTTATAGAATAATTAATGGCGTTTGTGTAACGACTTTCTCGAGCATCTTGTCTATAATTTTCATTTCTTTTCTGAATTATTATGGCCCCTATTTATAGTTTATTATACATGAGTTGTGACTAGAAAAGATTCTCTTCGACCAATAAAATTTAAAAGTGACATAACATATGGGTTTTATGGAGCGGTCTTTTGATTCTTTACACATTTCATTATCCTATTGACTTCTTGTATGACTTGGCATGCCACGTCATTTTCCATGTACACCAAAACATATTAATCCATAGTTTATTTGTACTAATATATTTAATTTAATCCAAAACATCTTATTTGGAATTAAAGAATTAACCCAATTATATTAATCCATAGTTAATTTGTACTAATATATTTAATTTAATCCAAAACATCTTATAAATCAATATTTGATAAATTTTAAGCGATTACAAATGCCCCTACTTTAAGTCTTGTCGAGATTTTTATCTTTTAAAGACTAGACTTCAAATATTAACTACACGATAATTGAATGTTGTATTTTAAGACAATATTCCACAGAAATTAGAAAAATATATTTGGAGTAAACAATAAGACTTCAGTTCGGACTGCTTCACGTGGTCTATGGCACTTTTTAATACGTATGTACAATTAGAGTAGGATTTATTCTTCTTCCAATTAAATATTAAATGAACAACATTTGTATCTTTCGATTCTCGAAATGTTCAACATAAAGTACTAACTAAAGATGAATTGTAATTAAAATAGGAAATGAATTTCCCTTGCAAGTATACTACATGTCGAATTCTAACTAAAGAGGAATTATTACATAGGAAAATGATGTTTTCACCCCTACCTATTATCTACAAAAAGAGGCATGTATTCATTGTTTTTTTAATATCAACATCAACAATTATAAACTTTGGGTTTTTCATATTTTCAGAGATAGAATTGCATGCGCCAAGGTGTGTGCTTTTTTTGCTTTGTTCCTTTTCTTTTCTTTTCTTTTTGATTTTTGTTTGTAGTTAAATGGAACCAATATTTGTATTTTGTGGAGGCTACAAAATAGATAGATTCATCGAACTCGAAGAAACTTTCATTTTCAAGTATCTCACAAAAGGGTTGAGCTACCTTACAAAAAAAATTTATGAACCGTCGATAGAAACCGACATGGCTTGAAAACTTCTAATGCCTTAAGCCAAGATAGGAGGAGGAAACTTTAAAATAGCTTCGACTTTATCTTGATCAGCTTGTATGCCTCTTCCTAAAATTTTGTTCCATCATACAATACCTTCTTTAACCATGAAATGACATTTCTCCCAATTGAGAACAAGGTTGGTTTCAACACACCGTTTCAAAATTTTCCCAAGGTAGTCCACGCATGCGTCAAATGTATCTCCAACTACTGAAAAGTAATCCATTAAAATCTCCATTGAATCTTCTATCATATCAGAGAAATTAAAAAGCATATAATTTTGAAGAATCTCTAGTACGATACACAATTTGAAAGGTGTTCTATTGAAAGAAAATGTCCCATATGGACTGATCAGTCCTCAAATTGGACTCATGTAGGGACTTATATTAATGCAAATAGTTTCCTCGATTGTTTATTTTATCTCAATATCTTATTAAAACTCTTAAGTTTTAGTTATTTGAGGATTTGGTAGGAGCAAGGACACTTAGGCTCAAAAACAGAAGTAAAATGGAGGAAAAAAGTTGAACATTCAAAGGTGCACATCGCCAAACACACTTGGCTATTATCCATCTAGAGAAGCTCAACCTTTTGTTACATCACGTGAGCCTCTAAGAAAGTGGATAAAAAGGCGATAAAAAGGAGATGTCAACACATTGCCTATTATTTCTGCAAAATAAGAAGATTTTCGCCCATTAATCAAGAACACATGTACAAGGAAGGCAACGTGCAAGTAGTGATGAACTGAAAGAACAACGATTCACCGAATCACTTGGAGAATCACGACTAATTACGCTGAAAATATCCGCCAGCACAATTCTAAAGTCTATAAATATTGAACTTTTTTATTATTCAGATATATAAATTTAGAGAGGGAAACAATTACACTTGATAGTTTGTTCTGAAGTTTTCTCTCACGTTTTGAGAGGGTTTTTGTAGAATCTTGAAAAAAGAAGCTCTTCTTCAAATTTTGGAAGTGGATCTTCCCCATTTACCTTCCTATACTTATTTTATGGTTCAATGTCTTATACCTACTAGATTCTTGTATCATTTTTAGTATATTTGACTATTACTTGACGTGTGGCTAATACCCCCCCATTCTTGGAGTGTGATTTAGCAATTATGGTTTGAATAATTTGTTGGGTGTTGCTTGCATGAAGATTAGATTGCATTTGAATGATGATTTCACCAATTGGTTGTGGTTTAATCTAACGGGTTTGTAGTTGCGAATAAAAACCACCCATGTGTTTTCGACTTGCGAGAGAGAGAGGTGGTGAAACTAAGGCCACTAGACTGATCTTCTATGAAGTGGGTCGACATGAGGTTCATGCCGAGAGGGTAAGACCTAGTCCCATATCCAAGCATTCCCGTAGAAATAACGAGCGTGGATAAGGAGTAGGCTAGATAATTTAGACGAGTGGGTGTCCGAGAGTAACCCATTTGATATTGTTTTAACCCAAAGTACTCCCTAGGTGTAACCAGCGTCCTTGTCCTCAAAGAGGACTTAGACAAGCCCTTAATATACGTCATAGCACATCTCATAGATCAAAAATTGCAAAAATTTTAAAACTTTGTAGTGAAGTGTACTTAGACTTCTCGCATAATAAATTTGGAGATTACATTGAATTCTCACGTATGAAGTTTACATGGACTTCTCTTTTAGCATAAGATAACATATAAGAGTCTAAAGTCTCATCTCACATATAAACCATCTACAAAAGTTTGGACAGAGCCAATACAAGAATAATACACCATTATTGGCTTACATGAATTGTCTCAATAATAAAAGAAAGATTAAATATTTATAAACAGAAGAAACATCATTGCTAGAGTGGAAACTGGCAACATCCCTAAACAATAGGACTCGCTAATGACTTGGGAAAAGATCCAAGTCTTCCTTGCAAATTGGCCACGGACTCTTCAACGGATGGAACCTAAAATATTTGGGGGAAAATAGAAATAAATATAGGTTAGTACATCGCACGTTCTAAGTATGTCTTCTAAGCACAAGAATCATCAATGCATGAGAAAAGTACATTTTAGTCAAAATCATACTTTTTATGATCGTAACTCAACATCCACATATAAAAAGTATACTAAGTCAATTTACCATAATATCAACCCAATATGTAGACTACCTAAGCAATACTTGTGCAATGCCAAAGATAGAACCCCATAACCCTATCCAAAGCTAAGTATCACATTAAGCAACCCACTTCATACTTACAACATATTCTCATAGTGCATCTAGAAATGCTTAGTACATCAATACTACTCATAACTTATCAACTTATTCGTAATCATAATCATAATCATAAAAGAATACTACTAGAACAACCTTTAGGGTTCCACATGTTCTATGCGTACGAGAAGTCCCATTACCCTCCCTCACACTCTGAAGTAGCCTTTAGGACAACCCTAATAAGAATTCACATACTATTTTCATTTACTTTTTACACTAGGGAAAGAAGTGAACATGTGAGTTACATGGAATCCGATGTTCTACTCCCACACTGAAAAGAGAGGGTTAACACTTTCCTAAGGTGTAACCATTCGTACATAGATATCTAGGTGGATCCACTAAGCTAGAGTCCTATGTGGGATAATAGTAAAGGGTCAAGGAGACTTTCACGAGAGAACTTGACTTTCATAACGTGGAGATTCCATCTCATGAGACAGTACATATCTAGGGAATCCAAACTTACTAAACGTGAAGAAACCCATGTGGGAGGCCGGACTTACTAAACATGAGACCTCCCTCTCATTTACATACCCTTTCGGTTCTAAGCAATTATTCCCTTTAGTATCATCTTATTTCATCATACAAGTTTGCATTAGTCTCTTCTAGAGCCCTATGTAAACATCTTATCATATCTAGCTCATAGGTCATCACAAGTGAGAACAATCCTTTCATTTTAGACACCACTTCACACGTGAGTAAACCTTTCACTTAACCTATATTACAATCATGAAAAACTACTTTCAATCATATATTTATAGTATCATAACGTTCATACATAATTCACAGTATAAGGGTAAAGAATTATAAATTCTTAGCATCAACATCACAACCACACATTAGACATAGAATCATTACTATCTAAGTAACTCATAATTCACAATTAAATCCAAGAGAAAAAATCAACATAACTATTTGTCCCTTCCAATAACTTTCATACTTCCATTATTAAAATACATAACCATTTACTTAAACAAGCCAAATTGAATAAGAAATTACATAATCAACAAAAATGTAGTCAATCTAAATGTTCATAATCTTCACAACTCACCATATCAATTCAAGGTTTTCATGAAATTGGGAAACTACGCTGGTCTAGGGAAAACTCATAGGAAATCATCAATTAATCATCAATACATACTTAAACAACAATAATTCATCATAATTTAACACAATTGATTCACAATATCATTTTTCAAGGAAGACCCATGTGAGAGGGAAAACCCTAGATTTGGGAGATTTAGAAACCATCTTTTGGAGGGACCTCTTGAGGAAAAGAATCCCAAGAGTGAAAAAAAACATGCCTTAGAGATGATTAGCCACGAAATTTTTAAGTAGAATATTGAAGAATTTTTTCTTCTTCTTCAACCTTGAAAGCTTCTTCAGTGGAGGGTGAATAGAGAGAGAAAGTAGAGAGAGGTGAGAGCTTTTGAGTTTGATTTGGGGATTTTGTTTTTTTCGTATTTTTGGTGAAAAATTGGTTTATAATCAATATGTAACCCTCCCTAAAATAACAAAAATACCACTCACTTAAATTGACTTTAATGAAGTCAAACTCGAATTCTAAAATTTAGATATTCATAGGGGAACAAGTTCATAATGCGAAGCTACTCTCGCGTGTTTTTGAACCAGACGAGTTCTAAATTGCTTATTTTGCTTAGAGTACATAATGATGTGAAGTTGGTGTTCCTTATAAATTTGGTTCATTGACTATGAATGTTGTATCCATGATGATGTATGTTGTCAGCTTCCAATTGATTCGTTTAGTCCTTGATGGCTTTTAGTGTCATTCAAGGACGAATGTTTTTTCGATGTGGGGGGGGGGGATTGTAACGACCCTCAATCTGAATAGGACAATATAGATCCTATAAAGAGTTTTGTAATTTAATTAGGTGTTAAATTGATTAATAATACCTTTAGAGGTTAGTTTTAAGTGTTTAGAACTCAAACGTTGAAGAACGACCAAGATGTTTGGAAACTAGTCTTGTATGTGTACTAGTGTACTTATTTGTTGTGCATGTTTTTACGAGTAGTTTGGAATCTAATGTCCGTGGGGATGATCCTAATATCTATAGTGAAATGCTTAGGGTCAAAAATTTTGGGAAATACTCCCCAAGAACGAACCAAAGGGTCCTTGAGGAGGACCCAAGGTGTGGCAAGAAGGTTACCAAAGCAGCCTGTTTTTGACACTGCCTGCAGGTCGCGCAGCTGCAACTTAACGACAAAAATTTTTCCTTGCCACATGGTCTTGTTACTAACCATTCTGCCTTGAATTAATTCTAGAACCAAGATATGGAGGTGTCCGCGCGATGCACAGACATGACCCAGATTTGGTTAAAGGGTCCAATTAGTGTAGGGGTCTTTTGGGTACTTTTGGTATTACTTATAGAAGGTTGTTAAGTCACTTTAGCCTCTAATTAACCTATTAAAAGAAAACCCTCAAGTTCAAAACAAAAGCCCTCCCAAACTCTTTCTCCAAAAACCTCCATTGATGAAGCTTTGAAGATCCTAGGAAGAAGGTCAAAAGTTTCCAGTTTCAACCAAAATTTTGTGGGATTTCTATCAAATAAGGTTTCGTTATTCCTCCTTGATTATTATCTCATTCAAGGAGCCAATCCAAGGCTTTTCAAAAAGGGTTTCAAATCCTAAATTAGTCTATTTTAAATTCTAGGCATGGGTTCTTGCATGATAAGGTTTTAATATATGAATTATGAGGTTTTCAATGTACAGTGATGGTTTTATGAACATAAACTCTATGTACCCATGATCATGAAAATTCCCAAATTTTTACTTATTAATTAGGTTTGATGAATATGATTAGACAATGTTAGAATTGTGTTTTTCCTATGTTGTATTGTTATTATATACCGCCATTAATGTCTTACTATAATGAGATACGGAAAATTGAGAAAGATGGTCAAGACTTTGATGAAGGGCAAGTTTATTAACAATGTCAAGTTCTTGTTGAATTGATCTTGAGTTTTATGGTCCACTTATGATGGCATTGTTTACTTGATGAACATTAATATATATATATATATATATATATAATATATATATATATATATATATATATATATATATATATCATGATTGTATCCTTGAAGGTATTGATTGTGAATTAAAGTGATGTGAAGATGTATATGCATGGGATGTCTTATGAAATTGAGAATATCTGTCTTCAATATACTATGTCTAATGAAGTATAATCCGAATGTGAAGCATGATAGAGTGTGAATTATGATGAATGTAGTATGAACATGTTTAGAAGTCAATGTTATGAATGGTGTTAGTTATGTGAAAGGTGATCTCACATAAACTCACACACACAAATAATTAATGAAAAAAGTTAAAGAAAAAATGGGGATTTTAGGGGTATACACTATTCTTGAGTAGAGATATAGTGTCTATCATCAACCTTAATATTCCTAAGACCTCTAATGAATGAAAAAGGGGGAATTTTGGGGTGAACAATCTTCATGATTTGAGATGACGTTTTTAGTAATAACCTCATTATTCACAAGAGATTTTCTATGAATGAATGATATGTTGGAGGTTAGATACTCATAATAAGTTGAGATGTAGTATTCAAATGTAACCTCTAGAGATGGGTAATCTTTTTTTAGTTGAGATGTAGTACTTAGTAGCATTATTTTAACCTATAACTAATGAATGTAATGAATGTCTAAGACTCCGTGCGGGAGTTATGCTTACCACTTATAGGTTTTGAAGAAGGGGTGCATACTCTTCGTGAGTAGAGATGTTGTATCGAATGTATCTTTTGAGATGAGTGATCTTCATTAGTTGAGATATATTACTTAGAATCAATCTCTTTATCCCATAACTATGCGCCGAAATAGGCATAGCTATTGCAGATCCATGTAAAGGCTAAAAGTTAAGGCAAGTGGGGATCCCTCCTCTAGGGATTAATACCGAGATTCTATGTCAAGCTCGCATTGCCTCTGTCGGTTAAAGGTAGACTCCACAAATAAATGTAATGAACTAAGTCTTCTTATGGATGTAATACTTAGGGTATGTAGTGGAATGGGATGCCATCTATCCATTACACAAGTAGATATTTTGAGAGAGTCTTGGTCTATCGATGTATGAAAATGTATGAATGGGTTACAATATGATGTTGATGAAGTATGTGACTTCAAGTCTAATGTTAATGAAGAATGTTGATCTTATGTATAATATTGATGAAATCTATGTAAATGATTGGATGTGAAGTGCCTAGTCTGGGGTGATTCCTAAGGAGGACTAAGGTGTGAGTAGTAGTATGTGATGCTACTTTCACATTGCACTAGTATAATTTGGGGTTTATCTTAGAGGATGTTGTTTATGTGATGTTCTTAAATGCATATACGGTTCCTCTATTATCACTAGTAAGCAAATGTTGACTTGTTGAGTTTGAATAAAATAGTGTTTTCTTTGGTAATTTAAAGGAACACTTAGGCCTTTAATAAAGAGGTTGTATGGGTGGTCTCTTAATGTCTTACATAGGTTAGTCTTACGATAACTTTTAATAGGAAGGTCCAAATAATTAATGGATTACATGATGAATATGACTAAATGTAGAGAAGATGGAAGTATTTACTTGTATGACAAATGATGACATATATGATGCCTTCTAAACTTGATTCATGAAGGTTTTATCAAAATAGCATGAAAAGTATGTTTCAACTAAAATGTTCGTTTTAAAGATTTTTTTGCGTATTTCCATACTTAGTACAATGTTTGTACTAACTCCATATTCTTCTATATTTCTTGTACCCTGTAGCCAAACAGAGCAAAAACTAGCTTTACAGAAAGAAAAAAATATGCATGTGCAAACAACGGTGGCATCAACGGACTGTAGCCTGACTAACGGTCCATCCTGCCCAATCGTCGATGGGATCAGAAACTCCCAAAAATTTCAGCCCTGAAAAATTTGTTAATTCTTGGAAGACGGACGGACTTATGGTCTATAGGTTAGACGACGGTCCGTAATCTGTGACTGACGATCAATACTCCCTTCACACACACTCTCTGACAAGAGCTACAGATGGCCAGCACGGTCCGTAAGTGGAAAATTTGCAGACAGTTAAGGGGAAATGCAGTTGGGTCAAATGCAAATGGTCATAAATATTAGCACAAAATGAATTAGGTGTCCTATGCCCTACCCACAGATACATAATTTAATAAGCTTTCAATATCCACTGACCTTCCAAAAATATGACCTCCGAGTAAAAATTTATACCCATTTTAGTAAAGTTCTGTCAAACAAGCCTAGTCGACGGACCAAACAACGGGGCGTCGATCAGACGACGGACCGTCATCCTGTTCATAATTTGATCTGAGAACAACTTTCCCAGGGATCTTTTGGTCTTTTGCCACTTTTTCTAAACCTTAAGTTACGTCGTTTTTACCCTAAATCATCATATAATTGTTGTTTTAAGCCTAAAAGCATAACTAAAACATATTGAAGCAAAATCATTAAATAAAAACTTTGAAAACTAGAATCAAGAAGGACAAAAAGCTCAAGACCCTTGTTAAAGAATCAAGCAATCTCAATCCTCTCCAGCCCCGAAACATGAGAATTTTTCTGTGGATTTCATTGCCAAGTATGTGGGATTTCACTAGTGGATTCATTTCACCCATTGGGTCCCTAGTTTTCAGTCAGATTCTTGATTCTCATGTCAGGATTAAACCTAGGATTTCTAGAACATCAATACAACTTCATGAATTTATTATTTATATATTCTAAATTAGATTATCATGTTATTATTAAGTTTATTGCATGAATTTCATAACCCTAGCTCTGTATTCCTCTAGAACTTTAACTACACATCACCAAGTATGT
This sequence comes from Solanum peruvianum, assembly GCA_027705065.1. NCBI lineage: Eukaryota > Viridiplantae > Streptophyta > Magnoliopsida > Solanales > Solanaceae > Solanum > Solanum peruvianum. The sequence goes on from JAKWJD010001755.1 coordinate 43,090,049, forward strand.
GGAATTTCACTAGTGGGTTCCTTTCACCCATTGGGTCCCTAGTTTTCAGTCAGATTCTTGATTCTCTTGTCATGATTAAACCTAGGATTTCTAGAACATCAACAGTACTTCATGAATTTATTAGTTATATATTCCAAATTAAATTATCATGTTATAATTAAGTTTATTGCATGAATATTAGAACCCTAGCTGTGTATTCCTCTAGATCTTTAACTACACATGCTAGGTTAGATATTTCAGACACTTCAGATATACATGCCTCAGTTATTAATGCATAATTACTAGATTAATTGTTGCATTCTCTGTTTGCATATTCAGTTTCGAGCTATCCCGTATTTACTGAAAGTCAGACATTATCAGTTAATTTATAAAATTCATGGTAGTAGAATAATACCGAGTAGGACTAGGATTCAAAATACCAAAATAGTTCAGAACTACTCTCCAAGTAGGTTGTAAGTTCCCTCTGTGGACAATCAGTTTTGTGATCACGCCAACATTTCTTTATACCTTTTGCAGGGTATATTGGGTCCTTTAGATGGGGTGTATACATCGGACTCCACATTTAGCTCATGTGGATTAATTATCAATTATTAGTAGCTCCCACTGATCAGTCGGACTCTTTACATTGACCATTTATCAGTAATTCAGTTTTCATTTTCAACGTGTTATAAATAGGTCATTGCATCCAGTAAGCTCAGAATTCAGTTTATCATGTCAGATTATTATACTTGCTTTTATGCTTGTTCAGTTATGTTTTATTTTAGCTTTACTCTATCCTACATTCTCAATACCTTTCAAGTACTGACGCATACATGTGCTACATCTTCTCGTGATGTAGGTTAAGGTTCTCAACATTTAGATCATGCATAGATCGACATTCGATCTCAAGTTCAGCAGATTCAGTGGTGAGTCCTCAATCTCTGAGGATAACTATCTTGAGTGTCATTTCAGTCTTTAGTCATTTAGTTTTAGTTTTTGCTAGATTTAGCTGGGGCTTGTCCCAATAGTTCTATTCTTGATTAAAGGTTTATTTCAGACATAATTAGATTGATCTTAGTATTGAGTTAATATTTCCTTTGTATTAAACTCATTGTTTTCAAATATCTCATTTATAGAATATGGGTATTCCCCATCTTTTCAGATTTAATTATGATTTAGTTTCTAAATCAGTTTATTTTCTTTAGTATGCTCATGATCATGCCAGCACGGTTAGCTTGGGATCACTTGTGGTCCTAGGTTCCGTGTCCACATCTCGAGGGTAGCTTTGGGCATGACAAAACTTTGTATTAGAGCGAGGTTTAAGAATCCTAGGACGCCTGAAATAGTCACACTAAGTAGAGTCTTTTTTTATGGGTGTGAAGTAAATCACATCTAATGAGGGGAGGCTTTGAAGTGTTTAGGAAAAACATCACTTTCTTGTTACTCTTATCGTGCGTAAGGTATGATCAAATTGAATTCTAACTTGACGTTGTGCACTTAAGATCATGGCTTCTTGTAGAGCTTAGGCATGGAATGCTAATGCACGCAATGCTAATGCAGTTCGTCTAGTACTAGATAAGGAAGTTCTAATGTAGAGTTTCAGAACGCCAATTCAGCTTTTGGCTCAGAGAATGACCAACCAGAGCAATCAATAGGTTCGAGTTCCTACTAATAGAAATGATTGATTAGTGGCAGCCAGAGTTTGTGATTCTTTTAGGATGAATCCGCCAAAATTTTTTGGGTCACAAGTTGGTAAGGACCCAGGAAGTTCATTGATAAGGTCAAGAAAATATATGGTGTGATAAAAGCAACTGGTAGTGATAGGTGAAATTGGCATCCTACCAGCTTAGGGATGTGACTCACATATGGTTGAATTCATTAAGTAGAAAGACATTATAACTCAATTTAGTTCAATGTCAATCCAGAAAATCTCTCAGAACCTTTCTCTGTCACTACTCTAGTCACGGACCTAGTTATAGCTAGACGAGTATACAGAAATTGTGTTGTCACAGTATCTAAGAAAGTCACCTCAGCAGATCTTGTAGAGTTAGAAATGGTAGACCTTGATGTCATTCTAGGTATGGATTGGTTTCATTCATGTCATGCCTTAGTCGATTGTAGAACTAGGATTGTTCGTTTCCAGTTTCCGGACGAACCAATCTTAAAATGGAAGGGTAGTAGCTTAGCGCCTATGGGTCGAGTTATTTTACTACTACTTAAGGCCAGAAAGATGATATCTAAGTATTTGTAATTTCACTAGTGGATTCTTTTCACCCATTGGGTCCCTAGTTTTTAGTCAGATTCTTGATTCTCTTGTCATGATTAAACCTAGGGTTTCTAGAATTTCAATAAAATTTCATGAATTTATTAGTTATATATTTCAAATAATATTATCATGTTATTATTCAGTTTATTGCATGAATTTCAGAACTCTAGCTCTGTATTTCCCTAGTTCTTGAATTACACATGCTAGGTCAGATATTTCAGATACTTCTGATATACATATCTCAGTTATAAATGCATAATTACTAGATTAATTGTTGCATTCTCAGTTTGCATGTTCAGTTTTGAGCTATCAAGTTTTATAGAAACTCAAACATAATTAGATTATTTACAGAATTTATGGGAGTAGCATAATACCAAGTTGGACTAGGGTTCAGCGTACCTAAATAGTCCCAAAACTACTAGCCAAGTAGGTTGTAAGTCCCCTCTGTGGGCATTAAGTTTAGTGATCGCTCCAGCATGCCTTTATATGTTCGGCAGGGTATATTGGGTCCTCTTGATGGTGCGTATGCATTGGACTCCACATTTAGCTCATGTGGTTTTATTATCAGTTATTAGTAGCTCCCATAAATTAGTCAGACTCCATGCATTGACCATTTATCAGTATATTGAGTTTTCAGTTTCAGCATGTTATACATTGGTCATTACATCCAGTCAGCTTAGAATTCAGTTTATCATGTCAGATTATTATACTTGTTTTTATGCTTGTGCAGTTATCTTTTATTTCAGCTTTACTCTATCGTACATGCTCAATACCTTTCAAGTACAGATGCATACGTGAAATACATCTTCTCGTGATGTAGGTTCAGGTTGTCAGCACCCAGATCATGCAAAGAGAGACTTCCGATCTCCAGTTCAGCAGATTCAGTGGTGAGTCCTCAATCTCTGAGGACAATAGTGATGAGTGTCTTTTCAGTCTTCAGTAATTTAGTTTCAGTTTTTGCTAGATTTAGCTGGGGGCTTGTCCCAGTATTTTTAGTCTAGTTTAGAGGCTTATTTCCGACATAGTTAGATTGAGCTTAATATTGTGTTTATATTTCCTTTGTATTAAACTCATTGTTTTCAAATATCTAAGTTATAGAATATGCGTATTCCCCATCTTTTCATATTTAATTATGATTTAGTTTCCACATCAATTTATTATCTTTTGTATGCTCATGATCTTGCCAGCAGGGTTAGCTTGGGATCACTTGTGGTCCTAGGTTCCGTTTCCGCGTCCGGGGGCTGCTTGGGGCATGACAATTCTAAAAGTATAAGTGGAAGGCAAGTTAAGGTTCCTAGAAGGTGAAGCTTGGGAAGTATATTTCTCTCAAGATTTTTATGTCCTCATAATGTTCGAGGACATGAACTATGTTTCTTTTATTTTCTTTCGTTAAAGACATTGTTTATGACTTAGTATGTTCTTTTAATTCAAGGGGATTTGATTCTATGATATTAAAACATGTCTAAGTTGTCTTGTGATGATGAGACTTCATTCCTTACATTTTATAAAAGTGTTTTATTATTAGTTATGTTGTTAAAAGTTTTAATTCCACACTATTTTCATACCTATATAATGATAAAAGCTAAGAGGCTTGTACAAGAATTTTGAGAAGTCAAGTATATCGTGTAACTTCTAGGGGGTACTCCTCGTCATAAAATAAGCTGGAAGTATAATTTTGGCATCTACACCAAATTGTCAAAGAATGCCATATGGCTCTTGATAGACCAGTCGACCATGAGACGACACAAAGTTGTAGGCTTAAGCTCACTTATCCCAAGTTGCTTCAAAATGGCAAAGAGAATCAAGTTTATACTAGGACCCAAATCACACAATCCTTTTGCGAATTGAAATATCCTGAAAATGCAAGGAATATTAAATATCCTTGGGTAATCCTTACTTTATAAGCCTTGTTGCTTTAAATAATAGAACTACAACTATGGGATACCTCAATAATCTCGAATTCCATACAACCCTTCTTTGTGAACAACTCTTCTATAAAATAGGCATATCCAACATTTCTAACAACTCATCCACCAAAGGGAGATTAATAAATAGATTTTTGAAGATGGAAATAAATTTTGGGAACTTTGTGTCTTCATCCCTATTTTTCAATCTTTAGTGAAATGCTGTAGCAACTTTTGTCAATGGCTTTGTAGGTACCGAGGAAGGAACAATTTGATCCTTTGAATTTTCATCATTACCAAAATTAAGGCCTTTTGAGGTATTAAAAAATTCATTTGGAGCATCATCCTGTAGTTTCTTGGAAAGTCCCTCACTCTTAATACAAACAAGTTTCCATGTGCTTGAACTTGCATTCTGATAATTCGGCACATTACTTCCCATAATATTACCACTTCAGGTAAAAATATCAATCACTGGGGAATATCATTCTTTAGGTTGGCGAATGTGTCACTAGGAAGAGTCCCTTTTTGTCTTGGATTTAAGTGAGCCGAACTTTGTTCAATTTGAGTCTCAAAATGTTTAATGGAAACGAAGTGCAAGGTTCCGGTTTGATTTAAAGAAAAGAAATCAACCTTAATCTCTTTTAGTACTTTTATGATTCTTCTACCTTGTTTAGGATGTGTTCAAGCATATCCTCGATCCAAAAGATTTTGGAGTTGGTATTTGGTTCTAATAGATTTTAAATGTTCGTGAGGAGGCACATAATAATCTCTATAACCGTCCTTCCCTCTCTCCATTTTCACATCTATCACGTCAAGCTCGATCTTAATCTCTCCAACCACCATAAAGATCGTTGTTCCAACCTTTATTCCCTCACTTGGATAGATCAGACGAGAAACCCTTGCTTGCTTGAAAAGAATTATACCTCTTAAATTTAAATTTCCTCAAATGTGTGTCATCAAAACTTACAACACTACTAGCACTAACCCCATTCACAGCCTTTTCACCACCTCCCATGACATGTTTCATTAACAAGTCTACTTAAGTCATTATCTTGGCCATGTTATCATCACGTTCTTTGTTATTTTCCAGTCATTCCTTGGTAATCTTGAGGTTTGAAGGAGACACTTGATCTTCCCTTGTATGTTATATTCTGTTAATTTTGATCATCTCATCAAGAAATGCCAACACCACGAAAATTTTTTATCTCCTAATACCACCCCTAATAACTTGATTAACAACACCTATGTTGAAAGTGTCAAGACTCTAGTCGAAATATATCAAAAGCACATTATTTGGCAATCCATGAGTAGGACATTTGAGAAATAAAATTTGAAACCTCAACCACAGTTTATGAATCGGTTCACCATCAATCCGCTTGAAATTTTGAATGTTATCCCTCAACTTCACCATCTTCAAGGGACGAAAGAATCATTCATAAATCACCTATGTGAGTTCCTCCCAAGAAATGATAAAATCTCTTAGCAGCTCTTCCAACTAATTTGTTGCTTCCCCAAAAAGATGGAAGGGAAACAAACGAAGTTAGATTGACACTTGAGAGATATTATTGAAGGAGAACAGTCCACACACATCCACAAAATTCCGAATGTGATTAAGAGAGTCCTCGTGAGCTAATCCCCCCAAAAAATATTTAATTTGCAGAAGCTCAAGCATAGTTTTGGCGACAAGAATAATAGTGTTGCCAATATTTAGGGCAAACAGATCACATTGACACTTCCTATTTGATTTGTATTGATATCGTTCAAGTCCTTGATATCATCATTGTGTCTAAGTGGACTCGTATTGCTCCCATTCACACTCATTTCTTCATCTATTAAAAGCAAACAACAAGAAAACAATAATAAAATTCTGTTACTACTAAATTAGTTCACAAAACACTTTGATAAAAGAATTCTAAACATCACTCCCCAACAATGGCGTTATTTTTGACAACTCTCAACTACACCTTCTATAACATAAAGTGTAGGTGGTGACTAACAAGTATAAACCCAACGATGAGTTGGGACCGATCCCACAAGGAATAATACGACAAAGAATTCAATTACAAAGTGTAGAAGTGCTCTAATCTCTTGTATAAGAAAACGAATACATAGACATAAGGTAACTCAACAAGTTTTAAGTATCAATATGAATAGATTTTTGTAACACATTTTAACAGGATCAACTAACATTAAGTTTGATTAAGTATATACACATACTTAGGGGTTTTGAGTAGTTTAACACTAATATCTTTTAATGGGCAATTATCAATTACATAAAGCAATTGAATCTCAATGGGTAGATGGGTTTTGAATACAATAGATATATATCGATCAGCAAGCATGCTTCGAGTGAGTTCTCCCAAACCTTAAAAAGATTATAACACAAAACAACCAATTCCATAACTTAGACCATTTTATAAAGTTAGGTTGTAAAAAACTAAGTGAATATAATTATCTATGACTCGTTTGACTCTACACATATTTAGCAAGCAGACATTGAGAGCTATGATTAGAACAAAATTTGTAACTGTAGTTCATAGATTAAAAAATGAATATCTGAGTGAACCAATTTCAAAACAAATTTAATTATATAAATTAACCATACACATAAGCTAATTTATATATTCAATCAATTAATCACACCTCTAGGAAAATGGGTTCTAGACATTCTTACAAAAGCAAGAAATTGTTACCTAGATAATGTTCCATCGAATCGAGAATATCTCCAAAGCTTATATACTAAAATTGAGACTTACACCATTAATCCTCAATAATAAAAGTTCAAAAACCTCTAAGAGTATTGAATAATGTCAAATTATGTAAAAGTTTTAAAAGATATGTAACATTGTCTTGTTTTCTTCTCGAAAATCATATATACGTTCAAAAAACTTATCTATATATTAAAATGCGGGCTGGTAAATTTTGTTGGGATAGCCTAAAAACTCAAAGATTCACCGGCACACACATCCTATTTCTTTTTCGCTTGAATCATTCACCTCATTGTTCATTTCATTTAGGAGAGTTATGTCGCACTAGCTACTCCACTCGGCGAACCACAAAAATTCCTTGTGTGACGCCTAGTTTGCTTTATTCATGGGCCACTTTGATAGAATGGTTGGCAAGCTGGAGCCACACTCAGCGTGTTGCTGAGGGGCTTTTGTAAGCTCCAACTTCTCTTTCTTCTGCTCTTTCAACTTTTTTGCTTCTTTACGTATTGGAATCTTCTTGCCATATTATTAAGCCTTCATTGTTGCATATTAAAAAAGTACCGTCATTTATGAACATAAAATAGAAATTGAGGACACTAAATCAATCAATAACAAGCTTTAAATGAGTCAAATCCTCGACTCATCATCCAACTAATGACAAAATCCTAATTTAGGGTGTGGTAAGAATGAGTAAAGAAACCGAGTATGATGTTAGTGAAATCCATCCTTGGGAACATGTGGTGAAGAAAAAGATGGAATCCCTCCATATATAAAAATAAGAAAAAATAAAAGAAAAAAGAAAAGAAATGAAAATTTGTATCCATGCATTGTAATGGAAATAAAAGAGGTTTCCAATGAGTAATACCAAAATATTTATGTTCTATGAATAGGCCAAAGATGATTTGTGAATATAGAAGAATGAAAGAAAAGGAAAAGAAGCAAAAATTGTGTCATGTTTCACGAGGGTAGAGTAACTATGATGAAATGATCATAGTTTTACCCTCAACTCAATTACAAGCCTTGAAAGACCTTTTTGATCTACAATAATCCAAGTGATATGTTGGTTAGAAAATACGGCCAAACCAATGGGTAAAATCATGCATGTTTTTTCATTGGGAGTGTGAGAGTTAATTTAGATACATTAATTGTAATCGTTTATTGGCTTTGTGAGAGCATAGAATCAGTCTTGATGTTTGGACATTCCAATACTTTTGTTGGGCATAAATTTGCATTTTAAGTTAGAATATGTGGGAATGATATCTAATTGATGGTGGTGAGTCATAGTTGCAAACTTGAGTGAGATTTGAACATTTCATGTTTTGATTGAACCTAGTTTGCACTTTCATTTTAAGTCTCAAAGGATGACTAGTTTGTAGACATCAATATAAAACTAATTTATATTGTGTTTAATTTATGTACAAAGAGAAGTTTAAGTTGGGGTTGTTGATGAGTCAGCAATTTTGGCTCATTTAGGGATTACTATTTAATGAATTGTCGTCCTCAATTTCTATTTTGTGTTCATAACTGATGGTAATTTTTTTATGTCCATCCATGAAGGATTAACACAATGCAATACATTACAATGAGAATTGAAACAAAAAGCTGTAAAATCAAAAGAAAAAGGAAGGTTCAAGCTCATGTAAGCCATAATGCGACTCGTCAAGTAAGCTTCCAGCTTGCCCAGATGTCCAATGAGTTGTCTCATGAACTAATCCAGCTCGACAAATGAAAGTGCCCTTCGAATATGCACCAAATAGAATGATGAGCTTGATCCAACTAGCTTAAATTAAAAAAACAACTAGTTGTCTGTGTTAATGCAAAAGTTGACGAGGCTTCCTTATTAGTGGATCGTTGAGTCGTTCCACAATCCCGACTAATTTTGTCGATGGGACTGTGTACTGAAATTTTGTAATGTTTTTGGATACATAAACATTAATTTTTTAATAGAGATAAAGGAATCTTAAATAGTTTTTACCAATTAATACATATTTTTTACAATACTAAATATTCTTTGAGAGGGTTTCGAGCATAGTTATTTAGGATTAAGGCTTTAATCTTAATTTTGGCATTCAACATTGTAGATTTTTCCATTTCTATGTAACATGTTTTTAGTAACTATATCATGCTTTTTATTATGTTTGGCTAAACACCCTTTCCTTAGGGGTGTGACTATGTAATCGAATATATAAATTAGACTGTTGGTATTATTAATTGCTATATTTAGTGTTGTTTTGAAATGGATTCAGTTAGTTATTAAACTTTTCATTTATAAATTGAAGTTGAAAATTTAGTTCTAGTTTAGATATCTATGCTTGCTTGTGAAAGTTTCTTTAGAATGGAGTAAATGATTGATAGTTGTATTTATTTGTTTCTTTACAACCCTTCTTGATAAAGTAGGTTAAATAAAGGTTTTGAGTATTACTCAATTGTTAAGCTTGTTGAGGTTTGAATGAACTCATTTGAAACATACTATCGGATTGAAAATTAGTTGTTATAGGAGCAATCAAACCTACCCATTGAGATTTAACAACTTAAAGAAAATATTTGTTACCCATTATGCAAACTAATATGTGATTGCTCATACACTCCTAAGGTCCCCGCTTTACTTGTTCAAACCCCGCATTAATTGTCTTTGTCAACAACTGATCACCAACTCTTAATATTGATCATTGAAACTTAAAAATTTACATCATGTTGTGTTATGATTATTCTATCCTACAAGAAATTAGAAAAATTTCATACTTCGTATCTGAATTTTATCCTGTATCACTCCTTGTGGGATCGACCCCAACTCAACGTTAGGTGTTAGCGACCGCCTACTATTACAACTCTAAAAATAAACTAGGATAAATTCGAGCTTCACGTGATTTCCTTGAGTTAATAACCTGTTAAAATCATTAAGAGTAGTTTTTGAAGTCAGTTTTGAGGAAATTTGAAGTTAAACGTCAAAGGGAGACCTTGACGTGTGGAAACTAGTTTTGTGTGTGCTAGTGTGTCCTTGTCTAACAACTAGACGGACATGTTTAGGGCTAAAATTTCCGGGCACGACTCCCCAAGGACCAACCAAAGGGTCCTTGAAGAGGACCCAAGGTTTGGCAAGAAAGATTACAAGGCAGCGACTATGCAGCCTGTTTTAGGATATTTTGGCGCGTTGAGTAGCCTACACATAAAGGACAAAAAAGTTTCCTAGCAATGCGGGCTCAACACAAACCATCTTGCTTCAAATTAAGTTCCAGAACCAAGATTTGGAGGTATCCCCGCGATGCACAGCCATGTCCAAGATTTGATCGTGTCGTTTTAAAGTGAAATTAGACTTTATTAAAAGGTCCAATTAGTGAAGGGTTTTTTTTTGTACTTTGGGGATTTATAATAAACGGTTTTTGAGTCTATTTTACACCAAATTCACCAATCAAAACAAATCCTCAAGTTGAACTCAAAAGCTCTCCATTCATTCTCTCCAAAACCTCCATTGATTAAACTTTGATGCTCTAAGGAAGAAGGTCAAATTTTCTCAAAGTTTTAAACACAAATTTTGTGGTCTTCTTTCAATAATTGATTTCATGCTTGATTCTTCTATCATTCCAGGAGCCAATTCAAAGGCTATTCAAAAGATCTCAAAAATCATAAAAATCTTATTTCGTATTCTAAACATGGGTTCTTGCATTAAAATGTTTAAATTGATGATTTATGAACTATTCAATTTTAATTCATGGTTTTATAATAAGAATTTCCATGAATCCATGTATTCCTTGAATTCCTAGTTTTTGCTCTTAAGTGGGTACATTGATTATGATCTTATTATGTTGAATTTATGTTTAGATTTTATGCGCTATTGAATTATATATTGATCATTGTTGGAATTGTTAATAGATTTATTTATAGTATTTATAGCTATATTGGTCTTTGTTGAATCATTGATATAGACTAATTGATGGTCTAGTCTTATAGACATTGTAATTTGTAAGTTCTATTAATGTGTTGAATTATTGGAGATGATGAAGGATGGTATTGTGGCTATTGTATGGTGGTAAGTTGACCTAATTACTTTATCTAATGTTGAATTTATATCAAATTGATATTGATTTGTGTAGTCCACTTATGGTGGTGATGCTTAATTTTTGTAATTACTATGAACGTGATCTTGTCGGCATTATTATGTGAATTGTAGTATCATCATGTTATTGCTTGTAAAAATGTACAATGTGAAGTACTAAGGAGAGCCTTTGTAGAATTATGGTGTATCTTCTGTTGGTAGACTTAGTTATCCCTACTTGGTACAAGCATTACATTGAATGAGTGTATGAATAAAAGTCTAAGATTAGTAGACCTAAAGTAGGTACCTTTCTATGAGTGACTAAAGTAAAACCTTCAATATTGAAAAAAAGGTTAAGAATGTGAAACCTTTAATATGAAAAGAATGTTAATAAGAATATTTTAAGGGGTAGACCTAAATGGTGCCTCCTTCTTGAGTGGAATGATGGACTCAGAGGTCGGTTGGCCAGAACGACAAGAAACCATCTCTTAGTAATTCATAAGAACTATCCAAAGTAGACCTTGATTGGCATCCCTGAGGGACCCATTCTTGGAAAATTGTATTATGAGTTTGTAGGACTTAGTGATGGTACCTTCTCTAAAACACCTATGTGAATGAAATTAGTCAATGAGAATGAAGGCAAAGCACAATGTTGATATGCTTCAGGGAGTAGCTCTAGTTGAGTATGAGTCTATAGTACAAAAAATCCTTTTGATATCCCCTAAACCATGTTCCTACATGGGATGTGTCCAAATTATACCCTTGGCAAGTAGAACAGATTCCACCGTGTGGGGTCTTGATAACACCGGATTCCATACCTTTCCAATATGGTCTATATCGGTTAGTGCCTATTCTCAACATGTGAGATGTGTATTCTAGTATTGGATAGGTTCTACAATGTGTAGGTAGTGTAATGGGACACTATATACACATGGCACAAGTAGGATTAAAGATGCTACAGTGACTTCACTAGGACTTCCAAGACCGTTATGTGAAGTCCCTTAATTATTTACTTGACTCTTAAATGTTTTTAAGGAATAATGTTTACTTAGTAAAGGTATATTGAATTAGGAATGTACTTATCTTTGGTAGTCTTAAGGAACACCTAGGTGTGTAGTGAAGAGGTTGTATGGGTGGTCCATTCATGTCTTACTTACATGGGTCTTAGGATAACTTTAGGTAAAGGGTTTATATTATAAATGGGTTACTTAATGATTGTGGTCGTACTTTATATGTGTATATTGTCTCGGTGATGTTTCTTGTACTTGTCTTATGTGACTTTAATAAAGGAGCATGATAACCACATCTTTAAGAAAATGTCCCTTTTTGCATGGTTTTCTTTGATGTTCACCATACTCAGTGCATCAATTGTGCTAATACATATGTTTCTCTGTATCTACAAGTGTAAATGGCAAGTGAGGATTTGTAGAAGTGCATGCTTGGGAAGTAGCTTTCTCTCAAGATTGGTACGTCCTCAAATGTTCGAGGACATGTGCAAGAACCCTCAAAAAAAACTAAGTTGTATAGAGCCTCACATGTGACTTAAAAGGTCAATAATATGATAATAAAGTTTTTTACAGGTTTTATGATTGATTTGAAGTGATTTGGAGGTCAAACGTCCAAGACGTTCAAAAGTTAGCCTTAAGACGTAATTGTATATTCTAGTGTGACTTTGCATGTTTTATGTGTTTATTGGAGTTCAAATTGAGAGGAGAGGTTCCTAACATCTACATGAGCCTATTTAGGGTCAAAACATCAGGGTACGACTCCCCAATGACCATCTCTAGGGGTCCTTGAGGAGGACAAACCTTGAGAAAGCAAGCTACCCAAGGCAGCAACCAATTAGGCATGGGAGGATGTCACGACCCAAATCAGGGCCGCGATTGGCACCCACACTTATCCTCCTATGTGAGCGAACCAAACAATCTAAACCTTAACATTTCTATGTAATATCAACAGAAAATAATGCGGAAGACTTAAACTCATAAATAAAAACCAATTCAATAACTTCTAAATTTCAACATCTATTATCCCCCAAAATCTGGAAGTCATCATCACAAGAACATCTATGATCAAATTACTAAACTAAGAGTATTCTAAGAAGCTAAAACAAGTAAAATCTAGTCCATGCCAGAACTCCAAGGCATCAAGACATGAGGAAGAAGATCCAGTCCAAGCTAGAAGCATTAGCTCACCCTGAAGATCCAGTGCGACGAAGACTGGCTAGAATTACGGTTGAGTTGAAGATGACGGTACGTTTACTGCACTCCACAAATAACAAAGAAGAAAACATTAAAGTAGGGGTCAGTACAAAACACGAGTACTGAGTAGATATCATCGGCCAACTGAAAATAGAAAACAATATATATCAAGTAATATCATAAATCAACTACAATACTCAACATGCGACATTTACAATTATCATAACTCTTGGTCACAACACCAAGCACATCAATGAGGACTCACGCCTCCCGATCATACTCATTTGGGAATTAGGTTCATTAGATTGACTATATTAACATATTTCAAGATTCATTATCTTATTCCCCTCGTGTCGTACGTGACACTCCGCTCCATATACTATCCTGGTGTCGGAACGTGACACTTCGATCCTCATATACTATCCCTATCTGGTACAGGAAACGTGGCACCCGGTATACTCGCTCTTGTGTCCACGCATAACCATATCCTATCCGGTGTCAGAACGGACACTCTGATCCTCATATACTATCCTGGTACCGGAACGTGGCACCCGATCCATAACTATCCTGGTGTTGGAACGTGACACTCCGATCCTCATTCTATCCTGGTACCGGAACGTGGCACCCGATCCATTTACTATCCTGGTGTCGGAACGTGACACTCCGATCCTCATTCTATCCTGGTACCGGAACGTGGCCACCCGATCCTCTATTTCTATCCTGGTACCGGAACGTGGCACCCGATCCCTAATCTCACACTTTCGTTCATCAAGCCTTCTTTTATACCAAGGCATCATCATTAACAAAGTAGATTAGGGTTTCTTTTCAAGATTTAGGATTCAATAGTTTCATCATGCTTATTTTATCACAATTAGTTAATCATATTCATGCAAGCATAAAATTAAGCATATAGAAGGGTTTACAATACTACCAACACATATCATTCGCTATTAAGAGTTTACTACGAATAGCATGAAAACCATAACCTACCTCCACCGAAGATTAGTGATCAAGCAAGCAAATTCCCCAAAGCTTTGGTTTTTCCCCGTCTCGTTGGATCGATCCTCTCTCTCTCTCTCTCTTGTCTTTCTATTTTTCTTATTCAACTCTCTTTCTTTACCCTAATTAGCATATAATTAAGAATAAAAGATGGCAATAATAACCCACTAATTAACTTAAGGTTACCTCTTTTAACCCCAAGTAATTAGACTTATTAACCTTAACCCACTAACTGTATAATTAAAGCAGGAATAGTCCAAAACGTCCCTTAAAACATTTAAAGAAATACGACCCAGACTGGGATTACGCAGCCTGTGACGGCCCGTCGTGCCAGCGACGGTTCGTCCTGCTGCTCCATCACAAAGTTCAGAGACTCAATTTCCTTGAAGGGTCTGTGACGGTACGTCGTGCCCACGACGGTCCGTCCTGCCATGTCGTCACGGAGTTCAGAGAGTCGATTTCAGTACCCAAATTTCAGAATTTCTAAGTGTTTTGAAACAAAACCCCCTCGACGGTCCGTCGTGCTCATGACGGTCCATCGTGGGGTCCGTCGTGCTCATGACGGTCCGTCGTGGGGTCCGTCGTCTCAGCCAGTTTTTCCAGAATAAAATTTGCTGCTCAAAACGACTAAAGAGTTCGTTACAATAGATACCAATTTACCCATCGTTTATCCTCAAACGATCACAAGAAGAAAAACAAGGGCTAAAAGGAGTACCTGAATCTGTAAACAGGTGTGGGTATCTTTCTCGCATATCAGCCTCCTTCTCCCAAGTGGCTTCTTCAACGGGTCGATTCTTCCATTGAACTTTGATGGATGCAATTTCCCTTGACCTCAACTTGCGAACTTCTCTATCTAAAATAGCAACACTTTCCTCCTCATAAGACAAATTATATCATCAAGCAAAACTGAATCCCAACGGATAATGTAGTTTCCATCCCCTTGGTATCAACATAGACACATGAAACACCGGATGCACTCCTGACAGTCCTGGAGGCAAGGCTAATTCATAAGCCACCTCCCCTACTCGCTTAAGTATTTCAAAGGGACCAATATACCTTGGGCTTAGTTTACCTCTTTTATCAAACCGCATCACCCCTTTCATGGAAGAAACCTTCAGCAAGACTTGCTCACCCTCCATAAACTCCAAGTCTCTAACCTTTCGATCTGCATATTCCTTTTGCCTACTTTGCGCCGCTAAAAGCTTTTCTTGAATAGATTTCACTTTCTCTAATGAATCCATCAAAAGGTCAGTACCCCAAGGTCTAACCTCAAATGCATCGAACCAACCAATGGGAGACCTACATCTCCTCCCATACAATGCTTCGAATGGAGCCATACCAATACTTGAGTGATATCTATTATTGTATGAAAACTCCGCTAAGGGTAAGAAGTTATCCCAATGACCACCAAATTCTATCACATATGCACGAAGCATATCCTCCAACACTTGAATTGTTCGCTCAGACTGACCATCGGTCTGAGGGTGAAATGCAGTACTCAGGTCCAACCTAGTACCTAATTCAGCATGCAATGTTCTCCAAAACATAGAAGTAAACTGCGTACCTCTATCTGATATGATGGAGAGTGGAACTCCATGCAATCGAACAATCTCTGAGATGTGTAAAGTTTGGCTAACTTTTCTGCATTGTAAGTCACCTTGACCGGAATGAAGTGAGCAGACTTAGTTAACCTATCAACAATACCCAAATGGAGTCATACTTACTCATTGTCTTGGAAGACCAACCAAATCCATTGCCAATTCTCATTCTCTCCACTTCCATTCAGGAATTGGCATTCTCTGAAGTGTTCCTCCGGGCCTCTGGTGTTCATACTTTACTTGTTGACAGTTGGGACATTTGGCAATAAAATCAACAATATCACGCTTCATTCTACTCCACCAAAAGTGTGCTTTAGGTCACGGTACATCTTGGTTGCACCCGGATGTATAGAATACCTTGAACTATGAGCCTCTGTCAGAATAGTGTTGATCAATCATCGACACGGGGTACACATACCTTCCCTAATCCTCAAAACACCTTCCTCATCGATTGTTGCTTCTTTAGCCTCTTCCTTGTTCAACACTTTATCTCGGATCCGGATCAATTTCTCATCATGAAACTGCTTTCCCCTTAATCTTGTCAAGAAGAAAGATCTTGCCTCTACACAAGCTAACAATCCTCCCTTCTCATTTACTTCTAACCTCATAAGGTCATTAGCCAGAATCTGAACCTCTCTACCCAATGGGCGTCTAGAAACTTGCAAGTGAGCTAGACTTCCCATGCTTCCCTCCTTTCTACTTAAAGCACTCGCCACAACATTCACTTTTCTCGGATGATACAAAATAGTGATATCGTAGTCCTTTAGTAGTTCCATCCATCTCCTCTGTCTCAAGTTCAAATCTTTCTGAGTAAAGACATACTGTAAGCTACGATGATCCGTATAGACCTCACACTTAACCCCATATAGATAGTGCCTCCATTGCTTTAATGCAAACACTACCGCGGCCATTCCAAATCATGGGTCGGATAGTTACGTTCATGGCACCTTTAATTGCCTTGAAGCATAAGCATTACACTCTTCTCTTGCATTAGCACTGCACCCAAACCAGAATAGGATGCATCACAATAAAAAATGAAGTTTCTTACCCTCTACTGGCAAGTAAGGATAGGTGCGGTAGTCAATAAGTCTTGAGCTTCTGAAAGCTTTCTTCACACTCGTCCGACCATACAAATGGAACATTATGCTTAGTCAAATCGTCAATTGGGAAGCAAGGAAGAGAATCCCTTGACAATCGACGGTAGTAGCTAGCTAAACCAACAAAGCTCCATATTTCTGACACATTAGTGGTTTACCCAATTCTTCACTGTCTCAATCTTAGAAGGATCCACCATCACTCCATCCTTAGAAACCAACGTCCCCAAGAAGGACACTGCATCTAGCCAAAACTCACACTTAGAGAACTTGGCGTAAACTTTTCTCCCCTCAACATTTATATACCATTCTCAAATGTTCCTCATGTTCCTTCTTACTTTTAGAGTATATCAGTATATCACAATAAATACGATCACAAAGAGATCAAAATATAGCTTAAAAATCCCGTTCATGAAGCACATGAACGCAGCAGGGGCATTCGTAAGACCAAAGACATCACCACAAATTCGTAATGCCCATACCTATCGAAAGCAGTGTTTGGCACATCGTTGCCCGTATTTTCAATTGATGATAACCGGATCTCAAGTCAATCTTAGAAAGACACAAGCACCTTGTAACTGATCGAACAAGTCATCAATTCGAGGAAGAGGATACTTGTTCTTAATATTACCTTGTTCAACTGCCGGTAGTCTATGCACATCCGAAAACTCCCATCCTTCTTCTTCACAAACAAAACGGAGCACCCAAGGAGATGCACTTGGTCTAATGAAGCCTTTGCTCAACAACTCTTGAAGTTGGCCTTTAACTCTCTTAAACCTCCACGGGAGCCATTCTATAAGGGGGTATAGAAATGGGGCGAGTACCTGGTTCAAGATCAATACAGAACATTCGATATCCCTATCCGTGGCATACCAAGAAGATCTGCAGGATCACATCAGAAATCACGGACTACCGAAACCGTTTTTGATTGAAGGTACTTGGTGGTGTCATCCCTGAGATGTGCCAAGAAAGATAAACAACCCTTACTAACCATTCCTTAGCACGAGAAAGGACACGATACGAACCGGATTGGAAGTGTAGTCACCCTCCACCTAACGGATCTTCTCCATCTTGGCTAACGTCACAGTTTTAGCATTACATCCAAGATCGCAAAATTTCGGAGAAAGACAAGTCATACCCAGAATTACATCAAAGTCAACCATTTTAAGATAACCAAATCTACATACCTGTTGCTTCCCACAAAAGTCACCAAACAAGACCTATATACTTTTTCAACTATCACAGACTCCCCACCGAGTAGAAAACACGAATAGGCATGTCAAGTAATTCACAAGGTAAATTAACCAGTAGCAAATGAAGAAGATACATAAGAAATGTGGATCCAGGATCAAACAATACAGAAGCCATGCAATCACAAACCAAAAGATTACCTGTGATGACACAGCATCAGATGTCTCCGCTTCAGAACTCCCACGGAAAGCATAACAATGGGCCCTATCGTTTGTCTGCCCGTTGCCCCTACCATGTTGAATCGTAGTGGCTCCAGTTTGCCCATAACCTCGGCCGTTTTGGTGACCACCATTACATCGACCACCGCGTCCTCCAGAATGATGGCCTCTTCCATAACAACCTCTACCTCTAACCATTGGAGGTCTGTAACTCATGTTTTGGACAATACCTCTTAATCTGTCCAGTCTCCCCACATCCATAACACTCTCTTGATTCAAGCCTAGGTCTCTTAGTAAGAAGTGTGGCCGGTCTGAGGTGGACCCCCAACTACAGTTTGTAGTGAAGACTAAATTGGTCGGACTGAGTAACCTCCGGAACCCTGTCTCTAGAGTAAGAACCATAAAACTCCCCTCCCTTTCGAAACCTTTTTGATGTCGACGCCATGGTGAAGTCATCTGGCTTTACTCCTTCCACCTCTATCACGAAGTCTTCCACTTCTTGAAAGGATTTTGCCGTCGCGCTACCTGTAAGGCTGAAATCCGCAGTTCTGACCTCACCCCTTCACAAAAACGGCGAATCCGCTCTTGTGGACTAAAACAAAGCTGAGTGGCATATACGGATAGTGCGTGAAACCTAGCATCATGGCAGTAATGACATCCTACCTTGCTCTAGGCCCAAGAACTCATCTCTTTTCCTATCCCTCAAAGTCCGGGGGATATTACTTCTCCATAAACAAGCTAGAATGAGGCCCAAGTCATAGGTGGTGCCTCGTTGGTTGACACCTCAACATGTGGACCGCCACCACATTTCTGGCGTTTCCTTGGAACTGATAAGTCACAAACTCAACACCAAACCGTTCTAACTATACCCATCTTGTGTAGAGCTCATGGCAGTCAACCAGAAATCGTAGGCATCCTCAGATTCAGCACCCTTGAAGACTGGAGGTTTCAATTTCAAGAACTTACTGAAAGTTCATGCTGATCATTTGTCATTATAGGCCCTGTAGTCAGACAAGGAAATGTGACTATCCAATGAGGCATCCATGCGGGAAGACCCAACAGCGGCCTGTCGTACTTCCGGAAATTGAGGTGCTGGTGTAGAAAACACTGGAGTTTCCTGAACCTGATCAGATTAACCCGCTTAAGACAAGCAAGACACCTGATTGTCATCTCTGGGGTAGGTTGGGGTGGGCAATTCTCATTTTGCACTTGTTCATTCTCCCCTTCCTCACCCTCTGTTACGACTTCCTCAGTCGGTGGAGGAGTCACCCGCCCTAGCATCAGATGGGCTAGGCACTTGTCCTCCCTCTAGAGGAACGTCCTCCCACGACCTCTTACCACGGCCTCTTGCCACTACTCTTCCTCGAGCAAACAGCCCCCAGTGGCTGGCTCAGACGTTCTTGTCTTGCCGTGGTGTTGGTGTG
>JAKWJD010001755.1:43109763-43196693 GCA_027705065.1 Solanum peruvianum
TTGGAATTGGCCGCGGTAGTGTTTTGCATTAAAGCAATGGAGGCACTATTTATATGGGGTTAAGTGTGAAGTCTATACGGATCATCGTAGTCTACAGTATGTCTTACTCAGAAAGATTTGAACTTGAGACAAAGGAGATGGATGGAACTACTAAAGGACTACGACATCACTATTTTGTATCATCCGGGGAAGGCGAATGTTGTGGCAGATGCCTTGAGTAGAAAGGCGGGAAGCATGGGAAGTCTAGCTCATTTGCAAACTTCTAGACGCCCATTGGCCAGAGAGTGCAGATTTTGGCTAATGACCTCATGAGTTAGAAATAAATGAGAAGGGAGGATTGTTGCTAGTGTGGAGTCAAGATCTTCTTTCTTGACAAGATTAAGGGAAGCAGTTTGATGATGAGAACTAAGGGAATCCGAGATAAAGTGTTGCAAGGAGAGTCTAAAGAAGCAACAATCGACGAGGAAGGTGTTTTGAGGATCAAGGGAAGGGTATGTGTACCCCGCGTCGATGATTTGATTAACACTATTCTGACAGAGGCTCATAGTTCAAGGTATTCTATACATCCGGGTGCAACCAAGATGTATCGCGACTTAAAGCAACACTTTTGGTGGAGTAGGATGAAGCGCGATATTGTTGACTTTATTGCCAAATGTCCAAACTGTCAACAAGTAAAGTATGAACACCAGAGGCCCGGAGGAACGCTTCAGAGAATGCCCATTCCTGAATGGAAGTGGGAGAGAATCGCAATGGACTTTGTGGTTGGTCTTCCAAAGACAATGGGTAAGTATGACTCCATTTGGGTGATTGTTGATAGGTTAACTAAGTCTGCTCATTTCATTCCGGTCAAGGTGACTTACAATGCAGAGAAGTTAGCAAAAATCTACATCTCAGAGATCGTTCGGTTGCATGGAGTTCCACTCTCCATCATATCAGATAGTGGTACGCAGTTTACTTCTAAGTTTTGGAGGACATTGCATGCGGAATTAGGTACTAGGTTGGACCTTAGTACTGCGTTTCACCCTCAGACTGATGGTCAGTCTGAGCGAACGATTCAAGTGTTGGAGGATATGCTTCGTGCGTGCGTAATAGAGTTTGGTGGCCATTGGGATAGCTTCTTACCTTTGGCAGAGTTTTCATACAATAATAGCTATCACTCCTGTATTGATATGGCCCCATATGAAGCGTTGTATGGGAGGAGGTGTAGATCTCCCATCGGTTGGTTTGATGCATTTGAGGTTAGACCTTGGGGTACTGACCTCTTGAGGGATTCGCTAGATAAGGTGAAGAGCATTCAAGAAAAGCTTCTAGCGGCGCAAAGTAGACAAAAGGAGTATGCATACCGGAAGGTTAGAGACTTGGAGTTCATGGAAGGTGAACAAGTCCTGTTGAAGGTTTCACCCATGAAAGGGGTGATGCGGTTTGGCAAAAGAGGTAAGTTAAGTCCAAGGTATATTGACCATTTGAAGTGCTTAAGCGAATAGGGGAGGTGGCTTATGAATTAGCCTTGCCCCAGGGCTTTCCGGAGTACATCCGGTATTCCATGTGTCCATGTTGAAAAGATACCATGGAGATGGAAACTACATCATCCGTTGGGATTCAGTTTTTGTTGGATGAGAACTTGACTTATGAAGAGGAACCGGTTGCTATATTAGATAGAGAAGTTCGCAAGTTGAGGTCGAGAGAGATTGCATCCATCAAAGTTCAATAGAAGAATCGACCGGTTGAAGAGGCTACTTGGGAGAAGGAGGCATGATATGCAAGAAAATACCCACATCTGTTTACAGATTTAGTTCTCCTTTTCGCCATTGTATTTCTTCTTTTGATCGTTCGGGGACGAACGATGGGTAAATTGGTATCTATTGTAACGACTGTTTTAGTCGTTTTGAGCAGCAGAATTATTTCTGGAAAACTGGCGGGGACGACGGATGTCACGACGGACCGTCGTGGTCACGACGGCCCGTCGAGGAGGTTCCGTTCCATGACACTTAGAATTCTTCAATGTGGATATTAAAATCGACTCTCTGTTAATCTGTGACGGACCTGCAGGACGTGCCGTCACATCTACGACGAACCGTCGTGAGGCACCGTTTCAATATACTTAGGATTCTGAAATTGGGTACCGAAAAACGAGTTTCTGACCGTCAGGACGGAGGTGCAGGACGGACCGTCACAAGGTGACGGCTTTCACAGTCCACCTGAATTTGGAGGCTGCGACGACCTGCGTGACGGACCGTCGCAGGCACGACGGCCCGTCACAGGTTGCGCAGTCCCAGGCAGAATAGGATTCCCCTGCACGTTTTAAGGGTCGTTTTGGACTATTCTTTCCTTAATATAATGAATCTTGAAAGATGATAACATACTTAACATAATGAACTTAATTCCCAAATGAGCATGGCATTGAGGCTTGAGTCCTCATGGATGAACTTGGTGGTACTTATTGATGATTAACACTTGTTGTTGCTACATGTTGAGTATTGTCGTTGATTTACATTATTATTGATATATACTGTTCCCTATTTGGAGTTGGCCGATGATATCTACTCAGTACTTGTGGTTGTACTGACCCCCTACTTTTATGTTTTCGTCTTTGTTATTTGTGTAATGCAGCAAACGTTCCGTCAACTTCAATTCAACAGTAGATCTAGCCAGTCTTCACTTCATCGGAAATTCAGGGTGAGCTAATGCGTCTAGCTTGGACTGGGTCTTCTTCTTCAAGTCTTGATGCCTTGAACTTCCGGCATGGACTAGCTAGTATTGTGTTTTAGCTTCTTAGACAGTTTTAGTTTAGCATTTGAGATAGATGTTCTTGTGATGATGACTTCCATCCAGATTTTGGGGATAATAATAATAGTTTTTTATTGTTTTATAAATGAGTTTAAGTCTTCCGCATTATTTTCGTTGATATATCTCGAATGTTAAGGTTTAGAGGGTTGGTTCGCTCACATAGAGGGTAAATGTGGGTGCCAGTCGCGGCCCCGATTTGGGTCGTGACATCTATCTTCAAATCTAAATATGGGTCTTGCATGAAAACGTACTTAATAATGATGTTCTTACGTCAGTTGATTATTTTAATGTTAAAAATTCAATTAAATAATTTCAAATCTTTTCAGCTAATGTTGGCTTAAGAAAATTGGTTAAATGAACTTAGTTTTGTAATCTTTGACTTTGGTTTCCTCATGTTGTTATTATTATTAGCTACTACCCTAACGGCTAATAATTATGAAATATTGAGTAAATTGTTACAGGTGATAAAAGCTTTGATTAGAGGGTAAGTTGGTTATGTTGTTTAGCTTTAAATTCGTAATGCTCTTGAGTGGTATGGTCCACCTTATTGGTTGGCGGTTTTTACTTGAATTGTATGAATTTAATGATACTAGTTATTTGTGAATGAGGCTATTAAGGCTTGTTATGTGAAGTAAGATGATAAATGTGACTTATGAAGTTATTATGTGAAGTAGACTAGTCTGTATACTGAATGAAGTTATACGTGTTAATTGTTTTATGAAGACGGTTATGAGAAGTATCTAAGGATTATGTTTAAAGGACTTATATGATTATGTGAAGCATTTAAAGTATTGGATGTGATGAATGAAGGACTAAGCTTGAAGTTAAATTTAAATGAAATGTAGCTTATGTGCAAGGTGTGCTCACATGTACACACACACTCACACTTGAATGATTGAATGAAGCTAAGTTAACTCCTAGTGGGGAGTTTTGGGGTGAACATTCTTCGTGAGTTGAGATGAAGTGTTTAGTCGCAACCCCACTATATCCTATGAGCATTCTAAGATAGGTCGGAGGATGAATGCCCTTCGTGAGTTGAGATGTGATTTTCACTAGTTATCCTTAACCTATAGTGTATAGTGTTTAGAATCCATGGGAAGTTATGCCTTGCACCGAGAGGATATGAAGAAGAGGTGGTTACACTTCGTGAGTTGAGATGTTGTATTACAATGTACCTCTTGAGATGAGTACTTCTCGTTACTAGAGAATGTGCTACTTAGTAGCAATCTCCTTATCTCTTAACTATGTGCCCGCAAAGGTGTAGCTCTTGGGCGAGCCATGTAAAAGCGAAGAGAATGACCTCATTCTAGGACAGTGAGGATCTCTCATCTGCTATGGGTTAATATCGGGATTCCATGTGTAGATCTCATTGTCTATGTCGGTTAAGCTAACTCCCAAAAAATAACAGAATGTGCTAAGTCTTCTACAAGAGTGTTCTACTTAGGATAGGTAGTGGAATGGGATGCTATTTATCCATTCCACTAGGTAGACATTTCGAAAGAGGAGTTTTTGTGAGTCTTATTTGAACTGAATGAACTAAGTCTCCTAAAAGAATGTACTACTTAGGGTAGGTGGTGGTATGGGACGCTATCTATCCATTGCACTCTGTAGGACCTTTTGAAAGGGGAGTATTGGTGCCAAGTCTTCTTAAGGAGTTTACTACTTAGGGTAGGTGGTGGTATGGGATGCAATCTACTCATTGCACTAAGTAGGCATTCCGAAAGGCAATTCTTGGTGTGTTAAAGGGTGTTTTTCTATTGTATTTCCATTGAGTGGGTGCTTGTTCTCAAGAGGTGAGTATGCCAAAAGGGGAGGTAGTCTTGAAGGTCGCTTTGGTGTGTATTGAAGAAGGCATATGTAGACTTCTTTCATGTCCTACCTTAGTGAGTCTTAGGATGACCTTATATAGGGAAACTCTAACGGAAATGATGCTTATTTCCTCATTGGCAATGCTTTGGCAAAACACTACTTTAGAGTCATTTTAGTCATTGTAATGTAAAAAGGGAATTCATTGTAATGTTCCAATTGAGTTCACTGTATCATTTTGTGGGTTTAATGTAAAGCGTACCCTTTTCGTTAATATAATGGAAATCCTTTTATAAGTATTTAATGATGTTCCTTATGAGTTTTTGTTCCTATGTTATTGAATGTTTTATTTAATTGGCATGGACTGTTATTTTACTGAAATGTCCCTTTTACATGTTTTTCAATATGCCATACTTAATAAATTGTTCTTTACTAATCCCATACTTTATTATACTATCTATGCATTGGTTTTGGAAGCAAGGTTGATGTCTATAAGGAAAAGCTTGGGAAAGTTCCTCTAAGGACAAAGTGTGTCCTCATATATTCAGGGGCATCAGTCCTATCTTCTTAGATTCTTTCTGTCAAGACTTATTATGCATCTCTTTCAAATGTTAAGGGACATGTTCCTAAGTTTATTCCGTTGTGTCTTAAGTTTGCTTGCGACGATACGATTTTCTATGTATTTATAAAGAACTCGTTTTTATATTTATTATCGTAAAAATTATTAATTCCGCATTGCTTTTCATTTCTTATGTAATGAACGATAGTCAAAGGGCTTGCACAAGACACCAGAGGGTCAAGTACACCTCTCCACGAAACGTGGGTTCTCCCTAACTTCTAGGGATACTTTGGGGTCGTGACAGAATTGCTATCAGAGCATAAGGTAATGGGAGATAGATTAGGATCTAAAAAGTCTCTAAAGCCACGTCTAGTAGTATATTGGTTATTGGTGTGAGTCGTGACACATCCATGGACAAGAGACTATAGAACAATAGAGTTTCACTTTGTTCATTACTCTTGAATTGTACCATAGAACTTAGCTCCATAAGGCCTCTCTCTCTTATGTTCCCTTATCCGATGGTCTTCTAAGTGTGATTGTTTAAAAGGAACAATGTTTCTATGTTTGAAGGAGAGAAATGGTGAGTTTTGAGATTATGATGGTTTTGTGGCTAAAAGAGTAGATATAAAGGAATGTTTTTAACATTGTGATGTGATGCCATTTATGGCTAGGTGTGATTTATAAGATTCGGAGTGTTATGATGAGTAAATTTATCTTGGTGTAGTTCTAAGCATGGTAAGAATTGTAAGGATTTAATAAAGTGCCTTTGAGAGCAAATGAGTTATCTTATGAATATGTTCAATGATGGTAGAAATGCTTCGAGGTGTAAACTTGAGGAATGTTGAAAGAACACGGAAATTTTGTAGGAGTTGAGGGCAACCCTCTTGTGTGGTTGATGTTTGAATAGTTGTTCTTGTGATTGGTTGAGGTTCTTGTGTAGGTTTACACTGAGGAGGAAATGTGGTATGAATACCTAGTAAAGGAGTTTTGTTCCACGAAATTTGAGTTAAGTGATGCCTAAGAGTTTAAAGAGGTGGTGTTTAAGGGTGTTTGTTTAGGCTTGAATCCTAAGAGGAAAGTGTCATGCTTATCTTATAAAGTTGATGTTTAATCTTCATGTGCTTCACTAGAGGGTAGTGTGAGTTCCTACCTTGTGAGAGGCATAATGGTTCTTTTAAGTGTGAAACATTGAAGATGGCTTTACCCTAAGTGGGGAGAATGAGTTGAGTAAAATTGCATGTAATGTACTTAGTCCAAGAGAATCCTCAAGGGTCACTAAGTGGAGTGGTAGTACGGAATTCTACTCTCACATTGCACTTAGTGTAACTTACAAAGTCTCCTTGGAGTATTTTAATATAGTCTTGTCTCCTATATTTTCATGTCATCTTGTTAAAGTTTCTTGAAAGGTGCATTATTGAAATTTTAAGCACGTGACAAAGTGAAGTTTTGAATTCACTGTAAGTAAGTACAAATTTTAAGGAAATTTCATTTTTCATGAATTGTGGTTTCAATGTATTATGAAATGAGCTTATATGGTTTTATACTTCATATGATCGTGCGTTCATTATTAATTGTTCAAAGAATGAAATTTTGAAAATTAAGCATGTTAACAATGTTATAGTGATGTTCACTTTAAGACTTTCGAATTTAGAGAAAATTGGTCTTGCCTTTGATTGAAAACTCAATGTGTGAAAAAGTGTTGCATATGAAAATGTTTAATGTTGGATAATGTAGTTTCTTAATAAGTGAAGGATAAGAGAAGATTTTAAAATGTTAAATTTTTGCCGAAGTGATTGTGTTGCTGTGTTTGAAAGTGTGAATTGATGCCCCTTGTTAGTTGATGATTTTATTTTAATTTTTGAACCTTGATTGTAACGTTTCATGTGATTATAAGTGAGTCCTTGTAGTTCTTGAATTTCTAGTGTCATTCGAGGACGAATGTTATTCTAAGTGGGGGAGAACGTAACGCCCTAAAATGAACTAAGGAGAACTAGATCCTCGTGAGTCTTTCTTGAGTTAATTTTAAGTTAAAATGATTTACTTTAGTGTTTATGAACTCTCAAAGTTTTGTTAATCTTGGAGGTCAGACGTCCAAGAACGTCCTTGACGTTCGGATGGTGTGCCTCAGATAGTGCTTGTGTGTCTTGATGTGTTTGAGTCAGTTTTATGTGTTTGTTTTGATCGATATTGTTGTGGAATGTTTTTAAGACCTATACAACTATTTTTAGGGGTTTAAAACTTGCATACGAATCCATCTAGGTCCCACAAGGGGCCCTAGAAGAGGACCCCACCTCCTGGAAACAAGCTGCCAAAATAGTGACCAAACAACTATCCAAGGGATGGTCCATCGGTCAACCAACGGCCCATCGACCATCGGCGTCAATTGGAACTGAAGTTTCAGTTAGAAATAATCCAAATGGAGCTAACTCTCAACCATCGAGACACCACCAATGGTCCGTCCTTTGAGAAATAGTCGGTTGGTGGAGACTATCTGAAAAGCAGTGAAATATCTGCCTTGGCTTGGGGTGTTCGGTAAATTCACCCCAAGTATTTTATGACACTAGGAAGTTATTTTTAGGGTTATTTAGGTATATTAAAGTGTTTCAAACCCTAAGACCTAATTTTAGACTACTCTTCCTAAAACCAAAAACCCCTCTCCCTTAGAAGACTCTCTCAAGTCACCATGAAAGCTAGAAGTCAAGAAGGAACTAGGAAAGCTGTTGGTGGCCGTTTATTTATATAAAATCTTCGGTATTTATTCAATGTGAGGTATGGTATACATCATTGAATTCTCTTCCATTCAAGGATCCCCTCTGTAATGTATTTCAAAAAGAGTTTACAACCCTAGTTTCTTAAAGAGTTTTCAACCCTAGTTTCTTCTATCTTCAAATCTAAATATGGTTCGTGCATGAAAACTTGTTGAATGAATTAATAATAATGTTTCTAATTTTATTTGATGAATTTAAGGTTAAAAATTCAATGAAATCATGTTAAAGCTTTTCATCTAATGTTGGCCTAAGAAATGGGTTAAATAAGCTTAGTTTAGTAATCTTTGAACTTTGGTTTCCTCATGTTGTTATTGATGATTAGGTACTGCCCTAAGGGTTAATTTATGATGAAATATTGACTAAAATGTTATAGGTTATTCAATCTTGTATTAAAGGGTTAGTTGGTTATGTTGTTTCGCTTTAATTTCGAAATGCACTGGAGTGGTATGGTCCACCTTCTTGGTGGCGGTGTTTCGTTGAATTGTATTAATGTAAAGTTACTAGTTTATTGTGAATGAGGCTATTAAACTTTGTTATGTTAAGTAAGATGATAAATATGCCATTCTTGTTAAATGTGCCTTATGAAGTTATTATGTGAAGTAGAATAGAGTGTATGCTTGAATTTTTATACTTGTTAATTGTTTTATGAAACATGTTATGAGAAGTATGTTAAGGATTATGTCTGGAGGACTTATATGATTAAGTTAAACATGTAAAATGTGTGATGTGATGAATGATGTTCTAAGCTGTATCGACGTTAAATGTAAATGAAATGAAGTTTATATGCAAGGTGTGCTCACATGTACAAACCCTCACACTTGAATGAATGAATGAAGCTAAGTTAAGTCCTAAAGGGGAGTTTTGGGGTGAACAATCTTCGTGAGTTGAGATGAATTGTTTAGTAGCAACCACACTACATCCTATGATCTTTCTAAGATAAGTCGGATGATTAATGCCCTTCGTGAGTTGAGATGTGGTATTCACTATTTATTATTAACATATAGTTCATAATGTTAGTAATCCATGGGATGTTATGCCTAGCACAGACAGGATATGTAGAAGAGGTGGTTACACCTTATGAATTGAGATGTTGTATTCCAATGTACCTCTTGAGATGAGTACTCCTCATTATTAGTGAATGATTTACTTAGTAGAAATATCTTTATCTCTTAACTATGCACTCGGATAGGTGTAGATATTGGGCAAGCCATGTAAAAGCTAAGAGAATGACCTCATTCTAGGAAAGTGAGGACCCCTCATCCGATAAGGGTTAATATCGGGATTCCATGTCTAGATCTAATGGTCTATGTCGGTTAAGATAACTCCAAAAAAATAAAAGAATGTGCTAAGTCTTCTAAAGGAGTTGTTCTACTTAAGGTAGGTAGTGGAATGAGACTCTATTTATCCATTTCACTAGGTAGGTATTCTATAAGGGGAGTCTTGGTGAGTCTTTTGAATTGAATGAACTAAGTCTCCTAAAAGAACGTACTACTTAGGGTAGGTGGTGGTATGGGACGCTATCTATCCAATGCACTAGGTAGGACCTTCCGAAAGGGGAGTCTTGGAGCTAAGTCTTCCATAAGAGTGTACTAGTTAGGGTAGGTTGTGGCATGGGACTCCATCTACTCATTGCACTAAGTAGGCATTCCGAAAGGGAATTCTTGGTGTATTTTAGGGTGTTCTTATATTGTACTGCCATTGAGTGGGTGCTTGTTCTCCCGAAAAAGTATGCAAAAAGGGAGGTAGTCTTGAGGATTGCTTTGGTGTGTATTGAAGGAGGCATATGCGTACTTCCTTCATGTACCACCTTAGTGAGTCTTAAGATGACCTTTGATAGGGAAACTCCGACGGAAATGATGCTTATTTCCTTATGGAAATGCTTTAGAAGTCCAATACTTTAGACTCATTCTAGTCACTGTAAAGTAAAAATGAAATTAACTTTAATGTTCAAGTTGAGTTGACTGTATCATTTTGTGGGTTTAATTTAAAGTGTTCCCTTTGATTAAAATTATGGAAATCCTTCTCAAAGTGTTAAATGATATTCCTTATATTTTTTTGATCCTTTTACTTAATTTGCATGCAATGTTATTTTACAAAAAATATCCCTTTTATATGTTTTTGCATATGCCATACGTAGTACATTGTTTTATACTAACTCCATACTTTTATATACTATATAATTATAGGTTTTGGAAGCAAGGTTGAAGTCAAGAAGGAAAATCTTGGGAAAGTTCCTCTCAAGACAAAGTGTGTCCTCATATATTCGAGGGCATAATTCCTATTTTCTTAGTTTCTTTATGTTCAGACTTATTATGTATCTCTTTCAAATGTAAAGGGCCGTCTTCCTAATTTTATTATGTCATGTCTTAAGTTGGCTTGTGAATATGAGATTTCTAAGTATTTTATAAAGAATTCCTTTTTATATTAATAGTCGTTAAAATAATTAATTCCGCGCTACTTTTCATGTCTTATGCAATGAACTATAGTCAAAGCTCTTGTTCAAGAACCCGAAGGGTCAACTACGCCTTGCCACGAAAGGAGGGTTCTCCCTATGTTCTAGGGGGTACTTTCGGGTCATGAGAGGTTGCTCCCAAGGAGGGGAGATAGTGTGTTGAGCCTTGTACGATGATTGTGAAGTATGCTAGTTAATGGTAGAAACCTTCTAACTAGTAAATAATTCCCCCTATGAACCTATTTAAAGAGTGGGAAAAAGGGTTTTTATTCAAGAAGTGGGAAGTAGGATTACCCTAAGGTTACTTTGGGGGATATATGATACGTAACCCCTTAGCTCATCAATAAAAATAGAGAATTGAGGTTGACCTACTTTGAAGTGGTTAGTTTCCTTTTAATCTTTAATTTGAGTATTGTAAATTGAGGAAGTGCTTAGATTTTACCTAGGCTTGGTTGGTTGGAAAGTTCCACAAAAGAATGATGACTCATGTAGGTTGTTCTTGACTTTTCCTGACCTTGGTGTTTAAGGTCATGATGTGGTTAGGATTACCCCCAGTGGGGGATAATGTGAATATATGGTAAGATGGTTGAGGCATTTTTTGTCCCCATGTTGAGTTCCCTTGAACTTTTCTAGGTTGAAAATCAGCTTGAAGTGTTTGTAATAAGGATGTTCATAAGTTTAGATTCCATGAGAAGAATGACGTGTTTAGTAAATAGGGTTGGTAAGCTATGACTCCCTTGCAGTTGAGAGGAGTTCCTCTTAAATGAGTTTATCCTTAGTGGGAGAGGATGATATGAGTAGTATGGTTTTAGATATACCTATCTTTTCCTTGTATTCTTACTCAAGCTTGATATCAAAGAGTTCCTTTGTGTCCTGTTCATTATAGGAGTCTTGCATAAAAATATATGTTGCATGTTCTCCATATGTTATGCATGTTTTATATGATACTATGTTATCCATATTATGAAAAGTCATTATTGCATGAAAAAAGAACTTTTTATAAATTTGCATGTCTCTCATATTGTTGTGCATCCTTATATGATAAATGTGCAATTTTATTTCATGAGATACCTTAATGAGAAAACTTGATATCACTTATGATGTATGGTGTATGTCCACACAAAGAGAAATTGAGTCTCCTTTTAGTGAGATAAGATGTGTTTCTTTGAAAAATTTGTGTCTTTTGAGATTTGGGAAGTGTTATTATAGACTTTCTCTTGATAAGTGATGGTTGGTCTAGTCTATGTTTATTGGCGTGCTTATAAATTGTGATAAGTTCCCTAAATGATGCATGTTATGAAAGCTAGTGATGTGCCACAAATAGAAAGATGTAAATTTACTTCCTAATATTGTAATGTGCTTTGTGTCTCCTACCATGTTGATTTCATAGGGGAGGAAGTACAAGCACAATGTTGTTTGGAATAAGGAAATCCTTTTTAATATGAATTAACTGCTATACATTGCTTTTATATGAACTCTATGATGGTATGTGTATATGTTGTGACTAGGAGAAGGTAGTTCCTCCTTAAACAAACCTAAACATGGTAATGTCATATATGACTTCAATAGTATTATGTCTAGACTATAAGATTGTAGTTATTTTAAATTATTCATGATTTTTATGCAACTAAATGAATTATTCAAATTTTTTTCATGAGTTAAATTGTGGATTATGCCTAAGTGTGCAATTAGAATCCATAGTATGTTTAACCTTGTGATGAAATAATGAACATGCCTAAACTTGGAGAAGTTAGTTCCTCCAAATGGCAATGAGTATGAAAAAGTATGTATGTATGAAACTAATTATAGAAGTAGTCCATATTTGATTATGTTCCCTTGAATGCATGCTAGAATGAAGTTTGTGTTCATTGTAATTCGGTGCATTGAATTTTGGGTGATAATATGTACAAGTGTTGTGAGTTTCTATGGAAATCATTGAGTCCTTGAAAGTTTTTAAATGTTTAAAGTGTCATTCGATGACGAATGTTTCCCCAATGGAGAATTTTGTAACAACCCTCAAAATTAAATATGGTATCTAGAGCCTCACATGTTCCTAAAAAGGTTTATATCATATTGATAAAGTGTTTTATAGCTTTTGTAATTGATTTGAAGTCATTTGGAGGTAAAACGTGCAAGAACGTCCAAGTTGTTCGAACGTTGGTCTTTAGACGTGCTTGAGAGTCCTTTTATGTTTTCCTTTTTTTCATGTGTTATTTGGACTTGAGAAGCAGTGTAGTTGACCCTGGTCTGCACCTCACTGTCCCAATAATTATTTGGGAGCAGCAATGGGAGGCTGCCCGCGACGTGCAACACACTCCTAGATTCGGTTGCGTCCTTTTTGAGTCAATTTTGTCATGTCTAAAAGTCTCAATTCGTGTGGGGGTGTTTTGGTAAATTAGGGAACGTTTTATTAACTGTTTTGAGGACCTTTTTAAACCCTTTCCCATGACAAACCCCAACACCCATTAAGAAATCAAATTCCCGAAATTCTTTTCTCTTCCAAAACCCCCTAAACTTCCATTGAAGAGCAATCTAAAAAGAAAGCTATTGAGTTTGATTCTTGGAGCTTTCTTCTCAGATTTTCATGGGATTATTAATTTTTAAGGTATGTTGATATTTCATCCATAGATAACCATTCATCTGTGGAGTGCTTCCAAAGGTATTTCTAAACATGATTCAAAGTCAAAAATCCTATCGTTGAATCTAGTCATGGGTTCATTCCCAAATTATTTCAAAAGCATTATAATGATGAATATACGTTTTTTTACTTATTTTATGATGAATTTCTATCCAATTTTATTAATAACCCATGATCCTCCTAATTTATCAAATTAGCCTATAATGTGGGTTTTGTGATCTTGACTTGATGTTTATAGAATTGTTATTATATTGTATTAAATTTCTTATTGATAATACTTTATATATAATTCAATATGAATTGTGGAGGAATGATCAAAGATGATCATTATCTTGGAGATTTGGTAAGTTGACCTAATTCTTCTAATGGTTAGAGGATGTCTCCTTAGTTAAGATCTTGGATACATATCCAAAGTTCAAGTAAAGGGACCCTTATTATTCAAGGGGTGCCTATGAAAATTTTTTTCTTTAAGTTGATGTAACCGTTTAAACTTATATTTTATGTTTTTAAGGGTCGTGTCCCTATTCTATTCTATTGAGTTGAGTCGTAAGATGGCAAAGAGACTTAGAGTTTAACTATATATTGTGATATTATATATATATATATATATATATATATATATATATATAATATATATATTATATATATATATATATATATATTATATATATATGTATATATGTATATGAATTCATTATTCTAGCATATGATGTTTTTTGAAAAGTTTTTAACATTTTGTTATTTTTATTATGACTATGCAATGAAAGATGTCTAACGGATTTTATTAGACCCTCGAGAGGTCGACGATGCCATGTGGCGATGTAAGATTACTCTAACTTATAGGGGGTACTTTGGGTCGTTACGGAATGAATGAACGGTGTTCATTAAAATGTAATGAATGATAGTCTACCGAAAGGGTTTTCACAATTGTAATTCAATAAATAAACTAGAGATTTTGGGTTGAAACACTCGTGAGAAGAGACATATTGTTAAGTAATAACCTTAATATTATGAAGAACTATAATGAATAAAAAAGGGGATTTTTTGGGTGGATACTCTTTGTGAGTTGAGATGTAGAGTCTAGGAGCAACCTCGCTATTCTCAAGAGTTTTACAATAAATAAATTATATGTTTAGATGAGTACTCTTCATGAGTTCAGATTTAGTTCTTAGTAGAACCTTTGAACCTATAGGTAATTAATGTGTAAAACTCTGTCCGGGTTTTTGCTTAGATATGAGAGTATTTCAAGAATGGGTGTAGATTCTTCTTGAATAGAGATGTTGTATCCAATTTACCTTCTGAGATGAGTATTGTAGAAGGGTTGTATATTCTTCGTGAGTAGAGATGTTGTATCCAATTTACCTCTTGAGATGAGTAATTTTCGTGATTTGAGATGTAGTACTTAGAAGCAATCTCGTTATCCCTTAGCTATGCACCTATAGAGGTTTAGCTCTTGCTGATCTATGTAAAGCCAAAGTGAAAGATTCTACCTTAGGCAAGTGGGGATCCCTCATCTGGTAGGGGTTAATACTGGAATTAAAGGTCAAGCTCTCATGATCTATTTTAGTTAAATTAAACCCCCAATATAAATGTAATGAACTAGCTGTTCCTAAGGGTGTACTACTTAGGGAAGGTGGTGAAATGATACGCCATCTATGAATTGCACAAGTAGACATTTGGATGGAATCTTAGTGTGTCCTTTTAATAAAGATGAATGAATGTTTTACTATACAATGTCAATGAAGCGTGTTAATTATATGTGTTATGTTAATAAAGCATGTTGATCTTGTGGTTAATGTTGATGAAGGCTATGTAATGATTGAATGTTATATGCATAGTCCATAATGATTTTCAAATAGCACTAAGTGCGAGTAGTAGTATAGGGTGCTACTTTCATATTGCACTAGTGTAACTTGGGGGTTGTATTAGAGGATGGTCTTTATGTGGAGCTCTTAAATACATGAATGTTTCAACTAATAATAAATATTGAATTGTTTAAATACGATGAAATAGCCTTTTCTTTGGTAGTCTTAAGGATCATCTAGGTTGTATTGAAGAGGTTGTATGGGAGGTCTCTTATGTCTTACCTAGGTGAGTCTTAGGATAACTTTGAATAGGTGGGTCTGAATTACAAATGGTTTACTTAATCTAAATGGCTATAAGTTGAGAATCATGAAAGTATTACGTGGTATATGAATGATGACTTATATAATGTCTTGTTCATAGATTCATGAGTTTTTACCAAAATAGCATGAAAACTATGTTTCAACTAAAATGTCCATTTTAAAGCATGTTTTACATATTGCCATGCTTGTTACATTGTTTATACTAAATCTATATTCTTCTCTATTTCTAAAAGTTTAGGTGGAGGGCAAGTGGAGGTTTCTAGAAGTTGAAGCTCAGGAAATAGTTTGATATCTCCTCATATGTTGAGGACAAGGACTATGTTTCTAGTTTCTTTCTATTAAAGCCTTGTAATAAACTATTAGTTCTTTGGTATGTAAGGGCCGTGACCCTATGATATTAAGACGTGTTTAAGATGACTTGTGATGATGAGACTTTGTTCCTTATTTACTATACTGTAAAAAGTTATAATTGCGCACTACTTTTCATACCTATGCGCTAAATGAAAGTTAAGAGGCTAATACAAGACCTCCGAGAAGTAAAATAAGGCTTGTAACTTGTAGGGGTTTTTTGTGGTCGTTAAAAACTAGGTATTAGATTATAAGGTTATGAAAGATATTCTTAGGGTTTAAAGTCTCACAAGCCACGTCAGGTAAAGTCTTGTTCATTGATGTGAGTTTCTACACATCTATGAGCGAGAAGCTATAGGACGATAGAAGCTTCACTTTCTTCATTACTCTTATGTTGTTCCATAGAGTTAACTTCTATAAGTTTCCTTTCGTAATATCTTATATTGTTTTGATATGATATGAATACAAGAAGGAAAAGAACAAAAAGAGTGGAGGATGGAGTAGTGAATAAGGGAGTTCCTCCATGGGGTGAACAAGTCCCTTTAGCTAACAAAGACAATGTTAATGAGGAGGTTCCCCCTCAAGTTCCCCAAGGTCCTCGAGCTCCCAATGTTGAAGGGGATATATATATTGTAGAGATAAGGGCTTATTTGCAAACATTGACAAACCTCATGAAGACTACATCTTAAGTCATCACTAATCATGCTCAAGCCATGGCAACCGTAGCTAACCTAGGAGTAGGACCTCAAGTGAACCCCAATGAATGTACTCCCGCTTTTAGAATATGAGATTTCATGAGGATGAATCCTCATACTTGTCATGGTTAAAAAGTGGATGAATATTCATAAGGCTTCATAGATGAGGTGTTCAAGGTGGTAGATGTTATGGGAGTGACTTCTAGAGTAAAAGCTGAGATAGACGCCTATGAAATAAAGGAGGTGGCATAAGTATGATTTGAGAAATAGAAGGATGAGTGACGCGTAAGGGTATGTCCAGATGATTGAAGAGTGTTTAGACGTCCTTTTTTGATGAGGTTTCCCCTTAGAGTTGAGGAAGAAAATTTTAGTCTAATTCATGAACCTTCGTTAAGGGGGAATGAATGTGAAAAATATTCTCCCAAGTTCACCAAATTCTATAAGTATGCCCCAACCTTGGTACCCAACACTAGGGATAGGAGGAATAAGTTTTTGATGGGGGTGTTTAGTTTGGTTGAGGAAGCGTGTCGTATGACAATGATCCATCATGATATGAATATCTCTAGACTCATGGTGTATGCATAAAAAATTGAGAAGTCCAAGCTTAGAAATATGATTAAAGAACGGAAGAGGGATAGTTCGGATGAACCAAGTCAACCTAAGTCTATGAAGAGGTTTTACGATCAAGATTCTTCCATTGGGAGCAAGAATAGGGTTGCAAACAAAAATATGCAAGGAGCGAATGGAGATGGCTCTACTTTTGCGAGGGCTATATTAACTCCTTGTGGGAAGCAACACTTGGGTAAATGTTTTTTTTTTTGTATGGATGGATGTTTTAGATGTTGAAATCAGGGTCATAATATGAGAGATTTCCCAAACCTCAAGCCAAAAGGGAAAAAGAACAACCAAGCTCCTTAAGATGGCCCAAATCCCAATACTCAAAAGAAGAACCATTTCTATGTGTTACAATTTAAAAAAGGAGTTAATCCGGAATAAAGGCCCTGGTGAGTCATAGTTCCTTATGGTTGTTTTGATTTGTTCTTATATGGTTTACCTTAATTGGGGGAGAATAAGCTTTGTAGTATAGTGTCTTATATCCTTATTTTTTCCTTCTATTCTTATATAAGATTAAGACAAAAATTGTTAATGGTTTTGTTATGATTTGGAGTCTTGCTTATGAGTAGAATATGCATTTCTACTTATGTAATTAGTACATTTTGTCAGAACTAAAATATAGACCCCAGATGTGACCGGTGTCGTTGACCTCTCAGAGGCACAGACAAGCCTACATACACCATTTTTACTTCATGTAGGTTAGTTCTAGCAGAAAATTTGAACTCTTTGTTACTTATCATTAATGTAAGTCATTCTACTTAAACTCATAAACGTTCACAATCAACCATCTAATATTAAGATCATCAAATGAAAGAAATAGTTCATAATTGCATTAAATGTATTTTTGCCAAAACGGCACCAATACAATGTCTGAAATGAAAGTGGAAATGAAACACTAGTGGAACACGCTCCACTATATAAAGGCTACATCTAACCTAGAAAATAAAGTACATATCCTCGAAAGCATGAGGGCCTACAAAATCCGGATGAAAGATACACGTCCAGATAGTTGCAACGTCATACTGTAAGCTTTAATGTCAACCCGTGCCTACACTTAGAAGTAGATATTGTATGGGATTAGTACACAATTGTACTACATATGGGTTTATGCAAGCAGACACCAACGACATGCATGAGTAAGAATAGCACTTTCCTAACACTATGGTCTATGCAAAGTCATGTCAGTGGAGTTGCAAAATTTGTATTAGAAAAGTCATGCCATGAGAGTAACATGCATCATCATACGTATCATATTACATACAACACATAACAAATTGCATATAGCACACAACATATTTCATATCATTCGATCATATGCCATGAGACCTTGGAATCATGGAGTTGACATTAAGACTGTCCAAAATGAGGGCTCAACATATGGGACCTCAACTAGGGATCCTTCTTTAACAAACACATAGTCTGCTTCATTCATTCATACATACTCCATTTCATTCATTGATATACTAGTGCAACCACCAATCATACCGAGTATGTAGTTTAAGACTCTCATCGGGTTCGCTGTGCAATGATCAAGAATAACCTAGTGTTATTACTTAAGTCTAGCTCACCTCTTGATACTCCTATCGTAAGACCTTCGTTATCGTTCATTTCATTATCTGCATTCATTGAGGCTGGCCTCATTCTTTCTTTGGGAAGTTTAACCTTAACCTACATAGATCATGTGAGCATCATGAAATCTAGTGTCTTCCCCACACAAAAAGAAGTGGAATCACCAGCAAAAGTTACCCGAACATGCTAGCGTATATAGGGATTCGAACCCTACCAGATCCCTATATTGGCAGTATAGCTTCAAAGACTAGGAGATATAAGGATACCCATACCCGACATATCCAGACAATCTCATCTCATGAGAGTTGCGTGAACCTCCGCCCTTTCTGAAGGAAGGCATCAGTGCTCATAGCTAGTGTATCGTTGCTCAGTATAAAGTTCCATTACACTCAACTCATACATCATGGAAGCTGACTTCTAGCATGCAGACATTATAGCCTATTAGATGATTTCTCATCTCATCATTAGTATTAAGTATCTATTAACTTCAATACTTTCATTAAAGTCTTCATAAGGACTGGTTTTTTCATTTACTTTACACTCTCATAGGTGAGTACGCTTGGGTAACATTTACTTAGGCTAATTTGAGATTGCTCTATTATTTCACATTAGCCTCTTATCATATTTTAACCTCATTCCTTAACTTTAAGACATTTGCTTTTCATAATTAGTCATCCCTTCACGTGAATGTTAATTTCATCATATGCCAATGCACTTTGCCATTTAGTGTGTTTCACACTTTTACTTAACCCTTCTAGTGTTACATCATTTTATTACATATATCTTAGGCTCACTTACTTTTAAACGTATGCTAGACCTATGAGTCCATGCATACAAGCCATGAGTCTACAATAATAGTTTGTCTATGAGATTCATGTTTACCCAAGATTGTGTGGTACAAGACTTATGCATCTTCTAGGTATGCCAAAATATTGATTTCGCCCTTTAGAGGAAGCATTCATTAAATATTGTTTAGGTATGACTTATATGTTAAAAATGAATTTTGTCAATGGAACCCGATTTCGAATCCCTTCGACAACACTTACATTTATATTTAATTTAGTTTGATCCACTAGGCTTGGGGACCCAAGATCGAGCCCCATTGACTTCTCTTCATTTCCCCTTAAGTTCTTTATTTTTTACATTCGTTTGGGACCAAGTAGACGTGGGATCTAACCCCCACAATATCATTCTCTTTTATTCTCTTTTTCCTTAAACCATTGTAATTTGAACGAGAAGGTGTGGGATCGAACCCCCAAAGCCCCACTTTATTTTCTACTTAATTTCGTGGGTTCGATTCCCACATGCCTCAACCTTTATTTTCGTTTCAATTCTTTCTTATGTATGACCGAGAGGTTGTGGGTTTGAACCCCACACTCTCATTTTTATTGTGAATTAACTTTACATGTTTTGGTCAAGGCACACGGGTTTGAATCCCACTTTCCACATTCTTTTTCTACCACTTTATTTCTACGATTTTAACATGGTAAAGGTGCGGGTTCGATTCTCAGAGACCACACTTGTTTTTAATTCATTTTACATATCACGATACACCACTTAGATTTTGCCGAAACTCATCAACAAGATGCTGAAAATTTTGTATTCTTTCAGCTCATTTTCATCAACGCTTACATCTTAGTTTTTAGGGTAATTCATGGATGATTAAGTACATCTTTAGCTGCATTTTCTTGGATTCATTTAGCTAATAATTTGCATTCAAATCAGCCACATTGTACTTCATATGAACACCACAATTTATACAAGTTTGTGCAAGTAAGAATACAACCATTACATGTCGAACTTTAAACCAAGAGTATATGTCACATCTATACATTGCACACACATAAACACATAATTTCGGACAACATGCTTAACATTCACATAACTCTGAACATATATACATGAGTGTAATCAGCACGAAAACCCATTACATCCCTAATTTCTACCTACAAACATACACAACCTATAAATCGATGGGATCTAGTGACAGGGAACATGTCAAAAGGAACAACTGTAGTTTTCGGAACAAATTCATCTGAGTCCTAAGGGTATCTTGGGAAAGAGACCAGGAGTTAGAAAACCCATACCTTATTTTTGAAATTCAAACCTTGAACTTTCTGCCCAAATACCCTCAACTAATTAACTTCAACCAACAAATCTCACACGTTATCCGACTAAAAATTTCGTTAAGTTTTCGTTTCTTAGATTAGATTGTTCGTTTGTATTTTGTAAGTTCTTAAAGTGTGAAGAACTTTTGTTTTGTTTTTTATTTTGTAAAGATAGAAAATGTGAAGTTGAGAGAGAGGCATACGTGAGAGATAGATAGATAGGCGTGAAAGAGAGAACTGTGAGGTAGTGTCCCCTTAGAACTAGGACTTGTTTGCACGACTTAGTCAAATTAATTTATAATTAATAATTAATAAATAAAATCTGATTTTCATCTTTTTTTTTAAAAATAATACATTAATTTTTAATTTATAAATTAATCTACCAATTTAAACTAAGAAAATCTACCAATTTAAATTAAATAAATTAAATCATTGCTCCCACCTAGGTTCGAACACGGGTGGAGCAAGATTTGTCTAAAATGGCAATTTTGGCCCTCTCTACCCAAAATACCCCTCCAACTAACTAATTTAATAACAAATTACATATTTAAGGTAATTATGATACTATTCTTAGCCTGAAAGAAGTCCATTTTACCTCTAGACCCTTCAAACATAAGATTTCCCCTTTTTAAGTCCGGTAAAGACTCATCCGAGTAAATCTTCATATTCGGGAGACCTAAATGGTTGGAACCAACCTTTAATAGCTCAAATAAATCCCCAAGTTTGTTGGATTCGATGTCGCAAGGGTTCAAAGGTCTGGTGCTATGCGCATCAATACGTGTGAACCCGGTCTAATCGTAGGCATTCTAGACACATTAAACATTACTTAGCATATACATTTTTAGGGTTGTTAGACATTTTATGATGAAATGTTGAATTATCTTGATAGTGTTAAGATTAAAAAATTAGTAATTGATCTATGTAACTCTCATGTTAATGTGCGTCTAGTAAAATATGTTTATTTGACTTATGAGTGGTCATGTTAGTTAGTCCTATGTGTGATTTGAATGTTATTGCATGCTAAGACTTATAATGAAATGATGAGCATGTATAAAGTTGGAGAAGGTAGTTCGCCCATAATGCAATGAAAATGATGAAGTTTGTGTGCAATATAAATTGTTGAAATAGTTCCAAATTAGTTGTGTTACTTAGAGTGCATAATGATGTGAATATTTTTTTCCTTGTAAGTTTGGGCATCAACTATGAAGTGGAATTTATGATGATTTTATGTTATAAGCTTGTATTCTATTCTTTTATTCCTTGAAGGTGTTTTAGTGTAATTCAAGGACAAATGTTTTTCTATGTTGGAGAGAATGTAACTACCCTAAAAATGAAATAGGAAAATGTAGAGATTCACATGTGTTTCTTGAGTTAATAACTTGTTAAAATGATGAATAATAACTTAAGGGGTCATTTTTAAAGAGTTTAGAAGTCAAACATCAAAGAACGACCAAGACGTTCAAAAAATATCCTTCTGTGTGGTAGTATGTTTTTGTTTGTTTTGCTTGGAGTTTAAAATCAGTGGGGATGACCCTAGAACATAGAGGCACATGTTTAGGGTCAAAACGTACAGGAATGACTC
The DNA here is from genome assembly GCA_027705065.1 of Solanum peruvianum. NCBI lineage: Eukaryota > Viridiplantae > Streptophyta > Magnoliopsida > Solanales > Solanaceae > Solanum > Solanum peruvianum. Next base: position 43,131,817 of record JAKWJD010001755.1, read on the forward strand.
CCAATGACCAACAAAAGAGTCCTTAAGGAGGACCCAACGTTTGCAAGAAGGATGCCCAGACAGTCTTTTTTTTGCACTGCTTGCACCCCGTGTAGCTGCAACTTAAAAGGACAAAAATTTGCCGTGTGAAGCGTACTTGTCATGAACCATTATACCTCCAAAATTAATTCCAGAACAATGATGTAGAGGTATTCCCACGACGCGCATCCATGTTCTTGATTTGGTTTCGTCATTTTAAAGTTAAATTAGACTTGGTTAAAAGGTCTAATTAGTGTAGGGGATGTTTTGGTTACATTGGGGATGTATTATAAACGGTTTTTTCAGTAACTTTTAACCCCAATTCACAAATCAAAATAAAACTCTCAAGTTCAAAACAAAAAGCTATCCAAACTCTTTCTCCAAAAACATCCACTGATGTGGCTTTGAAGCTCCATGGAAGAAGTTCAAAATCCTTCAAATTTCAACCATAATTTCATGGTATTTCTATAAAATGAGGTATCATAATTCATCCTTGGTTCTTTTCTTATTCAAGGAGCCAATCTAAAGGCTTTTCCAAACGATTTCCAAATCCTATTTTTTTATATTTTGAATTCTAAGCATGGGTTCTTCAATGAAAAGGTTTTAATGGATGAATTATTATCATTTCATTGTTAAATATGAATTTAGGATAAAAAAGTCCATGAACCCATGATCACCTTAAATTCTACAATTTTTTCTCATGAACTGGGTTAGGTGAATGTGAGCGGATATTGTAAGAGTTATATTTATACAATGTTGTATTATGATTATCTACTACCAATTATGCTTCATTTTTATGAATTGTTAAATAAATGAGAAAAGGTGATCAAGGCTTCGGTGAAGGGTAAATTCACGTAAATTGTTCTAGTCTTCTTGCATTGATTATGTGTGGTATAGTCCACTTATGGTGGCGGTGTTTGCTTGATATGTATGAACATATATGTGAATTGTTATTATTTCTTTGAAGGCATTGAAAGTGAAGTAATGTGATATTATGAAGTATACATATAAAGATGTCTTATGAGGTTATGAATGTGTATCTTGAATATAGTATGTCAAATTGAAGTATCATGTGAATGTGAAGTTTGTTAATGTGTAAATTATGATGAATGTAGTATGATCATGATTAGAATATAATGTTATGAGTGATGGTTATTAAATGAAATTCTTCCTCATATATACCCTCTCACACACACAATGAATGAATGAAGTTATTGAAAATGTAACGCATTAGAGTCTACCGAAAGGGTTTTCTCAATAAGACTTTAATGAATGAATGGGTGAATTCGGGTGGACACTGTCGTTAGTATAGACTTAGTGTCAATAACAACCTTAATATTCTTAAGAACTCTAACAAATGAAAAATTGGAGTTTTGGGGTGGACAATCTACCTGAGTTGAGATATATTGTCTAGGAACAACTTTACAATTCTAAAGAGCTTTCCAATAAATGAATGTTAGGTTGCGATAAGTACTCTTTGTGAGTTGAGATGTTGTATTTTGTACAATTTCTTAATCTATAGATAACAAATATAATGAATGTCTAAACCTCCGTGTGGATTTATGCTTAACACCGAGAGGATTTGAAGAAGGGGTGGATACTCTTCATGATTACAGATGTTGTATCAAATGTACAACTTTAGATAAGAACTCATCATGAGTTGAGATGTAGTACTTAGAATAAATCTCTTAATCCCTTAACTATGCGCCGGTACAAGGTTAACTATTGGTGATCCATATGAAGGCTAAGAGAACGTCCCTACCTTAGGCAAGTGGGTATCTCTTATTTGGTATGGGTCAATACGATGATTCCATGTCAAGGTCCCATGGTCTATGTAAGATTAAAGATAAGCCCTACGAATGAATGTAATGAACTTGGTCTTCCTAAGGGTGTACTACATAGGGTAGGTGGTGGAATGAGACGCCATCTATGCATTGCTCAAGTAGATATGTGGAGGGAGTCTTGGTGTTTACTTTTAATAAAAATGAATGAATGGGTTAATATTTCATATTAATTAAGCACATGGATCATACAACTATTGTTAATAAAGCATGTTGATCTTACGACTAATGTTGATGAAGGCTATGTAATGATTGAATGTGATATTCCTTGTCTAAGGTGATTTCCAAAGAGAACAAAGTTGGAGTAGTAGTATGGGATTCTACTTTGACATTGCACTAGTGTATCTTGGGGGTTGTCATAGAGGATGGTATTTTTGTGGAGTTGTGAATCATGAATGTTTCCTCTTGTAATGAATGTTGACTTGTTGAAATGAGATAAATTATCCGTTTCTTTTGTAGTCTCAAGGATCATCTATCTATGTATTGAAGAGGTTGTATGGACTGTCTCTTCATGACTTACATAGGTGAGTGTTAGGATAACTTTGAATAGGTAGGTCTAAATGACTAATAATTTATTTGATGAAAATTTCTATATGTTGAGAATTAACAAAGTATTACATTGTATGTTAATGATGACTTCTATGGTGTTGTACACATGATTCATGAAGTTTTACCAAAATATCATGAAAAGTATGTTTCAACTAAAATGTCTGTTTCAAAGCATGTTTTTACATATTGTAGTACTTAGTACATTGTTTGTACTAACTCTATATTCTTTTATATTTTTATAACTATAGGTGCAAGGCAAATGGAGGTTTCTAGAACATGTTTCTTGGGAAATACAGTTCCGACAAGATATATATGTCCTCATATGTTTGAAAAGATGGACTATGTTTCTAGATTCTTTATGTTAAAGACGTGTAATAGACTGTTAGTTCTTTGCTATGTAAGGGTCGTGACCCTATGATATTAAAACGTGTATATGATGACTTGTGATGATGAGACATCATTCCTTACATTTTATGAAGGAGTTTCTTATCAACAATATTGTGAAAAGTTTTAATTCCACACTACTTTCGTACTTTTGTGATAAATTAAAGCTAAGAGGCTTGGACAAGACCTCCGAGAGGTCACGTACTCTGTGTAACTTGTAGGGGGTACTTCCCTTTTGTTACATATCCCTTTCTACTTAATTACATCCTTGAACACTCTTGACATGATTACTTCCATAATTCATAAGTTGTTAATTGACAAACTTTATCCCGCTATTCGAAACTAGTTGTCAACCCCTTTAATCTACTTTAATGGTTTCGAGTAGTTCTGTTCCTACAACCGATTAGAATGCACCTTTCATTTTGTAATTGAATTATCTACCGTATCACTCTTTGTGGGATAAACCACAAATCTTTAATGAGTTTATATGAGATTTTGGTCTCCTACACATAGATTTGGATGAAGTGTTGTTGAATGTTATCAAAATGGCATCAATTCTAGGGAGTGGTGTTTACAAATCTTTTGGTAACGTAGAATTGTAATCTAATATTTTTGGTAGTTGAATCGACTTACTTTGTTTTGTATTTGTTGATGGTTTAACGTGAATAAGTTACCAAATGAGTCTGAACAAAAGAAACGCAAGCCATCATTGTCTCAAAGATTACATTGGTAACTTGAATGATGTAGATAAAGCTCAATTGGGTAGAGTGGGTGCTATTCATTTACCTTCGATTGTTGGGAATGTTGTATTACATGTGGATAAAACGATATTGCAACTTTATTAAATGGAAGGGTTATTGGGAGGGCTAAGTAATGAGAATCCCTATGACCAAATTAAATTTTTTTTGATGTCTGCGGTCCATTTTCGTTCAAGAACATATTAGAAGTTTTAGTTCAACTTCAGTTGTTTCCTTTTTTTATGGGAGAACAAACAAAGTGGTTAACTAATCTAGTGAGGGACTCTATCACGTCTTGGGAAAATATTACCGAGATATTCTGCATAAAAATATTTCTTCCCTCAAAGATGATGTCATTGAGAGATAACATTCAGGGTTTGAATTGAATGGATTTGGAACCAATCGATGAAGCATAGATGAGGTTTCCGATTTTTTTCTCAAAAGTATTACTCATGGACTCCCAAACAATGTATTGTTACAAAATCTATATCGGTGTTTTGTTTTTTTTAAAAAAGGTGTGGCTGATAAGTTTTTGCAAGTAGGAATTATGCAGCAATTTTTAGAGATAGCGTTGACATTCCTTGAAGGGATGACGAAGATAACCCTAGATTTGTACAATAAGGAGGATCAAGTGTTTCCTTTAACTTCTAAGATTACCAAATAATAAATAGAAAATGTCACGCCTTGAGCCTACACCTTGAGCGGGACTAACATTTGAGAACCAGTGTTGTCCCCAAGGGAACCCTTGGTCTTGCTAGACTCGAGGTTGAATACTTTAAGAATTAAGAAGATAATTTAAATTCAAGATGGATAAACTGTCTCAAGCAAAATCAGAGTGTTTTAGGAATAAACATTTGACTTAGAAAAAGTTGCAACTAAAATATGAAAATAACCAATAATAAAAAAATGAAAAATGAACTAACTAAATGTCTATGAACCCTGTATTAATTGATCTGGACGTCGGGACAAGACCCTCGACATCCTAATGAATTAAGTATACCCATCGCCAAATGACCCAACGTGCATAGTTCAAAGTCTAATTTCAAAATTAAATTCCGCAACCCCCCCAAAAAAATCAAACATGCACCTATTAAATTAAAGCTAGACCCATTAGAGCCTTGCCACATGATAACCAGGCTTCTCCCGGTTTAGAAAAACATTGCAATTTGAAAACTTCTGCTCTTAAGAATGACGTCAACTACTCTATCTGTCAAGACCCAAAACAAGCCGCGAGTGGCACCCACACTTATCCTACTATGTGAGCGAACAAACCAATCTAAACCCCAACATTTCAACTTAATCAACAGAATATAATGCGGAAGACTTAAAACTCATTAGTATAACCAATAAACAACATTCTAAAATTTAATACTTATTATTCCCAAAATCTGGAACTCATCACCACAAGAACATCTATCCTCAAATCACTAAATCTAAGAGTATCTAAGAAGCTAAAATAAATAAAAAGCTAGTCCATGCCAGAATTTCAAGGCATCAAGACATGAAGAGGAAGATCCAGTCCAAGCTAGAAGCAATAGCTCACCCTGAAATCTGGCTTGATGAAGACGGGCTAGAGTTGCGGTTGAGTTGAAGACGGTGGTACGTTTGCTGCACTCCACAATTAACAAAGAAAACAAATACAAGTAGGGGTCAGTACAAGGCACAAGTACTGAGTAGGTATCATCGGCCAACTCAAAATAGAAAACAGTATATATTAGATAATAACATAAAATCAACTAATATTCTTAACAGGCGACCACAACAATTTCCATAACCCTGGTCACAACACCAAGCACATCAATGAGGACTCAAGCCTCCCCATTATACTCATTTGGGAATTAGTTCTTTAAAATTTTGTATATTATCATAAGTCAAGATTCATTATCTTTATTCCTCTTGTGTCGGTACGTGACACTCCGCTCCACTACTACTATCCTGGTATCGGAACGTGACACTCCGATCCATATACTATCCTAGTGTCCGAACGTGACACTCCGATCCATATACTATCCTGGTGTCGGAACGTGACACTCTGATCCATATACTATCCTGGTGGCGGAACGTGACACCCGATCCATATACTATCCTGGTGCCGAAACGTGACACTCCGATCCATATTCTATCCAGGTGTCGGAACGTTACACCCGATCCATATACTATCCTGGTGTCGGAAAGTGACACTACGATCCATATACTATCCTAGTGTCGGAACGTGACACTCCGATCCTCTAATCTCATTACTTTAGTTCATCAAGCCTTCTTTTATACCAAGGCATCATCATTAACAAAGTAATTTAGGATTTTAGATTCAATAGCCTCATCATGCTAATTCACCACAATTATGTAATCACATCATGCAAGCACACAATTAAGCATATAGAAGACTTTATAATACTACCCAATACATATCATTCGCTATTTAGAGTTTACTATCAGATAGCATAAACCATAACCTACCTCCACCGAAGAATTGTGATCAAGCAATCTACTTTTCCAAAGCTGCGTTCATCTTCGTTTTCTCTCTCTCTTGATCGTTCGTTTCTCCCTCTCTTTGTTCTTTCTATTTGTCTTATTCAAACCCTTTTTCTTTTACCCTAATAAGTATATAATTAAGTATAAAGATGGTAATAGTAACCCACTATTTATTTCAAGGTTATCCCCTTTAACCCCCCAAGAAATTGAATTATTAACATTAATCCACTAACTTTATAATTATAAGCATGAATAGTCCAAAACGCCCCTTAAAACATTTAACAGAAATCCGACCCAGTCAGGGTTACGCAGCCTGTGACGGCCCGTCGTGCCTGCGACGGTCCGTCCTGCTGCTTCCGTCACAAAGTTCAGAGACTCAATTCATTATAGAGTCTGTGACGGCCCGTCATGTCTGCGACGGTCCGTCCTGCCATTTCATCGCGAAGTTCAGAGAGTCGATCTGAGTACCCAAATTTCTAAATTCTAAGTGTTTTGGAACGAGACCCCCTCGATGGTCCGTCGTGCCCATGACGGTCCGTCGTGGGATCCGTCGACTCAGCCAGTTATTTACCAGATATACTCTACTACTCAAAACGACTAAACAAGTCGTTACAATAGATACCAATTTACCCATCGTTCATCCTCGAACGATCACAAGAAGAAAAACAAGGGCGAAAAGGATTACCTGAATCTGTAAACAGGTGTGGGTATCTTTCTTGCATATCAGTCTCCTTCTCCCAAGTGGACTCTTCAACCGGCCGATTCTTCCATTGAACCTTGACGGATGCAATCTCCCTTGATCTCAACTTGCAAATTTCTCTATCTAGAATGGCAACAGGCTCCTCCTCATAAGACAAATTCTCATCAAGTAGAACTGAATCCTAACGAATAATGTAGTTTCCATCTGCATGGTATCTTGTCAACATAGACACATGAAATACCGGATGCACTCCTGACAGTCCTGGAGGCAAGGCTAATTCATAAGCGACTTCCCCTACTCGCTTAAGTACTTCAAATGGTCCAATATACCTTGGGCTTAGCTTACCCCTTTTACCAAACCGCATCACCCCTTTCACGGGTGAAACCTTCAGCAAGACTTGTTCACCCTCCATGAACTCCAAGTCTCTAACCTTTCGATCTGCATATTCCTTTTTCCTGCTTTGAGCCGCTAAAAGCTTTTCTTGGATAGATTTCACCTTCTCTAATGAATCCCTCAAAAGGTCAGTACCCCAAGGTCTAACCTCAAATGCATCAAACTAACCAATGGGAGACCTACATCTCCTCCCATATAATGCTTCAAATGGAGCCATATCAATACTTGAGTGATAGCTATTATTGTATGAAAACTCTGCTAAGGGTAAAAAGTTATCCCAATGACCACCAAATTCTATCACACATGCACGAAGCATATCTTCCAATACTTGAATCGTTCGCTCCGACTGACCATCGGTCTGAGGGTGAAATGCAGTACTAAGATCCAGCTTAGTACCTAATTCAGCATGCAATGTTCTCCAAAACATAGAAATAAACTGCGTACCTCTATCTGATATAATGGAAAGTGGAACTCCAAGCAATCGAACAATTTCTGAGATGTAGAGTTTGGCTAACTTCTCTGCATTGTAGGTCACCTTGACCAGAATGAAGTAAGCAGACTTAGTTAATCTTTCCACAATTGCCCAGATAGAATCAAACTTCCCAATGTCTTTGGAAGACCAACCACGAAGTCCATTGCAATTCTCTCCCACTTCCATTCTGGAATGGGCATTCTCTGAAGTGTTCCGCCGGGCCTCTGGTGTTCATACTTTACTTGCTGACAAGTTGGACATTTGGCAACAAAATCAACAATGTCGCGCTTCATTCTACTCCACCAAAAGTGTTGCTTTAGGTCACGGTACATCTTGGTTGCACGAGGATGTATAGAATATCCGGAACTACGAGCCTCTATAAGAATAGTGTGGATCAAATCATCAACACGGGGCACACATACCCTTCCCTTGATCCTCAAAACACCTTCCTCATCAATTATTGCCTCTTTAGCCTCTCCTCGCAACACCATATCCCGAATTTGGCTTAGTTCCTCATCATCAAACTCTTTTCCCTTGATCTTGTCAAGAAAAGAAGATCTTGCCTCCACACAGGCCAACAATCCACCCTTCTCATTTACTTCTAGCCTCATAAAGTCATTACCCAGGGTCTGAACCTCTCTAGCTAATGGGCGTCTGGAAACCTGTAAGTGAGCTAGGCTTCCCATGCTCCCTGCTTTTCTACTTAAGGCGTCTGCCACAACATTAGCCTTTCCTGGGTGATACAAGATGGTAACATCATAGTCCTTCAGTAGTTCCATCCACCTCCTCTGTCTCAAATTCAAATCCCTCTGAGTAATGACATACTCTAGGCTACGATGATCCGTATAGACTTCACACTTAACCCCATATAGATAGTGTCTCCATTGCTTTAATGCAAACACTACCGCAGTCAACTCCAAATCATGGGTCGGATAGTTACGTTCATGCACCATTAATTGCCCTGAAGCATAAGCAATTACATTCTTCTCTTGCATTAGCACTGCACCCAAACAAGAATAGGATGCATCACAATAAACAATGAAGTTCTTACCCTCTACTGGCAAGGTAAGGATAGGCGCAGTAGTCAGCAATGTCTTGAGTTTCTGAAAGATTTCCTCACAGTCATCCGACCACACAAATGGAACATTCTGCTTAGTCAAGTTCGTCAATTGGGAAGCAATATAAGAGAATCCCTTGACAAATCGATGGTAGTATCTGGCTAAACAAACAAAGCTCCTTATTTCTGACACATTAGTAGGTCTTACCCAATTCTTCACTGTCTTAATCTTAGAAGGATCCACCATCACTCCATCCTTAGAAACCACGTGCCCCAAGAAGGACACTGAATCTAGCCAAAACTCACACTTGGAGAATTTGGCATAAAGCCTTTTCTCCCTTAATACTTCCAGCACAATTCTCAAATACTCCTCATGTTCCTTCTTACTCTTTGAGTATATAAGTATATCATCAATAAATACGATCACAAAGAGATCCAGATATGGCTTCAAAATCCCGTTCATCAAGCTCATGAAAGCAGCAGGGGCATTCGTAAGACCAAAAGACATTACTACAAATTCGTAATGCCCATACCTGGTTCGAAAAGCAGTCTTTGGCACATCCGTTGCCCGTATTATCAATTGATGATAAACTGGATCTCAAGTCAATCTTAGAGAAGACACAAGCACCTTGTAACTGATCGAATAAGTCATCAATGCGAGGAATGGGATACTTGTTCTTAATAGTTACCTTGTTCAACTGCTGGTAGTCTATGCACATCCGAAAACTCCCATCGTTCTTTTTCACAAATAACACCGGAGCACCCCAAGGGGATGCACTTTGTCTAATGAAACATTTAGTTAACAACTCTTGAAGTTGGGCCTTTAACTCCCTTAACTCTGCTGGAGCCATTCTCTAAGGGGGTATGGAAATGGGGCGAGTACCCGGTTCAAGATCAATGCAAAAATCAATATCTCTATCCGGTGGCATACCAGGAAGGTCTGCAGGAAACACATCCAGAAACTCACAGACTATCGAAACCGACTCAATTGAAGGTACTTGGGTAGTATCATCCCTGAGGTGTGCCAAGAACGCTAAAAACCCTTTGCTAACCATTCTCTTAGCACAAAGAAAGGAGATGATACGAATTGGAGTGGAAGTGTAGTCACCCTCCCACACTAACGGATCTGTCCCAGGCTTGGCCAACGTTACCGTTTTAGCATTACAATCTAGGATTGCAAAATTCAGAGAAAGCCAAGTCATACCCAGAATAACATCGAAATCAACCATTTCTAAGATAACAAATTCTACATGAGTATTGCTCCCCACAAAAGTTACCATACAAGACCTATATACCTTTTCAACTATCACAGACTCACCCACCGAAGTAGAAACACGAATAGGCATGTCAAGCACTTCACAATGTAAATTAAGACCAGTAGAAAAGGAGGAAGATACATATGAAAATGTGGAGCCAGGATCAATTAATACAGAAGCCATGCAATCACAAACCAAAAGATTACCTGTGATGACCGCATCAGATATCTCCGCTTCAGACCGCCCGGGGAAAGCGTAACAATGGGCCCTATCACCTGTCCGCCCGTTGCCCCTACCATGTGGTGTTGTAGTAGCTCCGGTTTGCCTGTCACCCCGGTCGTTTTGGTGACCACCATTACCTCGGCCACCACGTCCTCCAGAATGACGGCCTCTTCCATGACCACCTCTACCTCTGACTACTGGGGGTCTGTTACTCTGTTTTGGACAATACCTCTTAATGTGTCCAGTCTCCCCACATCCATAACACTCTCTGGATTCAAGCATAGGTCTCTGTGAGAATGACGAAGTCTGGGGATAACCTCCAAACTCGAAGAAGTGTTGACCGGTCTGCGGTGGACCCCCAACTACAGTCTGTAGTAAAGACTGAATAGGTCGGGCTGGATAACCTCCTGAACCTTGCCCTCTAGAGTAAGAACCATTAAACTCACCTCCATTACGAAAACTTTTAGATGTCGATGCCATGGTGATATCATCTGGTTTCACTCCCTCCACCTCTATCACGAAGTCTACCACTTCCTGGAAGGATTTTGCTGTAGACGCTACCTGTAGGGCTAAAATCCACAAATATGACCTCAACCCCTTCACAAAACGGCGAATCTGCTCTTGTGAATTTAAACAAAGTTGGGTGGCATGCCTGGATAATGCACGAAACTTAGCCTCATACGCAGTCACCGACATCTTGCGTTGCTCTAGGCTCAAGAACTCATCTCTCCTCCTATCCCTCTAGGTCCGGGGGATATACTTCTCCATAAATAAGCTAGAGAATGGCGCCCAAGTCATAGGTGGTGCCTGTGTGGGTTGACACTCAATATGTGACCGCCACCACATTTTGCCATTTCCCTGAAACTGATAGGTTACGAACTCAATGCCAAATCGTTCCACTATGCCCATTTTATGTAGTAACTCATGACAATCAACCAAAAAATCGTAGGCATCCTCAGATTCAGCACCCTTGAAGACTGGAGGTTTCAATTTCAAGAACTTACTTAAAAGTTCATGCTGATCACTTGTCATTATGGGCCCTGTAGTCAAACGAGGAAACGTGCCTATTTCCAATGAGGCATCCATGTGGGGAGCCTCAGCAGCGGCCTGTCGTACTTCTAGAACCTGAGGTGCTGGTGCAGAAAACACTACAGGTGTCTGGCCTTGATCAGATAAGCCGCTAAGATCAGCAAGAACCTGATTAATCATCTCTGGGGTAGGTTGGGGTGGTAATTCCTCATTCTGCACTTGCTCCCTTACCCCTCCCTCACCCTCTCTTACTTCTTCCTCAGTCGGTGGAGGAGACACCGCCCTAGTACTAGATGGGCCAGGTCCTTGTCCTCTTCCTCTAGAGGACGTCCTCCCGCGACCTCTACCACGGCCTCTTGCCACTAATCCTCCTTAAGCTACAGCCCAGTGGCTGGCTCAGTTGCATCTTATCTTGCCGGTGTTGGTGTTGGCGTCGTTGTTGCTCTAGTTCTAACAATCTGCAAAATAGAGTGAAGATGGTCAGATACAAATTTGTATGACCTAGCTTCCAATTGGATCCAAGTAATAGCACGAAAGAAAGAAAGAAAGAATGGAATTTTCCTAAAGTCTTATAGTCTCTCAAAGAAAAGTAAAGGCGTCCCCCTACAGTTCCTTAAGAATCTACTAGACTCGTTCTTGTGTGATGAGACCAACGCACCTAATGCTCCGATGCCAAGTTTGTCACGACCCAAAACGAGCCGCGAGTGGCACCCACACCTATCCTACTATGTGAGCGAACCAACCAATCTAAACCCCAACATTTCAACTTAATAAACAGAATATAATGCTGAAGACTTAAAACTCATTAGTATAACCAATAAACAACATTCTAAAATTCAATACTTATTATTCCCAAAATCTGGAAGTCATTACCACAAGAACATCTATCCTCAAATCACTAAATCTAAGAGTATCTAAGAAGCTAAAATAAATGAAAAAACTAGTCCATGCCGGAATTTCAAGGTATTAAGACATGAAGAGGAAGATCTAGTCCAAGCTAGAAGCAATAGCTCACCCTGAAATCTAGCTTGATGAAAACTGCCTAGAGTTGCGGTTGAGTTGAAGACGGTGGCACGTTTGCTGCACTCCACAATTAACAAAGAAAACAAATACAAGTAGGGGTCAGTACAAGGCACAAGTACTGAGTAGGTATCATCGGACAACTCAAAATAGAAAACAGTATATATATCAGATAATAACATGAAATAAACTAATATTCTTAACAGGCGACCACAACAATTTCCATAACCCTTGGTCACAACACCAAGCACATCAATGAGGACTCGAGCCTCCCCATTATACTCATTTGGGAATTAGTTTAAAATTTTATATATTATCATAATTCAAGATTCATTATCTTTATTCCTCTTGTGTCGGTACGTGACACTCCGCTCCACTACTACTATCCTGGTGTCGGAATGTGACACTCCGATCATATACTATCCTGGTGTCCAAACGTGACACTCCGATCCATATACTATCCTGGTGTCAGAACGTGACACTCCGATCCATATACTATCCTGGTGCCGGAACGTGACACCCGATCTATATACTATCCTGGTGCCGGAACGTGATACTCCGATCCATATACTATCCTGGTGTCGGAATGTGACACCCGATCCATATACTATCCTAGTGTCGGAACGTGACACCCCGATCCATATACTATCTTGGTGTCGGAACGTGACACTCCGATCCTCTAATATCATTACTTTAGCTCATCAAGCCTTCTTTTATACCAAGCATCATCATTAACAAAGTAAATTTAGGATTTAAGATTCAATAGCCTCATCATTCTAATTCACCACAATTATGTAATCACATCATGCAAGCACACAATTAAGCATATAGAAGACTTAATAATACTACCCAATACATATCATTCGCTATTTAGAGTTTACTATCAGATAGCATAAACCATAACCTACCTTCATCGAAGAATTGTGATCAAGCAATCTACTTTCCAAAGCTGGGTTCTTCATTGTTTTCTCTCTCTCTTGATCGTTCGTTTCTCCCTCTCTTTGTTCTTTATATTTTTCTTATTCAAACCCTTTTTATTTTACCCTAATTAGTATATAATTAAGTATAAAGATGGTAAAAGTAACCTCTATTTATTTTAAGGTTGTCCCCTTTAACCCCCAAGAAATTGAATTATTAACATTAATCCACTAACTTTATTAATTATAAGCATGAATAGTCCAAAACGCTCCTTAAAACATTTAACAGAAATCCGACCCAGTCAGGGTTACGCAGCCTGTGACGGCCCGTCGTGCCTGCGACGGTCCGTCCTGCTGCTTCTGTCACAAAGTTCAGAGACTCAATTTATTAAAGAGTCTGTGACGGCCCGTCATGTCTGCGACGGTCCGTCTTGCCATTTCGTCGCGAAGTCCAGAGAGTCGATCTCAGTACCCAAATTTCTAAATTCTAATTGTTTTTGAATGAGACCCCCTCGACGGTTCGTCGTGCCCATGACGGTCCGTCGTGGGATCTGTCGACTCAACCAGTTATTTACCAGAAATACTCTACTGCTCAAAACGACTAAACAGGTAGTTACACTATCCTTGGGAATTATGTCATTGGGAACAACTTCTAAGACCCCAAAAATGAGTTAGGGCGTCTAGAGCATCACTTGTTCCTATTATATTCTTCACATTTAAATTAAGTGTTTTAATGTATGCTTGGGTAATTTGGAGTATTTTGGAGTCAAACGTCAAGGGACGAGCAAGACGTTCGACGACTAGTCACCAAAGGTTGCTTATGTGTTTTTATTAGATATCATGTGTGTTATTGGCTTATGAAGTCCATATATGAGAAATAATTATGTTTATAGTTAGTATGTTGATTTTCATAAAGTTTAGAGGTCAAACATCCCAGAATGTCCAAGGCGTTTGAAAGTTAGCCCTTGAGACGTGCATGTGCGTGTCCTGAGTGTGCCTAGCATGTTCTGGATGATTTTAGTGTAATTGTTTTGGGTGGAACTTATGTGGAACATATTTGACATCCTAAGGTATATATTTACGTTGGGAACGCCCGAGTACTACTTCCCAAGGTCCCCGAAAGAAGCCTTCATGGAAGACCCAAAGGATAGCTCGTCAGTAAACAAATGGCCTGTTGATGGTGAGTAATCGATGGAAACTTATCCTGGTGAAGGCGTAAGGTTGTTGTCATGCCTTTGACCCAAACAATGTCCTATAGTACAGTCCCTCGATAGACCTAGTGGGCATCATCTGTGTTCGTTGATTGTGCCTTCAACTACAACCATGCACACTTTTTTAATTGAAAGGGGTGAATGGGAAATTCATCCCAGGTGATAACCTTACCCTAAATGGTTAGTTGTTTATTTTGGGTATATTTAAGTGATAAAAAATGTGACAACCCCATTCCCATTTTAATTCACACAAATTAGACTTCCCTCCCAAACCAAACTCTCTCTAGAACCTCTAGTGAAGGTGAAGCTCAAGAACACAATAAAGATTTGTTTCCAATGGGTTAGTCATCAAATATTAGAGGCTTTATTCTACATTAATCTATGGTGATGCTTTATCTCTAGTTATCCTTCTATCTAGAGAGATAATGTTAAAGTTTTCAAAGAGAAATTATGATCAAATCTCTTTTTCTTCAATCTAGCCATGTTTCCTTTATTAAAAGGTTTTCAAAGGTTTAGTAATGATAAATTCATTTTAATATGATTATTTTAATGTTGATTTATATCCAATTCCACAAGGAACCCATGTCCCTTCAACTCTCATTTTATCCTATGTATGGGCATTGTGATCGTGACTTTTTATTGATTGAATTATGATTGTATCATGTTTAATTACTTATATAAGATGTGTATATTTTATATTTATGGTGAATTTCTGATAAGCGATATGTGTGGATCAACGTTTGATGGTTTGAAAGAATAGCCTATGTTCTTCGACATGCTCACTTTGATCTCAAATTTTAGGCAATTGTAGTAGGGTTTCACTTAAATTATGGTCTTTTAAACGACTTCCTTATATGTGTATTGCTGATGAATGGTTAGTATGGATAATTGATGATCAAATCGAGGGAGATTGGTAAGTGATCTATGTTTCTCTACTTGCTAGTTAATTGATGATGTAGGGTAGATGTTAGTAGCATGATCTCATAGTAGCTTATGCATGAATTCTTGTATGATTAATTTCATTTTAGATACTGCCTATAATGTTTTATAATAAGGGATTATGTGTTCTTGTCCAAAATTTGGATTTATACTTGAAGAACTTGATCTCTACTACTTATAGATGTATATTCGCAGTATTCTAGACTCTATAGGGTATGCATTTATGATTTCGTCTATGAAAAGGTACTTGTATCTACTGACATATATTTTATTTTTATGAATTAAGGAGGTTGATACTTGATTATCCATGCATAGAATAATTGGTAAGAGATCAACTTCCCTTCACATTCTATAATTTGATAATGTAGTGGATATAATATGATATTAATCTTGTTATGATTATTGTATGATTTGGATTATATTAGTATACCTTCAACTACTGCCCTAGACATGAATTGTTGATGAAATATGGGTATTGGTAATTGATGACCAAAGGTTGAAAAATTGGTCAGATTCCTACGTCTTCTACTTTCCTTATAAGTGTTGATAGTTGATGAAGCCTTGTATGACATTGTGTTGTATGGTCCACTTTTGGTGGTGCTGTTTACATTATTGCCAATATATATATATATATATGTATATATATATATAAGGCAATTATACTATGAATGTGTGTTGGTGATGCATCACCCTATGTGAAGCCTATGCGTAGTTTACTATTCTATCTACGATCTACGTTGTTTGACTAATGCTATGAGAATGTAAATGGTGTTGTTAACTTTATGTATATGTGATGCCTATGATGAGGCCATATAAAATTATACGTGAAGTAAAGTTAATATAGGTGAATAATGACTAGAGATTCGTGTAATGACTTTTTAATTCTTGAATAAATGAGTCTTATGCTATGCTGATCATTGTATTATGTTGTGTGATGTATCATTCATTGGTATAACCTGATAGGTTTACTAGTACGGGAAAGGATATGGGACCTTGTCTATGCATTAAACATGTGTACCTTGATAGAATAGTTCCTAGTTGGTCTTTTATTTACATGCATAGGATTGTATGAACATGTTATGAATATGACCTATATTCTATGATGTTACGTATAAGATATTATGAGGTATCAATTTGCATAGTGTTTTTCTGTGTTTATATGAAAGGATTGTTCATATAGTTATACAGATAGATTTATGCAATGATATATGAATTATATGAAAGGTTTGCTCACATATGAGTATATAGAGACATGTATGATAATCTAGTTAATGGAGGGTCCTTGAATGGTGTGCGCAAGTGTACCCTAACCAAGATAAAACATACATATGCTATGTACATATGAAAGAATTTCTCACATGATATTGGTTGATGAACTCTCATCTATGACCTATAAGCTAAGCATATGAGGAGTTAATATCCTAAAGACTAATATTTTATAAAGTAATGTAATAAAGGCTTTACAATAAAAGGAAACATAGCTTAGCACCAAGTGAACTATATAATGAGAGGTGTTGGCTTCCATTTGAGGATGATTTACCATTTGGTTTTCATAAGGTGTTGAATTCCCTTGGAGAAACATCCACCTATGATTTCACATGAGGTGTTGACTTTCCTTGAGGAAGATTCACCCATGGTTTCTCAAGAGATGAGGCTCCAATGCTAATGAGCGTGTAGAGCGTTTTGTATATCTCTTAGTTCCATAAACTATTCTTGCCATATAGGATATAGAAAGTTATTTCACTAGTATCCTATCATGTGATGATGTTCTACCTTAGCTAGGTAAGAACACCTTCCGTTGATGTAAGGCTCTACTATACCAAACTCCATGTTTAGCACCCATATTCTTAGTGTTAGTTAAGTGTATAGTTTCCCTAAAGTAAAATAAACAATGAAAGTAAAGTAAGCACTCTAACTAGGATAACCTAAGAGTAGTATTGAGTGTATGTGGGGTTATGAGACTTCACATATGCATTGTACAAGTGTCTCTTAAGAGAAGTCCTTGGAAGTTGTTCTAATGCATGTGTCTATGTATATGTTCTTATGTATGACTTTGTAGTAATTGTCTACATGTTATGATGAAGTGCATGGTATGAGTCCTAATGGATATATGTGATGTGGTATTGTTCTTATATGCACTATGTTGATTTAATAACTATATTATTAAGATCTTTCTTGCCACGAATGAAGTTATGTATATTGCAATGCTGATTTATGAATTGGAAATTAAGGCTTTAGGGCTAATGATAGGTTTACTAAGTATGTGTGAGGTTATGGGGCTTCACATGTACATTGAACTAGTAGAGTTTGATAGGGATTATGAGTTTAGGTATCATAAGGTTCTATATAAACTGACTATAGTATATATGCAGAGTGAATACAGTTCATTATAATATCTTATGGTCTTGACATGGAGGTTTCTTATGGTGTGCTATATTTCTATGATGGTATGTGTTGGCCTATGTTTATTCTATGTATGACTTCTTTGTGGCCTTAAGGTGATGCATTCCAAAGGTATCACTTGAGGGTTTCTTGGGGGAATAAGAGATTAAGAAGAAAAGGATTCACTGTATAACGAGATAACTCACTGTAAAGAAAAAAATAGCTTACTGTAATCTTGTTCTAAAATGACTCAAATGCAATGTATGATTTAATATGATTGATGACAATTGAATATGATTATAACAAGTATGTTAATAACGTAATGCTTATTGTATGAAGGTTTTATGAAGATTTTCTCAAAAAGGCAAGGAGTATGAAATCAAGTAAAATGTCCCTTCAAAATGCATGTTTTTGCATGGTTGTCATACTAAATGCATTCTTATTTTATGTCTATTCTTCTTTACTTTTTACACAAAATTTAGGTTATGGATGTTTAAAAGGATGTCTTTATGATTGAGGATCTTGATATGTGATTCCAAGCTCAAGGAAAGGAATCCTTAAATCTATGGATGTCTCAATTTATTATTGTACTAATGTATTATGTTATAAAGTCCGTGTCCCTAATATACTCTTATGATGTGGAGACTAGTATGGAAAAGAGAAACTAGAGTATAAATATGTACTTATGATATTATATATATGAAGTGAATTTCCTAGCATATGATGTGCTATAAAAAGTGTTAAATTATCTTCTAATATACCTATGAAAATGCAATATATGGTAATTATAGGATTATATAAGACCTCCGCGTGGTCAAGTATGCATGTTAGTTCTAGGGGGTGCTCCCATTCGTGAAAACTGTTGTATCAGAGAATGAAGTTATGAAAGTGGTTTTAGGTTCTAAAAGTCTCATATTACCATGTCTATTAGAGTGTCGATCGTCAGTTTTAGTCGTGACGCGTATGCGAATGAGAAGCTATATGACAATAGATTTTCACTTCTTCATCATTCTCATATCGTGCCGAAGAACTTAAGTCTATTAGATTTCTTTATCTAGGTTAAAGCATGATAGAAGGTACTACGGGTAAAATGAGTTTTTTTTTAAATGGTATGATATTATATGGTATTCGTGATGGTAGCCGAATGCTATGATATTAGTTTGAAATTCTTAGTAACTACATATGGAAGCATGTCGTCTAAGTATATGTATAATGGTTCAAATGTTGCCTTTTTTTAATATATGTGAACCTTCATGATTGTTTTGTATGGGTTGAAATCCTTAGTATAAACTTTATCCTATGTGTTAAAGTAGTGTGTGTATCTTGGTAGGGTGATGTTGTGGGTTTGATTAACCTAGATTTCACCTTACTCTAAAGTTGAAAGAAAAGAAAGAGGCCCTATGGCTAAGTCTCCTCTATTGTTTCCCCTAATGTTGTATAACCTTGGTTTCTAGTGTATTTTATAAAAACCTTATGTGGATGAATAGTATGACCTAATTTGATTATTGGGGAATAATTTGCTTAATATTATAAGGTTTTGAATACTTTTGTGTTCCTGTGTTGACTTACTGTAATTCCTTATAAATTGGTAATCTTTTTTAAAGATGAAAATTAAGGTCGATAAGTTAGCATCCACTTGAGGTTGGGTTAAGTTCTCTTAATTGGGTCTACCCTAAGTGAGGGATGGTCATGTGATTAATAAGGTTGTAGATGTTTCTATCATTTTCTTCTATGTTTATTTGATCTCGAGACTAAAGAATTTTTGACAATTTGGTCATTAGATGAGTCTTGTATAAAGTACGAATTGCATGACCTCTATATGTTTGGTATGTGTTTATTGACACTATCTTAAGAGTATTTTGAAGTTCTAAAGTACTTGAAAAGAAATTTTGATTGAATTCATGGTTTTGTCATGTAGATTGTGCATATTGATATACTAGTTGTGCATATAACTTCATAAGATAAGGTAAGAAACATGTTTGAAGTTACTTCTAATTTGTGGTGTGTAAGTCATTAATGAAAAAATTGAGACTCCTTAAAAATGAAAATGATAAGTCTATTGAAAACTTTGTGACTTTTGTGATTTGGAAAACATGATTGTAGGCTCAATTTTGTAAAGTGAAGGCATGTTTAGCTATTTTCCTTGTGTGTGACTATAAATTGTAAGACTTTCCCTAAATGATGCATGTTTATGAAGGCTAGTGATAACCTAGAATTTGAAATGTTGTGAATGGATTCTTATTGTTGTGGTGTGTGGTGTGAATTACCATTTTAACTTCACTAGGAAGGATGTTTAAGCATGCCATGATTAAAAGTTGAGAAATTCTCATGTTATAGTAAAGTTGACCTTTGTGCATTTGCTTTGTTATGGATATATGAGACATGTAGTAGGTTGACAAGAAGTACATTACTCCCTAAAACATAACTAAGCATGGTATGGTTTAGTAAGATCCCATGGAATTATCCCTAACTAATAAGAAACCATTGTCAAACTATCTTACTCAAGTCTATGTTCATTGAAGTATGAGTGCCTAATTGATTATTGAGTGTTGTTGAATCTGCCTAAGTTTTACTAAAAAATGGTTGTATGGAAAACTCCTAATAAAATTAAATGTAAATACCATTTTATGATTAGGATAAGTTTGTTCTGACTCTGAACATGAGAAGACCATATATGTGTGATGTATTAAAAAGTGAGTGAATTAAGGGTTTGCTTGTTTATGTTGCATTGAGTTCTAAATAATTTGAATTTGTGGTCTTTGTAATTTTGGTGCATTATCTTCTATATAATTATATTATGAATTTTCTGAGCTTCTCTAATATTCATTGAACTTCTTGTTGTGATTTAAGTGTTCTAAGTGTCTTTCGAGGACGAACGTTCCCAAGTGGGTGATATTGTAAGACTACCAAAAGGAGTTAGGGTGTATAGAGACTCATTTGTTACTATAAGATTTTTTATAATGTTAATTAAGTGTTTTAAAGAATGCATGGGTGATTCTAATTCATTTGGCGGTCAAACGTCAAGGGACAACTAAGACATTTGAGACTAGTAACCAAAGGGACCTTACGCGATTTGATGATTTTTCATGTGCGTAATTATCTTATGTAGTCCTTCTATGAGTAATAATGATGTTTTTAGTCAGTATGGTGAGTTTCACGAAGATTAGGGGTTAAACTTCCAAGAACATCTAAGACCTTTGAAAGTTATTCCTTGAGACGTGCATGAGTGTTTCTTGAGTGGGCCTAGCATTTTTGGACGTGTTGCGTGTGATTGTTTTTGGTGAAAATTATGTGGATGGGCCTTGAAGTTTTCAGGTATTTATTTGAATTTGTTACTCCATGTTACGACTTCCAAAGGGCCCCGCAAGAAATCCCTTAAAGGAGGACCCAAAGGCTGTCGACACACTGCCTTTGTAGTATCCGTCGACTAAGTGAAAGGATGGCTCGTCAATCCACCAATGGCCAACCGACGGTGAAGCGTCGATGTATTCCAAGCCTGGTGAAGGCTTAAGTCTATTTTTCATGACTTTTACCCAAACTCTAGCCTACAGTACGGTCCGTCGATGGACCTACTGGCGTCGTTTGTATCCATAGATGATGCGAGAAACAACAACCATGCATGCCGTTTTAATAAAGGGGTGAATGGAAATTCATCCCACGTGCTAAACTGAACCTAAATGGTTTATTTAGTTATTTTTTTGTGTATTTAAGTGATCAAAATCGTGACAACCCCATTCCCAATTCAATTCACACAAATTGGACTTCCCTCCCAAATTAAGCTCTCTCTAGAACCTCCATTGAAGGTGAAACTCAATGACAGCTTTGATCTTCGATTCATATGGGTTATTCATCAAGTTTTAGCCTCTTTATTATACATTAAGGTATGGTAATCCTTCATCTCTAGTTATTCTTCCATCTAGAGAGTTAATCTCAATATTTTCAAAGAGAAAATATGATCAAAACTCTTAGTCTTCAATCTAGCCATGGGTTCTTTCTCAAAACATTTTCGAAGGTTTAATCACGATAAATTGATTGTATTATTATGATTGTAAAGTGTATTTCTATCCAATTAAATGAGGAACCCATGTCCCGTTCAACTCTTGTTTTAGCCTATGTATGTGGATTATTCTCGTGACCTTTTTTTAATTGAATTATGATGCTTGCATGTTGAATTACATATATCTAATATGTATATTTTATATTTATGTTTACGTTTTTATGAGTGATCCATGTGGATCAAGGTTTGGTGGTTTGAAAGACTAGCCTATGTTCTTCTACATACTCATTCTAATCTCAATTTCATGGCAATTGTAGTAGGAATTCATTCAAGTTATGGTCTATTTAACTACTTCCTTATATGAGTACTGTTGATGAATTTTGAGTATGGATAAATTATGATCAAATTAATGGATATTGGTAAGTTATATATGTTTATCTACTTGCTAGTTAATTGATGATGTAGGGTAGATGTTTGTAGCATGATCCCATAGTAGATTCTGCATGACTTCATATATGATTAATTGCACTTTAGGTACTACCTATAATGATTAATGATGAGGGATTATGTGTTGTTTCCCCAATGTGGATTCATACTTGAACCACTTGATATTTACTTCTTATAGATTGGTATTCACTTTAATATAGACTCTATAAGGTATGAATGTATGATTTCGTCTATGAAGAGATACTTGTAGCTACTTCCATATATTTTATTTTTATGTATTAAGAAGGTTGATCATTGATTATCCATGTATGGAAGAATTGGTAAGAAATAAACTTCCCTTCACATTCTATAATTTGATGATGTAGTGGACTTAGTATGATCTTAATCTTGTTATGATTAGTGTATGATTTCAATTATGTTAGTATACCTTTATCTACTGCCTAGATATGAATAGTTGATTAAATATGGGTATTGGTCATTGGTGATCAAAGGTGGAGAAATTGGTAAGCTTCCTACTTATTTTACTTTTCTTATAAGTTTTGATAGTTGATGAATCCTTGTATGGCATGGTGTTTTATGGTCTACTTATGGTTGTGGTGTTTACTTTATTTCCAATATATATATATAAGTGATGTGAACATGGCCTTGAAGTCATTATACTATGAATGTGTGTTGGTGATGAATAACCCTATCTGAAGCCTATGCCTACCTTTCTAATCTAGCTATGATCTAGGTTGAATGGCTAATGTTATGAGCATGTAAATAATCATATTGATTTTATGTATATGTGCTGCCTATGATGAGTCCTTATAATGTAATATGTGAAATAAAGTTAATGTAGGTGCATAATGGCTAGAGCTAACTGTAATACCTTGTAAATCTTCAATAAATGAGTCTTATGCTATGTTAACCATTCTATGATTTTGTCTGATGTATCATTCATTGGGATAACTTGATAGGTGTACTAGTGTGAGCAAGGGTATGGGACCATGTCTATGCATTGCACATGTGTACCATGATTGGATAATTCCTAGGTTAGTCTTCTAAGTACATGCATAGGATTGTATGATCACGTTATGAGTATGACATATATGATATGATGTTAAGCATATGATATCATGAAGTATGAATGTGAATAGTTTCTTTATGTGTTTATATAAAAGTATAACTCATATAGTTATACCTATAGACTTATGCATTGATATATGAACATGTTTGACATTTATGTGTTATGTGAAATGTTTTGTCACATAGAAGTATTCACACAAACATGTATGATAATATAGTAAATGGAAGGGTCTTGAAAGGTGTGCTCAAGTGTACCGTAAATATAGATAGGTGCTTACATATGCTATGTCCATGTGAAAGGATTTCTCACATGACATAGGTTAATGAACAATAATCTAGCACCTATGAGCTAATCATATGAGGAGTCAATCTCCTAAAGCCTAATATTTATAAAGTAATGTAATAAAGGCTTTTCAATAAAAGAGAACATAACTTAGCACCGAGGGAACTTGATAATGAGAGGTGTTGGCTTCCTTTGGAGGAAGATTCACCATTGGTTCTCATAAGGTGTTGACTTCCCTTGGAGGAACATTTACCTTTTTTTCCACATGAGGTGTTAACTTTCCTTCAGGAAGATTTACCCATGGTTACGCATGAGATGAGGCTCCAATGCTAATGAGCATGTAGAGTGTTGTGTATATGTGTTAGTTCCATAAACTATGCTTGACATATAGTATCTAGCAAGTGATTACACTAGTTTCGTAGCATGTGTTAATGTTGTACTTTTGTTAGGTAACAAAATCTTCCCCTTGTGTTAGGCTTTACAACAACAAATTCCATGTTTAGAACCCATGGTCTTAGTGTCGGTTAAGGCTATAGTTTACCTAAAGTAAAATGAACAATGTATGTAAAGTAAGGACCCTAACTAGAATAATATAAGAATAGTTGCTTAGTGTAGGAGAGGGTATGTGACTTAACTTATGCATTTCACAAGTGGCTCTATAGGTGAAGTCCTAGGAAGGTGTTCTAATGCATGTGTCTATGTATATGTTCCTTATGCATAAATTTATAGTAATTGTGTACTTTTTGTAATTAAGTGCATGGTATAAGTCCTAAGGATATATGTTATGTGGTCTTGTTTTTATATGCCCTATGTTGATCTTAATAAATATATGATGAAGGTCTTGCTTGGCATGAATGATGTTGTGTATCTTGCTATGTTGATATATGAATTGGATGTTAAGGCTTGTGGTCTCATGATAGGTTTACTAAATATGTGTCAGGTTATTGGGATTCACATGGTGTATTGCAATATTAGATTTTGATTGAGATGGTGAGTAAGGTCTCAGATTGTTCTATGAAAAGTGACAATAGTATATATGCAAAGTGAATAGAATTCACTGTAATGTTTTATGGTCTTGACTTGAAGGTGTCTTGTCGTGTGCTATATTTCTTTGATGGTACGTGTTGGCTTGAGTGTATGACTTCTTTGTGTACTTAAGGTGATGCATTGCAGAAAGTATCACATGAGGTTTACTTGGGGGAATATGAAAGTAAGAAGAAAAGGATTCACTGTAAAACGAGATAACTCACTGTAAAGAAGAAAATAACTGACTGTAATGTGGTTCTAAAATGCCTCAAATTCAATGTGTGATTTTATATGATTGATGACCATTGAATATGCTTATATGAAGTATGTAAATGACATAATGCTTATTGTATAAAGGTTTTATGAAGATTTTCTTAAAAAGGCATGAAATATGATTTCAAGTAAAACGTTTCCATTTAAAATGTATATTTTTGCATGGTTGCTATACTTAGTGTATTCTTGTACTAACTCCATTCTTCTATACTTTATACACAAAGTTTAGGTTATGAATACTTATAAGTATTCCCCTATAATTAAGGAACTTGATATGTGATTCCCAAGCTCAAGGACCTATAATTGTACTTATGTATTAGTTATAAGGACCGTGTCCATAATATGCTCTTATGATGTTGAGTCTAGGTTTAAAAATGAGAGTAGAGTTTAAATATGTACTTATGATATTGTATATATGAACTGAAGTTTCTAGCATATGATGTGCTATGACAAGTTTTAAATTTTCCGCTTAATTAGCTATGACAATGCGATGAATGATAACAACGGTCTTGTATAAGATCTCCCAGAGGCCAAGTAAGCCATGTTACTTGTAGGGGGTACTCCTTAACTGTGATAGAAATTCGGGTTACTCAGAGTTCAACTGACTATACCCAACAACACTAAGAAAAACAATCCACAATTATAACACATTTAAGGCAAAAAACATTCGGGACTTTAACAATAAAGGCATTATAGGAATGATGTTCTAATTAAAACAGGCATACACATACAGAATTACGAACAGAGAGGCCCATCGCACATCAATATGGTAAAATAAATTAAATATGAGTTAAAATTTATAATGATAGGAAATCTAGGTTTGGAAACCAACAATGTAAGTCGAACAAACAAGTTGGAAAGCTAGAGACAAAAACAAAATATAGTGCCGGTGTGAGTTTTGAAAGTTGAAAAATGAGGAATGTTTATGTTTTTGAAAATTAGAACTTTTGGCCTAAATAATCATCCATCTCTGCCTCATTTTACGGCCCACTCCACGACACAGCAAGTGTTTAATTCCCTTGGTGACTTTTACTGGACAGCCTGTTAATGTGGGGGTCTAAACGTTGGACAAAATCGTGATCGCCGACCTAGTAAATGATTTTACAATCTGATATTTGAATCCTTGAGTCTTATGAACTGCAATTTAAAAATTCCTTCAGTCCAATGGTTGTCCAAGTCGGGCTCACTAACCACCATTGTGAGTTTCAAAGACAACGTGTAGCTCGCCAATATGCACTATAATGATCCTCATAATGAACTATGTACTATTTTCGCTAGTGTATCATGAGTTAATAATCTATCAAAAGAGTGACTTTTCGCATTTGAGGTCAGTTTGGTAAGTTGAAAGTGAAACGTCAAAGGACGAAGAAGATGTTTGGAAACTATTCTCATGTGTGTTCTAGTGTGTCCTTGTTTGTTGTGCATGATTTTAGGTGTTGTTTGGTTACTAGAACCAGTGGGTAGGACCTTATTACCTATAGGGATATACAAAGGGTCAAAGAGTTTGAGTACGACTCCTCCGGGAGAACCCTAAGGGTCCCCAAGGATGACCCAAACGTTAACCAAGAATGCTGCTGGGTAGCAAAGATGAGGATCCAAGGGCGCGTCATGAAGCTAGCACATGATGTGAAAAGTTTTCCCTTTGATGCAGGACCAACATTAAGCCTAATGTCCCATAATAAATTCAAGAATCAAGATCTAGAGGTCACCATGCGACGTGCATCCAAGTCACTGATTTTGCAGCATTGTTATTATGTAAAATTAGACTTTAGAAAAAGAACCAATTGGTGTAGGGGTTTTTTGGGAACTTTGAGGATTATTTTTGAACGGTTTTAGGTAACTTTAGACCTCATTTAACTCACCAATTCAAACCCTCAAGTTCAAAATAAAAATCTCTATAAAACCGTTTTCTCCAAAAACCTCCATTTTAAAAAATCTTGAAGCTCCAAGGAAGAAGACCGAATTATTAAAGTTTTATTCATAAAAATATCGTGTGTATCTTCTCATTGAGGTATGATAGTTCATGCTTGAAATTTCTTTCACTCAATCTTCTTCTATCTTTGACTCTAAGCATAGGTTTTAGCATGAAAATATATTAATGATTTGTGTATTTCATTTTGGGTGTCAGTTGAGGATTATAGTGTCAAAACCTCAACCAAATCATGCTTATGCATATTTACAACTTTTAGCTTATGAAATTGGTTTAATAAACATGACTAGATAACATTTGAACTATGATTTTTCTTTATGGTTAAATTGTGATTAGCTACTGCATTAAGGGATACATTATAATGAATTATTGGTGAAATTGATGAAAGTTGGTGAAGATTGGTTGAAGTTTAAGTTGTTCTAATTTGTTTCGTTTACATTGAAGTGATCTTGAGTGGTATGGTCCACGTTTTGTGGTGGTTTTTACTTGAAGTATATGAATATATATTTATATGTGTGCATTGTGTGTATGGATTTGAAGTCTTAATGTGTGAAGTAAAGCGCTACTAATGATGCTCTTGTTGATATGCTTTATGAAGCTTGGAATGCCTATTTTTTAGAGATTATGTCTAAGCGAAGATATGTGTATATGTGAAGCATGATAATACCAAAAACATGATAATGTGTGGATTATAATGAATTAGGGCGTAATCATGTTTAGAGGTCAATGTTATGGAAATGGTGATTATCTGAAAAATGTTCTCACGTGTACTCACACACACTCACTTTAATATATGAGTGAAGTTAATGAATGTGAATAAAGGATCTTAGGGTGGACAATCTTCGTGAGTACAGATGAAGTGTCTAGATAATCCCTACTATTCCAATAGTAAGAAGAAGGGGAGCTTTGGGGTGGACACTCTTCGTGAGTTGAGATGAAGTGTTTAGTACAAACATCACCATTCCCAATATCTTTCTAAGATAGATTGAACGATGGACACTCTTCGTGAGCTGAGATGTGATGTCCAATAATTAGCCCTTGGCCTTAAATAATAAATGTTTACGACTCCGTGAGGGAGTTATGCTTAGCACGCAGAGGAATTGAAGAAGGGGTGGTTACACTTCATAAGTTGAGATGTTGTACTCAAGGTACTTCTTGAGATAAGTACTCGTCGTTCGTGGAGAATAAATTACATAGAAGCAATCTCCTCATCACTTTACTATGGGCCCGAATAGGAGTATCTAATGGAGAATCTATGTAAAAGCTCTAGGATGACCGCACCCTAGGCAAGTGGGGATCCCTCATTCAGTAGGGATTTATAATGGGATTCCATGTCTAACTCTGGTGATGTATGTCGGTTAAAGCTAGCCCCCACAAAAGTAATTTATTAGCTAGGTCTCCTAAAGGGTGTACTACTTAGGGTAGCTGGTTATATGGGGATGCTATCTACGCATTACACAAGTATACATTTGGAAGGAGTCATGGTGAGTATTTATAAGAATGTATGAATGTATCTTTATGCAATGTAAGTAGTGTGGGCTTGTTACACTTTTGAAGTAAGCCTATGTTCGACGCTCTTGAGGATCACTTAGGTATGTATTGAAGAATTATATGGGCGCTTTCTTAATGTCTTACCTTTGTGAGTCTTAATATAACTTTGGGTACGGAAACATCAAGGTAAATAAGTTCACAATAAGTTATAAGAAAAAATAGGTTCACTGTAAAGATTGTTAAATTTACTGTAAAGTGTAGTTTGTGCTAAAATTATGAAAGTTTTATCTTATATGCTAAATGATGATTTATATATGTTTTACTTCTATATTAATGAAGGTTTTACTTATATGTCATGAAAGGTTTATTTCAACTAAAGTGTCTCATTTCATGTGTTTTTGCATAATGCCTTACTTTGTTCAATGTTTGTACTTCTTCCATACTTTTCTATACTATTATAGGCTGGAAACATGCAGAAGTCTAGACGACAAGCTTGGGAATTTTACATTCTCAAGATTGAGTATGTCCTCATATATTCAAGGACATTTATATGTTTCTTTTGTTCTCTTTTATGACTTCTATAAGATTTATTCTGTATTTTCTTTTAATATAATGTGTCATGCTATTAAGATATTTAAGTTGTGTCTTTAAGTTGCTTGTGAGGACGAGACTTGTGCTTAGTATTTATGAAAGATATTTCCTTATTATTATTAATGTTGTGAAAAGTTTTTATTCTGCACTACTTTCCATATGTTATGTAATGAATTATAGCTAAGAGGCTAGTACAAGACCTCCAAAGGGTCAAGTACGCCGTGTGATGGCTCAAGAGTGCTCCCTTCTTCTACGGTGTAATTGCAAGTCGTGATAAACATGGTATCAAATCATAAGGTTTTGGGAAATAGCTTAAGGTCCAAAGTCTCACAAGTCATCTCTTTTATTGTCTTATTCATCGGTGTCAGTCATGACACATCCTTGAGAAGGAGGATATAAGGCGATAGAAGTTTCACTTTCCTCATTAGTCTAGTGTAGTTCCATAGACTTGAGTTCTATAATATATATTTTCTCAACCTTCTCTATTGTGTTAATTGGAT
This sequence comes from Solanum peruvianum, assembly GCA_027705065.1. Lineage (NCBI taxonomy): Eukaryota > Viridiplantae > Streptophyta > Magnoliopsida > Solanales > Solanaceae > Solanum > Solanum peruvianum. Next base: position 43,161,022 of record JAKWJD010001755.1, read on the forward strand.
ATGACAACAATAAGGTCACCTACTAGAAGTAAAGAGGGAGGAGTAGCTTATTAGAGGATTCCTCCCCGTTGTGAGCAACTTCCTATAGATGACCAAGAGAATTTAAATGAGGCGGTTTCCCAACAAGAACCTCAAGGTCCTCAAGTACCTCAAATGCCTCCAATTCCCAAAGGTCCTCAAGATCCCGATGTTGAAGGGGACATGACTAATGCATAGATAAGGGCTTTTCTTAGGGTCTTGACCCAACTCATGATGACTCAAGCTCAAGTTGTCACTAATCATGTAGCTGCCGAAGCTAACCTAGGAGTAGGACCTCAGCCAAAATGCAAGTACTTTTGGTTCTAAAATACGAGATTTTATGAGGATGAACCCTCCTTCTTTCAATGGCAGCAAGGTATATGAATATCAAAAAGCTTTATAGATGAGGTGTTAAAGAAGGTGGATTCTATGAGTGTGACTCCTAGAGAAATAAAGGAGCTAGCCGCCTATCAACTCAAAGATGTGGCTTAAGTGTGGTTTATTTACTATAGGGATGAGACACCCTTAAGGGAAGATCTGGTATTTTGGGAAGTGTTCATATCGGATTTTTTTGATACATTCTTTCCCTTAGACTAGAGGGAGAGAAAGTTCGTGGAAATCATGAACCTTCTTCAAGGGGGAATGAGCGTGAAAGATTATTCTATCAAATTCACCTAACTCTCTAAGTATTCCCCAACCTATATAGTCGAATTTATGGATAGGGTGAAATAATTTGTGATGTGAGTGTCTAGCTTTCTGGAAAAAGAGTGTCGTACGAGAATAATCCTTAATGATATGGATATCTCTAGAATCATGGTGTATGCTCAACAAATTTAGGTTTTTCAAGCTTAGGGAGAGAAATAGGGATGGGAAGATGCCTAGGGTGGATAAACCAAATCAACCCAAACCTATGAAGAGGTTCCATCATGAAGGTTCATTCACAGGGAACAAATATAGGGTTTCCAACAAGAATTATCAATGAAGGGGAAATGCTTTTGAGAGGTCTACGTGTCCTAAGTTTGGGAAGCAACACTTGGGTAAGTGTCTTGCCGGTATGGATGGTTTCTTTGGGTGTGGTAATAAGGTTCATAACATGATAAATTGTCCCAACCTCAAAGAAAAAGGGATAGAGATCAACCAAGCTCCTCATGGTGGTCCGGATCCTAATGTCCAAAGAGGAATCTTTTTTATGCACTCGAATCTAAAGGAGAAGACTAATCCAGAATGAAAGCCCTTGGAAGTCTATTCTTTAAGGTTGTTTGTCTTTTCTTATATCGATTTAACCTTAGTGGGGGAGCATGATTTGAGTATCAAGGTAGTGGATACCTTTATCTTTCCCTTCCATTCTTATTCCAGCTTGAGAGTTAGAATATCATAGTAGCATGTTCCGTGATGTTCACGAGTCTAGTAGAAAATGAATTTCATTTTTCTCGTTGTATTGTACATTCCATGAAATTATGTTTATGTGGTAAGATGAGTTTATATGGTCTTGTCTCTCTTATTGTCATGCCTTCATGATAAATTGCTTAAAAGATGAATTATTGAAGTATTAAGAGGAAGTGAAAAGTTGATTAAATTGTATATTCATGAGGAATAATTGAATTTTGTGTAGAAATGATGTATATGATCATGTATAATGTTGGAGAAGGTAATTCGTTTATAAATGAAGAGATGAGTGAAGAAATAAGTTTGTGCTTTTAATTGTGGAAATTATTCCAAGGAGTTGTTGCTAAAGAAATGTTTATGTATGTGTAATTTGGTGCATTTAATAGGATTTTTTTGATCATGATGTGATGTGTTCTGTTCTTCTAGTTGAGTCCTTCATGTCCTTAAAATTGTTTAGTGTCGTTCGACAAGGAATGTCTTTCTAAGTGGGGGAGAATGTAATGATACTCATAATGAAATAGGTTGAACTAAAGCTTCCCTAGTGTTTCATTAGTTCATAATGTGCTAAAATAGTGAGTCTTAGCATTTGAGGTCAGTTTGGTAAATTTGGAATTGAAACGTCAAGGGACGAGCAAGACGTTCGGAAACTAGACTTATGTGTGTACAAGTGTGTCCATGTTTGTTGTGCAGGATTTTAGTTGTAGTTTGGATTATAGTAACATTGGGGAGGACCCTAGTACCTATAGGCACACACAATGAGTCAAAATTTTACAGTACAACTCCTCGGGACCACCCTAAGGGTTCTCAAGGAGGACCCCAACGTTGGCCGAGGAAGCTTCTGGGAAGCCATGATGTGGAGCCAAGGGTGTGTCGCAGAACTAGAACATGATGGAAAATTTTTTCCCTACGATGCAGAGCAAACATGAAACCTTCAGTCCCAAAGTAAATTCCAGAACCAAGATCTTAAGGTGACCCTGCAACGCGCAGTCAAGTCCCACATTGGCCACGTCGTTTTTAAGTCAAATTAGACTTTTGAAAACGGTCCAATTGGTCTAGGGGTATTTTGGATACATTGGGTATTATTTGTGCATGGTTTTAGGTCAATTTAAACATTATTTTACTCACCAATTCAAACCTTCATGTTCAAGACAAAAATCTCTTCAAAACCGTTTCTTCAAAAACCACAATTTTCAAGAAGCTTCTCCAAAGAAGAAGACCAAATTCTTCAAGTTTTCTTCATCAAAATTTCTTGGGATTTTTCTCATTGAATTGTGGTAGTTCATCCTTGAGCTTTCTTTTATTAAGGAGTCATTCTAAAGAAATTTCAAAACAGGTTTTACATAGGGTATGTTGTTAGGTACACTTTGTTGTGTCAACTTGGTACTTCGATGTTATTAAAAACGTGATATGATGATATTATGCCTTGATTGGTAGAGTTAGGTCCCTCTACTTGATACATCAAAGTTGTGTGTATGTGAACTCTTGACTAGGTAGGCTTAGAAACCTTTGTCATGTATGTGTATGAATGAATTATGAATGAAAGTCTTGGATTGGTAGACCTAATATTGTTACCTTTTAAGGATGACTAATATCGGACCTCGATATGAAATGAAGGTAAAAAATGTGGACCTTGAATAAAGAGGAGGAGTTTAATATAAGCCTTGAAGTAAAAGGCCATAATAGTGTCCTTCTTGAGTGGAGTGATGGACTTAGGGGTAGGTCGCGTGGAACGACGTGAAACCATCGCTTAGGCAGTAATAAGAGCAATCATAAAAGACCTTGGTTTAAAACCCTAGTGGACCCATCCTTTGGAAGAAAAAGTATTATGAGTTGGTAAGGCATAGTAATGGTACCTTGTGTAATACACCTAGGGAATTATTACTATGCAAGAACAAAGGCAAAGAAATTGTTGATATCATAGAAAAATGTGCCAACATGGGATGTGTCATAGTTATACCCTTGGCTAGTAGAAAACCCTGCTTGGGGTAGGTTAGACTCTAGATTCCATACCTAGCTAATATGGTCTATGTCGGTTAATGTCAAATATCATAACATGGGATGTACACTCTAGTTACTAGATAGGATCTACAAAATGTGGGTAGTGGAATGGGTCACTATGCATACATTGCACAAGTAGGCTTTGAAGATGCTAGTTGAGTTCCCTAGGTCTTTCAATACCATCATGCGAAATACTGTAATTGTTTGATTGTCTATTAAATTGATTAATGAATATTAATTACTTAGTTAAATTATGATGAATATAAAGGTTCTTATCTAGGGTAGCATACGATTACTTAGGTAGGTTTGATGAGGGTGTATGGTGGTCTAATCATGACTTAGTTAGGTGAGTCTTAGATTATCTTTAGGTGGAGATTATAAATGGTTAAAAAGGGGTTACTTGATGAATATGTAACTATGTTTTATTGTAATATGAGGAATAATCTTACTTTGGGTAGTCATATGGATTAAATAGGTGTATTTGAAGAGGGTATATGGGCGTCCTCTTCTTGTCTGTATTAATTAAGTCTTGGGATATCCTTTTTTTATGAAGTATAAATGCGTATGTGTATTATTAATGATTGGGGTCATATAATGTGGATTAATTCTATCATGATCGGAGAGCACCCCCTAGATGTAACTGACATTTTTGTCCTCGAAGAGGACTTAGACAAGACCTTAGCATTCCTCATTACATGTTATAGGTAAAAAAATGTGGAAAAATTAAAATTTTTGAATAGTGAAGTGTACTTAGACTTCTCACATATCATATGGGGAGTTTACATAGACTCCTTGTTTAGGAAGTATTCATAGACTTTTCATTTAGCATACACAAATCATATAAGAATTTAATATCTTGTCTCACATACAAACCATCTAAAAGGAGTACAATATTTGGTCATAGGTCTTACTAGTACAATATTTTATTATATTGTTACATCAATAGTCTCAAACGATAAAGGAAGGAACAAATGTTTTTAGACATAACAATCCTACTAAGCTAGATAGGTGGCACCATTCTCGAAACATTGAGGACTCATCAACTGTTAAGACCCAAAAGTACCCCTATAAGTTAGGGAGAACCCTTTGGGTCGTCACAAGGCGTACTTGACCCTTTGGGGTCTTGTACAAGCCCTTCAGCTATTGTTCATTACATCAGACATAAAAAGTAGTGCACAATTAAAACTTTTAACGACATTTATTATGAAAAGAATTTTTTTAATAAATACAAAGAAAATCTCATCCTCACAAGCCTTATTACAAATGTGACATAGTATCTTAGGGAAACGAACTTTGTATTAAAAGAAATACATAATAAGAACTTATACAAAGCTAAAAAAATTAAGAACTATGCCCTCAAATATATGAGGACATACTTTGTCTGGAGAGAATCTTTCCCCAGCTTTGCCTTCTAGACTTTAACCTTGCTTCTAAACCTATGCTTATAGATTATAGAAAAATATGGGTCAGTACAAATAATGTACTAAGTATAGCATATGCAAAAACATGCAAAAAGGGATATTTAAGTAAAAACCCATTTCCATGCCAATTAAGTAAAACATTCAAGAATACGGAAGTCATAGAACTTAATGAACATCACTTAAAAATAAGAGAAGGATTCACAAGATTTTAGCAAAAGGGAGCATTTTACATAAACTTCCCAAGGTTTACAGTGAATTCATTTTGACTTTATAGTGAACTGACTCATACCAAAACAGAGAACTTCCAAGGCCAGAAGAAGAGGTAGTGAACAAATTTTCGTATGATTTTCCCTAACTAAGGCTATCCTAAGACTCACCAAGGTAAAACGTGAAGTAAATGCATATACACCTCTTTCAATACACACCAAAGTGATCGTCAAGACTACCCTTTTAGGCTTACTCACCTCGGGAGAACAAGCCCCCACTCAATGACGAGACAATAGAAGAACACTCAAGCAACACACCAACACTTCTCTATTGCAATGCCTACTTAGTGCACTGAGTAGATGGCGTCCCATTCAACCAACTTAGCGTACTCTTTTAGAAGTCTTAGGACCAATACTCCCCTTTCGTAAGGTCTACTTAGTACAATAGATAGATAACTTCCCATACCACCACGCACGCTAAGTAATACATTCTTCTAGTTGACTTAGTTCATTCGATTTACATAAGACTCACCAAGACTCCCTTTCAAAATACCTACTTAGTGCAATGGATAGATAGCATCCCATTCCAATACCTACCCTAAGCAATGCACTCTTTTAGAAGACTTAGAACTCTTATTACTTTTGTGGGGGTAAGCTTAACCGACATAGACCATGAGAGATAGACATGGAATCCCTATACATCCCTTATCAGAGAAGGGTCCCCATACTTGCCTAGACTAAGGTTTTCACTTTTAAATTTTACATGGTTTTCCCAATACTATACCTATGCGGGCGCATAGTTAGGGGATAAGGTGATTGCTACAAAGTAACTGACTCTCTACTCATGAGGAGTACTCATCTCAAAAAGTATACTGGAATACAACATTTCAACTCAGTAAGTGTAACCACCTCTTCTTCATATTCCCTCTGTGCATGGCATAACTCCCCACAGATTCTCAACATTTTATACTATAGGCTAAGGATAAATTTGGAAAACCACATCTCAATTCATGAAGGGCATTCATCCTCCTATCAATCTTAGAAACCTCTTGGAACAAAATGAGATGGCTACTAAACACTTCATCTCAACTCAGGAAAACAGATCACCCAAAAACTCCCCTTGTCATTCACATTCCATAACTTCATTTACTCATTCATTCATTCACTCATTCATTCATTCAAAGTGTGTGTATGTGTGTGTACATGTAAGCACATCATTTAATTTAAATTCAATTTTATACATGCTTAGACCTTTATTCATAACATTACACACTTAACATGATCAACATATACACTTACTTCATTTAGACATAATCTATGCAAAGCATACCACTCAAGCTTCACAATACATATTACAAAAACAAACTTCATTATAATTTCATTTAACAAATTAAGCCTACAAATATACACTTAGAATACATACTAAGTATAATTACGTCCATCATAAACACCGTTACCAAGAAGGTGGACCGTACCATTCAAGAGAAATGCATAAGTAAAGCTAAAAAACATAAACAACTTCCATTTTAATCAAAGCTTTCATTACCCATAATGATTCCTCAAACAATTCATCACAAGATAGCTCTTAGGGCAGTATCAAATAAGCAATAGAAATAAGAGGAAACTAAATCTCAAAAACTACAATATCATACTCAGTCAACCCATTTCTTAAACAAAAAAATGATAAAAAATATTAACATGTTTTCACTGATGTTTTAGCATTAAAATCACCAAATAACATTGGAAACAACATATTTTGATCATTTTAAATGTTTCCATGTAAGATCTATATTAAGAGTTAAAGATCAAATAAGTTAGGGTTGAAAATCCTTTTTGAAAATTCATTAGAAAGGACTCCTTGAATGGAAGAGAGTTAAAGGATGAGTATCATAAATAACATTTAAGGAACCCCATTGATGTTTGGTAAATAAATCGACCACCAGCAGCCCTCCTAGTTGTTCTTGACTTCTAGCTTCCATGAGGACTTGAGACGGAGTTTTAAGGGAGAAGGGTTTTGGGTTTGAGAAAATTGAGTCTAAAATGAGGTCTTAGGGTTTAAAAATTCTTAATATTCATAAATACCCTAAAAATATAACTCAAGGTTCATAAATACTTGGGGTGAATTTACAAAAAACCCAAGCCAAGGCAGCGTTTTTGACAGCTAGTGGCAGCCCACAGATGGCTCCAACCAACCGACCATATTTCCAACGACGGACCATTGGTGGAGGATTAGTGGTGATTTGAAGTCTAAAAATATGCAGGACAGCAGTTCAAAACAATGGAGCAAGTAGATTAGCCGTTAGTTGGACTACTGGCCGTCGTTTGGTGTTGATGGTGGACAGTGCCTTGATAGTCTTGGGTCCTAGTCTTGGGACCTTCTCTAGGGTCCCTTGTGGGTCCTAGGTGGGGCCATACCCAGTCATTAAACACCTAAAGTTATATAGGTCTTAGTAACATCCCACATCAATTTTGATTAAAGCAAACACGTAAACCTCACTCAAACACATAGAGATACACAAGCACTTTCTAAGGCACACTTTTCAAACATCATGGACGTTCTCCGATGTTTGACCTCTAAACTTTACCAAGCATCACACACTTTCTAAGGACATAATTATAACTCAATTTAACAAAAAATTAACTCAAGAAACATCCACGAAACTCTTGTTCACCTTAGTTCGTTTTTGGGTATTACAATAACAACTTGGGGAAGATTTTAAATTTTTCTTGCAAATGTTCTCAATTACTTTAACGTCCTGAACCTACATATTTATTGAATCATAAAGAATATGTGTTAGTAAATCAAATTGTACTAAGTATAGATATATGCAAATAGATTGTTTGAAGACATACACAAAAGGACCATTTCTTTAGAAACATGCTAAGTTATCTTGAAAGACTTTATGCACATATAACAGCATATACAAGTCAATAGACATAGCATCACTTATGAAAAGTTCATATAAAACACAAGATCAACATAATCATAAATCCATATTAACATGAATAGCATCATAGAATTACAACATACAAGCTCCTTACAAAGAATCCTATTGCTAGCCTACAAATACAATGCTTATGTGAAGCTCCATAACCCACATAATCAGATAAACAAGCAAACAGATAATAAGTAGTGCCTTGCTTCAACTAATATAATCATCCTACATTCTCATCATCATGTATAGAAACTTAGACCAGTATGAATTTCATTAATGTGACCAATATCATGTAGGAGCAACATCATTTAGCACCAAAATATATGCATTTTTTGATATCATAAGTGAATAATAACATAAGAACAACCTCCTATTATTCCCCTCAAGGAAAATACCCCTACATACACTAAGTAGAACCCATTAAGTCACCCTTCTAAATGTTTATCTTCATTACTTAATTTATTAATTTTAATTTCGAGAGCACCCGCCATAACCGAAAATAGACCATGTGAGATAAGCATAATATCCTATATGTTATGAATTCTACACTGAATGAAGGTGTTTAACTTGCCAAGGTAGAACAAAAACATGAACATAACATTCTAGGTAAATCACTGGCTAGTATTTTTATGGAGGCAACATAGTTAAGGAATTAGGAGATATGTCTTTAACCATCTACATGCCCATAAGCATTAGAGTCCTATTCTCATGAGAACATTGGTTAATCTCCCTTCCATTAAGGAATCTATACATCACATTATCAAGTTCACTGTGCGCTAAGGCAAATTCCCTTTTAAAATTAAAATGTTTCTGAATCATCATATCTTAGTATAGGCCATAGGATACTAACCACTTGTATATCGTAATAACTAGCTCATTAGGTATAATATGACAACTTCCTTTCATCACAAACCATCCTTAGTGATATCATCATATCATAATGATATCATAATGAGGCACACAATAAAATCACATTAAAACTTGCATGATCATACTCTTATCAAGTTCTCACAATCCATCATACTCATAACTTGGCAACATAATCATCAAATCATTATCTTCTTAATCTAACGAGATAATGGTACTTTAATTGAATACCATTATCAAGAAGAAACCATCATTATTGCAGTAGAGAACCCATAATCATAGAGGTCTTACCAATAACCTCCAAGCATCACCTTAACTATCTTACCCTCAATTCATCACAATTATCCCATGATCCCCTCATCGTCATCATAATATAGTGAATAAAATAATAACATAAACAATTCCAACAACACTTATCATCTAGAAGTCCAATATATAGTTAGGGTTAGTGCAAAGGGATCATTCCATAGGATCTTCAAGAAGTTGACAAAAAACCCAATCAAAAATTTTTACATGACATTACAAGAAGAAGCAATACCATTAAAGCTAATATATCAACCCATATCCTCATCATCTTGAAGTAATTTATCAACTAAGGGGAATTGGTGAAAGGACATGGATCACAAAAAATCCCAATTGATTGACTTAAATTACTCAATAATATATAATTTATAGGCTATAGGTAATGACAATTTATCATAACCAATAATAAATTTCGTATTTAGATGTAAACCATTTGTAGAGAAAAAGTTCTTCGAATTGGGTGATTTAGAAATAAACTATGAATGAACCTCTTGGAGAAATCAAATCCTAGAGTGAAGAATCCATACCTTAATGAAGAATTAATCCACAAAATTGGAAAATAGAAGTTATAAACATGACCTTTTTCTCCAAGATTCCAATGCTCTTCAACGGTGGTTGAGTAGAGAGAGAATTTAGAGAAAAGTGGGTGTAATTTTGGAATTTATTTAGATGTTTAATAATGACTTAAATCTGACCATAAATAAATGTATATTCACCCCCTAAATTACCCAAAAGACCCCTTACTTAATTGTGTCTTTTTGTGATGTCAAATTGACTTAAAATCGAAGCTAACAAATCAGAGAAGTTGTTGCGCATCGCAGGGCCAATGCCAAATCTTTTTTCTGAAATTCAAGTAGAGAAAGTTAGCCTCGTGAAAACCCCGCATCGCGAGGGAATTTTTGCCTGTTAAGTGGGGAGGGCACGACGCGTTGCTGCCTTCATGTCTTAGCTGTAGCAGGCTACTTTGGAACCCTTCTGGCCAATGTTATGGTCTTCCTCAAGGACCCTTTGGGTGGTTCTTGTGGAGTATTAATTGGACGTTTGGACAACATAAACACTATTTTACGTATTTTACAGTATTTTTTCAAGTCCTACACTTCATATTATGTAATGATCCAAAGTACACCATAGTCGTTACCGGCGGCGGCGGCCTGAAAGAGGGCTAAGACAAGCCCTTAGCATTTCATAGCACATCATAGGCCAAAATTACGGAAAAATTTAAAAGTTTTCATTTCATGAGGTTTACACAGACCTTTAACTTACACATATAATATATACATAGGGAGTTTACATAGACTCCTCACATATGAAGCTAACATAGGCTTCTCGCATAGACAACATAACCAACATATAAGAATTTAGTCTAATACTTTTTCTCACACTAAACAATCTATAAGCGCAACCATTCGAACGTAGCAATCTAGGTTGATCCACTAAGGTAGAGTCCTTTGTGGGCACATAGTTAAGGGTCAAGGATATTGTTGCTAGAAACCTTGACTTAATAATGTAGAGGTTTCCATTTCAAGAGACAACACATAATTAGGGAATCCGGACTTACAAACGAGAGGAAAACCAATTGGGAAGCCGAACTTACTAACGTGAGACCTCCTTCACATTTACATGCCCTTTCGGTGATAAGTAACTATTCCCTTTATTAATCATTGTATAGAATCATACAACTTCACATTAATATCATTTAGACCTTTAAGTAAACATCTTATCATAATAGCTTATAGGTGACCACAAGTGGGAACTTACCTTTCACTTTAGACACAATATTATAATCATGAGAAAACTACATTCAATCATATAATGATCACACCATTACATAATTACATATTTCATCGACAGTTCATTGATCTAGGTTAAGGGATGAGGGATCCTTGTCACCAACATCACAACAACACAATTATCTATAACATCATTATTATATAACTAAATTTCACCTGGCATAATTGAGACCAAAGGAGAATCAACATCATACGTCATTGTCCTTCATGGGACTTCACCCTTGAATATCCAAGAATTCACAACCAACATATGAATATAGGGCAATTCATGAATTACTAACATCACTAAAAGCAAGGTAATCAAGGGACATGTTCATCACCCTCAACGATTCATCTCAATCAATCCAAGAAAATAGGGATTTGGAGAAAAGACATGCATCAAGGGAAAACTCATAGGAATTCATCAACTGACAATAGATTCATACTTAAACAACACTAATTCATCAAAATTCATCACAATTAGCTCACAATTGTTTTTTACAAAGGAGACCTATGTGAAGATAAAAACTCTTGTTTTGGGGGATCTAGAAATAATCCTTTCAAGGAACTCTTGGGGTAAGGAGTCCCAAGAGTGAAAGAAACCACAACTTATTGATAAGAGAGACACGAAATTCGGTTGAACAACTGGAAGTCTTTATTTTTTTTAAAGCTCTATTGGTCTTCAACGGAGTTCTGGAGGAAGAAAGAATTTGGGTGAGAGATAGTGTTTTTTAACTTCAACTTTTGGGAATTGATTTTTCTGTTAGAATTGACCTAAAACTTACACTAAAACATTATAAATTCACCAATTAAATTACCCAAAAGACCCCTCACTTAAATGGGTTTATTTGTGAAGTTAAAACACCCAAAATATGACTTTTACCATATTTGGGAAGTAGGTGCACGTCGCGATGCCGATTCCCCAATTTATTATAGAATTTTTAGCTAAGGAATTAGGGTCCGTGTCATACCCGTGTCGCGAGGCCAACCCCATATTTCCATGGTATTGCTGCGCGACAAACACCAACCACCAGATTCTAGCTGCGCAGGCTGCCTTTGAAGCTTGTTGCACAACTTTGGTTTCTCCTCAAGGACCCTTCTCCAGATCCTTCTGTTCTCGTTTTCGTATGTTTAGACTCTTTATGATACACTCTACCTAACTAAAGTAGTTTTACATGTTTTGGACTTCATATGCCCCTCCGAAATTTAACCAAACATAGGGTCATCAACATAGTTGAGTTTCTCTAGTTCCTGGACGTTAAGGCTTTTATTTATTCCCATGGATCCTATACTTCTAAAACATGTTTTTTATAATTATTTAAGTCTAAAATTATTATTAATAAACATATTAGGATCTATTATAGGTTATGGATTTCCTAGGTGTTATAACATCCCCTCTTAGGAACATTCGTCCCCAAGTGACACCTTAAACCCTCTATTATAAAAAAAATAGAAAAACGACTCAAGACTAGTAGTCGACCACAACCAACATCATAATGAGTCACAACTCATAGGAGGACATTCAAATTCCTTCAACATAAATATAGCATAAACAAATAGGAAGTTAATCCACAAATACCAGAAAAAAAGCTCAACTTTTCGTATCACTTAAGGAGGTACTATCTTCTCCATTTAAATATCAGTTCAATATGAGCATTAAAAGTGGAAATTCTGATTTCTTATGAAAATAACATCAAACATGATCATTTTAATCTTCCATAAACACTTATAGGACATAACACACCTAAGTGAAAGCCAACATAATAAACATTTTTCATGGATAGAAAATAACTCAAACATAAGCATGAATTTATACTATAATATGCACATATGTATGGAGAAACATGATAAAATTAATACTATGCATAATAACCATAGAAGGAATTACCCACCTTCTTGACTATATGTAATGGGAAAAAGACGAGGATAGCAGAATTTCATGTCGGAATCGGTCTCCCATGTAGCTCCCTAAATAAGTTGGTTCCTCCATATAACTTTTATGGAGGCAACCTCCTTATGCCTCAATTTCATAACTTGGTGATCATATATCTTAATCGGGACCTCTTCATAAGAAAGGTTCTCTTTTACCGATAAACCTTCTAGAGGATATTTTGAAATTCACCCAATCTCCAACCTCGAACTCAAGGTATCTCTTTCTATCGTCGGCATAAGACTACGACTAAACGAGTTTTCAACCTCTCTCTTATGAGTTGAAATTTCTCCGTACTTAATATACTAACTTGGGACCATGCAGAGCAAACTTAACCACTTCAAACCATCCAATTAGAGATGGACACCCTCTACCATAAAGTGCTTCAAAAGGTGCCATACCAATACTCGTATGATTACTATTGTTGTAGGAGAATTTGATCAAAGGAAGGTGATCATCCCAATTCCCTTTGAAATCAATCACACAAGCCCTCAACATATCCTAAAGAGTTTGGATGGTTGTCAGGACCACAGTCTGCACCCCAGATGAGACCGGCGTCGATGACCTTCAGAGGTCGCAGACAAGCCTACATATGTCATCGTTACTTCATCTAGGTTAATTTTAGCGGAAAATTTGAACTTTTGTTTACTTAAACTTCATAGTAAGAAATATTTAACTCGCATAACACTATCTATATAAACTCATAAGAGTTAACAACAAGTATCTAATACCAAGATAATTAAATGAAAGACATAGTCAATATTCGTATAAAATATAGAGTTCCCAAAATGGCACTAATATAATATCTGAAATACGTGGGAAAGAAATACAAGTTTTACATACTCCACAAGCCAATGCCTACGTCTAATGCTAGAATAAAATAGTGAGCATCCTCGAAAGCATGAGGGATTACTAAATCCGAATGAAAGCTCCACGTCCAGCTGCACCTGCACCAAAAACTAAAGAGTTTTATGGGATTAGTACACCCTTGTACTAAGTATGGTATATAAAAGCACAAACCAAGGCAATGCATCATTAAGTTGAGCTCTCTCCTAAAGATATGAAATATTGAAATTCAAGTCATTGCACTTTCCAAAATCGTATTACAAAAGACATGCTATGAGATTAACATGCATCACCATATATATCATAGTGCACAAAACACATAAGATATTGCATATAGCATATAACATATTTCATACCATTCGTTCATATGCCATGAGACCTTTGAATCATGGACTTGACATTAGGACTTCCCAAAATGAGGGCTCAACTTATGGGACCTCAACTATGGAGCCTTCTTACCAAACACAGAGTCTACTTCATTTATTCATACGTACTTCATCTTCATTCGTTCGTAAGATAGTGTAAATACCATCCATAACTAGGATATAGTTAAAACATTCATCGGGTTCGTTGTGCAATGACCAAGAATGACAACTGTAATAACTTATGTCTAGATCACCTTTTGATTATCCTATCCTAACACATCTGGTATCGTTCATTTCGTTATGTGCATTACTTGAGGCTGACCTCGTTATTTCTTTGGGAACTTTAACATTAACTGACATCGATCATATGAGCATCATGAAATCTAGTAATTAAACCCACATCGAAAAAAGGTGGAATCACCGGCCAAAGTGAACAAAAAAATTCTAGCATATATAGGGAGTCGAACCCTGCTAGAACCTTATATTGGCAGCATAGGTTCAAAGACTAGGAAATATAAGGAGACCCATACCTTATAGATAGACAGTTTCATCTCATGAGAATTACATGAACCTCTGTTTCCCGGAAGAAGGAATCACAACTCATAGCTAGCCTATCGTTGCTCAGTATAAAGTTCCATTACATTCATCATCCAATATAGAAGCTCGCTTCTAGAAAGAGGGCATCATAGCTTATTAGATGATTTCTCATCTCTTCATTAGTATTAAGTTTGCATTAACTTCAATACTTTAATTAGAGTGTTTATAGAGATTGGTCTCTTCGTTAACTTTACACACTCATATGTTAGTATGTCTTGGTAACATTTACATAGGCTCATTTGAGATTCCTCTGACCTTTCGCTTTAGCCTCTTATCATGTTTTAACCACATTATTTAACTTTAGCACATTAACTCTTCATAATTACTGACCGCTTTACGTGAATGTTCATTTAATCGTCTACCAATGCACTTTCCCCATTAATATTTGTGACACTCTTACTTAACCCCTCTGGGGTTTCATTATCTCATCACATAAAATCTTAGGTTCACTTTCTTTTAAACGTGAGTTAGACTTATGAGTCCACACATACAAGCCATGAGGCTTCATTTATAGTTTGTCTAAGTGAATCGTATTTACCCACGATCATGTGGTACAAGACTTATGCATTTTGTAGATATGTCAAGATATTTATTACGATCACTAGAGGAAACATTCATTAAATATTTGTTCAAGTAGGAATTATATATCAATACGAAATCGGTAAAGGGACCCCGATTTCGAATCCCTTGAGCAACACTTAATCTTATATAAAACTTGATATTTCATTTTTCAGATTTGGGGGACCCTAGTTCGATCCCCATCGCTCACATAATATTTCCTTCCTTTTTCTCTTCTCTTTTTCGTTTTACGCAAGGAGGTTGTGGGATCAATCCCCCATTCAAGAGGTCGTGGGTTCAATCCCCACTCTCCACATTTACTTTTCTCCTTTCTCATCCATTAATGTTGTCGTGGGTTCAATCCACACTCTTCACATTTATTTTTCTCCTTTATTTTTATTCTAATCTCTCATCCATTCAAGAGGTCGTGGGTTCAATACCAACTCTCCACATTTATTTTTCTCCTAATTCTCTCATCTATTCAAGAGGTTGTGGGTTCAATCCCCACACTACATATTAATTTTTTTTTCGTTTCATTTTTCTCATGAAATTTTTGTGTAGCTTACATTTGGTGAGGTCTTGGGTTCAATCACCATTGAACTCACAATTCTTAAAAAAATTTAAAACATAGCTAGATTTTCCACATCTAGGCCGAGACCAACATTTCTTGCATGCTTTAAATTTGATCTCTTTTAAATCCATCTTTCTCTCACTCTTTATAGTTGATTCTTTGAGTGTTTTGGGATACATTTATTCATCCACAGTAACCTTATATTAACATCACACTGTTAACATTTTTATACACGCGAAACACAACATTTTAACGTACTAATTTCATGCAGCAAACAACGTAAATATACAGCCCACACATGCTAAAAACAACAAACTTAATGCACTTTTGTGGAATTTTTTTCATCCCTTACATGATTTCCGGATACTCATTCAACACATTATGACAACCAGACATAAAATTATCTACCAGAAGACATACCAACTCATGCTTTGAATCTTTCAAAGGATTAAATGACAGGGGCATGCAATGGGGATAACCTTAGTTTCTCGGTTGGAATTTAAACTGAACTTACGGGTGTCTTCTGAAAGGTACCAATAGTGAAGAAACCCATACTTTAATTTTGTTCCACACTTTTTTAAATGCTGCCAATTTCCCACGAAACCACTATCTCACAACCAAAATCTCACACACAATCAGTCGAGAAGAATGTTGGTAATTTTTTTTTAGCTAAGCTTTTCTTTTGAATTTTTCTGTGTATGTTCTTAAAGAGTGAAAAACTATTATTTTCTATTCTTTTACTGATTAAAAATGTGAGAATGAGAGTGAGAGACGTGAGAATGAGAGGATACGTTTAGGATAGTTATGTGGAGAATTAGTCAAACAAGTACTCCTCATTATTCATTAATTTTATTATTATTATTATTATTTTATTAAAAATCTGACTTTTTTCAATTACTTAAATCAGATTTTTAAATATAATTTATTCAACTAATTATCTTAGTAAAATTAAATCAATTTACTCCTTGCTTTCACACAAGGCTCATACCGGGTGGAGCTAGATTTTGCTTAAAGGGTCAAATTCAGGGTAATTGAAATACTAACCTTATCATGGAAAAGAAAATATTACCCTTATACCCTCCAAACATAAGATTATGCCTTTTTAAGTCCGTTTATAACTCATCCGGGTAAATCTTTATATTCGAGTTCCTTACATGGCTGGACCCAAGCTTTCCTAGCTCAACTTACTCACCAAGTTAGTTGGCTTAGCTGTTGCAGAGGTTCAGAGGTCTTGTTCTACGCGCATCAATCCGTGTGAACCCGTTTTAATCTAGGCATTCTAGATACATTAGGCATTACTTAGAATAGTCATTTTAGGGTTGTTACAATGGTTCACTCAGCTTTTCCAGCCATTTAGGGGTAGATATAGGTGCTAATATTTACATGAGGGACGAGCCCCGTTTGGAAAGATCTTAAAAAATGTGAATTAAATTGGGCTCCTCTATCCGAAATGATCGACAAAGTGGCCCAATAAAACTTCACAATCTCTTCAACATGCAATTTGGCATACTCCTCATCTGAGAAAGAAACTTTAATGGGAAGGAAATCGGATGACTTAGTCAACCTATCCACTATGACCCAAATGGAGTCATGTTGCGGATGTATTCGAGGCTACCCTACCACAAAGTCCATGTTGACTTCTTCCCACTTCGAAGTAGGGATATCAATATCTTGGGTTAGACCAACCGGGCCTTGATGCTCGGCTTTGACTTGATTACAATTTGGGCACCTCGACATAAACTTACCTACCTTTATTTTCATTACATTCCACCAATAGATATCACGCAAGTCACGATACATCTTGGTGTACCCCAGAGGAATTGAGTAACGGGAGCCATTAACCTCATCCATGATTTTCTCCTTTATACCATCCACATATGGTACACATAATATCACTTGTTACCTAACTACCCCATCCTCCCCTTCTGAGAATGATTTAATATTCTTTCTAACGAACGACTCCTTCAACTCCATCAATAGGGGATCAAGACATTACTTGGATTTCAAATAGACAACTAAATACAACTAGGAGTTAATACTAACCATAATACCACCCTTTGAATATTCCCCTAATCGGACACCCAACAGTGATAACCGATGAAAATCCTTCACTAATTCTTTCTTCTCAAAAACCATGTGAGTCAGACTACCCATAGAAACTCGGCTCAAAGCATCCTCCACCACATTAGCTTTCCCGAGATGGTAAAGAACACTCATATCAAAGTCTTTTAGAAGATATACCACCTTTTTTAGAGTAAATTCAAGTCTCTTTGATTGAATATATATTGTAGACTCTTATGATCTGTGAATACGTCAACATGCACCCCATATATATAGTGTCTCCAAATATTTACAGCCAATACCACAGCCGCAAGCTCAACGTCGTGTGTTTGATACTTCTTATTGTGTGGTATGAGTTTTCTAAAGGCATAAAATGACTTTTCCATGTTTCATAAGCACACATCCTAGACCAAATCAATAGGCATCACAATAAAACCACAAACCCATCAGTACCCTCAAGCAAGGTCAATATTGAAGTGGAGGTGAGTCTATCTTTCAATAATTGGATGCTCTTCTCAAAAGATGCTGACCATTCGAACTTAGACATATTTTGGGTTAAGGCTCTTAATGGATAAGCGATAGACAAGAATCCCACAAAAAATCTCCTATAGTAACTAGCAAACCCTAGAAAACTCTTGATGTCGGTAAGACTCAAAGGTCTAGGAAAACTTTTGACCACTTCCGTCTTTTTTGGATAAAGTTCTACCCCTTCACTAGATACAATGTGACAAAGAAATGCAACCAATGTCAACCAAAACTCACACTTGCTAAACTTAGAAAAAAAGTTTTTTATCCTTGAAAACTTGCAAAACTATCCTCAAATATCTCATATGATCATTCTCACTCCTAGAGTATATTAAAATTTCATCAATGAGGACAATCACAAATAAATCAAGATACTTACTGAAAACTCAATTCATAAGGTCCAAGAACTCCGTCACGGCATTCGTGAGACTGAATGACATCACTAGGAACTCAAAGTAGCCATATCTTGTTTGGAATGCCTTTTTTGTAATGTAAACCTCCCTCACTATAAGTTGATGATAACCCAATCTCAAGCCAATCTTGTAAAAGTAGCTCGCTCCTTGGAGTTGATCAAACAAGTCATCAATCATAAGGAGCGGGTACTTAATTTTTATAGTGACTTTGTTCAACAGACGATAGTCAATACACATTCTGAAAGACCCATCTTTCTTCTTCACAATCAATACCGGGGCACCCCATGGAGATATGATTGGTTGAATAAGACCCTTTACCTAGCAAATCCTTAAGTTGAGCCTTTAGTTCTCTCAACTAGGCCGGGTCCATTCGATAAGGAGGGATAGAAATAGGTTGTGTATCGGACAATAGATCTATGCATATGTCAATATCTTGTTAGGGAGAAATTCTACAAAGGTCATCAGGAAAGACCTCCTTTGATTCCCTTACGATGGGTACCGACTCGAAGGGAGGTACTTCGGATTCAAGATCCATAACTCTTACTATGTAATAAAGATAATCCTATGCAATAAATTTGCAAGCTTTTAGACATGAACTAATCCTTCTGCTAGGATTTGAGTTTCCTCCCTCCCACTCAAAAATTGGTTCATTTGGAAATTGAAATTTAACTACCCTTTTCCTACAATAAATAGAAGAAAATCAAGCATGCAACCAATTCATTCCGAATATGACATCATAATCTAGCATATCCAATCATATCAAGTCAGTTAATGTAACTCTATTGGGAAAGGAAATAGGACAACCTTTATAGGCTCTATTAACCAACACTGAAGTACCCCAACGTAGAAACCAAAAAAGGTTCATCTCGTATGTCGGGTAGTATTTCAAATTTCATGGCTACAAGAGGGGTCACAAATGACAATGTAGCTCCCAGATCCTACAAGAATACACATCAATGGTAAATAATATTAACATACCGATGACCACGTCCGGTGAGCTCTCTTGATCACTTCGGGATTAGAGAGAATAGAGGTGGTTCTTCTTAGCAGCATCCGAATTTGGGGCAGTTGCTTGTTCTTGAGCATTTTCCCTTCCTTGATACATCATCATAGGGAAATATCTCTTCGTGTGTCCACTCTTTACACAACGATATCAATTGACCGTGCCAACTAGGCCCTTACCATTACGTCTCTTATCACACATTGCACAAAGAGGCTTCTAAACATAAGATCTTCCCCCTTTCCACTCTTGGGGCTTGGGAGTAGGCACCTTACTCGTGTGACCCTTGGAGAATTAGAAGGTCTTTTGTTGGAAAACCTCCATTTGAACCTTGGTTTGTCTTGTACCTTAAACATTGCCTTGGAAGATTTCCGATATTCGGTTCATACCTTTTTCAACTCCCTACCAACTTTATTAAGCTTTTACCCCTCAATTTATTCGGGATGAACTATGAGGCGAGAGATGTCCATCCTAGGAAACAACATATATGACCTACACTCATTAACCACAAGATCAGATATCCCCAAAACAAATTTGTTCATCTCAGCTCTAGAATCTGCAACCATAGTAGGAGCATACTTACATAGTTGAGTGAACTTGATGCTATACTCCTTCATGCTCATACCCCCTTGACGAAGGTTGATGAATTCTTACATTTTTATATCCCTTATTTCCAAGTGAAAGAAATTATCAAGGAAAGCAATTTTGAAAGCTACCCAAGTAATCTGACCTTCTATGACCGGCCTCTCATCTTTCCATTTCTCAAACAAAACTTGATCTAAGTCATTGAGTTGTTAGGCGGCTAGTTTTGCCTTTTCTTGAGAAGAAACACCCATCACATCAAGAACTTTGAACAATTCATCAATGCACCCTTGTGGGTCCTCCGCAACCTTAGAACCAAAGAATGTGGGGGGATTTATCCTTGTGAAATCATTAATCCTTGAAACATTGGTTTTAGAATTGGGGTTCATATGCACCATTGCAACCGTAGAAACATGTGTAGCCGACACTTGTGTCAATCTATAAATGGCCGATCGTATCTCAACATTAGACATAGCCCGTTCTTCAATAGAAACTTGAGGGTATTAAAGATCTTGACGGGGAACCGCCTCGTTCAAATTCTTCTCTCCGACCCTTTGACCATTGTTCCTCCTTGAATACATTTCCCACGAGCACAACAAAAAGATTAGAAGAAAGGACTAAATAGATCTAGGACTCTTAGGCACGACCAAGTAGTAGCAAGAGAGTGAAAGTTCCTAAGCATCACATAGTCTGTCATTCAAAAGTGTGACGCGCTTCACTGTTATGAATAAGATCCTACATAGACATGGTTTAGTGAGACAACAATACAAAGATTTACTTTAACCTAGTGCTCTGATACAGAGTATGTAACGACCCAAAGTCCACCTTACTCGTTACCGGCTTTGTCATCCTCTACGAGATAATAATAGTAATAATAATAGTAATAAGAATAGTAATAATAATTGTAATAATAATAATAATAATAATAATAATAGTAATAATAATAGTATAATAATAATAATAATAATAATATAATAATAATATAATAATAATAATAATATAATAATAATAATAATAATAATAATAATAATATAATATAATAATAGTAATAGTAATAATAAGATAATAATAACAATAATAATAATATTAATAATAATAATAATAATAGTAATAATATAGTAATAATAATAATAATAGTAATAATAATATAATATAATAATAATAATAATAATAATAATATAATAATAATAATAGTAATAATAATATAATAATATAATAATAATAATATAATAGTAATAGTAATAATAATAATAATAATAATAATAATAGTATAATAATAATAATAATATAATAATAATAATAATAATATAGTAATAATAATATAATAATAATAATAATAATAATATAATATTAATAATAATTATAGTAATAATAATAGTAATAATAACATACAACATCTACGAATTTTATCATAGCACATCATATGTAAAAAAATATGGTAAAATTAAAACTTTTTCTTACATAGAAAGGAGGTTTACGTGGACCTCTACATAGGAAGCATACATAGGCTTCTTGCGTAAACAACATACAGCATCTAGGAATTTAGTATAATACTTTGTCTCACATTAAACCATCTATAGAAAAATCACAATTGTTTGGGCATAACCCTTAGTCTATTACAATATTCCAAATAGGCTACAATGAATGTTTCGACATGAGAATGGAATAATTGTCTCAACACATAGACTAAACAATTGAGGCTTGATGAGTGGCTTTATCCTCGGAACTCATGAGGACTGACCAATTGACATAGGAGAGAGCCAAGTCTTCATTTTCAATGACCATAAATCTCCTCAATGGCCCGAACATAAATTTTTTGGAAAAGGGAGAAAATATGTATTAGTACAAACCACATGTACTAAGTATGATTCTTATGCACAAAATATCCATGCATGAGAAAAAGAAAATTTAGTCAAAAGCATGATTTTTATCAATCTAATTAATCATACATATATCAAAAGCATAATAAGTCAATTAAACATTATAGTAACCAAACAAGTAGATCACCCAAGCAATACTTGTGCAATGC
Organism: Solanum peruvianum; assembly: GCA_027705065.1. Lineage (NCBI taxonomy): Eukaryota > Viridiplantae > Streptophyta > Magnoliopsida > Solanales > Solanaceae > Solanum > Solanum peruvianum. The sequence continues at coordinate 43,183,403 of JAKWJD010001755.1, forward strand.
CAAAGATAGAACCACATGATCCCATCCAATGATAAATATCACATTAAGCAACCCACTTCATTCTTACAACATTATTCCATAACATACTTATAGATCAAAACTTACTCATAGATTATTAAAATAACCATGATCATAATCATAATCATAAATGAATACTACTAAAACCATCCTTAGGATTCCACATGTGCAATGAGCAAGAGAAGTCTCATACCCTCCCTTACCCTATGTATAAGCCTTCAAGACAACCTAATGAGAGTTAACATACTTAACTTATTCATTTAATTTTACAATAGGGATATAAGTGTAATAACATACATGAGACCATGTGAGCTACATGGAATCTGATGTTCTACACCCACACCAAAAAGAGAGGGTCATCACTAGCCTACGGTGCAACCATGCGTATGTAGCTATCTATGTGGATCAAATTAGTTAGAGTCCAATCAGGGCATGAAGTTAAGGATCAAGGATATTGTTGCTAGAAACCTTTACTTACTAATGTGGAGGTTAACATCTCATGAGACAACACATAATTGGGGAATCCGGACTTACTGACGTGAGGAAACCCATGTGGGAAGCTGAACTTAATAACGTGAGACCTCCATCTAAATTACATGCTCGTTCGGTGATAAGAAACATTTCACTTTTGTAATCATCATATAAAATCATACAAGTTTAGATTAGTCTCTTTTTCATACCTTTAAGTAAACATCTTATCATAATAGGTCATAGTTGACCACAAGTGAGAACAATCCTTTCACATCAGGCATAACATTATAATCATGAAAAACTACATTAATTCATATAATTATCACATCATAACACAATAACATACTTTATAACCAATTCATTGATGTAGGGTTAGGGATGAGGGACACTAATCATCAACATCACAACAACACAATTAGCTATTACATCAATATCACATAACTATATTTCCCTTGCATAATTATAATAAAAGAATAAACAACATATGAAAATAGGGTAATTCATGAATTATCAACATCACTAAAAGCAAAGTACACAAAGGACATGTTCATCACCCTCAATAATTCGCCTTAATCAATCCAAGAAATAAAGTATTTGGGGAAAAGACATGGGACAAGGAAAAAATCATAGGAATTCAATAATTGAAAATAAATTCATACTTATAGAACATTAATTCATCATAATTAATCACAGTTAACTCAATATTTTGTTTTAGAAAAGAGACCCATGTGAGGAGAAAAACTCGTGTTTTGAGAAATCTAGAAATCATATTTTGAAGGACCTCTTGGGAAAAGAAATACCAAGAGTGAAATAAACCATACATTATTGATGATCGAGCCACAAAATAGGGTTGAAAAACATGAAGGCTTGATATTCTTCTTGGAGATCTATTGGTCTTCAATGGAGTCTTGGAGTAATAGAGAATTTAGGAGAGAGAGAGAGAGAGTGATTTTTGATTTCAACTTGTGGGACATGATTTTTGTGATAAAATGGACCTTAAACTGACCCTAAAATATTGTATAGTCACCCATTAAATTACCCAAAGACCTCCAACTAAAATGGGTTTATTTATGGACTCAAAACACCGAAAATACATCTTTTATGATATATGTGAAGTAGGCGCCCATCGTGAGGCTAATTCCTCAATTTATTTTTTAATTTTGAGCTGAGGAAGTAGGGTTAATGTAATACTCTCATAGCGAGGAAAACCCCAGATTCCCAAGTGATAGTTTCGCGACGAGCAGCAGCCACCAGATTCTACCTGCGCGCAAGCTGCCTTGAGAGCTTGCACGCCCAACTTCAGGTCCTCCCTAAGGAAAATTCCAGTGATCCTTGGGGTGTCGTTTTTAGACGTTTAGTCTCTCCATTATACACTCTACCTAACCAAAGTCGTTTTACATGTATTGAACTTCATATGCCCGTCTGAAACCCTCACAAAATATAGGGACATTAACTTAGTTCAGTTTGGCTTGTTCCTATACGTTAAGGCCTTTCTTTAATTATATGCCTCCAATACCTCTCAAACATGATTTTAATACTTGTGTAAGTCTAAAATTATTATTACTCAGCATATTAGGATCTATTATAGGTCATGCATTTATGGGGTGTTACACCTATAAATATTATTTTACCCATTTGAAGTCTTTCTACAACTTTTAGACTTCATATGACACTCGCAAACCTTCATGAAACATAGGGACATCTTATAGTTTAATTTTGCTAGTTTACGAATGTCAAGGTCATTCTTTGACATTTTAGCTCTAATACTCTCTACATAGTTTTTAAAACATTAATTTAGGTTTATAAACATTGTTTTAAGTCATATCTCATAATGTGAGGCTCTACACTAAGTCATGAACTTTCAAAGTGTTACAACTTGAGTGTGTCATATATTTGTATAGTTACTTGAGGATGATTCTTTTACTTGTATTATGAGGTTTCTATAATAAAGTATGAAAGTATGTTATAAAGTAAATGCCTGTCTACCATGGTTTTCTTGCATGTTCACCTTACTTAGTGCATTGAATGTTGTAATTCCATATGTTGTTCTATTTGTAAAAGTTTACTTGGCAAGTGAGGAGTCTTTTAGAAGCAAAGCTCTGGAATAACATTCTCTCAAGAAGATTAGGTATGTCATCATATGATTCGAGGACATCTTTATGCCTCATTTTCCTTTTTTAAATAACATTTTAGTAGAGTATACTATCTTTTCTATTTGATTCAAAGGGTTGTGTCCCTTATATTTATATGTGTCTATGATGTCTATCGACTGAGGCTGCTGGCTTCCTCTCTCTTCAACCTCGACCGATTCCAGGTAACTTTTTGCTCATCTCTTTTTTAGCTATATTCTATAAAAGAGTTTTTACTATTATTGTGATTAAAATTTTTGATTCCACACATAAATTCATATGTATGCGATGAATGATGTATAACGGCTTGTATAATACCTCCTAGAGGTCGAATACAACATGTAACTTCTAGGGGGTGCTCACCGTTTGTTACACCTTCACTTGCATCCGTCAATTGGACCTGCAACACAGCAAAAAGACACAACCAAGCTAGGGGTGAATTGGGAAGTTCATCCCACATTCCATTTAAGTAATGGATGGTTATTTTAGGTGTTTTAAGTTATTTTAAGGATATTTAAAAATATATGACTCTAGACTCCAAAACATAAACCTTTCCCTCCCAAAACTCACTCAAGATCACCCATTCGAGAAAAAGTAAATAACGGAGCAACATCTAGGACGAATTTCACCAAGGCTTCAAGATTATATTGAGTCTTTGATTCAAGGTATGTAAGTCTTATTATTCATTGATTCTTTCTCATTGATTCCCCCTAGTTTCCCTCAATTGTGAATCCAAAATAACACAATTTAGTTAGGGTTGTGATTGATTTGTGATTAAGGCTTGTTTGTGATCCCAACCAAGTGGGTAGCATTCAATTATGTGTATATGATGACAATATGTTGTTTTCTTGAGGTTAAATTGATGAATTTTAGTATTTAAATGTGTAAATAATTGATATACCGTGTTTTCATGTTATTTTTAATGTTTTTTCCTTAAATTTACTGTGTGTCCAAAAGCCTTTTTGTATTGATTTTTATGTAAGTTTCTCCTTATATGAAGGAAATCTGTCCAAAGATGAACGCGGAAGCTTTTGAGTGAGGAATGCAGAAGAGACAACCTACGGAGCTTGTGACGTTCCGTAGGTGGCATCTTAGTGAAGCTGCTGAAGGAAGATGGGGAAGTCCGACCTAGTGTGGGATTACCGAAGTCCATGTCGGATCGTGATAGCCACGACGGTACGTCCTGCTTGTTTGTCGCAATGATCAGAAAGTAGTCCAGTACCCAAATTCCAAGAAGTTTAAGTATTATGGAATGGATATCCTCGACGGATCATCGTGCTTTGAACGGCCCTTCATACTTGTTCGTTTAGGGTAAAGAAGAAAGCAGCCAAAGAATTTCTGAAGTATGAGACGACGGAGGCAATGAAGACCCATCTAGACCAAGAAAGTCCGTCGACTCTGACGCATATTGACAGATTTTCAGTAATTAGGGTCCTTCTTTTATTAGGTTTTGTTTTTATTTTAAATAGTTCGAAAAGCCTCGTTTTTGGTGTTGGACTTTTTTATAGTTAGCCTTTTGGATAATATTTGGTTCTCTTGTTCAAGAATTGAAGGATTAATTTCAGCAATTGTTACACTTTTTCTAGAATTGATTGTTGGTGCTTTTGTTTATTAATCAAGTAAATTTGTGCATTTTATCTTTCACATTAAAGTAAGTGCATGAATTGTTATATTAAATATAGTTTGATTATGATCATGGGTAATTAAACTGCATAACTAGGGTTGTGGGAACCATGGGTGAATAATGAGGTAAAATATACCTAAAATAACAATTCTAGAATAGTGTGTTGCATGTATTGATAATTTTTTCATTTAGAAGTCTTTTTAACAGATGGACAACGTTAGAACTCGCTTAATGCTACTTGCCAAACAAAGGAGGTAGATAATAGGAAAAGAATTGTCAACATAGATTTAGTTTACACTATCTAATAGGCTAGTGTCGATATGTACGAGGTAATAACTTAGTCAAAAATTGAATACAATGCTTAATATAAAGTAAAGGTAAGGGTTAGTATAGCAACATACGTAGCAGAAACAAGGTGTAGAGTGAAATTTTCTAGATGTTGGACCAAGGATTTAGAGATATATAACTTATAACTTTACATGCAAGATACTAGGAAAGAATTGTTATAGTTAGGATTATCAAGTTAGGAACCTTTGGGGAACACATAAGCCCTAGTTACTTTTATTAATTGATTAAGCTCCTATATTTGAATCTGTTAGTTCTTAACTTTAATTCATTTAATTATTTTTATTAATTTAGAAATAGAAATCCCCCCTTTATTGTTTATTGTTTTCTAATGAAATAATTGTCTAAATAATAGTAATAAAAGAATAAAGTTAAGTTTGAACTATTTTCCTTGTGGGAATGATACCAACCTCATTAGTTGGGTTCTTTACTTGATACGACCGCTTTACTTATTATTTAAGAAGTAAGTTTGATCGTATCAAATTTTGGCGCCGCTGCCAGGGAAAGTAGTTTTTAGATTAACTTAAACTTATTACTAAAGTTTAGTCAATATTTTCTTAATTTTACTTTTCTATTGTTATTTATTCTTGCAAAACTATCTTCCTTGTATGCCAAATACATGGAGAGGAAGAGAACCCTTGTTTCCCTACAATCACGAATTAGAGAGTACACTATGCAATATGAATTGAAACTTGGGTATTACCGATGATGATCCAAACCGAAACATCGCAGCTCCGGTTGATGTTCACGGTCAGTTATTACCCGATGATCCAGGTAAAAATCAACAAAGGGGACAAAATCCAGCTCCACGCCCTCAAGAATACTACAGAGGTTATGATCATATTGTTGACTCTGATAGGGACACTTGTCTTTCCCCCTCTACCACAAGGCCACACCTTTGTGGTAACTAGTAGTCTGATGCAAATGCTCACTGCTAGAGGATTGTTATCAGGGCTACCTTTTGAGGACCCACACGCCCATATAGCTAAGGTAAGGGCAATGTGTAAAAGTTGTGTAGTGAGGCATGATTTGGATTTGGATGTAATAGGGCTAAGAGTATTCCCTCTCTCACTGACGGGAGAGGCTACTATTTGGTTTGCTGAGCTCCCTTATAATTGAATTTTCACTTGGAACCAACTAAGGGACTTTTTCTTAGCACGTTACTACCTGGTCTCCAAGAAACTAAATCACAAAGACAGAGTGAACAACTTTGTGTCTCTACCAGGAGAGTCAGTTAGGAGTTCTTGGGATAGACTCACTTCATTTTTTAGAAGTGTCCCCAATAACCGCATAGATGATGAGTCACTGAAGGAATACTTCTATCGGGGAGTGGATGATAATAATAAAGAGGTATTAGATACTATAGCGGTTGGTTCTTATGGAGAGTGTCCTCATGCCTAGATTGCCAAAAAGTGAGAGAAATTTTTCCAGAATAATAAAGCTTGGAGTACTAGTAAGTCAGAGGCTGGAAGAAATACCTTCGTAGTGCAATCCACACACAACCCAGCCATAGATGAGATTCGTGAAGATATGACTCAAATGAGATCCAAGCTTGGGTTGATATCAAAACATGTCACTAGGGGTGCAGGAAAGATAAATGCAGTTAACTACTTGTCTAAACCACCAACACCAAATGATGAATGATATTATGAGGAGGATTCCTATGCGGTAAATGAGCAAACAGGGGGTTTCCGACCGAGTGCCCAAGGCTCAAATCACGAGAATTGGCTCCTAGTTCAAGGAAACCAAGTTCAGATATATGGTAACTATAATCGTGAGGGTCAATATGTCCGATATAGAAATTACTACCGCGACAACAACTTAAATAGGGAAAACTATGGTACAAAAATTATAGGAATGGGCCCTATGTTCCTCCTATAAATTGTGAAGTTACTCCTAGGGATTATGGAGGTAGTATGCAGAGAGTTGAGCATATGTTGCACAAAATGATAAGAGGTTCGATGCTAGGGGTGAGAACATTGAAGAGTTAAGGAGTGATTTAGCGGGTATTGGGAAGTAAGTCGATACACATGCAATATCGATTAAGCAGCTTGAGTTGCAAATGGCCAAATTATCTGCGACTGTGAACACACGCCAACCAGGAACTCTTCCTAGAAACAGTGTCCAAAATCAAAAAAATGATGAACACTGTATGGCAATCACTACTCAGGGTGGTAAGCAAACTGTTGACCCACCTACGACGTCTAATTTGGAAAAGGTGATAAAGGATAATGATAAGTGTTAGACATTAGTGGTGAAGCAGAAGATAACACAGGAAATGATGCTGAAGTGCCTATATAGGTAACTCCCATGCCTAGCCCCCTCCCCGTTTCCTGAAAGATTAGTGAAAAAGACTTAGGATGGTAAATATCAGCGTTTTATAACAATGTTGAAGAAGCTTTCTATAAATGTCCCTTTCGTAGAAGCTTTAGAACAAATGCCCGGTTATGCCAAGTTTATGAAAGATTTAGTTACAAACAAAAGACCGATCACTTTTGAGGATGATAATAGAATGCAGCATTGTAGTGCAATTACTACAAGATCTCTAGTACAAAAGAAAGAAGATCCGTGTGCACTCACTATTCCTTGTACAGTGGGGTTATTACATATTGCGAAAGCATCATGTGATCTGGGGGCAAGCATAAATCTCATACCCCTCTCGATTTACAAAAAGTTGGGATTGGGTGATCCAAAGCCCACTGCGATGCGGCTACTGATGGCCGATCGAACAGTAAAAAAGCCTATAGGGATACTCCACAATGTGCTAGTAAAAGTCGAGGTGTTCATATTTCCAGCATATTTTGTTATTCTTGATTGTGAAGTCGATTTTGAAGTGCCTATTATTCCTGGGAGGCCATTCCTTGCTACGGGTAGAGACTTAGTTGATATGGAAAAGGGGCAGATTAAATTTCGATTGTACAATGAAGAAGCGACCTTCAATATTTGTAGGTCAATGAGGCAGAGTGATGAGCTTGAATCGTAATCTGCTATATCCTACAAAGAAAAGATTAAGAAGTACCATGACCTAAAAATTGAAAAATGAGAGTTTATGGTTGGCGATTCGGTGCTTTTATTCAATTCTAGGTTTCGCTTGTTTCCGGGCAAGCTCAAGTCCAAATGGACTGGCCCTTACTTGGTCACCCAACTATTCCCTCATGGAGCAGTAAAGTTGGAAACCATGGAGGGCGTGTGGTTAAAGGTGAATGGACAACGAATAAAAATATATTTCGGGCATGCTGAATCTGCGAATGAAGTGATCGAGGCATACCATCTTGATGAAGTATGAGTAATAAAGTGTCTACCATCGTGCCGCGACGTTAAATAAGGCGTTGTTTGGGAGGCAAAACAATACTTAGAGTTTTGTTTCTAGTAATGGTGGCATTTTGTAGTAATGAGTTTAAAATATGCAGGTAGCACATCACCAGGAAATTTTGTAGAAAATCACTCCGCAATATTCACTAACGGATACATCGACAGACCGTCACGCTTGGGATGGTCCTTCGCATGAATCCGTCATGCCAGGTACGTTTTTCATTTTTTTTCAAAATTAGGGCACCCAGGACGATTCCCATGAAACGAACAGTCGCATATGAGACGGACCGTCATCAGGGAATCGTTGCGTCAGTAACCATCAACTGTACCGACCCGACAAGAAAATTTTCAAAATTTTCACCCTTTAAACCCCCCCCCCCCCTTCATTTCGACCGCTTCTTTTTCCCCTTTTCCCCCATTCCCTCCCTTTCAAACTTCCAACTTCCTACCTCTCTTCTCTATCAACTGATCACCTTGCCAAATCCCCAATTCTTTAAATCTTCTTTTTATTGGTCGAAATCTGCTGCTTTGGTTCTGCTTTTGATAACCAAGTGCCTCACTTGCATTTTTTTCTCCTTTTCTTAAGTATATGTCTTTGATCTCTACCTATTTACATTGCATTTTTGTTTTTCAATTAGTGTCAGCCTATTTGTTTTTAGTGGGTCTTCATTCTTTGATCCAATTTTGTCTGACCTAGGTTGAGCATCCTCTAATTGCCTTGCTAAAACTCGATAAATTGGTGCTTTAGCATTTCTAGTTTTCTAAGTATTTGGTTTAGAAACATGTAGGTTAACACTAATTATTCTGTTTGAGTCATAGGGGATGATTATGGTATCGTCAGTTCTGTCACTGAATGACAGAACGATACCCTGATGACGTATGGTCATACCCATGACAGATCGTCATAGGGTCTGTTCCAACCCCCCACTATTCTTTTCTCTAAGTGACCACCAACGGACACATGCGACGGACCGTCATTCCCACGACGGTCCGTTCTACACAACCTTCATGGTTTTCAGAGACCCTTGTCCTAAGGGTCTCCAACTTTTTCTAAGTGTCCTCTAACGAACATCTAATATGGACCGTCATTAACACGACGGTCCGTCCTGCACAACTGTCATGGTTGTTAGACACCCTTCTTCTAATGGTCTCCATTTTTTCCAAGTGTCCTTTCACGGACATCTATGACGGACCGTCACACACTCGACAGTCCGTCCTGCACAACGGTTCTACTTGTTACAGACCCTATTCCTATGGGTCTCCTACTCTTTTTATATATGCTATGACGGACATCTAAGACAGACCGTCATTAACAGGACGGTCCGTCCTGTAGAACCGTAATGGTTGTCAGAGACCGTTGTCCTAAGGTTTCCTTTTTTTTTCAAAGTGTCCTATGATGGACATCTACGACAGACCCTCAATCCCTTGACGGTCCGTCCAGCACAACTGTCATGTCAGTCAGAGACCCCTTTCCTAAGGATCTCGATACTTTTTCTAAATGCCCCACGACGGACATCGACGATGGAACGTCATTATCATGATGGTCCGTCGTACTTATCTGTAATAACTGTCAGAGACTTTCTATCAGGGGTCTCCTCATACACATCATTGAAGTAATACATGACGGACCCCATGAGAGTCCGTCATACTCACGACGATCCATCACCTGGTCCGTCATATTTCACTGTCCTACATAGATGACATTACAACTTTGCTCTTATGTGTATTTTGTGTTATTTTTGTTTGTCTTGTTTTCTCCTTCTAGTACTAATATTGATTCTTTACAGGCACTATCTCAAATGAGACCGAAACAAAATCGAGTGTACACATGTGGGCTTTCAAAGTTTGTCACCCCGTATGCTCGACTGGTTATAGGCTCTAATGATGAGCATGATCCCGAGAACTTGCCCCAAGACACTTCCACTTTAGCACAAGCTGCACGTGCAAGTAGAGCTATACCCAAAAAGGTGGCGTCCTGCGTATTCACTCTGCCTCCCAGTGTGACGAGAAGCGCACACTGACTAGCACACCTTCTGGGTCAGCTACACAAAGAAGGAGAGTCTTGTTTCTTAGGAGTTTCGTGGTCGGAGGAATCCTCCATGTCCGCATAAGTCCCTGCACCTGCCACAGCTGCATAGTTTGCCTCGTCTGATGAGGCTTGCAGTCCTGATTCCACTTCAGGCTTACCGATAGGTGTTCTCACCCCGGTTGCCGACTAGCCTTACTGGTGGTGTGTCGAAAAGGAATACCAAGTGTAATCCAATTCCAAGTTTCTAAATGATAAAGGCATCATGACACGAACCCTTACACTAGAGAGGCGGGTCCTTACGGTGAGTCTCCCCACCATGCCAGATATTCACAATCTCTTCACCAGATATCGGCTAGAGTGGACAGCTCGTTCTTTGGGCCGCTATAGTGAGGAGTTGGTCCGAGAGTTTTATGCCTCTTATGTGGTTACTCTCCGATCACAGATCGATAGGCGGGCTGACCCCACCAAACACGCCCTACTTGAGCACGTCCGAGTTTGCGGCATTCAGTTCTACATCTCCCTGTCAGCCATCCGTCGGTATATATACGGCGAGGATGTTGATGCCAACATGACCCCTCTCGCCGCCGAGTTCGACTACTAGTGGCAAATTGTTAAATATGGCCAATTCTTGCGTGAGCCATCGCAGAGAGGGACCACCAAGAGGTGGATGGACCTACACTTATCTATTGATGGATAGGGTGTCGACTGGGTAATGGAGCCAAATGGAGCCATCAAGAAGGCTAACTTGACCTTCGCGGCTATGTTTTTATGGTTGATTGTCTGCCACTGCCTTTGCACTATGGCTGCAGATAATATAGTTACATGGGATCACGCAGTTTTGATGGTGGCGATGATAACCGGGTTTGAGGTTGACTTCGCTTGGCTTCTACAAGCAGTCATGCACAAGAGGGCTTTCAAGGTCACCACTACTTACCCTTTTCTGTGCATGATATTTTCCTTTTGCAGGTCTGTAGGTGTTCCCATCAGGCACATTGATCAGCTCAAGACTCCGCTGGGCACTATTGATATCGGCCTCAGTAGGGATGAGGCCAATGAGTTGGCTCCACGAAGAGGGCCCCGTCCAGAGGTGCCTCGAATTTGTAAGATTCTGGCTGACACTGTAGCTCATGCTTGAACGACTACGCAGGCTGTCTCTAAAACCACTGACACTACCCCGGTCGATTCTATCCCGGGTAGAAGCACTGCCCTAAGCTCCACTTGCTCAGCCCTTTTCCTATTTCTGGTCCCGCTTGCTAGGTTCCAGAAACTAGAGACTCAGATGGACACACTTCTGCATCACATCCAGCCTTGGATTCCCAGGTCTATTGCTGAGGCGAAGGATCACTTGGAGTGTAAGATGGCCCAACACATAGAGCGGAAGATCGCTGAGGTTCATTAGCGCTTAGACGCTTTTGAGTTGCGGGTTCTAGCCCAGCCATCCCTTCAGGTGGACGTGTCGACCCTTCAGGTTGCGGTTGAGAGTCATCGAGTTGATATTGATATGACCCTAGAGGCTAGGGTGCCTGAGTCTGAGGTCCCTTCTGTAGAGTCTGCTGAGGACACAGTGTTAGCGACTTTATTCTCCACTTCTGAGATTCCACCACCTCCCGGTCGAGAGCATGCCAAGTGTCCTAGGGGTCGAGATGAGCATGAGTCTAGAGTAAGGAAGAAGGAGCGTCTTGAGATAGAGGCTGCGAGGAGAGCCTCGATTGCTGATAAAGAGGCACGTCAGATCAGTGTTGTAGAGTCATGGTCTGATTCCACATAATTCAAACCCAATAGTGATAACATGAATAAACATGATAAGACTGATCGGGATTGATAGCCAAATGATTGCGAAAGCTAAAATATGGATACTATTGTACAAAGATTTTGTAGTGAGTTATATTGCGTCGCTTGAGGACAAAAATGAATTTATATTGAAGGTGTTGATATACCTTGGTTTCACGCTATTTTTAATGTTTTTTCCTTGAATGTAGTGTGTGTCCAAAAGCCTTTTTGTATTGATTTTTATGTAAGTTTCTTTTTATTTGCAGGAAATACGTCCAAAGAAGAATGCGGAAGTTTTTGAGCGAGAAATGCAGAAAAGACCACCTATGGAGATTTTGACGGTCCTTCGAGCTTGTGACGGTCTGTAGGTGGAATCGTAGTGAAGCTGCTGAAGGAAGGTGGGGAAGTCTGACCTAGTGTGGGATTACGGATGTCCATGACGAACCGTCGTAGCTACGATGGTACGCCCTGTTTGTTTGTCGCAATGATCAGAGAGTAGTCGCAGTACCCAAATTCCAAGAAGTTTAAGTATTATGGAACGGAGATCCCATATGGATCATCGTGCTTGGAATGGTCCTTCAAACCTGTTCGTCAAGGGTAATTAACAAAGCAAAAAAATAATTTGTGAACTCTGACGCATTTTGACAGATTTTCAGTAATTAGAGTCCTTCTTTTATTGGGTTTTGTTTTTTATTTTAATAGTTCGAAAAACCTCGTTTTTGGTGTTGGACACTTTTATAGTTAGCCTTTTGGATAATCTTTTGTTCTCTTGTTCAAGTATTGAAGGATTAATTTCAGCAATTGTTACACTTTTTCTTAGAATTGATTGTTGGTGCTTTCTCTTTATTAATCAAGTGAATTTCTGCATTTTATTCATTCTAATTAAAGTAACTGCATGAATTGTTATATTAAATATATGAATATTGTGATTATGATCATGGGTAATTAAACTACATAACTAGGGTTGTTGGGAACCATAAGTGAATAATGTGGTAAAATCTAACTAAATAACAATTCTAGAATAGTGTCTTGCATGTATTGATAATTTTTTTTCAATTAGAAGTCTTCATAAGGAATGCCAAACGTTACAACTCGCCTTAATGCTAATGCTACCTTCCAAACCAAGGAGGTAGGTAATAGGAAAAGAATTATCAACATAGATTTAGTTTTAACTATTTAATAGGCTAGTGTGTCGATTAGTACGAGGTAATAAATTAGTCAAATATCGAATACAATGCTTAATATGAGGTAAAGGTAAGGGTTTGTATAAAAAAAACACGTGGCCAGACCAAGGTGCGGAGTGAAATTTTCTACATGCCTGACCAAGGATTTAGAGATACATAACTTATCACTATACATGCAAGATACTAGGAAAGAATTGTTATAGTTATGATTATAAAGTTACGAACCTGTGGGAACACTTAAGCCCTAGTTACTTTTATTAATTGATTAAGCTCAAAGATTTTAATCTGTTAGTTGTTTACTTTAATTTAGTTAATTATTTTCATTATTTAGAAATTGAATCCACTCTTTATTGTTTTATTGTTTTATAAGGAAATAATTGACTAAATAATTGTAATAGTAAAGTAGAGT
>JAKWJD010001755.1:43196793-43320471 GCA_027705065.1 Solanum peruvianum
CAATTATCTAATAAACAATCACCATCACCATATAATAGTATATTAAACAATAACATCTAAAATTACCACAACCCTAATCAACTATCACTCTTCTTCATATCTAGGGTTATGGAAAAGGGGTCATACACAGATCTTTCATGGAAACTAGGTCAAAGACTAGAGAACTACAAAAAATAAACAAGTAACAAGCATAATATATTAATATAATATAATTAAATTCATACTACACCAATGTGAAAGACAACCCACGAAATTGGATGAAAACCATGATTTTTAACATCTTTAGAAACCAATTGTGACGAGACTCTTGGGAAAGAGATCCAAATAGTGAATGGATTTCATAACTAAAAAATCCTTGAATAATTATGGAGGAAAAATTTATTATTTAATCCCTAATGAATCTTGCGCCTTGGTGTTCAATGGGGATCTTTGGGATAGAGAGAGAAAGTAGATAGAAGTGGGTGTGATTTGGGTTTAGGAAATAATGAGGTGTTGGGTTAGTTTAATGAAGTATAACACTTTTATAGTACCCAAATAAGTTAATTAACCACCCCTTAATCATAAATTATTTAACTAATTAACTAATTTCTCTTACCTTGACCGACATAAGACAATGCACCAGGGTCCAATCGACGGTTCCACGTGGACGGCCTGTCAAAAAGACCACGAGCCGTAGTTATTGTCCATGGTTTTGGTTAGAGACTTGATTTTTTAGAATTTTTGTGATTTGTATAAGTGAAAATAAATGGCACCAAATGAGGGAGTGTCATTCAAATGACGGCTCGTCGTTTGTCGTCGTGGTTCCATACTGCAAAATGGATAGAGTTGAGGGTTAAATGTAGGGTCCTCCTCAAGGACCCTTAGGGTGGTCCATTTGTAGTCGTACCCAGTAGCTTCGACCCTAGACACACTCTAACATGTAATTCAAACCTTTCCACAAAATTTGACCTCTTTCCGATTCCTAAACCCCTTAAAACACACTAAGGCACACTAGCTCAATTTCACTAGTCTCTGGACGTCTTGGTTGTTTCTTGACATTTTGACTCTAAAACTCCCTAATTATGTTTACTACCTTTGTTTAGGCTTAGAAAAACGTTTTTAAGGCTTAATGAAAACTTACAGTAAACCAACTTGACATTTAACAGTGAATTCCTTAAGCATTTACGAAAATCTTTACGAACATTAACAAGGAATCATTTAAAGAATTCACAATAAATTCAACTTAAGCAATTACAATGAACTACCCTACACTAAATGAGTGAACTTCCAAGGTCAAGCCAAAGAGAAAGTAAACTCATTTTCCGTAAGAGTTTCCCTACCTAGGAATTATCGTAAGACTTACTAAGGTAAGACATGAAGGAAGTATGCATATGCCTTCTTCAATACACACCAAATCAATCCTTAAGATTACCCCTTTTGGCTTACTCAACTCGGGAGAAAGAAGCCCCTCAACCAATGGAAAGACATCAAAAGACACCCAACAAGCCACCAAAGTATCCTTTTTTTGAATGACTACTTAGTTCAATTAGTAGATAGCGTCCCATGCCACCACCTACCCTAAGTAGTACGTTCTGTTAGAAGGTTCGGCACCATTCTTCCATTTCGGAAGGTCGTAGCTAGTGCAATGAGTAGATAGTGTCCTAATCCACCACCTACCCTAAGTAGTACGTTCTTTTATAAGACTTAGTTCAATCAATTCTTTGTGGGGGTTTAGCTTAACTGACATAGACCATGAGAGCTAGACGTGGTATCCCCATATAAACCCCTATAAGATGAGGGATCCTCACTTGCCCTAGAGTAAGGTCATGCTTCTCAGATTTTACATGTCTTTCCCAATAGCTACACCTATGTGGACACATATTTAATGGATAAGGATATTTCTACTAAGTGACTCATTCTCTACTAACTAGGAGTACTCATCTCAAGAGGTACTTGGAAGTACAACATCTCGACTCATGAAGTGTAATCTACCTCTCCTTCATATCCTCTCGGTGCTAGGCATATCTCCCCACAGTTCTCAACATTATAGCCCATAGGTTAAGGATAACTAGTGAATACCACCCCTCAAACAACGAAGGGCATTCATCCTCCAACCTATATTGGAAAGCTCATTAGGAATAATGGGGTTGCAACTAGACCATATCAACTCACGAAAAGTGTCCACCCCAAGAATCCCTTTTTTTTCTCAACTTAGCATCATACATTCTTTTAAGCATGTGTGTGTGTACATGTGAGCACACCTTGCAGATGAACATCAATTAATTCTTATTAACTTATATACATGATTTATACCTTCATTCATCAATTCACACACCTTATATACTTCACATATTCAATATGCTTCACTCCGACATAATACAAGCCAAACATGTTATTCAACTTCACAAGGCACAAGACAAGACTCATATTCAATATTACTCCATTTAATCTACTAGGCCTTCAAAACCACATTAATAATACATACTAAACAACATCAAATTCATGAAGTAAACACTGCCACCAAGAAGGCGGACCATACCACTCAAGAGAAATTATAATGAAAACTATACATTGTAAGCAACTTGTCATTTAACCAAGACATAATAACCTATAATCATGTTATCAAAATTTCATCAAATAATACTCTTAGGTAAGTATGTAAATAAACATATTAACACAAGAAAACTAAATTTCATGCCTTACACAAACATGCTCATATAACCCATTTCCAAAGCTAAAAGTTGAAATATGCATAAACATGAGTTCATTAGGTTTTTATCATGAAAATCATCAATTCATACAAGAATAAACGCATTTAAAACATTATAACACTTTTACAAGAAGACCCATACTTAAAATCAAAGATAGAAGAATTTTTAGTTTGAAAACCTTTTCGAAATCTCTTGGAAGTTACTCCTTGAATGGAAGGGGGTTAAAGTATTGATACCATACCTAAAAGAGAAAGAAACCAAATAATTTTGGTGAATACACACGTCCAAATAATCCCTTCTTTCCCTCCTTGAGTCTTAGCTTCAATGGTGACTTTGGGAGAGTTTTCTTTAGAGAGAGAGTTTGAATATTTGAAGTGAGGGGTCTTGTCTAGGTCTAGGGTTTAAAAATAACTTATTATCCTTAAAACTCTTAAATATCAGCCTAGGGTCCTAAAATACTTTGGGTGTACTTACATAAAACACCCCAAGTTTGCAGCAATTTCACAGGCATGGTAGGCCCTCACAGACGAGACCTTCACCAACGGACACTCTGTGCATCAATGGACCATTGATAGGGTCTCGTGGTTTGGTAATTATCTAAAAATGGACCCTGTACACCATTAAATTCTGGTCCAATCTAATCCATAGGTTGACGGACCGTTGATGGACCAACGGACCATTGATGGACCAACAGACCATCTTTAGGGTCGTTGATGGCCACTGCTTTTTGGCAGTTTTGCCCAAGTTTTGGGCCCTTCATCTTGGTACCTTTTTGGGTCCTTAGTGGGGTATTGCCCTAATTTAAGCCCCTAAAATAAGCCTTCTCTGTCTTAGTAAATTCCCTACTTAGTTTTAAGGAAAACGAACACGTAAAACTCATCCAAAGACATCAAGATGCACAAGTACATTCTAAGGCACAGCTTCCAAACTTCATGGATGTTCTTGGTCGATTCAATTACAAACTTAACCAAACTTCTCACACTGACTTATAACACTAAAGTAATTCATTTTAACCTGAATTCAACTCAAGAAACAATTACGAGGCAGTTCACCTTAGTTCATTTTGGGGCATTACATTCTCCCCCACTTGGAATAACATCCGTCCTCGAATGACACTTCAACTCTAAGAACAACAAGGAATCACATAGAATCAAATAAAACACTTCAATCATGATCAAAACACTCAAAAATTAAAGCATCAACTAACAAAGAGCATCCATTCACACTTTCAAACATTTAGCAACACAAACTCTTTTATCTAAACTTCAAGAAGTCAAAATTCACTCTTAGTCTTCTTTTATGGAGGAACTATCTTCTCCAACATTAAACATGCTCATACACAATACTTTTACACACATTGAAACTTCAATTCAATACAACACAATTTTTTTCAAAAATCAAAATTCTTAAAGTGAAGTTCACTGTGTTCACTGCCAAGCCTACCAAAATTTTCGAAAATTCATTCCTTAAGCAATTCATCAAGATGGTGTCTTAAGGATTCATCACATTTTTTTTGGAATAGGGTTTATCAGGTCAGAAATTGTACCTTTGAAAGTCTAAATTTTAGCTTTAGGGTTTTGATATTATTGTGTCTTAATGTACGATTTTAGTTGATTTTCTGGAGTCTAGCTCCTAGTTGTATTACCCACATATGTCTTGATATTCGCCTCTAAAGTTCTGAATGAGACATACCTTACTCACTATAATATGATGATAAGGAAAATTCATCTATCCAATAGATGTAATATGTGCAAAAAGAAGGGGAAACAACAACATAGTAGGTTTTCTTTTTTCTTGATCTTGAGACCTAGATCTTGTTTACTTGTTCTCTTTTGCAATGGAAGTGTGTTCATTGCTAAGGGTGGTAATAAGGTTCTTGTGGAGTCTCATAGACTTTGAGGCGTGTTCATTGCCAAGGGCAAGGAAGATGATCTTTTTACTAAAAATTGGTACCCGATGAAGCTGTCTACAATGAAAAGAGAATCTCTGTTCAGGTTATAACCTTTATTTTATATTTTTTATTGTTCTATTTGTTGTGTGTGTGTTTTTTATGACTCTTTGTACCATAATTCTTCAAGGTTGAGTTTCTTGGATGTGCATAACTTAGTATTAGAAATTTGGTTATTAAGTGGATTTAAAAGTAACATTTTGTATTGGCTAAGACTAACTACCATTAGGTCTAACTTGTATGAGATATCATCCACATCTAAGAGGAACTAGCTTCACTTCTACACTTTAAGACTACTTTAAAGTTCTAACAGTTTTGATAAATACTAGAAACTATTGACTATAATGAGGTGATTAAGAAAATAACTAGAATAGGCTCTGAGGCAGTGACAAAATTTTCTTATTTTTCTTTGATGAGTTAAGAAAGTGGGAGCACATGTAACCTAGGATTGCATTAGGTTCCTTTTAGTTATCGATTGCAGATCACGGACTAAATCAAACTATATAACTGTTGTACTTTTCTGGATTACTGAATTTTGTTTCAACTGAATATGTTATCTTATTATGTAGATATCTTTTTATGAACTGGATAGGAAGCTATTGACTTGAATGCCATCTTATTTGTTAGAGTACTGGTCATCACCAGCTAAGAATTGCTACTTTTTGTACCATATGTAGGTTAAGAGAGGTTCGATTGATCCACCACAAAAAGGGAAAATAATATAAGGTGTTTATGTCTGGTTCTTGTTTGTCTATTAGAACATGACACTTCATTTTTGTTCCATGTTAGATGTGTAATCGACTTGCAATAAATGATACGCAACATTTAACTCCTTATGTTGGAACCGTTGATAGTGAATTTGTTTATTTTATAAAGCTATTTTGATGTATTTTAGAGAATTGGGTATGGTGACTAGTTGGTTCACAATGGTAATTGTACGATTGGCACTCCATTATTCTCTTTATTGAGGATATTGTGATGAATTTGTGGACTTAAAGTAACTATGTCGGTGAGAGCAACTCCACATTCCCTATCGTGTAGGCTGCATCCCCTCACCTAATTCCCTGGTGGGGCACTGTGGAAGATTAGTGGAAGAAAGAGTACCTACCCCTCAGATGGTACGAAGCATAGCAGTGTTATGACATTGTATAGTTTAGTTATTTTCTATTCTCTTAAGCTACTTTTGGAAACCTACATAATAATATAGTTGTTGAAGTATCTGCCTGATCTATTGATATTATATTCCCTGTACCATTTTTCAGATATACTTGTGAGTTATGAGATCAAGACGAAGAAGTGTAGGGCGCATAGTTCCAAACTCACACTTGACCTTCCATCCCCACAGCCAAAGAAATTTTTTGGAGAGGGCATTATCGATCTTCATAGAACTGTTGGGAAGTGCTTCTAAAAAGCTTGATACTGAGTCTAGATTCCTTTGTCAGACCTAAATTTCAAGTCGGTCAATTGATGGATCTCTTGCTCACTGAATGGTTGGTGTAAATTGGAAATCCAGAAACTCAGAGCAATTTGTCCATTACCAATGCCAGATAATTTGTCTGTTAGTGCTTTTCTTGCTAATAATTAACAATGTTAGAACATATGTGTAACTAATTAATGTTCGTTTCCACCGTGCAGAAACTAGAACTATAAGGAGACTACAACATTTTTCAAAAGCTATCTGCTCATAGCTTCCAAAGATGTCATCTCATAAGTGTGATCGATCTTCCACCCAAATTTTTGGTGACAGTGATCTTTCTCCAGCTGAAGAAATAAAGAACATAATTCTTCTAGAAGGATGTTGAGCAGAATACATTGCTCGAACACATGCTCTTCCCCCAAAATATTGTTGCTTTGCATTTTACACGAGACAGTGACTGTCAACGTATAACTCCACGTCAACCTACTGTGTTCCTTCAAAAAAAAGTTTACCTATTACCTCTGCATGTCAAGGCGAAAGTATCGAAGATAAAGGTTAGTACCAATTAATGTTAGTCATTTTGGGATAAAAACATTCCTTCCTACTATGTTTATTGAAGGTCTAAGAGACATGCGTCTCGATGCATGGACAATATTCCACTAGTACAACAATTAGTACATGATTTCCTATTGAACGTCAATTATCATCTCCTTATCAACTCTTTGGTCTTTTGTTTTGAAAACTTGTTCTTCCTTTTCGTAACCTGCCCATAATCATGTGCATAAAATGACCTTGCATTTCACATTCTCTTTGAGTAGTCTGCATATTTTTCTTCGTTTGTATTTATGTTAGTAGTGTGCAATCTGGTTTTAAAAGTCTTTTATTAATAGTGTAAGTTTTAGATAAACAATGAAGCAGAGTATGGTAAAAGAAGAGAAGATGTGGAAAAAAGATATGTGAACTTGTTATTGAAAAAAATGAGACATGACATATATATTTCTTGTTTGGGGTGCATGGTTCTGTTAACCTCTTTGTGAGTAGGTCTGCTTTGTACATTTTTTAGATGCATTTGTATGTATATTAAATAACATTTCAATACTTGACAAGAGCAAGCTCCTCTTTCAGGTAAGCCTTTTCTATGTCAACGCTATATCTGTTTCAAGAACTTTTCTGTCTCATTGAATGATGTTATATATCCTGATTCTCCAGAATTTTACATATTTGGAATGCATGGTTCTTACTACATATGGTTCTACTTTGAGCATGTAATCAAAAATAACAAATGTTGTCCCCTGTAGCAACATAAACAACCTTTATGTTGCTTAATACTTCCACTACCTTAGGATCTGATTCACAATATTTCTTATCGTGACCCAAGAACCCATAACGGCACCAACCCTATGTAAATACCCTTCCATCATTCCCAACAACAACAGCATTGCAATTCCAGCTGCAACAACTGGAGGTTGACTATAAAATCTGATGTTTGCCAAAAGAATACACAGATCTGATGTGGGCCAAAATAATATGTCAAAGAAATCTTTTATTGATATGGTACTCATAAAATATTATTAATGAGAAAACATTCAGATAATTGTAAGAGTATTTGATCAACATGTGCATATCAACGTTAATTTGGTATAGAAAGTGACTTACTCTCAAGACAATGAACACACTTTCTAAACAGGAAGAAAACAATATGCAAACATGCTATTTACTACTTTGGGTTCTGAAAACAGGGGAATCAAATCTTAATATCATTGCTATCCAATCCAGTGTTCACCTTCCTTTTGATCACCGCTATTTGGTTCAAAATCTTTCTGTTCAGGTGATTGTTGGCTTACCTAAAAGAATTTATTATTTATATTTTCTCAAAGTAGACTGAGATTAGTTGTTATTCATTTGTGTTTCGGCTTTTCTTCTCTTCTCAACAGAGAGTTGGAGTCAATAGTTTCTAAGAGTATTTGATCAAATGTTTTTTATGCATTTACATGTTGGCCTATTGTTTTCTTCCAGATTTCATCATTCATATTGGGTTGGGTCTGCTTTGTATATACTTGGGATCATTTAAATGTGAAGAGGTTGGAAAGGGGCTGCTAATTGAGCAATACAGTGAGGATATGAAATACAATATTCTGTAACATAAAAATTTACTTTTGAAGGTGTAGGAAAATGTTGCTAATGGAATACTCCAAAGTGTGGCCTTTATACCTCATTGGCTAATCTTTTTGAGTGTTACTTCTTTGGAGACACTTCAAAAGTGTTGTCTAAAGTCAAAGGTTACGCTTCTTTAGGCCACCCCCTAAAAAGTGTTGCTTAAAGTCAAAAAGTGTGGCATTTTATCAAAGGCCACACTTTTTTCTAGTTTAGGCTACATATTATCGGGGTGGCCGTAGGCCTAAAATGGTGTAGTGTGAAAAATCTTCCAAGTCACTGGACCACCCCTCAAAGGCCTATTTTCTCTTCATTGAATGTACCAAGTTTGGGCCACGTCCTTGAGTTGTTAGGTGGCTAAATCGGCCTTCTCACTGGTAGTCAAACCCATGGCATAGAGGATTTTTTAGAATTCATCAATGATCATTTAGGCATGCTTAGGAAGGTTGTATGAGAGGTCTCTCTTTGTGTTGCTTAAGTGAGTCTTAGGATAGATATTAAGTGGGATAATTACATACTAGAATATTTCGAAAGTGAAGTAAAGGAACTTCACTGTAATAGTGAATTGAGTTTAGTATACAGTGACGTGAACAAATTGTTATGTTTTCAAAAAATGTTGCTTAAATGACTTCTAATGTGTTTCTAAGTAGTTAAATATTTTATCTTATGCTTATAGTTCGATATTTCAATTGAAATTCATGAAAAGCATGTTATTTACTAAATGTCCTGCTTTCTTGGTTTTTGCATGGCTTCCATACTTAGTACATCTAATTTGCTAGCCTCTTCTTTTCCTTTTTTGACTAAAGTTAAGTGAATTGGAAGTCAGGACGTACCATGGAGGATGGATAGGTTTCTGAGGCTTGAAGATGAAGTGTTGGTGAGTCCTCATTGATTCGAGGACAATATATGCATGTCCCTTATGTCAAATTCTTTATTTTATTGTCTTGTATGGGATTGCTCCCAAGTTTTGTATACTCTAAAGTTTAAATGGTTCAAGTAGATGTTGTAAAGATTTAAAGTTTAAAATGAAAGTCTTATGCTTGTGTAATGTTTATAAAGAGTTCTTCGTGTGTGAAGAAAGTTTTAAATTCTTACCCATTTTAGTATGTTTATTATGCATTTAATGATACGAGAGGATTAGATGAGACTTCTTGAAGTCTCATTTTCCATGTGACGACACAATGATGCTCTAACTTCTAGGGTGTACTTGCGAGTCGTGACAAAGTTGGTATCAGAGCATAAGGTTTAGGGAGTGTCTTAGTTGTCTCATGAAGCACATCTAGTACAGTCTTGTTTATAATGTGAAGCACACCACATTATAAATCGGAGGCTATTGGGTGCTAGGAAAAGTTTCACTTCTTCATTGTAAATCCTAACATAGGTTTCATAAGGTCTAAGTACTGTTTCTAAGTCAATTATACTGAACATAGGTCATTTAGGAGGTTTAAGAACTACAAACATCCATGACGTCCAAGAAGTTGGTTCAAAGAGATGTTAGTGTGCCTTAGCCTATTTCACTAACTTTTACGAGTTGAAAATGTACGGAAATCGGTGGAAAGGTATCTAATAGGTGTTTTAGTTGTTTCA
This sequence comes from Solanum peruvianum, assembly GCA_027705065.1. NCBI lineage: Eukaryota > Viridiplantae > Streptophyta > Magnoliopsida > Solanales > Solanaceae > Solanum > Solanum peruvianum. The sequence continues at coordinate 43,206,590 of JAKWJD010001755.1, forward strand.
TGGTTGAAATGTCCAGGTACAACTCCCCGAGGACCAACCTGGGCCCTTGAGAAGGACCTTTGTAGTTTGATGCAACACTGCTTGTTAGTGTGCATCGACAGGACAAAAGACGGCATGTGTGCGGATCGATGGGACGTCGATGCCACCGATGTCCCACACTTAGTCTGGTGGAGAAGGTCCCTTCACCCGCACAGCCTCTGGACTCATCGACAGAGTGCAGAGGTACAAGCTACGATGCGTGTGTGGATCAACGAGGCGTCAATGCCAACATCGTCCCACACTTTGGCAATTGGAGGAAGCCCCTCGCCTGCACATTCTCTGACTAAGACGATGGAGTGTAGGACGGAGGGGGGATGTCCCTCAACTCACAGACGGCCCGTTGATCGGGGTTTCATCTGTGAGGGTCGAGTTTCATTCCTAATTTGAGTTGGTCTCATTTAATTATTTAGGGGGTCAAGCGGTTTAATTAGGGGTTAAGGGAGTCTAATTAAGTTTATTTAACACCCAATATAAATACTCTCAACCCTCATTAACCTAAAGACAACTCCTAAATAAACTCTCTTCCTTCTCTCTTATTTCTCTCTCAACATGAACTCACCATTGAAGATTAACAAGGATTAGGGTTTGGGAGCTGGAAATTGACGAATTCACCACCAAATGATTGACAAACGTTAAGGTATGGGTTATATTAACTTTTGAGACTCTTTCCTCAAAGGGTTCCTTCAAAAATAGATTTCAAAAGTTGAGTTTTCTTATGGGTTTCATTCAATTACAAAATTGAAGTTACGAATTGAGTTGTTACTGAATCGATTAGGTTATATTGCATAGATTAACATGTAATTCAACCTTTTATGGTAATTGTTGATTGTTTGGTCTAAATTGATGAATATGATCCTTCATCCCTAACCCTGTGTAGTGATCTTGGACAATATTGTATTGTGATCATTCAGCTAAGTTGGTTGTTGATTTGATTACTATCCTATGGTGTTATTATGACTAAATTAAGATGAATTATAGTCTTATCGTGCTAGTTCTTTAGACAATATTTAGGTTATGAATTACAATGTGAAATTAGCCTATGTATCTTGTCTCAAGTTGTGATCTAGAGTTGAATTACGTTATCGAGATGCAATTGGCCTTGTTCTCTTATTGGTTATCAATGTGTGATGATGTTACTCCCCAACTTGGGTTGATTTATGGGTTAATGGTAAGACCTTTATGATAGACTATGAGGAAGACTTAGTAAGTCTTAGAATCTCTATCTTTATTTCCAAATGTGATTAATTGTTTTTAAGTCATGATATTACATTGGAGTATACCTTATACTAGGATTATAGGGTGGTATGATATTGAATTTAAATGTCTTAACTATGTTGTGAGGTTGATTAAGGTGTATGTGATATAATGATGGTTTAAAAACTATCAATGTACCTTCATATGCTATGAAATAATTGTGATTAAAGGACTTATACTCATACAATTTTTATTGAGCTATTGATGATGATGATAATACAAGGGGTTGACCCTATGGCCTAAATTTAGCTATGATTGATAATTAAAGGCTTAATGACATTTCAAAAAAGGGACTCTATCTTAGCATTATGTGAACTAGATTGAAGAGTGTCCCTTACCACATAGGGAAGGTAGGAACACTATATTACTCTTGAGATTGGAGACTATAATGCATGGGGCATAAAGAGGGTCCCAAAAATATATCCTAGTTCTTTAACTATGTTGCCCCCGTAGGAATACTAGCTAGTGGATCCACGTAGTTGCTATGTTTCATGTTTTCGTACTACCTTGGCAAGTAGTACGCCTTCTTTCTGTGTAGGGTTTTATGACACCGGATTCCACACTAGCTCATGTGGTCTATTTCGGTTAGGACAAGATGTTCCCAAAAGGCAATTGGAATTAAAGGACTTGAACTCTAACTTGGATAACCTAAGAGGGCTATCTTGGTCAAGGTATGGGGACTCTACCTAAACATTGCACTAGTTAGCCTTCAGGGGATTCTTAGGAGGAGGTTCTTATATATGTTATGTTATGATAATATATGATGTATATATGATGACCATGGCACATTGTTGATAATATATGTTTATTAGTTCATTTATGAAGGTGCCTTGGGTTATAATGTTAATATATGATGAAATTTATATGTGCATGATATGGAAAGTTTCGCATTAGTCATGTTTTCTTGTTGGGGATACATGATTGAGTAAGTTTATGGAGCTTTGATTGGTCGTTGCATTTGTTGAGTTGATAAGGACTTGTGAGTAGTTGTCTTGCTTATTATGATATAATTAATTATTATTCATTCTTGTGATATTGTTCCTTGATGTTAGGGTTGTAGTAAATTATGGCTTTCAAGTATGTTGGGACAAATATTACTTGGTGAGATAATAATCACGTTTGGTTTATTGATATGACTTACTTGACTTTGCATTATGTCCCTAAAGGGGTAATTTGGCATGTTTTGATAAAAAATTCTTTCTAGGATGTTTTGCTTGTGTATGCGCATAAGATCCCATACTTAGTACATGTGGATTACTGACCCCATTTTCTTCCCTTTCCCCAAACATTTTAGGTTTCGATCGTTGAAGAGATTGGAAGGTGACATTGTTGAAGGCTTCAATTCTTCCTTTCATCCAAGTGGCATAGGTCCTCAATTTTAGAGAGCAATGCTATCCTCTAGCTTACGGATTTTGTTATGAGCTTATTGACTCTTTCATTCCTTTCCTTTTTAATTGAAGTATTTTACTTTCGTATGACATATACATGGTATTGTTGGACATGTAAGGGCTATGCCCATATTTCGATATTTTTCTAGATGGTATGAGATGAGACAATCGTTGAGACTATTTATATATTTTACATATATGTATGTGCAATAAAAGTAGAAGGCAATGTAACCTTCCTATATGAAAGGTCTATGTATACTCGATATGAATATATATTATGTGTATGTTGAGGTCTACGTAAACCTCCCAGTAGTGATAATGAAAGTTCTAAATTTTCCGTATTTTTCAACATATGAATGTAATGACATGAGACTAAGAGGTTAGTCTTAGTCCTTCAAAAGGACAACAATGCCAGTTGCGTTTGGAGGGGTAAACCCGGATATGAAAGGCTTGACTTGAAACGACCTTGTGTGTGTATGCACGTTTTGTCGAATTTTACGTGTTCGTTTTGGTTGAAACTCATGTGGTAGGTACTAAAATTATATACGATCATATTTAGCTTGGAAAAATCCGGGTAAGACTCCAAATAGGACCCAAAAAGGGGACCTAAAGGAGGACCCTAACATGGACCTCAACATTTCCAGGCAGTGGCAATCGACTGACAAAACGACGACCAATCGACTAGGCGACGGCCCGTCGATGGGTCTTGTTGGTGGAGCCACTTGGCCTGCAAGTTGAGGAGTTGTAGGTGCGACCCACAAGACCCCATTGATGGGGCGTGGGTGAGACCACGAACCGTCGATGTGGGCATCGATGGTGCAGCCTTTTTCCTACCAGCTTTCTGTTAAGTTGAGGGGTGAAGTTGTAAATTCACCCCAAATCTTATAAAGTATGAAGACAATTGTTTTGACTGTGTATGGGTATTTTAAGATTATATAAATAATTAAAATCTCATTATAACCTTAACACCTAAATCAAAACACATTCCCTCCAAAAGTTCCTCCAAAAACCTCCATGAGAGTTCAAGGTGAAGATGGATCTTCAAGATGGTTCTACAATGGAGTTTCTTCTTCAATTTTCATTGGTTTCTTCTACTAAGGTATCGGAGATCTTCATCTAAGTCTTTCTATCACCTTAGAGGCAATTCCAAAGATGATTATAAAAGATTTCAAAAAGATGAAAACTCCAATTGCTACTCTAAGTCTTGGTTCTTGCATAAATGGTTTTAAAACGTTAAGATATGATGTTGTTGAATTGATGTTTTCCAATGAAATTCTCCATGAACCCTTGACATTCAAAAATCTCTTAGTTTGACTAAAATGTGGGTTATGTGATCATGCTTTGAGATTGATGAATTCATGTGTAGATCGTTATGGGCTTTTGATTCATGTATAGATTATGGTTAATTGGTTTATAAGTTGTTTCAATTTGTTCAATTGAAAATTGTACATTCTTAGACCTACTGAATATTAGGTTTAATTAATTGATATCGACTTAAGGTTTATGAATTCTAATGTAGTTTCATATAGGCTTTTGATTGATGTAATGATTATAGTAAATTCATATCTAGGTTACACTAGATTGATGAATATGTAGTAAATTGACCTAGTTTCATGTATACTGTTATAATTATGTTGAATTGTTTGTTATGGTCATGGATAAACTCCTCGAGATATTGAATTGGATGATTTAGCCTTGAAATCAAAGTGGTAAGATGGAGTGGGGGTATGCTGCCCTAATTCCTTTTATTTTATGTTAATTAGACTTCAATTATGTTGTGATTGGTATGGTCCACTTATGGTGGCGGTGCTATGTGAATTGATGTGACCTTGTCAGTGTTACTTTATGCAATATAATTATCACGCCCTTGTCGACACTACTTGAATTATCATGATTATTTTGCATAGTTGATATTATGTTAAATATGATACTATATATCTATATGTGAAGGAATATGAAATTATGTATTCTTGCTATGTACGTTAGGAAATCATGTAAACTATGACTATGTGCTTCTATGTGTAGTCTTAGGGTTGAAGCATGGTTGTTCCTACTTGAATATGTGAGTTTATGATGGTTATATTGATGATGATATAGTAGTATATAGGATGACTTAAAGATGATAATAGTTATTCCTAAGTCACTTAAGAATGACATTGTAATATGTGTTAAAGTCAAGTATGTGGTGTCTTGTCTTGGTTGACTTATGTCCCCTTTTTGATGTTTGCATGCAAGTGAATGTGTGATATCATGACTTATGATTCTAAAGCCTCTTAGTCTTGAATTTATGAATTATATGTGACCTTGAACCTTGTGGTAAGGTTATGAATGTTAAAGTCGAAAGCCATAATGGTATCCTTCAAGTAAAGGAATTATGGACTTAAGGTTAATTGGCTGGAACGACATCATATTAATACTTAGGAAAGTCATCATGATCTTTTTGTCACCATTGGAAGGTATCCCTAAGAGGACCTCTTTGGTAGGGTAAATGTAATTATGTTATGAACTAGATATGGAACCCAATTGTATAAACCTTTAATGTGAATTAATCTATGAGAATGAAGGCTAGCACCAAGTGAGTGTTTTAAGCAAAGTAGTTCTAGTAAAAAATGAGACTAGATTACAAAGCATACCCATCATATTCCTGAACCATGAGCCTACATGGGATGTGTCCAACTTTTACCATTGGCAGGTAGAACACCTTCATCGGAGTAGGTTAGAAATCTGAATCCCATGCTTTTCTACTATGGTCTAGATTGGTTATTGCCTATTCTCATCATATGGGATACTTACTAGCATTAGAAAAGTTCTATGAAGTTCAGGTGGTGGTATGAGACGTTATCTGGACATTGCACAATAGGCTTTGAAGGTGTTAGTTAGAGTCCCTAGGTCTTCTCCAAGACTATTACTTGAATGTCCTTTATGTGATGAATGAGTCTTAAACGAACTAGTCAATGTAATATCTTAAATTAAGAAAGTATGTTAAAATGATAAGTACTTATCTAGAGTAGTTAAGATTTGTCTAGTAAAGGCATGAAATAGGAATGGTCACTTATTATCTTACCTAGATAAGTCTTATGAATGTCTCTACTTAGGGAAGATGATTGTTTATGTGGACATAATCCAAACTTAGGAAGTCTTAAGGATTATTTATGTAGTCTTGAAGAGGTCAATTATGGACGTTATCTTCTTGATCTACTTAAGTAAGTCTTTTTGTAGCCTTTGATGAGGAAATGTCATATTATCTATATGTTGAGTATGTTTGATGTCTTGTAAGTGTATATGTGACTCATTATAAGTAATCTTGAGAATCATTTAGGCATGCTTAGGGAGGTTGTATGGGCGGTCTCTCTTTGTGTTGCTTAAGTGAGTCTTAGGATAGATTTAAGTGGGATAATTACATACTAGAAGATGTCTAAAGTGAAGTGAGGGAACTTCATTGTAACAGTGTATTGAGTTCACTGTAAAATGAAGTGAATTCATTGTTATGTTTTCTAAAAATGTGACTTTTTTCTTAAATGACTTCCTATATGTTTCTAAGTTATTAAATGTTGTTCTTTTGCTTATAGTATGATGTTTTAATCGAAATTCATGGAAAGCATGTTATTTACCAAATGTCCCTTTTTCATGGTTTTTGCATGCCTTCCATACTTAGTACATCTAATGTGCTAACCCTTTCTTTTTCCATTTTGACTAAAGTGTAGGGAATTGGAAGTCTTGACGTACCATGGAGGATGGATAGGTTTCTAAGACTTGAAGATGAAGTGTTGGTGAGTCCTCATTGATTTGAGGACAATATCCACATGTCCCTTATGTCATAATCTTTATTTTATTTTCTTTTATGGGATTAATCCCAAGTTTTGTATACTCTAAAGTTTAGATGGTTCAAGTAGATGTTGTAAAGATTTGAAGTTTTTAATAAAAGTCTTCTGCTTGCGTAATGTTTATGAAAGAGTTCTTCGTGTGTGAAGAAAGTTTTAAATTCTTACCTATATTAGTATGTTTAATATGCATTGAATGATACGAGAGGATTAGATGAGACTTCTTGAAGTCTCATTTTCCATGTGACAACACAAGGATGCTCTAACTTCTAGGGTGTACTTGCGGGTCGTGATAGGATTGGTCATCATTCACATCTTCTTCATGAGGAGGGACTTGATATCCACGGGGAGGAACTCCCGCATTGTCAATCTCTTCCTCAAGTATTTGTGTGTGTTCCTTCGAGTATTCATTGCCTATAATCACAATAATATGATTAGTTGCTAAAAGCATATAGAGCTAACACTTTAGAGGCACGATATTGGACTTTTAAGAAAGTGAGAGTTTCCTATGCATCACATAGATTCACATCCATAAGTGTGGTGCGTCACAATTATGAGTATAAATTTACATAGACGTGGTTGAGAGAGACAGCGACTCAAAGATATTAAATCTCATGCTATGATACCAAGTTTGTCACATTTAGGGAGCAGCCTCTAGACGTAACCGGCTTCGTCGTCCTCTTTGAGGACTCAGAGTAGCATCTTAGCTTACATCATTTCATTCATAGGGTAAAATGCAGAAATTTTAGAAAAACTTTTCATTAATTGTACAATGAGGTTTTCATAGACCTCTACATACACGTAATATTATATCGAGTATGCATAGACCCTTCGTATAAGAAGATTACTTAGTCTTCTAATTTTATTGCACATAGATTAATAAAATATAACATAGTCTCAAAAGCATGTCTAATCTCATAACCATCTAATAAGATTATAAAAATTTGGGCCTAACCTATACATCAATACAACAAGACCACATATAGGTCAAACCATGTTAAGTATCCAAATGAAAAGGAAAGAACATAAGAGTCTTAAAAAGTAGAGCAACATTATAAGCTTGATATTGGCATTACCTTAGGAAAGTGAGGACCTACCCAACATGGATGATTAAGAATTCCAAGTTTTCTTCAAAATCTTCTCCAGAAGACATTCAACAGCCGAAATCTAAAAATATTGGGGAAAAGGAAGAATCGGGGTTTGTACACCACTTGTAATAAGTACCAGACCAAAAGCACACATATCATGAAATCATGCTAAAAAGGAACGTTTCATTAAACTATGCAATTTACTTTAAAAAGCTTTATGCACATTCGATAAGACCATACCAATCAAGACGATATATTCCTTAACTCATAGGCACGTAGATCAAAAGACCAACAATACAAAGCATAGTCAAGTCAATGAACATATCAACATACTTGCATATATGAGGAAGAACACTCTATTATCACGTTATAACTTCAACAAGAATGAATAAGAGTACATTCAACAAAACCAAAGAAAGATCATTACTCATGACCCTCTTTAATTCAACTTGTGCAATAACTAAGCATAGTACCATAACATTTCTTAATCAAGTAAACCTATAAAGAACCATAACCAGTGTCCAACTTCACCATATTATATCATTAAGGGTACATCATATCATACTTTAGCAATATAGATCAAATACATGTTCATAAGAGTAATTAACATCACATAGTGACATCAACATGTATGATCACTATATATACATATCAATTACATTTATAATCATACACATACATAAGAACACCCTCCTAAGACTTCCCTTTAGGATAACTAGTGCAATACATAGGTACAGTCTCATACCCCTAAGTAGACTAAGCTAAAACCCTTAGGTAATCTTAGTAAGAGTTCATTCATTTAGTTCACTTTACCATTTTGGGAACATCTTGCCTTAGCCGACATAGACCACATTAGCTAATGTTTAATGCGGTGTCATAAAACCCTACACTGAAAGCAGGCGGACTAGTTGCCAAGGTAGTATAAAAACATAAACATAGCTACTACGTGGATCCACTAGCTAGTATTCCTATGGGGGGGAACATAGTTCAAGAACTGGGAGATATAGTTGGGACCACCGTATGCAACATGCATTGGAGTCTCCAATATCAAGAGTACATTAGTGATCTTACCTTCCCTATGTTAGAAGGGACACTCCTCATTCTAGTTCACTAGGGTTTAACCCTTGTATAAATATCATCATCTTCATAGATCAATAAGAATAGCATGAGTATTGTCCTTTCATTACAATTCATATAGGTGAGTTTAACACACATTTTCATATCATGATAAGCCACATTTGTAAATCATCACCATCCTTATAACATTTTAGATCTTAGACAACACCTCAAAAATCATAGTCAAGAAATTTCAATTCAACAACATACCAACCCTATAAATCCCAATACAAGGAAAATTAAACAAAACACATCAGTTACCCACAAGTAACCATAATTGTAGTAAAGAGTTGAGTTCAAAAGACTTACCAAGCCTCCATCACAATTCATCATCAAGGTCTTACCATCAACCCTTAACTCAAACCATAAATGTTATAATATAATAACATCTCAATAACCAACATGATAAAAAAGTCAATTGAATAACTACATCACAATCCATTACTAGTTCATAGCTTAAGACAAAAGACTTAGGTCAATTCCATAATTTTCCTCATAAGCTAGATCAATTACTCATGAACTAGAATGATAAGACTATAATTCATATTAACCTATCCATAATTGATACAATTACATCATCTCGTAGTAATTCAACCAATAACCAATTTAATTAAACCAACATTACCCAATTCATTTCAAGATCACAACCTAGGGTTAAGGGGAATAGGTCATAATCTACAAACTAGACCAACCCATCAAGATATAACATAATTGATATAATATACATGTTAATATATTCATAATATGAAAAATAAATTATAAACAAATCAATTCACACCATCACTTTCGTATTGGATGAAAATCCACTTGAAAACCCAACTTTTAAAATCAATTTAATGGAACCCTTTAAGGAAAGAGGTCTCAAAGGTCAAAAGAATATCATACTTTAATAATTGATTAAGATTTACGGAGAAATTTGACCATTTTAAGCCCTTAAACCCACCTCTAGCTTGGTCTTCAATGGCTTTTCTTTGTGAGAGAGAAAGAAGAGAGAAGGAAGAAAGTTTTGGGTTTGGGAATTATGAGAACTTACGTTAGTCTAAGTAGGTTAGTGGCATTATATAGGTTGTTAACTATCTTAATCATACATCCCTCAACCCAAAATTAAACTCCTAACTAATACAACTAATTAAATTACTTAAGTGAAAACGTGCAACAAAACCAATCCTCACAGACGAGGACCCTAGCATTTAACCTTTAAAGCTGTCATTTGACAGTTGCCATTGATGAAGCAAAAGACGAGTCGTTGATTGGTAAATAGACCGTTGATGGATCTCATTGATTCATACATATCCACCTTCAAAAAGGCTACTAAATCAGGTCTCTAATCCATAGAAGGATTGACCAGAACGGTCTGTGGTTGTATCAACACCCCGTTGATGGGGAGTCGTTGTCTGGGGCTTGAGTTCACTACCAAGTTCTAGATTAAGTTAGAATAATTATTTAATTAGTTAATGAATTAATTAGGTATTAAGTGGTGGTTAACTAAGTTAGTTGGGGACTATAAAAGGGTTAGACTTCATTAAACTAACTAAATACTTCATAATTTCCCAAACCCAATAAACTCCCACTTCTCTCTACTTTCTCTCTCTAATAGAACCTCCAGTAAAGACCAATGTTCAAGGTTAATTAGGTATTAATGACTCAACATTTCTTCCATCAATCTTCAGGGATCGTTAAGGTATGGAAGCTATTCACTCTTGGGATCTCTTTCCCCGAGAGGCTCTTCAAAATTTGATTCCAAAGATGTCTAAATCAAGGTTTTCATCCAATTTCGTGGGTTTTCTGTCAATTTGATTTAATGTGGTATCCCTTTCGTTTATATTGATAAATTATGATTGTTTAATTGTTAATTGTTGTAGTTTTTACTTTTTGACCTAGTTTCCACTGAATATCCTTGAATGAACCCTTTTTCCAAAACCCTAATTATGAAATGGACTTGTACATGATTAAGGTTGTCGGAATTGAATATTTTATTCTAAAATAACTATTGTATGATGATGGTTATTGTATTATAGGGTGAATGTAGTGGAATTGAAGGTATAATGTTAAAGGAGATTCATTGAAAAAATTGTAAGACTTTTGTGATTATGATTTCTCTACTTCAAATATGTTGGTCTATTCTTGATGATGATGTTCAATTGAAGTATGATTATATGAATAGAATAGGAATCTGATGATATGATTATTACGATTGAATGTTATGAATATTATGAATGTGAGATCATGGTAAGGGTATGATGATGCAAGGTTGAAGGTGATTCTCTTGTGTTCCTAAAATTATGACTATGATGTGTTGATTTCACCTTCTAATAAAAGGAAGTTTTCATTCAGAACCTAAATAGATATGATCATGATTATACAAGGGGTTATCCTCCTATAAATTATGTTAAGAATTGATAATGATGAAGTACTTAAAAGGCATTTCAAAAAGGGAATTTAGCTTAGCATCTAGAGAACTAGATATGATATGTATCCCTTCCCAAGAAGGAGGGTAGATTCACTAATTTTCTCATGAGATGGATACTACTATGCAATATGCATATGTGAGTATCTATTAGATATCCTAGTTCCATAACTATGTTGCCCTCATAGGAATACTAGATAGTGGATTCACTTTGAATGCTATGTTCATATTTTAGTTCTACCGTGGCAAATAGAGCACCTTCTTTTTTGTGTAGGGATTCATTACACTGGATTTCTTGTTTAGCTCGTATGGTTTATTATCGGATAAGACGATTATTCCCAAAATTTAAATGAATGAATGAAAGTAATAAAGATGGGCACTTACTAGGGTGACTGAAGGGGTTCTAGTTGGTATAGGTAAGGGTATGAGAGTTTACCTATTCATTGCACAAGTTGTCCATAAGGGGAGTCCTAGGGAGGATTTTCTTGGGTATTTATGATATTATGAAATGTGTAACGTTTGTTCAATGTGATGTTGCTCTTATAATATGATGTTTTCATTGATGAACATGATATTGGTCTAAATTAATACATATGATGATGACTACACATGATGTTATGTTACAATAGTTCCGACCTTTATTTCCTTGACCTAGGCACCAATTCTCCTGATTGGAGACTTGGGAGTTTGGTCGGAAACCTCCCATCTGCTCATTCACCGCATAAGAGTCCTCCTCATGGTAATACTCATCAGTTAGCGGTGGTGGCTTAGACAAGTAGTTCACTGCATTTACCTTTTCTGCACCCCAGTGACGTGTTTCAGCACCAACCCAAGCTCATTTCTCATTTGAGCCATTTCTTCACGAATCTCATTTGTGGCTGGGTTGTGTGCTGATTGAACTGCAAAAGTGTTTCTCCCAGTATCTGACTTCCTAGTGCTTCACGCTATATTATTTCGGGAGATTTTCTCTAACTTCTCAACTATCTCAGCATAAGGACACTCCCCATAAGAACCACCCGCTATCGTATCCAATTTTGCTTTATTATTATCATCTTTTCCCCGATAGAAGTATTCTTTACGTGACTCATTATTGATGCGGTGATTGGGTATACTTTTAAAGAACGATGTGAACCTATCTCAAGAACTACTGACTGATTCTCCCGGTAGTGATACAAAGTTGTTCACCTTATCTTTGTGGTTTAACTTCTTAGACACTAGGTAGTGACTTGTTAAGAACACATCCCTCAATTGATTCCAAGTATAGAATGAGTTATAGAGGAGCTCGGTAAACCATATAACAGCCTCTCCCTTCAGTGAGAGAGGGAACACTCTTAACCCAATGACTTCTATGTTCAAATCAGGCCTCCCCACACAACTCTTACACACCGACCTCACTTTGGCAATGTGAGCATATGGGTCCTCACAAGATAGTCCCGAAACAAACCTCTAGCTGTGAGAATTTGCATCACACTACTAGTTACCACAAAAGTATGACCTTGTGGTAGAGGAGGTAAGACTAGTGGTCCATCAGAGTCAGTGATGTTAACATTTACCCTATTTTACTCTTGAGGGCGTGGGGCGAATGGTTACCTCCTCAGATTATCTTCTCTAGGGTTATCAACAACCACTCAATTATGAGCATCAACCGGCAGGGGTAATTGAGGGTTGATCTCATCATCGATATAAGCAGAATTATTTGAATGTTCATTCTGCAAAGTGTTCGATTTAATTCTGGATCAAGTGGAAGTATTGGTTATCCTCGACTCCATGTACTTGGCATACACTAAAGCTAGACCTGCGAGAGACCAAAACAAAGAGAAAAAGTAAAATTAGGAAATGGTTGACTAAACTTCGGTAATGTGCTTAAAGTTAATCTAAAAGCCACTTTTCCCGGCAGCGGCGCAAAAATTTGATATGCTCAAATTTACTTCTCAAAAATAAGTAGAAGCGGTCGTATCAATTACAAAACCCAACTATGAGGTTGGGGTCGATCCCACAAGGAAAATGATTTAGACTTCACTTTAACCTACAATTACTTCTATTTAATCAAGTCCCTTCTGAAAACATGTAATAAAATGGGGGATTTTAAATAACAAAAGGAAATAGATATCTAACTAGTAGCAAGTATGAATATTTGAGATTTATCAAGTGATGAGAGTAACTAGGGAATAAGTGTTCCCCATAGGTTCATAACGCGCTAAGTCTAGCTATAACGATTCTTTCCTAGTATCTTGCATGCAAAGTGGTAAGTTATGTATCCCTAATTCCTTGGTCCGGCAACTAGAAAATTTTACTCCGCACCTTGGTCCGGCTATGTGTGTATGCTTTACTAAACCTTACCTTTACCTCATATTAAGCATCATAATCGATGTATGGCCTAGTTGTTACTTCGCACCAATCGACACTAGCCTATTAGATAGTGTATACTAAATCTACATTGATAATTCTTTTCTTATTATCTACCTCCTTGGTCTGGAAAGTAGCAACAAGATGAGTTCTAACGCGTGCACTCGTTAAAAAGACTTCTAAACGAAAAAAATTATCCATACATGCAAGACACTATTCTAGATTTTTTATTTTAGCTAGTTTTTACCTTATTATTTACCCATGGTTCCCACAACCCTAGTTATGGATTTAGTTACCCATGTTCATAATTACACAATTCATATTGATTATACAAGAATTCATGTACTTACTTTGATGAGATTGAAGAAAATCTCTTGAATTCGAGAAAATAATGCAATAAACGATTCCGAAATAATAAAGTATTTTCCAAAACCCAATATTCAACAAACAATATTACAAATCTGAAAAATAACCAAGATTCTAACCTCAAAAATGAGATTTTTACCAGTATTTATAATAAAGAAGTCCTAGTATAAAAAGAAAATTTATTTAAGGACAATCTGCCCAAACACGCGTTTGAGTCGACGACTGGACCGACGGATCATCGAGGCCACGACGGACCGTTGAGGCCTCCCGTCATTCCACACTTAAAATCTTTTTCATCTATTTTCTTCTCCAACTCACTGTTACCATCGACAGACCACGATGACGGTCCATCAATGGCTTCCGTTTCTCCACACTTAGAATCTTTTCAAGACGGGTACTGGGGCTACTCTCTGTTAGCAATGACGGATGTGCAGGACGGTCCATCATGGATATGACTGTTCATCGATAACTTCTGTAGCCCCACACTTGGTAAGAATTCCCCGATCTTCCTTCAGCAGCATTTTTCTTCAAACAACGGTTGACACCTACGAACCGTCGAGGGGTAGACGGACCGTCGATGGCTCCGTAGGTCATCACTTCTGCAATTTCAGCACAGTTCTTCCGAATTTTCCGTTTTGATAGTTTTCCTTTAAAAAAAAGAGAAAAATACATTAAAACTACTACAAAAAGGCCTTTGACACACACTAAACTTAAGGAAAAAGCATTGAAAGTACCGTGAAACCACGGTACATCAATGATGCATCACATAACATCCTAGAAGGATAACATAGCATAAGGCACATTTATTCAAGACATATAGTATCATTACAGTAAGCTCTAGTCATTATGCACCTATATTAACTTTACTTCACATACAACATTATAATACATCATCATAGGCAGCACCCATACATAAAATTAACATAAACATTTACATGGTCATAACATTAGCAACACAACCTAGATCAAGCTAGAATAGGAAACTAGGCATAGGCTTCACATAGTGTGATCATCACCACCACATATTCATAGTAAAATTGCCCTCATGTCCATGTTCACATCACATATATATATGGGCAATAAAGTAAACACCACCACAATTAGTGGAACATACCACACAATGTCATATAAAGCTTCATCAACTAAAAATTCTATAGAAAAGTAGAGGGGAAGAGCCATTCTTACCAATTCATCAAGCTTTGATCATCGTTGATCAATACACCTTTTTCATCAACAATTCAAGTCTAGTTCATTAGCTAAATGTACTTTAACATAAGCAAAATCATACATAAGCTACTACAAGATCATGCTACTAACAAATACACTACATCACCTATACACTAGGAAGTAGAGAGACATAGATCACATACTAGTATTCCTAGCTTAAATCATCATGATCAGCATTCATAATTCACCAATACGCCAAGCTAGAGTAGTATCTAAATATATATTAACTAGTCTTAATGATGCTTCATTCTACCCTAGATTGAGATCACATCATGTACATACATTATCAATCTATTGGTTAGAAGAATGTTGATCAATCTCACAAAAAATTCTTTACTTTTATCATATAGTATTCATACCCACAATTCATCAATAATGTAAATATAAGGTAGTATCTACAATTATCTTCACAAATACGAATCCTACATTCATGCACTATAGCATCGAGTTTATAGTGAACGCCATACTTACAATATAGGAAGTAGAGATCAACTCTTGAAGAATCAATCCACATTGTACCAACAATAAATAATTCATCATCACATTACATCATAGGCAGTAGATATAAGCAGATCAATATGCTAGAATCATAATTCAATCAACATAAATTCAAAATCATAGAGCCCACACATAGGCAAAATCCTAAGCTTCAAGGGAGCATGGGTTCTCCATGCAATTTGACTGAATTCATGTTACAATCAACATCTTATCATCAATTCATCATGAGGAAGCCTTTGAAAACTTTTTGAGAAAGAACACATGGCTAGATTGAAAGATTTGATATTTGATCATGAACTTGTATTGAAAACATTAGAAGTAACTCTATAAGTGAATGTTTATATAGGGATGAAGGATCACCATAACTTATTGTAGCATAAAAACAATCACTATGGCTTTTATTGAGCTTCACTTTCAATGGAGAATTCTAGAGAGGTTTCTTCTTGAGAGGGAAGGGTTTAATTTGAAGAATGAATTAGGAAAGGGCTAGTAACGTTTTTAATCAACTAAATACACCCAAAATAAACCAAATACACCAACTAGGGTTAGTTTATGACTTGGGGTTAATTTTCCATTCACCCTATTATGAGATGGAGTGCATGATAGTTAAATGCAGCCTTTATCGATGGTCTCAAACGATGCTCAGTATGTCCATCGATGGATCGTACTGAAGAGCGTCACTTGGGTTTGGGGCTTGCCAATTGACTTGAGACTTCAGTACGCTAAGTCTTTGACGACTCCCCCCCCCCCATTTACTGGGCATAAGGCTACTGACGAGGCATCCCTTGTCTTTGTCTATTGATACTACCAAGGCAATGTCTCGACAGCCTTTGGTCCTCCTTGAGGGCCTCTTGCGAGGCCCTTGGGGAGTCGTACCCAGGTGTTCCCAACATAAATATACAACCTAACATGTAAAAGACCTTATACATAGTTTTCACCAAAAAAATACATTTGCAACACATTCAAACATGCTAGGCACATTCCACTCATACATGCACGTCTCAAGGGCTAACTTCAAACGTCTTGGACGTTTAACCTCTAAACTTCATGAAACTTAGCAGACTTCCTATAAACATCATTATTACTCATATAAGTACTTCATAATCCAGTGACACATATAATGACATAAAAACATCTAATGCCTCTTCATGACTACTCGTCTAATGTCATGATCGTCCCTTGACGTTTGAATTTCAAATAACCTAAATCTTTAAACACTGCTTAATTACAACTTGAAAACCCATTTTAGGACTTTGCAACATCAAGACACAAACTTTAGGCTCTTGAAACCCTAATTCATTATAAGGGTCTTACAATATACCCCTCTTGGGAACATTCGTCCTCGAATGACACTTGAAACACTTTATTCACAACAAGGACTTCAATGAATCATAGAGCAGCTCACAACATTCATAACATCATCAAATAGAAGTCAATGTACCAAAAATAAAAGTAACACAAACTTCAAACCATTTAGCACTCAGTGCAACACAAGCAAGCAAAAACTTTATTCACTCACTCTTTAATGCATCAAACACATAGACTCTTGTCATGTTCATAGGAGGAACATCCATCTCCTTATCATAACATGGTTTTTATATTTCAATTCATTAAGAGTTCATTATTGAATCATCTTTAAGTCACAGTTAGGCAGATTCAACAAACCTGAAGAAACTAATAAGCACTTCTACTTCAATGCACTTAGACTTAAGTTAAGTAAATCAACAAAGGTCTTTCTTAATGAGGAATCCTGCAATTAGGGCCATACTCAACTATACTATGCTTATTTGTGTCCATGGAGGAATGTCTTTCTCCTCAACACACTTACAAGTCTCATTAGTTCATAGGCAAGAAATAAACAAAGGTCAATTCACTGTAAAAATGATGATTTCTCAACTTTTAACCAAATCATGCTCAAAATTTTTCTTCCTAATGTAGTCAAAATGGTAATTCACACCACACACATCACAAAAATAGGAAGTCATTTCACAGAATTTAAATCTCTAGAATAACATTAGCTTTCATAAACATGCATCGTTTAGGGAAAGTCTTACAATTTTTAGGTGCACACAAGGATAATAGCTAAACATGCCTTCACATTTCAAAAGTGAGCCTACAATCATGCTTTCCAAACCATAAAAGTCACATAATTTTCAAGAGACTCATCATTTCTCATTTTAAGGAGACTCAAATTTTTTATTATAAGGCTAAATCTTACACTTAAAAAATGACTACAACCATGTATACTACCTTCTCATGAAGTTAAATGCACAACTAACATAACAAGGTGCACAATCAACATGAGAAAACCATAATTTGATGAAAAATCCTTTTTCATACAATTTAGAATCCTTAAAACATGTGTAATATAGTGTCAACCAAGACATACAAAACATAGGGAGATATGCAACTCATACTTTAATGCAACACTTCTATCAAGAACAAGCTTCTAGGAAATCTTTCGTTTCAAGCTCAAGTAAGAATATAAGGACAAGGTAAAAGTATCTAAAACCTTACCACTCACATCATCATCCCCCACTTAGGTTATACCCCATTAAGAGCAACGTAAACCAACCTCAAGAGAATATTAGCTTAACAACCTCCCTTTTCATCACTTAAAAGTGATTTCCCACATAAAAGGACTTACAGTAACACAAAATCGGAACACTGAAGGCATTCTAAACCTTATCATCTATTCAAATTATCCCCAGTGATCAAGTTAGGTCATGCAATCCAACCACATAAAGTTTCAACTATACCATATACACCATGGGTCATACAACATTAGGGGAAAAGAATACAGGAGACTTAGCCATAAGGCCTCTTTCTTTTCTATGAACAATACAGTAAGGTAACTACTATGTCAATCAAACCAACATCATCACCTACCAAGACAATCATGCTACCATTACTTCTAACTCCAAGTCTATACAAAGGACTCCAATCCAAACAAGACAACACATATACTTAGGAAAAATGCACATTTAGGTATTTACCACATTCCTCAAAGCATTTCAAGCCTAAACCATATCATAAGACTGACATCATGCAAAGTCATATAGCAACACACCATTCCAAAAGAGACTTATTTTAACCATAACAACTTCTAACATGCATAAAGCATATCATGAAATACATTTCTCAACATAAGAAGCCATTTCATATGGATCTCATATAGATCCATAAATGACATCTTATCAACATAAACTATCATTTCTCATACTTCACAGACATAGCCATATTTGGCATCACATCATCAAATAATGCCAAATTGACCTTTAAACATACTCATTAATCCATAAAATCAAGATATGCATCAAAACTCACCTTTTTCCCTCAAGCATTGAGATAGAATCACATCGAAGTAATCACATCTAAAAGAGTACCAGACAAGAAAACATAGAGAGAGATCTTATATATTTAAGTTCTATGGAACGATATGAGAATGATGAAGAAGGGAAACTCTATGCACCTATAGCCTCTCTCTCATAGATGTGTCGCGACTCACCACCAATAATTGAGACTTTACTAGACGTGGAAATATGAGACTTTTGGAACCTAAAACAATTTTCAATGCTCTGATACCACGTTTGTCATGACCTGGTAGCACCCCCTTGAAGTAGCATGACGTACTTGACCTCTTAGAGGTCTTGTACAAGCCCATAGATATCATTCATTGCATTTTCATAGGTAAATTTAGCAGAAAATTTAAAACTATCTTAGCACATCATATGTTAGAACAACACTCCCATCATATATAAAATATCATAATACATAGGTAAAGACTTTAGCCTCTTTTTGTCATCCTACACTAAACATCATTAGAGTACATTAGGTACACGTCCCTTACAACATAATTCATAAGTAAATTATTAAAAGACTTTACAGTAAAGATAACACATAGGAAATCCTTGGACTTAAGGATTCGTTTCCTTGATCTTGAGAATCACATATCAAGCTCGCCCCCATTTAAAGACATCATTTAAGCATCCCTAACCTACACTTTGTGTAAAAATGTAGAGAAGAATTGAGTTAGTACAAAATGCACTAAGTATGTCAACCATAAAAAAACATGCATTTAAAAGGAATATTTTACTTGAAAAACATGCATTTATGACTTTTTGTTAATCTTCATAAAACTTTTACAATAGCATTAATACAATTCACATACTTCATATAGGCATATTCAATGGTCATACATAATATAATCATACATTTCATTCAAGACATTTTAGGACTATTTTACAGTAAGCTTCTTTGTATTTACATTAACTTCCTTTTTCGCTTTACAGTGAGATTTTTCTTATCTTAACTTCTTGACTTTCCCAAGTAACCCACTCGTGACACTGGGTACAATGTATTGATAATGCCCATAACGCTATATATATTAATGCATCACTTTAAGGCCATAAGGAAACCATACCTAAAACCTTTCAAGTCAATGCATACATTCATAGGACCATTTCATATAACAAGGCACATACTTCAAATTACACTTAACATAAGACCTTACTCACAATCCTAATCTAAGTCTTCTAGTGCAATATACATGTCATTCCCCATAAGCTCAAATGTACTTAGTAAACCTATCATAAGACCACAAGCATCATAACATGTATTTCATACATCCAGCATAATACTATAGTCAACTACATGCATATGAAGTAGGACCTTCATTATGCATACAAGGATAAGACCACCTAATATAGACTCATACAATTCATTTAATTCACAACAAGTAAACAACACTACAATGTCATGCAAAAGGTACATAAACATAGTCACATGCATTAGAACACCTCCATGGGAATTCCCTCAAGAGACACGTGCTAGCATACTAAGTGAATTCACTTGCTAGATCCTATGTGGCAAACATAGTTTATAGAACTTAAAGTTACATGTGCAAACCCTCTGTATGCTAAATGGGGCATTGTAGTTATCCACTTTTAAAAATATCCCTCTATTCCCTTTGGGATATGAGGCTAACCACCTCGTGAGGACTATGGTGACCTACCTTCCTACAATGGGAAGGGACATCCCTCATCTTCAAGTTCACACGGTGCTAAGCTAATTTCCCTTTATTGAAAAGCCTTTTATTAAATTATTTTATAAAACATAGGCCTTAGGAGATTGACTCCTCATATTCTTAGCTCATAAGTCATAGATGAGAGTTCATCAACCTATATCATTTGGAAACTCTTTCACATGGACATAGCATATTGAAGGACCATCTATTTTAGGGTACACTTGAGAACACCTTTAACAGCCCCTCCATTGACTAGATCATCATACATGTGTGGGTGTATACATAAATGTAAGCAAACTTTTCACATAAAACATTAAGGCAACACATATTCATACTTCGTCTCATTCATGCATAAGTTTACAAGTGTAACTATATGAGCAATCCTTTCATATAAACACATTTAGACATTATGCACGTTCATAACATAACAATACATTCATATTGATGTACATAGAAAACCAAACCTAGGAACTATCCTATCAAGGCACACATGTGCAATACATTGAAAAGGTCTCATACCCTTGCCCATACTAGTATACCTACAAAGTCATCCTAGTTAATGATACATCACACAACATCCTAGAAGGATAACATAGCATAAGGCACATAAATTCAAGACTTACAATATCATTACAGTAAGCTCTAGTCATTGTGCACCTATATTAACTGTACTACACATAGAGCATTATAAGACGTCATCATAGGTAGAAACTATACATAAACTTAACACAACCATTTACATGGTTATAACATTAGCAACACAACCTAGATCATATCTAGAATAGGAAACTAGGTATAGGCTTCACATAGTGTGATCATCACCACCAAATATTCATAATACAATTGTCATCAAAGCCATGTTCACATCCTATATATGTATTTTCAATAAAGTAAACACCGCTACCATAAGTGGACAATACCACACAATACCATACAAGGTTTCATCAACTAACAATTCTATGGAAAAGTAGAGTGGAAGAGTCATTCTTACCAATCCATAAACCTTTGATCATCATTTATCAATACACCTCTTTAATCAACAATTAAATTATAGGGAATTCGCTAAATGTACTTTAACATGACGAAATCATACACAAGCCACTACAAGATCATGGTACTAACATGTATACTACATCACTAAAACACTAGGAAGTAGAGAGACATAGATCACTTACAAGTATTCCTTGCTTTAATCATCATGATAAATATTCATAATTCAATAATGATACCAAGCTAGGGATGTAGCTAAATACATAATAACATGGTCTAAATCATGTTTCATCTACCGTATAAGTGAGATCACATAATGTACATACATTATCAATCTATAGGTTAAAAGAATGTAGATCAATCTTACCAAAACTTCTTTACTTTAATAATGAAGTATTCATACCCACAATTCATCAATAATGTCAGTATAAGTCAGTAGCTACAGGTATCTTCACATAAACGAATCCTATATTCATGTACTCTAGCATCGAGTTTACATTGAACATCATACATTACAATAGATGGGAAGTAGAGATGAAGTCTTCAAGAATCAATACACATTGGACCAACAACACATAATTCATCATCAAATTACACAATAGGCAGTAGATATAAGAAATTCAATATGGTAGAATCATAATTCAATCAACATAAATTCAAGATCACAAAGCCCATACATAGGTTAAATCATGAGTTTGAAGGGAACATGGGTGTCATCATGCAATTGGACTGAAATTCACATTAAAATAAACGTATTAACATAAATTCATCATGAGGAAGCCTTTGAAAAGGTTTTGACAAAGAACTCATCGCTAGATTGGATTTGAGATTTTATCATGAACTTGCATTGAAAACATTGGAAGAAATCTCTAAGTGAATGGTTATCTAGACATGAAGTATCAACATACCTCATTGTAGGAGAAAAGAACTAAAAATTGATGAATAAATATTGAGAATACATATCCATGGTTGTTCTTCAGCTTCACCTTCAATGGAGAATTTTAGCGAGGTTTCTTTTTTAGAGGGAAGAGTTTAATTTGAAGAATGAACTGGGAATGGGCTAGTCACGTTTTTAATCAACTAAATACACCCAAAAATAACAAAATAAACCTACTAGGGTCAGGTTAGTACTTGGGGTTAATTTTTCATCACCCCATAATAAGACAACGTGCATGGAAGTTAATTGCAGCCTGCATCGACGGTCTCAAACAACGCCTAGTAGGTCCATCAACAGTCAGTACTGCAGACCGTCGTTGGGGTCTGGGTCTTGCCAATTGACTTAATACTTCATCATTGTAAATCTTGGACTTCCCCCTTCCCCCCCCCCCCCCGCATCAATGGGGCGTAAGGAAACCGATGAGGCGTCCATTGGTTCCATCGATTGACACTTCCAAGGCAGTGTCTCGACAGCCTTAGGGCCCTCTTTGAGAACCTCTTACGGGGCCCTTGAGGAGTCATACCCAGGTGTTTTCAACGTATATATACACCTTAACATGTCAATGACCTTCTACATTAGTCTCACCCAAAACAAACATTCGCACACATCCAAACATGCTAGGCATACTAAATTGACTTATGTAGGTCTCAAGGGCTAACTTTCAAACGTCTTGGACATTCTTGGACGTTAAACATCTAAACTTCATGAAAATTAATATAATACATATAAACATAATTATTACACATATAAGGACTTGATAAGCCAATGAAGCACTTATAAGCACATAAAAACATCTAAGGACTCTTGGTGACTAGTCGTCAAACGTCATGGTCTTCGCTTGACGTTTGACTTCCAACTCACCTAAATATTTTTGCACTGCCTTATTATAACCTTAAAGCCCATTTAAGGACTTCGTTACATCAAGACACAAACGTTACGATCTAGACACCCTAACTCATTTTGGGGGTCTTACATGCACCTTGAAAATTCCCAAAGACTAGGAACCTCACATACATCATATATATAGCTTTAATCATACAAGACATAACATCAACATGCTTTATTTAATATTATAAACAATGTCACTTTATTTCATTTACATAATATAATGACCCATTTATACATCTTCATATATGAACACGCCAAGACTTCCTCAAAATGCCTACTTCTGCAATGGATAGTAGTGTCCAATACCACCACCTCATTAAGTATTATACACCAAAGAAGACTTAGTTCATTTACAATTAATTTGTTGGGGGATATCTTTAACCGACATAGACCATGAGAGCCAGACAAGGAATCCAGGTATCAACCCCTACCGGATGAGGGACCCCTACTTGCTTGAGGTAAGGTCATACTCTTAGACATTACATGGATTATCAGTTAGCTACACCTATGTAGGGTGCATAGTTAAGGGATAAGGAGATTGCTAATAAGTAACTCATTCCCTACTAACGAGGATCACTCCTGTCAAGAGGTATATTGGATACAACATCTCTACTCAGTACGTGTACTCACCCCTTCTTCAAATCCTCTCGGTGCTAAGCATAATTCACCCACAGAGTTTTATGCATTAATTAACTATAGGTTAAGGGATAATTAATTAGCACCACATCTTAACTAACGAAGAGTGCCTATCCCTAGAGGTTACTTTTGAATAATACATTTAAACTCATGAAGGGTGTCCAACCTCCAACCTATATTTGAAAGCTCTTGGGAATAGTAAGGTTTCTACTTAACACTTCATCTAACTCATAAAGAGTGTTCACCCGAAAATCTCCCTTTTCATTACTAAAGTTCTTTAGGAGTTGTAGGAATTGGTCTAGACACTTCATCTCTACTCACGAAGAGGTCTAATCTACAATCCCTAATTTTCATCCATTAAATTCATTCATATATTAAAGTTGTGTGTGTGAGCACATGTGATCACACCTTTCACATAGTCACAATTATTCACAATATTGATCCCTAGACATGCTCATGCCTACATTCATCATAGTTCACACACTAGCATGCTTCACTTATACATATACTTCATTTAGACATAACCTCTTCAAGAAACACATTTACAACATCCTAAAACATGTCAAGCATATACATCATAATCATCACTTAACTTTGTGTGGTATTCTTCAAGGCCATACTCAGAATACACACACACACACACACAGATATATGTATGTATGTATGTATATATATATATATATATCATATATATACACACACTTCAACTAAACACCTCAACAAGAGGTGGACGATACTACTCAAGATCGGTCACATCCGAGAATACCCCCTAGATGTAACGGGCCTCGTCGTCCTCTTTGAGGACTAAGACTATCCACTTAAAATACCTCATTATTTTCATAGGCCAAATTTATGGAAATTTAAAAATTGTCATTCCTTCTAATTTCAGGCTTACATAGACCTCTACATACACATAGAATATAAATATTGAATATACATAGACCCTTCGTATAGGAAGATTACTTATTATTCTACTTTTATTGCACATAGATATGTATAAAAGATAACGCAGTCATAATAGTCATCTCATCTCATAACAATCTAAAAAGAGTTTAAGAACTTGGGAGTAACCCATACATCAAAGCAAAAATGCCTTACATGGGCTATACTATGTTTCATACTAAATGGAAAGGAAAAAAACATAGAAGTCTTAAAATTGAAATAACTCCATTAGATAGATAATGGAATCACCCTCGAAAAGTGAGGACCTACCCTACTTGGATGAATAAGAGATCCAAGCCTTCTTCAAGTCGCCTTCAAAAGCACTTTAAGGACCGCACCTAAAATGTTGGGGAAAAGGAAGAAATGGGTTTAGTACACCACTTTTACTAAGTATGAGACCATATGCACACATAATTTGAAACCATGCTAACAAAAAGGACATTTCAATAGGTATGCACTTTTTATTAAAAATCTTTATGCACATTCAACAATACCATACTCAATAAATAAGACATATTCATGGAGTCATGCGCATATACATAAAAAGACCAATGACATAAAAACTAGTCAAGTCAACATGCATATGATGGACCTAGACATATAGTCAAAGTAACCCTACAATCAACTCATAACCTCAACAAGTATGAATACAACTTCATGACCCCTATCAAGTCAACAAGTGAAATGACCAAGAAAAGCCCCATAACATTACTCAATAAAGTAACCCAACAAGAATCATAACTAATCTCCTACTTCACATAGCATAACATTTAAGAGTACATATTATCAAACTTTAACAATGTAGACCAAGACATATTTATAAGTGACACCAATCAACATGTAGTATCAATAATGTGAAAGTTTGTCATATACATAGCATGCACCATTATAAGTATATACATACATAAAACATCCCCCTAGATTTTCCGTAGGGCTAACTAGTGCAATGTATAGGAAAAGTCTCATACCCCTACCTAGACTAAACTAAACACCTTAGGTCACCTTAGTTAGAGTTCATTTCTTTAGTTCATTTTACCTTTTGGGAACATGTTTCCTTAACCGACATAAACCACACATGAGATAATGTGGAATTTGGCGTCATGGAATCCTACACAAGAAGAAGGCGGACTACTTACCAAGGTAGTACCAAAAGATGAACATAATACTAAGTGGATCCACTAGCTAGTATTTCTATGAGGACAACAAATTTAAACAAATAGTATATATAGTTGGGATACTCTTTATGCTACATGCATTGTAGTATCCAATTATAAGATTACTTTAGTGATCATACCTTCCCTATGTGGGAAGGGACACTCCTCACTCTAGTTCACTCTATGCTAAGCTAGATATCCTTTTTGAAATGTCTTTAATGACTTTATTAATCATCATAGTTTTTTGTTGGTCATAGGGTGTAACCCTTGTATAAACATCATCATCATCATAGCTCAATAAGAATTGTATGAGTATAATTCTTTCGTTCAATTCATATAGGTTAGTTTAGCATATTAACATTTTCAGTTCATGATAAGGCACATTGGTAAATCATTCACCATCCTTCTAACATTTACATCTTAAGATAACACCTCGCAAACCATATTCAACACATTTAAATTTAACATCATACAACCCTATCAATCCTAATACAAGGCATACTCCAATACAACATCATGACTTATTGAAAATTAACCATAATTTGAAGTAAAGAATAGGAATTACATGACTTACCAAGTATCCTCCATAATTCATCATCAAGGTCTTAACATAAACCCTTACTCAACCCAATTAGGGCATAAAATAATCATTCAATGACTAATATGATAAGAATACTAAAGAATCACTACATCACAATTCAACACTAGGTTATATATTAAGACAAGTTACTTAGGTCAATTTACAGTATACTTCATAACCTAGATCAACTTCTCAAGAACTAGAAAGTTAGGACTATAATTCACCCTAATTCATTCATGATTAGTATAAAAACATCATCTAGTAGTAATTCAACAAATAACCAAGCAATTGAAGCAATACAATATAAATCATATCAAGATCATCACCTAGAATTAAGAGATAAAGGCAATCTTCTACATATTAGACCAATCCATTAAGATATCTCATAATTAAGTTAGAATACATGTTAATCTATTCAATATCCAAAATAAATCATAAACAAATCAATTCATAACATATTTTTTGAGATTGGAAAAGAACAACTTGAAAACTCAATTTTTGGAAATCATTTTGATGGAACCCACTGAAGAAAAAAGTCTCAAAGGTGAAAGATATCCCATACCTTGCTAATTGATGAATATTGATTGTGAAACATTACTTTTCAGCCCAAAAACCCTCCCCTAGCGGGTCTTCAATGGAGTCTTCACTAGAGAGAGAAAGAAGAGAGAAGGAACAGAGTTTGGGTTTGGGAATTATGTGAGTTTGGTTTAGTTTAATCAGGCTAAGTCTATATATAGAGGTCCTTAGTTAAATTAATTGAACCTCCCATATACCCTAATGAACTAACTAACCAATTTACTAATTAAATGAATTATGTAAAACAAAATAGCAACACATAGACTTGACTTAGAGACCCCAACTGACGGGTCGTAGGTTAGTTGACAGGATGTGTGGTCTCCGTGCTGCTTTTCCACGGTTTTGGTCAGAGATTTGACCAAAACAACCTCACATGAAATTGGATAAGACTTCATAGATTCCCTTTCAATTCACCAACGGCCCATCTATGGCATCCGTTGGTGACTCTATCTCTTTAAAACTTTTGCCAACTTTAGCAAGGGTCCTACTCAAGGGCCCTTGGGTGGTCCTTGGAAGTCATGCCCAGACGTTTCAACTATAAATAAACTTAAACACATGTTAGACACTCTTCCATCGTTTTTCATCATTTTTTGACTTCTAAAAACTAGTCAAATAGGCTAAGGCACGCTAGCACCTCATTTGACTA
The DNA here is from genome assembly GCA_027705065.1 of Solanum peruvianum. Taxonomy (NCBI): domain Eukaryota; kingdom Viridiplantae; phylum Streptophyta; class Magnoliopsida; order Solanales; family Solanaceae; genus Solanum; species Solanum peruvianum. The sequence goes on from JAKWJD010001755.1 coordinate 43,234,515, forward strand.
GTTTCCGAACGTCATGGACATTCTTGGACGTTTTGGTTTAAAGACTTCCTAAATGACTTATATTCGTTGAAATGTACCTTAAAACAATGTCTGAACCTTATGACACTTACGTTATTCTCTAGAACATGTCTTGGATTTTTGAAGTGTTACATTATCCCTCCCTTAGAACATTCATCCTCGAATGACACTAAAAATCATTAGAAAGAAGTAATAGACTCAACACTAGTAGCCCAACCAATAACAATACATAATAACATGAGTTACAACACAAATCATATCACTTGCATAACGTAATTCAAAAACATTAATTACTACACATAAAGCTCACACCACATTATGAGGAATATCTTTCTCACAACAACAATAGCTCAACATACCACATATGAGTAAATTATGCAATATCTTAACTTTTCAACATAGCTATATATTATTTCATAAATAATAACAATCTCAAAATGCACAATATGACTCAAAACAAGAAGAAATGCAAATTTTCAAGCCAAAATTCACATTCACCGTAATTCAATGTAAGTATATCAAATGTACATTTTTGCAAAACTTCACCAACTATCAAGAAACATCAATTTTTAGTCATTATTTTCGCTATTAATAAGAATTACTAACATTAATTATCAAATAGATGAGGGTAACGGTACTTCACGCCGGCCTCGGCCACCCATGTTGCGCTCTCAACTAGGTTCTTCCATACCACCTTTAGGAAGCCACCTTTTTACTTCTCAATTTCTTTACTTGACTTTTAAGGATTTTAACCAGAACTTCCTCATAAGCGAGGTTATCCTTCACACCAAGACCCTTAATAGGAGGAATAGACTCGGAATCACCGATATACTTCTTAAGCATAGAAAAATGGAAAACCGGATGAATCGATGCCAATTCATTAGGCAATCTAAACTCATAGGCAACCTTACCAACCCTTTTGAACATTTCATAGGGACCCACATAATGAGGAATCAACTTCCCTTTCTTGCAAAATCTTACCACCGCTTTCATAGGAGAAATTTCAAATACATCGTATCACCTTCTTCGAACTCGAAATCCCTTCTCCTATGATCGGCATAAGACTTTTGCCGACTATAGGTTGTTTGCAACCGGTTCTTTCTCATATTTACTTTCTCCAAAGTCTTATAAATTTAATTGCGACCAAGAAGTGAAGGCTCACCCACTTTAAACCATCCAATGGGAGACCTAGCCCTCCAACCATACAAAGCTTCATAATGAGCCATAAATATTGATGAATGGAAACTATTATTGTATGAAAATTCCACCAAAGAAAATGCTTATCTCAATTTCCCTTGAAATCAATATTACAAAATCTAAGCATATCCTCAAGGGTTTAAATAGTACACTCCTCTTGACCATGCGTTTGGGGATGAAAAGTGGTACATAACTTCACTTTGGTACCCAATGCTTTTTACTATGACCTCCAAAACCTACATGTAAATTACGCACCCTGATCTGATATGATGGATAGGTGAAAAACAATCTCATCTAGATGATCCTTACATAGTCTTCCGCCAAATAAGTAGCCTTGACGAGAATAAAATGAGCGGACTTGTTCAACCTATCCACAATCACCCATAAAGAGTCACATTGTTTTTGTGTCCTAGGAAAACCTAACACAAACTCCATATTGATGTTTTCCCACTTCCAAGTAGGATCTTGGATTTTTTGTAGTAAAACACCGGGCTTTTGGTCTTCTTCCTTAACTTTTTGACAATTTGAACACTTAGCGACAAACTCCGTTATGTCCTTTTTCAAACATTCCCACCAAAACACCTCCCTTAGGTTATGGTACATCTTCGTTGATATCGGATGAATGGAGTAACGGGACCCATGAGCTTTCTCAAGAATCTGACTCATCAAACAATCTATATTGGGAACAGATAACCTTCCTTGGTACATCAATATACCATCCCCCCCCTTAGGAGAATGACTCATTGAGTTTACCAAGAAACGTTCCTTTAACTCCATTAATGCTTGATCAAAGTGTTCTTTGGACAGTGGACTTCACCTCGACCACAAAAGACGATTTAGAGTTATGACGTACCACCACACCATCTGAGGGAGAATCTTCAATCCAAACCCCTAAACATGCAAACCCATGGACATTGTTTACAAGGTTTCTGTAGGTTTCCTCAACATGGACATGCTTCCCATGGACAAACGACTCAAAGCATCTGCTACTATTTTCGCCTTACCGGGATGATAAAGGACACTCATGTCATAGTCTTTCAATAACTCTAGACATCTCCTTTGTCGGAGATTAAAGTCCCTTTGAGTGAATACGTATTCAACACTTTTATGGTTCGTATACACATCCACACGAACCTTATACAAGTAATGCCCCCAAATATTTAAAGCAAATACCACCGCCGCTAATTCAAGTTCATTAGTCTAATAGTATATCTCATGTACCTTTAGTGGCCTAGAGGCATAGGCTATAACCTTCCCATGTTGTATGAGAACCAAGTCGACTCGGGGTGCATCATAATATTATAAAAAAATCTTTGTACCCTTCGATAGGGTCAATAACGGAGTGGAAATAAGCCTATCCTTCAATATTTGGAAGCTCTTTTCACAAACCTCTGATAATAAGCCGCTAGACACAAGAAACTTCTAATGTCGATTGGAGTCATTGGTCTTGGCCAATTCTTAACCACCTGGGTTATCCTTGGATCAACCTCAACTCCCTCACTAGAGATGATATGACCAAGAAACACCACCCTCAAATGGTCCATATGATCACCCTTATTTTACGAATATACAAAGATGTCGTTAATGAAGACAATGACAAATGAATTTGGGTCATTTAAAAACACCCTATTCATGAGATCCATAAACAATGTCGGTTCACTAGTGAGACCAAAGGTCATTACTGAGAATTTATAGTGACTATATCTAGTCCGAAATGCCGTTTTAAGTATATCCTCATCTATCACTCTAAGTTGGTGATACCCCGATCTCAAGTCAATCTTAGAAATGTAGCTTTCCCCTTGGAGTTGATCAACCAAATCGTCAATCTGAGGGAGAGGATACTTGTTTTTAATAGTGACATTATTGAGTTGGCAATAATCAATGCACGTTCTAAGGTAATCCTCTGTCTTCTTCACAAATAAAATTGGAGCACCCCATGGAGAAATACTAGGTCTAATGAATCCTTTGTCTAGTAAATCCTTGAGTTGAGCCTTAAACTCTTTCAATTCGGTCGGATCCATCCTATAAAGAAGAACTGAAATGGGATTTATATCCGGTAACAAGTCGATACCAAAATTAATTTCTCGCTCGGAAGGAATACCGGGAATATTATTAGGAAAGATCTCCTGAAATTCCCACACAACGGGGATCGACTTAATGGGAGGAATTTTGGAGTCTAAATCTTGGACTCTTACTATATGGTATAAACACCCTTTATAGATCATTTTGAAAGCTTTCAAACAAGAGATGATATGACCTCTAGGAATAGAATTTCCCCCCTACCATTCTAAAACGAGCTTATTTGGAAAGTTAAACTTCACCACCCTTGTCCAACAATCTATAGAGGTAAAGAAAGCATGCAACCAATCCATACCCAATATGACATCAAAATCAACCATGTCAAGTTCTACTAGTTGAACAAAAGTAACTTTATTCGGCAACATTATAGTACAATTTCTATACACCGGGGTAGAAACCATAAATGGATCATTTAGAATAATGGGCAAAATTACTTCTTATCTATCAAGGGAGTAACAAAATATAATTTAGTTCCCAGATCAAGTAAAGCATATACATCAACTGAAAAGACTTTCAAAATATTGGTCACCACATTGGGTGAAGTCTCTTGCTCACCCCTAGAGTGGAGAGCATAGAATCAATTCTTCTTTGGAGCCTCATTTGAACCACTAGATTGAACTTGACCACTACCCTTGTCTAGACCCCTCACATTTGGGAAATCCCTAACCTTGTGCCCACTTTTACCATAATCAAAACAAGTATTCGTTCCTTTAAGACAATCACCATAATGCTTCTTGCCACACTTTACATAAGTTGGCTTCTCATTTGGTGAACTTGGACCCTTTCCCTTTTTAGGCTTAGGGTTAGACACCCTCTCATCACGAGCCTTAGGAACTATGAAAAAACTTTATTAGACACCCTCTTCTTCAACCTAGGCTTATCTTGAATCTCAAGCCTAATATTAGAAGAACCTCTATCACAAGATATTGCCCTCTTCGCATCTCTACTCTTCCTATTAGCCCTTGCATCTTCAACTTGTTGAGCATGAACTATAAGACGAGAAATGGTCATATTGTCATGTAGCATAACGAATGTCACTCTTCTAGCAAGTCATCCAAAACATCCATCACAAAGCTGTTAATTAGATCTCTAGGGTCGGAAACCAAAGAAGGAGCATATTTTGACAATTTAGTAAATTTCAAAGAGTATTCAGTAACACTCATACCTCTTTGGCGAAGGTTAATGAACTCCACCACCTTGGCTTCCCTATTCTCTCTAGGAAAGAATCTATCAAGAAATTCCTTCTTGAGCACTTCCCAAGTCACCGTTCCACCCCTTAACGTCCTATTGTCCTTCCATTGGACATACAAACTTTGGGCCACATCTTTGAGTTGGTAAGTGTCTAACTCAGCCTTATCACTAGTAGATAATCCCATAACATAGAGGATCTTGTAGATTTCATCAATGAACTCATAGGGGTATTCTTCAACCTTGGACGATAGAAAGTAGGAGGATTCATCCCAGTGAAATCCCTTAGAAGAGAGGCCATGGTAGAAACTTGTTAGTTTGCTCGGGGTACAACCTCCCGATTAGCTTGGGACGTCATGGCCTGTAATTGAGTAGTGGAGGCTTGTGCTTGGGTGGTAATGGCTTGAGCCATTTGGAAAAGTGTATCCCTTATGGCACCATCCGTCAAAGGAGGAGGATCAACCGGAGCTTGGTCATCAGTAGCTTCTTTCTCAAGAGGAGGAACTTGATCATCACGAGGAGGAACTTCCGCATTGGCAATCTCTTCTTCAAATCTCCGTGCCGAATTCCTCCGAGTATCCATTGCCTATAATCAAAATAAGAGGATTAGATGCTAAAACCACATAGAGCTATCACTACAAAGTCACAATAATATACTTCCAAGAAAGTGAGAGTTTCCTAAGCATCACAATGGTTCCTATCCCTAAGTGTGTTGCGCTTCACAATTATGAATACGAACTTACGTAGACGTGGTTGAGAGACATTGACTCAAAGATATTCAACCTAACTCTAATACAAAGTTTGTCACATCCAGGAATACCCTTTAGACATAACTGGCATCTTCGCTCTCCTTGAGGACTAAGACTAACCTCTTAGGTTAAATATTACATTCATAGGTCAAATTTAGCGGAAATTGAAAATTTTTCATTACTTCTAATTGGATGTTTACATAGACATCTACATACACATAGAATATACATATCAAGTACACATAGACTCTTCATATAGGAAGATTACTTAGTCTTCTACTTTTATTACACGTAGATATATATAAAGATAACATAGTCATAATAGTCATCTCATCTCATAACCATCTAATAAGGGTGTAAGAACCTGGGCATAACCTATACATCAACGTAAGAATGCCTCAGATGGGCTATACAATTTTTCATATTAAATGGAAAGGAAAGAAACTTAGAAGTCTTAAACTTGAAACAACTCCATTAGCTAGATAGTGTATCGTCCTTGGAATATGAGGACCTACCCTACATGGATGAATAAGAAATCCAAGCCTTCTTCAAGTCTCCTTCAAAAGCACTTCAATAACCGGAATCTAAAATGTTGGGAAAAAGGAAGAAATGGGGTTAGTACACCACTTGTACTATGTATGAGACGATATGCACACATACTTTGAAACAATGCTAAGAAAAGTGACATTTCAATAAGTATACGTTTTTCATTAAAAACTTTTATGCACATTCAACTAGATAATACCAACTCACCAAGTCTTGTTCATAATTCATCATCAAGGTCTTTCCATCAACCCTTACTCAACCCAATTACGGTATAACATCATCATCATTCAATTACCAACATGATAACAACATAAGAAAAATCACTACATCACAATTCAATACTAGTTCATAGCTTAAGACAAGATACATAGGTCAATTCACAACATACTTCATAACCTAGATCAACTTCTCAAGAATTAGCATGTTAGGACTATAATTCACCCTAATTCATTAATAATTAGTATAAAAACATCATATAGTAGTAATTCAACTAATAACCAAGTCAATTGAAGCAATCAAATATAATTCATATCAAGATCATCTTCTATAAACTAGAGCAATTCATCAATATATATCACAATCTTGTTAGAATAAATATTGATCTATTCATAATATCCAAAATAAATCATAAACAAATTAATTCATAACATAATTTTCGATATTGGAAAAGACCCACTTGAAAACACAATTTTTGGAAATCAATTTGATGGAACCTTTTGAGGAAAGAAGTCTTTAAGGTGAAAGAGATCGCATACATTTCTAATTGATGAAGAATGATGGTGAAAGTTGACTCTTTGCAGCCCTGAAACCCTCCCCTAGATTGGTCTTGAATGGAGTCTTCACTAGAGAGAGAAAGAAGAGAGAACGAAGAGTTGGGGTTTGGAAATTATGTGAGTTTGGTTTAGTTTAATTAGGCTAAGTCTCTATATAGAGGTCCTCAATTAACTTAATTGAACCTCCCCTAACCCTTAATGAACTAACTAACCACTTAAATAATTAAATTAATTAAGTAAAATAAAACAACAACACACTGACTTGACCTACGAGACCCTGACTGTCGGGTCGTAGGTCAGTCGAAGGCAGTGTGGTCTCCGTGCTGCACATCCGTGGTTTTTGGTCACAGATTTGCCCAAAACAACCTCCCACCTTTTGCCAACTTTTGCAAGGGTCCTCCTCCAGGCTCTTGGTTGGACCTTGGGGAGTCGTGCCCAGACATTTTGACTGTGAATCAACTCAAACATATGTTAGACACTCTTCCACAAATTTTCATCATTTTCTGACATCTAAAAGGTAGTTAAATAGGCTAACACATTCTAGTACCTCATTGAACTAGTTTCCGGAAGTCATAGATGTTCTTGGACGTTTTGGTTTCTAGACTTCCTAAATGACTTATATTTTTTTTTATAAATGGACTTTAAAACAATGTCTAAACCTTATGACATTTACGTTAGGCTCTAAAACACGTCTTGGATTTTCAAAGTGTTATAACATCATTTCAATGGAAACTAAACAAGATAGAACACTTACCCTTCATCCACTACTCCAAATTTTGTCTAAGGCCACACAAAATAAAGATAACGCTTAAAACGGGTTGCCAAAAGTATCTAAGGGAACACTTTCAAGGCGTAACTTTTGTGTTGGTCTTTTCACCACGAAAATTATGCCAACACTTTTAAAGTGTGCTCTTTTTAGTTATAGGCTACACTTTATAAGTGTTTCCAAATAATAAAATTTATCGGCAACACTTATTTATATATATGACCACACTTTTAAGTGTTCAATATTTTAAAATCTAAAAACAACACTTTAGAGATGTGCGCTATTAAGACTCAAAATTTTTAGCTAAAAATAATAATATTCCCTCCATATGTCTATTTTCCCCCTGATTCCTAAAAAGCAAGAATGCCCTAATTTCATGCTTGCTTTTTTTTTATTTCTCACGGTACCTCTTAACTAAGACTGGCGGCGGTACCGGAACAAGGTTAACCGGACTGGTAAGTTTCGAAACCGGGACGAAATTGGTACTGTGAGAATCTGTACCGTTCCGGAACAAGGACCGGACCGGAACGATAAACTGGTACATATTGTCGTGTTTCGTCCCGGTACGGAAGGGAACCGGTAGTATACCGGACCGGACCGGACCGTAACCGGGACGGACCGCTATTAAAAAAATTATTTAAAACTTAAAGATTTGATTTTTTTAATTGAATATAAATTTTATTATAATTATTAAAAAATTAAAAATCTAAATTTCAAACTTTAAAAGTTAAAAAAAATTAAATTTTTAAACTTTAAATTCATAAAATTTAAATTTCAAACTCTTAAAGTTTGAACTTTTTAAATTCAAACTTTAAAGTTTATATTTAAAATTTTCAAACCTTTAAAGTTTGAAATTTAAATTTTATAAACTTTAATGTTTGGAAATTTTAAATTCAAACTTTAAAGTTATAAATTTAAATTTCAAAATTTTAAAGTTTGAAATTTTAAATTCAAACTTTTAAAGTTTGGAAATTTTAAATTCAAATTTTAAAGTTATAAATTTAAATTTTAAATTCTGAAACTTTGAAATTTTTCAATTCAAACTTTAAAGTTATAAAATAAAAAATTGACAATATTAAAAATTAAATTTAATACAACAATATTAAAAACAAATTAAAGCGAATAGCCTATATTTTTATTAATATTTTTATTTGATTTATGTTACAATTACATTTACAAAAATATTAGTAGAGTATTAAAATATTTAATCTACACAGCCACTTTTAGAAGGGTTCTGTTTGAATTAAATCTCGAATTGTCATACTTTTACTAATAGTTGGTGTCACCATATAAATACCTTCATAAATCATTCAACATTTTTTTAGTAACATGTTCGGGAATTGGTTGAATAGAAAGATCTTTCATTGCTTCAATCCCGTCGTCACTATAATCCTGCATTACTTCATCCACGTCATCTTAAAATTTGGTCGGTAGTGGTTCACGACCCAAATTTCTTCTCTCGGCATTAATCCAATCTCGAAATAATATCAATATATCCAAGTCGTCGACTGCTAGTGAATGCCTATGTTCTCAAAATTGAAACCTTGCTACACTAAAGACGCCTTCCGAAGCTACTGACGACGCTTGCATTCCTAATATATCTCGAGCCATTAGTGGTAGTTTTGGAAATTATTTGCCGCGATTTCTCCACCATGCTAGAAAATCTTTAGTAGGTTCTGTATTTTGATTAACATAGGCATCAAAATCATTTATATTATCATGAGAAAGTTCAAGATAATCATGTAAATAAGCATCAATATTATATTTATCAAATCTACTCCTAGACCTTTGAGGTTCATTTTCACTTGATAAATATATATTAGCATTATATAAATCATACAATTTTCTAGCTTCAATTTTTATGCTATCTTTAACTTGTTAACAACTAGGAATTTCTTCTAATACATCATTACTATCTAAGTTAAAATACATTTTTTCAACCATTTTTGATGCACCTACATCTTTATACTGAAGGTTTAACAAACATGCGGCTAAATAAATTTGTGGAATAAGAATACAATATTTTTTAAATTTAGAACTATTTTTTCAATGGTTTGTTGAAATCTTGGTTTATTTTTAAATTATATAATTTAGAAGAAATCGTACAAATATTAGGCAAAACAGTACAAATTGATGGACTATAAAGTACAAATATTCTTTCTGTAGTTAAGTAAAAAAACTTTTAGGAAATCTATAAGTTCATTTATATCACGTCAATCACTATCATCTAGTCTATATGTCATATCAGAATTATGAGCATTCCAAATCATTTGTAAGAGTATTCTATATTCATAAGAGACTACAAGCATTTCATATAAAGTATTTCATCAAGTAGCCACTGTTTTGGAATTTTTCTAGGTGGAAGACTAGTTTCAAAACAGCAATTTTGAAAATCTTTACGCCTAGATTTATCTTGACATTTAAATATAAAATGACATGCATTTTCAACTTTCGTACATCTGTTATCATACATATGTACACAATCTCTAACCATCAAATTATATATATGTGCAGTACACCTAATATGATAATTATCACCATAGAAAGGACAGAGTTGGTTTTAAATATTCAACAGCAACATTATTATTTGAAGCATTATCTAAGGTTATACTACTTATTTTATCACATATTCCATAACTTTGTAAATATATCTAAAATAATTTGAGCAATATAACTATCAGATTTTTTTGCATTTGACAACACTTATAACCTAAAATTTTTGCATATACCAATTTTCATCAATCCAATGAGCAGTAGCAGTCAAATAATAATCGTTACAGTTTATACTACAACCCATATCAAAAGTAATAGCTATTTTACAAGTATTATAATAAATAAAAAACAACGAAGATATTAAAAATATTGTGCATGATAATCAAATACAACCTTTTTTTTATTGTATTTCTAGCAAAACCTTTAAAAATTGGATTATATACAATTTGAATATAATGTATAAAACTGTGATTTTCAGCAAAACTAAATGGCAAATCTATAACACATATCATTTTAGCTAGTTATTCAAGATCTTTTTCTCTACTATATTAAAGTGGTAAATTAGAGCCAGAAACATTAGACAGATTTAATTGTGTTTGTACCATGTTAGAGCCGCCAACTCCTACATTTTCAGGAAGGGGGTACCGGTTTTTTCAGCTTCCGCTTTAGCATGCAAAATTCATTTTTACAACAAGACATTAAATGACTACTCAAATGTCCCGTCCCGCCAGATTTACCAAGAGTTTTATGATTTAATCTATGTTTACATTTATTGCATATAGCTTGTGTTTTATCTTCGTTTTGTGTCATAAATTATCAAAGAACCAATTTTGTAGCACGTTCTACCTTAGGCCTAGGATGTACAGGGGGAATAGGGGCAGGACAACGAAAGGGAGCGGGACTGGGAGTATTAGTAGCCGTAGGTGGCTCAGTTTCATCATCATCATCATCAAAAGTAGGCGTATTAGTATAATTATCAATAACATTATCATTATCATTATCACTAGGCAAATCCTCATCAAAATTACCAAAGCAACGTTGTAAATGTTGATGATAAGGAACTAATCCTGAATTACTATCAATATTAAAAATCATATCATCAACATGTGTATAATCATTCGTATTTATTCGAATATAGTAGATTTTTTTAGTTTTGATTTAGAAGAACTACCAATTTTTGCATTATCGGAGGAAGTAAAGTTACACATATTTTCTACACGCTCTAATGCACTTTTTATACCCTTTCCTTTTTGAACAATATTTTTACCGAAATTCATATTAAAATATTAAACATGAGATTATATATGATATGAAAAATGTAATGCAAATAATAAATCACAAAATAAATAAATTATTATTTAAATATAAATGAAATGTAAAATAAAAGTTGAAACGAATGTATCGAACGTCTATTTAAAAAAATAGACGTTTATGACCGCCGAAACCCGAACGTGAAAAGTTGAAAGTTGAATTTTGAAGCTCCAAATTCAATTTTTAAAGAGCAAATAAGGCAATACCGAAATTTAAGATATTATATTAGAGATTAGAAAGTTGAGAGTTGAGAGAGTAGAAGATGAATAAATGATTTTGTGATTTAAAATAATGAAACTTAGGGGTATTTATAATAAAAAGAATGAGTTAAAGTGTAATTTTTAAAATTTTAGGATATTAAAAATATGAAGTAAGAGTGTAAATGACTGAAATTTGGATCAATAGCTGTTGAGGGCCACTAGCCATTAACCAACCACTGTAAACGGATATTTTTTTTTTTTTAAATATTGACCCAACCTGTTACGGATGGGTAATTTTCACAACTGGGAGGGACCGGTAAATTTCGATTTCCGTCTCATAGAGACTAACTGATACCGAACCGGAACCGGACCGGTAAGCGGGACTTACCGTTCCGCTACGACTTACTCTCAACTGTTCAACAATTTTATCACGAATCTGAAGCATTCTTCAATGAAATAACTTCTTTCGGTTTGTCCATTCTCCCATGGCAAGGCACGAATTTTGGTTGGTTGTTTCTCCATTGAAAAGCACTAATTTTTAGTTGTCAATATTTTGCAGATTTGTGGTTGATAACACCCTGAGGTTGTTTTCTTTTAGAAGCTGAAGAGTGTTCAACCTTGTGAGGTCTTAGAACTAAAAGATGGCACTCACGTATTCCTTTTTTATGGTTGGATCTACTTATATTACTGAATACTTGTTTTGTCGCATCAAAACACCTTCTAATTTCCGATTGATTGTCTACTGCTAAATCCTCAAGGCTGGATTTTGATCTGATTTCCGCATGAGATAATTTCTTTAAACCATCTATTTTACGTATGTGGGTGCCAATGTAGGAATCATCGACGGTTTAATCAATGAAGTTTGCCCATCATGGGTTGTTCTTCTAATTGGGTCATTGATGAATTTTTCTGGCTACATTTACTTATGGTAAGCAGTCAACAGTGATGAATTAGTCAGACCCTAGGTTTGGCAAATGTGTTTATGTTTAATGCTTGGTGAAAATTCTCAAAATTTTACTATTAGTAGTGCTTTAGCAACTTGTCTTAAGAATTTCCGAGAAAGCAGGGGAATTGTGATTAGATTGTTAAAGGTTTTATTGGTTTAAGTGGTGCAATTATAAAATAATTGTTTCATGCTATTTATGGGAAAAATGGGAAATCATTAGTTTTGTTAATTGCTTGTATTCCACCATTTGTTTGTTGTATTTTGCTCAAGTATGTTAGGTTTATGAAAGGCGTTAATCGTCAAGAAATGAGGTGAAGATAGTTGAGGCTCTTTGTGCCAAGTCATACAAGGATACTACTGTTAAACTCAAAGAAATCTAGGCTCAAATTTTAAGGAAGAGAAATGCGCTTCGGCATTTTGAAGTCGAATATATAAAGGTTTGCTTCTGCACAATATTTATCATCGGTGATCACGCATCCTGGAAGTAACCAATAGATACAACTAAGAGAACTTGTCTGTAAGTTTTTGCTGCTAGTTTCATGTTCTAAATATCATTTTCATAAATATGCTCGTGTTGAGATGTGAATTCCCCTCGAAGTTCTTCAAGTTTATTTCTCATGAAAATACTAGTGACTCGAGAATAGTTAATTAATATTTAGAGCCATCATTAATGCATCTCTTGATTGTTTAGTCGATATGCTTAGTTCCTTAAATTACCTGATTGTTCCTTTGTACTGATTACATGTTGTTGTTTGTAAAGGTCGGTGAGATGCTGAAACAAAAAGTCAGCACCATCTCGTCATTCACAGTTTCAAGGTCAATTGCTAATCTAAGTGACAGTGGGAGAGGGCATTTCAGTAATGGAAGTAGCAGTAAAGTCCTCGGAAAATATTATGAAACCGATAGTCCATGGGAAGATGGAAGCTCTGACTCCAATAAAAAGTCATCAACGAAACGATGGTTCAACCTTAACAATAAAGGATCAGATAAAAAGAGTCGAAAAGTCGACTATTATCTCTATTCTACACTTATTCCGAAGTCTTAACAGTGTTTTCATTGCTATCAAATGCCAAGGGAGCAGGTATTGTGACACCACATCAAGTCTGTTCAAACATTCTTCTTTCTATTTGTTAGTTTGTGCTTTCCCAAATAAATTTTTGTCTTCAGGGAAGTGATGTTTGGAATATGTGAAGGTGGTGTTTTTATGCATGATAACAATAATGAAGATTACCAAGATATTGAGATCAGAGTATAATAAAATGATGCTCAAAATTGTTGTTGACGCTCTTTTCAATGACATAGTTCTTATCACTATGATTTTGCAGGAATGCTCGTGTTTATATCCTTGTGTCGGTGTACGTTTTGAAGTAGCTCTAGGTTTAGTGAATTTGAACTGTATTGTACGTTCAGAAACATTTAAAGGTTTTTACTTGCCATATGGTATGGTGGTGTTGATTTCTTAAGGATACTCTCTCATCTGAAACCTCTTAAATATATTTAGTTTGATTTTAGAAGTTTGGTGTAACATGTAGCTTTCATTTGCTTACTTATAAGTTGATATTACACACTGTTTTCCTCTTCTACCTTAATCGTTGATCAATGCTTTCTTTTTTGAGGTGTATGAATTCATTGAGTTATTATTGAAGGGAACTTTTACAAAGTCCAAAAAACTGTTTAGCGCTCTTCACTACAGAATTTAGTGTTGATGAAGAAGTACTTCGGTATAAGTGTAGTTCCAAAGGAATGCATTGTATTTCGTTGTGGTCTACTCATGATTACTCCGCTAATACCTATGCAGGCAGACAATTGCCTCTTTTAGAAATACTTCCTCTGTATTCTTAGAACTTGTTGCAGCATTTCATATTGTAAATTGACAACATCCAAGCTTCTTTGCCATGGTATATTTTCTTATGTAGTTATTTATAAAAGCTTGAATAAATCGTTTTCCATGTAATCACTGACTACAAAATGTTTTTTTTAATGTCCCTGATTGTTATGCTGGTATAGTTCCTATTGGTTGCATTTCAATGTCTCGTGCATGTAATTCTCATCAAAACAGTTTCATGAGATCATTGAATCATAACTACTCTTTTTTCCTATATTTGAAGTTCATAAAAATTCCTGTTGTATACAAAGATGAAAATATCAACTATTCATTATGATGCAGGTTGTTTTTTGTAGTAGAAAATCTTGGCCTAGAAATACAATGTCTTCCTTGGTGATGTAGTTGTCTTCAGGTAACTCTTATCAAGCTTCTCTTAACTTTTTTTTTCCTTTTGACTCATTTAACCATACTATATCATGTGTAAAGATTTTGTTGAATGACTAACCTGATGAGAGTAGGACTTAAGTTACTTGTCTTAATGTAAACATGGTGGGTTATTTATGTTTTGATTGGTAGACATTTGAATCTTACAAATATCACTGCACCGTTTTCCATGGATATTGGCGTAGAATGAGCTAAAGGTGATTGTATGTTGAGTCTTGTACTAGTGAGATTTTTTTGTACTCCACACTGAGTATCTTAGATTATGAAGACACAAAATGACAGAAATCGCTTGTGCATAATGGCAGCAGGTTCCTTAGAATCCTAGCAATCTAATCTCTCACGCTTTCCTCTGAGGTTAAATTAAAAATTGACTCACCTCAAAACCATTATTCAAGTGCAAAGTCAAGTGAAAGTTACAGAAGATATACGGTGTGATCCTTAGAAAAACCATATATTTTCTATAGTAATATTATAGATTTTTTTGCGTACTGATGACTTACTGAGGCAGGGATTGATGACACAAATGGTTGATCTGCCAACAACTTACTCATCTGTTTGGTTCAAATATCATAATATCTAAGCATCTATCAAGATAAGTAAAAGAAGTAGCCGTAAGATGATTAGCCCACATATAAATTAGCTTCTGGTTTAGTCATCTGGTCAACTTTTTCTCTGGATTAGCTTATAACAAAATCCATCAACAATTGTTATATTGTCCCTTAACTTGGATTCTACTCCGATATTGAGAGCTTTTAATCTTCAAGAGGACATCAACATATCTCAAATTTGTCATTGCATTAGCACTGTCAAACCCATTTCACATTTTTTTGCTCTATTCAATTGAACAACGTATATTGTCTATCTCAACTCCACAACCATCTCTTAATATATAATCTTGAGTTGATCTCATGAATAGATCCTATGTTGACAAACTAGGCTCTTTCGTTTGGTGAAAACATAAAAGGGTTGAGTAATGAAGTCGAGTCATGTAACTTACTTGAAAGTCAACTGTTGTGTGGGAATTAGCAGCTTCAAACAATATATGAGCTAGCTCACATTCTTTCTAAAGACTACACTACTAAAATCCCTCAAGACCCTCGTGGAGAACTCATGGCTCGACCACTTCCTCTACCCCTGCCGCTATCCCCATCAACTGTGAAAATCCCATCCCCAACCATGTCCTTAAGAATGCTGTAATTATACCAATCCTGCAGATTATTTTAAGTAGGAATCAGAAAATCGTACCACCATTTCGTCAGCTGCTACTTGTTTTGGAATGGAGACCATACAACCAAAAGGGAACACTACTAGTTTTCAATTTTCATACTCCAAATAGTTTGAATTTACCCAATATTTCAATTTCCAATTCTTGATTTGATATGTTGTCTTACTTGGTCATCTTTCCAGGGAATTAGGTACTGTTTTAGGACTTAAATGAGTTACAACAAAGCACTATACATACACAAATAGGTAGACACCAACTGCACATTCATTAGACGGATAAACACAGCAAAGAAGATAGAGAATGTAAATAGACTCATTTAATGATGGGCAATTCGTTACTCATTCCAGTTCAACTCACGTTATTAATACTTTGAAACATTAGTTCAAATACCTTATCTTTTGCAAGGTATGCTCTTAGGGCCATACCTTTTGTTGGTTATATAACACGTCTCTTGTTGCAAATTTATGCACTATTTTCATATTAAAATTTCAGGTGAGACCACATCAAGAAAAATTTCTAAATCCAGGGAAGCAGGAGTTACTGAACTTAAAGCCAATTTAGGTAGTAGCTCAAAGAGTGAAGAAGGGACTACTGAAAGTGAGTTCGAGGATCTCTTAAACAAAAAACTGAAGCTGAAGTTCTGTATTTAGCATTATAAAAAACAACAAAAAATTTGACAAGTGGAACAGTAGATCAACTTACCCTCTAGGAAGAACAAAAGACATTAGCTTCAGAACAAGCACAGATGGTGCACGTGCTAGGAGATGCCAAAGCAAAGGCTGTAGCACTCAAGACACAAATGGAGAAGTCGGAAAATCACTGTGAAGATTTAGAAAGCACTGCTGAAAAGCTAAACCTACAGAAGAAAGTGTAAGTACAATTTGTGTTTTTTTCATACCATTGGTGTTGTTCATCATTGTCATTGGACTCTTTCTGATGCAGATTTCTCCTGATCATGCTGAACTTATACCCACCTAATGTTAGAGAAGTTTCTTTCTCTCTTTCTCTTTTTTTCTCTCCCTATTTAAACATCGTCATCCTTCAATGTTGAAAGTTAGATTAGTTTATTTTAGATGTCTATAGATAGCTGAAATACCTACTTGTTATTTTGTCGTGTCTATATTGAATCGTAATCATAGAAGATGGTCCGTTCTTTCATAAGTTGAGATAATTTTACTTCTTTAAAAGGCTGAGCACTTTTATGTTCTTAAACCTGGTCTAATATCAATACGACTTTAGACATCTATGTTTGTGTGATGAAATTTTTAGTGGTCTAATTGGATTATTGGAGTTGCGGAAATCCATACGACTTAAGCCATTTCTGTTTGAATTTGAAGTTAATGGCATGTACATGCATTGAAGCTAATGTAGGAAAGCAAGCCTGAACTTTAGCCATATGAAATATCAAACACCGCGTGTTTTGTGTTGTTCCGAAGTAAATAAAATTATGCATGTAAGACTTAAATGGTGATCCTGAGATCGGGTATCTATGCACTTTATCCCTTTACAACAACCTTAAAGTCTGTGCCAAGCTTTTCTAGGCCCTAACTATGTGTTTTATCCATACCCCATTTATAGGATTGCTAAAGTCTTTAGAATGAAACATATTGAATATTAAAAATAGATATAGTCAATTACATCTAGTTGATTATTTATGTATTATTTTCCTTCTAAGAAATTAGCTGGTATATTTTTTATTTACTTTAGAAGGAGAGTAAAATCTGGCCACTGACATGTGAACCAATAAATACAATGTTTGCTTTTGCTATCTAATTATGTGATCTGAAGCCTTTCCTCATATTATAAGCTTGGCTGATGTATGATTCGTGGAGAAGTTCTGTTAAAGCAGAGAGATATCTTCTGTACTTCCTCCCATTACTTGATTTAAATATGTTTTACTTGAGTTGAGGGCCAATCGGAAATAACCTCTCTTTTCCTACAAGGTAGGGATAAGGCTATGTACTCACAATCCTCTCCAAACTCGGATTGCATGATTACACTCACTATTTTGTTGTTTATACACTCAGTGAGAGAAAACTGTCTATACTATATAGAGTGAGATTGTACTCATTTTTCTATATGTGATTATGTAGTTCTGTTGCAGTGGACGTTAGAATGAAGCTTTCACTAGCTTTCCTGGTTATGCTAACCTTTCATTGCACATCAAATTAAGATTATAGCTCTTTTTATATCGCCTTAGGTTAACGTATGTTGCAGCTATATAGATATTTCAGCTATCTCCTTGAAAATTGTTATAGGTACAAATGGTCAATTTATAGTAGATGAGAAGAGCGAAAGGTGGGTAAAAGATTCTAATTCTCTGTTGGCTAATATATTGTATGGTACGTTGTATTTATAGAATCTACTAAACAAAGGCAAAAATTAGTGAAGTTCATTTTCATGTATATTTATTACATCTTCTGGCATTGGACAGACGTAACCTGTAATACATACTGAATTTTATATGGAATTAGTGTTGTTACCTAGTACATGAACTTTTTTATTGTATCTGTTGTGCTGGATGTAGTGGAACGCGGAGGCACAAGTGGTCATCTGGGTTGTTGCACAATCCGAAACCTAGCAGCAACTTCTCTATTGTGAAGTCATAGCTGCCGTTTAATGTAGGTGACGTATAAGAGTTTAAAGTATTTTACTGTGATCCAGCTAAATGAGCTAACTGTGAAAGAACCATCCATTCTTTTAGCTAAACACAAAAACATACCTTCTTTATACTAATTCTTATTCAATTGTTTCCTTATTAAAACTCTTTAAACAGGTGTACAAAGGAAGCTGAATATGAATTATAAGGTATGTTTTCCTTGGAAACAATCTTTTCTTATTATTCACATGTGCCAAATGAACAAATGTTGCGGCTAGACGTCGGTTTATTCTTAAGTTCTTAGACATTCGTAAATCTATGCCTGATTCTCGATGTCTTATTGGGAGCAACTTCAATTTTTTTCCTCATATCATCTTGGTGATGTATTGTCTTCTTTATCTGTTACCAGGGAAGGAGAAATATTGACATATGATACTTGTATAAATCTGGCATTTTTTCATAGATATATAAATATATATAGATATTAGTGCTTCCTCAAAATCTTCTGATTTCTCAGTTAATGGAGTTCTTATATCTTGTCATAATTATTGGCTTACTTAGCCTAAAGATTATATTTGTCATACAGATGTTATTTGGAAATAGCGATTCAGTTAATAATTTAATGTGGAGTATTAGAAGTAGTGTATCTATTCCTCATTGCAACCTCTTTCTCTCTTTGTTTGGTGTTGTGGTTAGCAGTTACTCCACTGGATTGGCTGGCTTATAGTGAATACTCTCCAATTATGCACTTTCACATTAATTTCACTTAACTTATAATTTTATTTTGAATGTGCAGGAAAATACCGGTAATTGAATTTGAATTGTGGCCAGAAGTAAACTCGATTTATTATAGTGAACGATGAAGAGTTTTTGTACAATTGTCATAACGTCTGAATGCATATAGTTTTTTGTGAATTAATTAATATTAGAGATCTTTAAGAAATCACTTTCTAAGTATTATTTGTACAAGACATGTTTCTCAGAGTTTATTTGAAATATATAGCTTTACTTTAATTGTTAACTAATTTTGTGCTTTAGGTCACTTGTATATTTAATTATATATTGAATCTATGCAATTCAAAATTGTTGTTGTAAAACGTTTAATGTTAAAGTTACAATTTATAAGTGTTGCTTTAGATGAGATATAAAGTTACACTTTATAAGTATTGCTCTAGATGAGATATAAAGTTACATTTTATAAGTGTTGCTCTAGATGACATATAAAAGACAACACTTTTGAAGTGTGAACAACGCAAAGGCAACACTTTTAAGTGTAGTATAATAAAAATTAGGTGTCGCTAATGCATCATAACAAAGTGTGCCCTTATACCTCTTTGGCTACGCTTTACAAGTGTAGCCAAAGATGACGACATTTAAAAAGTGTTGCCTAATGTCAAAGGTTACCCTTCTTTAGGCCACCCCCTTAAAAGTGTTGCTTAAAGACAAAAGTGTAGCCTTTTATCAAAGACCACACTTTTTACTAGTTTAGGCTATACTTTACTGACCGTAGGCTGCCTTTACAACATTTTATATATAGTCCACAATATCATCATAAATAAGCATAATAATGCAGTAACTATCAAAAATACAACATTAAGAAATACAACTCTAATATTATCTAAACATATACATTAAACCCACTCCATAAATCAAAAGTTGATAATATGCATAAGAATGGGTTGATAGGGGTTTTGACCTCAAAATCAACTAACATTAAAATGTCAAACTAGATTCATTAAATGTTTTCATGCCAAGACCCATGCTTAGAGTTCTAAATAGAAAAAATTGGAGTTTGAAAACCCTTGTTGAAATGTCTTTGGAATGGCCCCGTGAATGAAAGAAGGTTCAAGGATTAACTACCATACCTTAATACGAGAAAACCCATGAGATTTGGTGAAGAAACATGAAGAATTTTACCTTCTTTCTTGGAGCATGAAGCTTCTTGTAAATGGAGGTTTTTGGATAAACGGGTTTTAAAGAGATTTTTGTTTTGAACTTTCAGGTTTGAATTGATGGGTGAATGGGGGTTTAATGTTACTTAATACCGTCCACAAATAATCCCCAAAGTTCCCAAAAGACCCCTACCCTTTTTACCCAACCCTTTTTCAAATGACATCCAAAACCTAGATGTGAATTGTGTATCCGTATCCGATATGATGGATAATGGAATACCATGGCGACACACAATCTCATCTATGATGATCCTTGCATAATCCTCTGCCGAGTAAATAGACTTGAAGGGAATAAAATGAGTGGATTTGGTCAACCTATCCACAACCACCCATATGGAGTCATATTGTTCTTGTGTCCGACACAAACCTACCACAAAATCCATATTAATATCTTCCCACTTCCAAGTAGGAACTTGGATTTCATGGAGTAGACCACCCGACTTTTGGTTTTCGACTTTCACTTGTTGGAAATTTGGACAACTTGCAACAAATTCGGCTATGTCCTTCTTCATTCCTCCCCTAAGGTCATGATACATCATTGTAGACCCGGATGAATGGAGTAACGGGATCCATGAGCTTCCTCAAGAATCCGGTTCCCCAAACCATCTACATTGGGAACACACAAAATACCTTGATACCTCAAGACAACATCCACCCCTAAGCAAAATGACTCATTTAGCTTACCAAGAACCGATTCCTTCAACTCCATCAATGGTTGATCAAGGTTTCGCTTGGACTTCACCTCAACCACCAAAGATGATTCAGAGTTATGATGGACCATAAAACTACCATTGGGAGAATTTTCCAATCTAACACCCAACCTACTCAACATATGAACATCTTTCACTAGGTCTTTCTTGGGTTCTTCTACATGAGACACACTACCCATGATCATATGACTTAGATCATCCACAACCACGTTGTCCTTGACGGAGTGGTAAAGAACACTCATGTCGTAATCTTTCAATAATTGCAACTAAGACTGGCAAACGGACAGGATCGGGTCAACAGGACCGGTTTTATCGGTAACCGGACCGGTATCGGTTTTCTCTTACCGGATTTTCTTACCGGTACCGGATTTTACCGGACCGGTTTTACCGGAAAAGTCTCCCTGTTCCGCCCGGTCCGTTAGTAACCGGTTTGGAACCGGGTCTTACCGATTTTTCCATTTTTTTTAAATTATTTTAATTATTATATAACATTATATATTTATATTAAAAATTCAATTGAAAACTTTAAAGTTTATATAAGTTTGAAATTAAATTTATACTTTAAAGTTTATATTGAATTTAAAGTTTCAAATTGATTTAAAGTTTATATTGAATTTAAAGTTTTTTAAACTTATATTGAATTTAAAGTTTGAAATTACATTTAAACTTTAAAGTTTATATTGAATTTAAAGTTTTAATATAAACTTTTATTAAAATAATTAAAAATTAAATTTATAAAAAGACATGAATTAAATAGAAGAGACTATTATAAAAGAAAAAATCAAGGCGAATAGCCGTATATTTATTCAAATAAATAAATTATACAATACAAATATTAGAAAGAGAATAAGAGTACATAATTTAGGAGGAATTGAATAGTAAATTAGTAATTATTATACTAACAATTCCAATTTTTTTTAAATTCTTTTTGTAAATTTTGTATCATTTGAAAAGAAAGATTTTTTGGAATTGGCATTTGTCGTTCTTCGTCCATTGCTTCCATGCCATCATCACTATTCTCACCAAATATTTCATCTATTTGATCTTCAATATGGCTACTTAATAGTGGTAGTCCGGTGTTTCTTCTTTCGGCATTGACCCAATCTCGAAACAACACCGATATTTCCAAACTGTCCTTTGCTAATGAATATCGATGATCTCCAATCATAAATCTCGCTGCACTAAAGGCTTGCTCCGAAGCGACCGATGATGCTTGAATCGCTAGCACATCTCGAACAATCCTAGAAAGTGTCGGAAATTGTTTTTCATGATTCTTCCACCAATTTAATATTCGAGGTTGAAGTTCTCCTTCGTCACGCCTAATCTTTTCCGTGCCTGGTTGAAATATAAATCAAAATCATTATTAGTTTCATCACTTTCAAGCTCAAGATATTCATCCATCATGTCATCTGTATCATCACTTTTAGGCTTAGAAGATGAAGGTTCAACTATTGGAAATTTTTTTTCCATAACTTTATATGCATTATATAAATCTTTAACTTTTGTATAAATGCTACTTTTACATTGTTCAACACTAGGAGTTTCATCATCTTTAATTTCTAAATTTTTATAAATCTTTTCAACCATTCTTTCAACACCTCTTAATTTATAATTTGGGTTGAAAGTAGTAGCAGTCAAATAGATTTGAGGAATAGGGAAAAAATATTTTTTGAATTTTTCTATCATAAAAGCAACTGAATCTTTAAAATGTTCTTTTCCTTTATATTTAGCAAATTCAATTGAAATAGCACAAATATTTACTAAAACAGAAGAAATAGTAGGATAGTATTGACCAGAACATTCATTTGTTGCTTTATAAAAACTTTTAAAAAATCAATCAGTTCTTCAACATTTTGCCAATCTTCAAAGCCAATTCTTAAATTCGGATCCGCATTATGAGCATTAAAAACTAATTGTAGCGGTTCTTGATAAACATAAGCAACTTGAAGCATTTCAAATAAAGAATTCCATGTAGTGCATATTTCTTTTGAAATTTTTCTATATGCAAGTCCACATTCATTACAACGATTTTTAAATTCAGTAATTCTAGCTTTTACTTTAGCTTTAAAAATCCAATTACAAGCAAGTCTAATTTTTTCACAAGAAACTCCAAATTGAGAAATACCATCTTTTACTATTAAATTATAAACATGTGCGGCACACTTAATATGAAAACAACCATTATCAATTGGACAAAGTCTAATTTTTAAATAATCAACGACACTTAAATTATTAGAAGCATTATCTAAAGTGACACTCATTATTTTATCACATATTCCATAATATTGTAAAATAGAGCCTACTTTTGATGCTATATAAGAACCGGTTTTATTTTCTTTAACATATTTATACGCTAATATTCGTTTTTGCATGTTCCATTCATGGTCAATCCAATGGACAGTAAGTGTAAAATAATCGTTACCATTAGGACTACGTCCCATATCAGAAGTAATAGATAACCTACCATCATAATAAGCAAATAAACAACAAAGAAAATGAGAATATTCTTTTTGATATTTAAAAAGATCACTTTTAATTGTATTCTTGGAATACCTTCATAATCTGGGTTATATAATTCTCGAATATAATGAACAAAACCAGGATGAGAAGGAAATGAAAAAGGTAAACCACAAACAGCAACCATTTTAGCTAATTCTCTACGATCTTTTTCTTTACTATACGTGCGGTGTGTGCTTCGAATAGCCGGGTTAGACATATTTAATACACTTTGAACCATATTAGAACCTCCAACACCCATAGAACTTTCGGGTATGGGTGTTCAATTTCTATTAGCTCTTTCTATATCATCTAGGCGAGCAAATTCTTTATTACACTTTCGTAAATGTGTTCTTAGTCGTCCCGTTCCCCCTTGCGTACCCGTAGTTACATGTTTCATTATCAATTTACAATTAGTGCACGTAACAGTAGTTTTCTCCTCATTTTGTATCACGTACGACGGCGACATTTGAAAAAGTAGGTAAAGAGGGGACTTCGGTAACCGGACTAGTCGGGGTAGGGGTCTCTTCATCTTCATCATTTATTTCTACTTCTTCTTCTAATTCTTCTTCAAAATTAGTATAAGGTCTATTTAAAGACTCATGATCTACTTCATTTTCAGAATTAAATTCAATAGGTCTTGGTGACATAAAAAAAGTTTCATTAACACAAGTATAATCATTAGTATTAACTAAATATCTAGGTGGCAAATTTTTAGAACAAGAACTACTTACTCCTCCCTTTTTATTTTTTAATTCCGACATTGGTCTTTTACCACTATTTCTTTCTGAATTCATGTTAAAATTTAAAACAATTAAATATTAAGAGAAAAACAAGCAAAATAATATAATAAAAGAATAAAACAACTAAATTAATAAACAAATAACAATTAAAGTTAATAGTTGGAACGAATGTACCAAACGTCTACGTAAATGTAGACGTATAACGAAAGCCGGATTTGATAGATGCCGATTGTAGCTTCAGAAATTCAAACTTCAACTCAATATCACAATATAATAATTAATAATTTATGAGAGATTTATAATTGAGAGTTTGAGACTTTGAGAGATTGTATAAGATTGTATAAGTATTGAATTTGTGATTTAAAATGGAAAAAAATGGTATATTTAGAGTGTAAATGGGTTAGAAGGGGGTGGGGAGTCATATTTGACCGTTTGGGCCCCAGCCCAACGGCTAGAAGGGCCCAACGGTCATATAAAACTGTAACATTAAAAATATATAAAAAAAAAACCAGCTAAAACCGGTCCTTACCAGATTGGACCGGACCGGAACCGGTTCTTACCGAACCGGTTTAACCGGATAAAAAACCAGGAACCGGTCCGGTACCCGGTCCTGTATACTAAAAGACCGGTTCCTTACCGGTTCAACCAGTACCGGACGGACCGGTACGGGAACCGGATTGGAACCGGTCCGTTTGCCAGGCGCAATTTGCAACAACCTTATTTGTCGATGATTCAAATTATTTTCAGTAAACACATATTGAAGACTCTTGTGGTCAGTATCAACATCTACATGAACACCATACAAGTAATGCCTCCATATTTTCAAGGCAAATTCCACAAGCGCTAACTCAAGATCATGAATTGGATAATTTTTCTGATGTTTCATAAGAATACACCCTAAACCCACTAGAGATGCATCAAAAATACACAATGAAGACCCTGATACCCTCCGGTAAAGTCAACACCGGAGCGAAAGTAAGCCTATCCTTCAAGATTTGGAAAATTCTTTCACACGCCTCCGACCACTCAAATTTCCTACTCTTTTGGGTCAATGTAGTCAAGGGAGATTCAATGGACACAAAACCATCAACAAACCTCCATTAATATCCCGCTAGACCCAAGAAACTCCTAATGTCAGTTTGAGTCAATGGTCTAGGCAAATTTTTCACCGCCTCAGTTTTCTTTGTATCAAGCTCAACTCCCTCACTAGAGATGATACAACCAAGAAACGTTGCCGAACCCAACAAAAACTCACATTTTGTTGTACTTGGAAAATAGTTGGTTCTCCATGTGTTCACCCTCATTTTTTGAATATACTAAGATTTCGTCAATGAAGACAATGAGAAATGAATCTAGGTAAATTCGAAACACACTATTCATGAGGTTCATAAATACCTCCGGGGCATTATTGAGACTAAAGACATTACTAAGAACTCATAGTGACCATATCTAGTCCGATATGCATTTTTGGTATATCCTTACCTCTCACACTTAGTTGGTGATACCCCAATCTCAAGTCAATCTTAGAAAAGTAGTTGCCTCCTTTGAGTTGATCAAACAAGTCGTCAATCCGAGGGAGTGGATACTTGTTGTTAATACTGACTTTATTGAGTTAGCAATAATCGATGCACATTCTAAGAGACCCATACTTCTTATTTACAAACAAAATCGGAGCACCCCATGGTTAAATACAAGGTTTAATGAACCTTTTGTCTAGTAATTCTTTGAGTTGACCGTTAAACTCTTTCAATTTGATCGGAGCCATACGATAAGGAGGAATTGAAATGGGATTGGTATCCGGTAGCAAGTCAATACCAAAGTCAATTTCCCATTCGGGAGAATTCAAGGAAGATCATTAAGAAAGACCTCCGGAAATTCCTTTATTACGGGGACTAACTAAATGGGAGTATTTTTGGAGTCTAAATCATTAACTCTCATAATGTGAAATAGACAACCTTTTGAGATCATCTTACAAGCCTTAAGACAAGAGATAATACAACCTCTAGGAATAGAATTTCCCACTTTCCACTCCAAAACGGGTTTATCTGGAAATTTGAACTTGACAACTCTATATCTACAATCTGGAAGGAAAACAATCATACAACCAATCCATTCGCAAAATGACATCAAAATCGACCAAATCAACTTCTACTAGCTCAACATGAGTAACTCTATTGAGCAACATCATAGGACAATATCTATATACCCTCTTTGCAACAACCAACTTACCTACAAGGGTAGTTACCATGAAAGGTTCATTTGAAATATCGGGCAAAATATCAAACTTTATAGCTATAAAGTTAGTAACAAAAGACAGTGTAGAACCCGGATCAAGTAAAATATATACATCAATAGAGAAGTCTTGTAACATACCGGTCACCATATTGGGATAACTCTCTTGTTCACCCCTAAAACGAAGTGCATACAAGTGATTCTCCTTTGGAGAATCCCCATTAGATCCACTAGCTTGAGCTTGCACGCTACCTTTGTATTTCCCCTTCACATTTGGAATTTCCCCTACACATTTGGAAAATCCCTATCTTTGTGTCCACTCTTGCAACACCTAAAGAAATTGTCCGTTCCAACAAGGCAATCACCATAATTCTTCTTGCTACACTTTCCACAAGTTGGCTTATTGTTTGGTGAAGTAGTACCTCTTCCCTTTGGAGACTTAGGGTTAAACACCCTTTCATCACGAGCCTTGGGAAATTCTGTAGGAAATTGATTAGAAGACCTCTTTTTAAACCTAGGCGAGTCTTTGATGTAAAACCTACCCTTTGAAGAACCACCATCAGAAGACCTTGCCCTCTTGGCATCTCTACTTTTTATCTTAACCCCTTTCTCTTCAACATATTAAGCATGAACAATGAGACAAAAGAAGTTCATATTGTCATGTAGCATAGACGAATGACATTTTTCATTTAAGTCATCCGACACTCCCGTCACAAAGCGGCTCATTTCGTCTCTAGCATTTGGAATAAAAAATGGAGCATACATTGAAAATTTAGTAAATTTCAAATAGTATTCAAGTACACTAATACCTCCTTGATGAAGATTAATGAATTCCTCCACTTTGGCTTCCCTCTTCTCCCTAGGAAATAACCTATCAAGAAAAGCCTTCTTGAAAATTTCCAAAGTCACTGGACCAGCCCTCTAAGGCCTATTTTATCTCCATTGAATGTACAAACTTTAGGCCATGTCCTTGAGATAGTAGGTGGATAACTCGGCCTTATATCTAGTAGTCAACCCCATCGCATAGAGGATTTTGGAGACTTGATAAATGAACTCTTAGGGATCTTCCTCCACTTTTGACCCATAGAAAGTAGAGGGATTAATCCTTGTGAAATCCCTCAAACGGTAGGCCCTGGTGCTAGCATAGATTGAGCTTGAGTAGTGACGACTTGTTCTTGAGTAGTAATTGCTTGGGTCATTTGGATAAAGGCAACCCTTATGTCACCATTCATCAATGGAGGAGGATTGTCCGGAGCTTGGTCAACATTAGAAACTTCTTCAAGAGGAGGTATTTGATTTCCTTGGGGAGGAACTCCGGCATTAGCAATCTCTTCATCAAGTCTTCAAGCGGTTGATCTTCGATTATTCATTTCCTATAATCACAATAAAAAGATTAGATACTAAGGGCACATAGAGTCAAGAATCTAGAGGCACGATATTGGATTTTCAATAAAAGGAGATTTTCCTAAGCATCTTATAGTTTCCTATTTATATGTGTGGCACTCTTCAAAATAGTGAATAATAATCTAAATAGACTAGGTTAAGTGACATTGACTCTAAATATATTCAACCTCATGCTCCGATACCAAGTTTGTCATATCTAGGGAGCACCCCCTAGACGTAACCAGCGTCGTTGTCCTCATTTAGGACTAAGACTAGTCATATAGCTTATATCATTACATTCATAGGTTAAAATGCGGAAAAATCTAAAAACTTTTCTTCAATCTACCATGAGATTACATAGGCCTCTCGCATACACATAATATATATTTGTATCGAGTATACATAGACCATTCTTATAAAAAGATTTATTAATCTTCTAATTTTGTTGCACATATATATATATAAAAGATATAACATTATCTTAAAATTGGATGACTCATCTTATAACCATCTAAAAAATAGTATAACAATTGGCCATAGCCCAAACATCAATACCATAAAAAGCCACATATTTTATAAACAATCTTAGTACTTAAATGAAAGGAAATGAACATATTGCCTTTATGACTAATCAATATCCGAAGCTAGAAAATGAAATTCTCCTTGAAGTAGTGAGGACCTACCCAACTTTGAGAGTTAGAATCAAAGTCTTCCTTCAAATGTCGTCACAAGCCTTTAACGATCGGAACCTAAAATGTTGAGGAAAAAGGGTGAAATTGGGGTTAGTACATCACTTGTACTAAGTATGAGACCATGTGCACACACAACATAAAATCATGTTAAAAAGGGAAATCTCACTAAAGTATGGAACTTACTTTGAAAAGACTTATGCACATTCAAGAAAGCATACCAATCAATAAGACATATCTATTAAGTCAAGATCATGTACATAACAAGACCAATAATACTATGTCTAGTCAAGCCAAAATTTATATTACATAATTGAGAACATAATCAAGACAACTGTATCATCAAGTTATAATATCAACAAGTATGTATAAGTGTACCTAACATCATAAACAAAGCAAGAAAATTACTCGTGAACCCTCATTAAGTCAACTAGTGAAATGACTAAGAAAAGCCCCATAACCTTACTCAATCAAGTAAACCGAACAAGAACCATAACCAATATCCAACTTCACATAGCATATCATTTAGAGTACATATCATCGTACTTTAGCAATAGAGGCCAAACACATGTTCATGAGTGAAACCAATCATTATATAATATCATCAATATGCAAGATCATCCTATACATATCATGTACAATAATAAGCATTTGCATATATAAGAACATCCTCCTAAGACTTCCCTCATGGCTAACTAGTGCATTGTTTAGGTAGAGTCCCATAACCCTACCTAGACTAAGTTAAACCCCTTAGGTCATCCTCGTTAGAGTTAATTCCTTTAGTTCATTTTACCTTTTGGGAATTCGGTTTCATGGATGTGACACCCTAAGACGAACTAAGGTGAACTAGATCTTCGTGAATGTTTCTTGAGTTAATTTTGTGTTAAAATAAGTTATATTAATGTACTTAGGCAGTGTGTAATCTTTTTTTTTTAAGTTAGTAGGTCAAAAGTCCGAGATCGTCTGTGATGTTTTAAAGACTTACCTTACAAAATCCTTGTGTGTCCTTATGTATTTTAGTGTGTTTTACGAGTTCATTTTAATCGAAATTGGTCTGGGATGTTCCTAAGACCTAAACGACTATGTTGAGGGGTTTAACATTCGGGTACGACATTGCGTAGGACCCACGATAGGCCCTAGAGATGTGCCCAAGGCTAGGACCAAAACCTTCCTAGGCAGTGTCCACCACCGGAACCAGTCGACGACCAGTTGACCAATCGATGAATTTTTGACTTGGTCTGACAATTGGACCTACAGGTATGTAGGATTTGTAGGTTGCATACCCAACCAATAAACCCCCACCATCGTTTTTCATACGGTCCGTTAGTTGGAGTCGTTGGTGCTGCTGCCAAAAGCTGTCAAAAATTTTATTTTGGCTTGGGGTGTATGGTAAATTCACCCAAAGTCTTTAATGAACCTTGAGTGATCTTTTTAGGATCTTTTAGGTATATTATGATGTTTCAAACTCTTAGACCTAATTTTAGACTTCATTTCCTAAAACTCAAAACCCTACCCTCAAGAAAACTCTCCCAAACCTCCACCCAAGCTAGAAGCCAAGAAAGAGATAGGAGGGAAGTTAGTGGTATATTTGTTCATAAAAAATCATTGGGTTTTCTTCTATTTGAGGTATAGTAGTCATCCATTAACTCTTTTCCATTCAAGTAGTCCTTTCTAATAGATTTTCAAAAAAGGGTTTTCAACGTAACTTCTTCTATCTTTAACTCTAAATATGGGTCTTGCATAAAAACATTTTAAATGATTGAAATATGATGTTTCTAATGTAAGTTGGTGATTGAAATGCTGAAAATTCAATGAAAATTTGTTAAAGCTTTTCATAAAAGTTTTACTCAAGGAATGGGTGAAATGAGCATTGTTTTGTAGTATTTGAGCTTTGGTTTCCTTGTGTTGATATTGATTTTTAGCTACGACCCTAAGGCCTTTTTTATGATGAATTGTTGGGTAAATTTTAAATAAGTGTGAAAGTTTTGGAGGAATGATGTGTTGGTTTCATTGTTAATTCTTTATGAAATGCTCTTGAGAGTGTATGTATGTATCATAGATGATGAGAATAGGCAATACCCGTCATAGACCATGGTAGCTAAGCCTGAAATCCGGATATGTAACCTTCTCAGATGGAGGGTGTTCTACTTGCCAAAGGTAAATTTTGGACACATCCCATGTAGGCACATGGTTAAGGAATATGAAGGGTTTCTTTGCACTCTAGACTCATTCTTTTACTATAGATACTTCCCTTACCATAGTCTCTCGGTGCTGACTTTGTTCTCATAGAGTAATTAACATAAAGGATCACATGAAGAGGTTCCATATTGTAACGACCTGTTTAGTCGTTTTGAGCAGCAGAATTATTTCTGGAAAACTGGCTGGGACGACGGATGTCACGACGGACGTCGTGGTCACGACGGCCCGTCGAGGAGGTGTCGTTCCATGACACTTAGAATTTCGAAATTGGATACTGAAAATCGACTCTCTGTAAATTGTGACGGACCTGCAGGACGTGCCGTCACATACACGACGAACCGTCGTGAGTTCCCGTTGTAAAACACTTCAACTTTTGAGAATTTGGTACAAGAAACGAGTTTCTGACTGTCAGGACGGAGGTGCAGGACGGACCGTCACTGGTGTGACGGGCCATCACAGTCACCTGGACTTTGGGGAGGCTGCGACGACCATCGTGACGGACCGTCGCAGGCACGACGGCCCGTCACATGTTGCGCAAATCCCAGGCAGAATAGGATTCCTCTACACGTTTTAAGGGTCGTTTTGGACTATTCTTTCCTTAATTATAAGGATTGAGGGTTAATATTAATAAGTCTAATTACTTGGGGGTTAAAAGAGGTAACTTTAAGTTAATTAGTGGGTTCTATTGTCCTCTTTTAGTCTTAATTATATGTTTATTAGGGTAAGAGAAGGAGGGTTTGAATAAAACAAACAGAAAGAACAAGGGAAAGAGGGATTGAACGTGAGAGGAGAAACGAAGAGGAATATCAAAGCTTGAGGAATTGCCTGTTTGAATCAATTCTTCGGTGGAGGTAGGTTATGGTTGTTTTACGATATTCGTAGTGAACTCTTAATAGTGAATGATATGTATTGATAGTATTGTAAACCCTGCTATGTGCTTAATTGTATGCTAGCATGATTGTGATTATGAAATTGTGATGAATTAACAAGCATGATGAAGCTATTGAATCCCAAATCTTGAAAGAACCCTAATTCACTTGTTAATAATGATGCCTTAGTGTAAAAGAAGGCTTGATAAATTATATAATGAGAATGATGATGCCTTAGTGTAAAAGAAGGCTTGATAAATTATATAATGAGATTGATGATGCCTTAGTATGAAAGAAGGATTGATGATTAGGGGATCGGGTGCCACGTTCCGGTACCAGGATAGAATGATATGAGATCGGAGTGTCACGTTCCAACACCAGGATAGAATATGGATCGGGTGCCACGTTCCGGTACCAGGATAGTATATGAGGATCGGAGTGTCACGTTCCGACACCAGGATAGATATGGATCGGGTGCCACGTTCCGTACCAGGATAGATGAGGATCGGAGTGCCACGTTCCGGCACCAGGATAGAAATAGAGGATCGGAGTGTCACGTACCGACACAAGAGAAAGAAAGATATGAATCTTGAAAGATAATGAATATACTCAATCTAATGAACTTAATTCCCAAATGAGTATGGTATTGAGGCTTGAGTTCTCATGTGTGAACTCGGTTGTAGTTATTGATGAATTCATGTTGTTATTGCTACATGTTGAGTATTGTAGTTGATTTACATTATTATTGATATATACTGTTCCCTATTTTGAGTTGTCCGATGATATCTACTCAGTATGTGTGGTTGTACTGACCCCCTACTTTTATGTTTTCTTCTTTGTTATTTGTGTAATGCAGCAAACGTTCCGTCAACTTCAACTCAACAGTAGATCTAGCCAGTCTTCACTTCATCGGAAATTCAGGGTGAGCTAATGCGTCTAGCTTGGACTGGGTCTTCTTCTTCAAGTCTTGATGCCTTGAACTTCCGGCATGGACTAGCTTTTATGTATTTTAGTTCTTAGACATTCTTAGTTTAGTAATTTGAGATAGATGTTCTTGTGATGATGACTTCCAGATTTTGGGGATAATAATAATAGTTTTGGATTGTTTTTATTAATGAGTTTAAGTCTTCCGCATTTCTCTTGTTGATATTGTACTAAAATGTTTAAGGTAGATTGGTTGGTTCGCTCACATAGGAGGGTAAATGTGGGTGCCAGTCGCGTCCCCGATTTGGGTCGTGACACATATCTAGTTCATAACCCAATCACATTCACCCTACCAAAGAGCTCCCATAGGGCTGCCTTTCGATGGCGAAGAGGATAGCTTAATTACATTCCTAAAGATGATTTCATGCCATTCCAGACAACCAACCTTAGGTCACCATTCATACAAGAAGAATACCATTATGGATTTCGACTTCAAGGATCATAACATTACCACTAGGTTGAAGGTTCCTCATAAAGGACCTTCTTATTAACATTCAAGGTCACATGTCATTCATGCATACAAGACTAAGAGGTTTTAGCATTCTAAGTCAACACATCTTATATTCAAGTTCACACATGTATAAAGTAAATGACACAAGTTTACAACACAAGACACACCAAGACTTCACTTTATCACATATAGCATATCATTCTAGAAGCACATAGGAATAACCATTGTCATCTAAAATTCACCCTATACACCACTATAACATCATCAATAAAATCATCATAGACTCATATAGACAAGTAAAAAGACTCATGCATCAACTACATGACTACACATATAATGACATAGTCGTAGTCTAACATGATCACCAAGAAATATCAATAGAAGAACATACACTCTCACCTTAATCACAAGTCGATGAATATTATCATACTTCACATAAATCAACTACACAAATCATCATAATACATCATGAAGTTGCCGAAAAGTCAATGATTATCATAATACATAAAGTAACGTCGACAAGGCCATATCATTAACAAGTAAAAAACATAGCACCGCCACCATAAGTGGACCATACAAATCAAAACATAATTCAACACCGATATTACATAAAACAAAGACAATTAGGGCAGAGTACCACAAGTCCATTCTCAACACTTCAATCCATAGATAAATCATCCGTTACAATACCAAAGGCTCTTACCCATGAGCATGATCATCAATTCAATAAAAAAATTATAATACTCAATAATTCGAAGTAAATTTAATATAGATTTATCAATCTAAGACAGTCTATACATACTTTCAATACAATTCTTACATTATTCAATAACCCACAGAAAACTATACTAGAATTCATAAGAATTAAGATAATATCAACTTATCCATAAAGTAGTCAAAAACAAGGGTTCATGAATTGCATGAGTTCATTGGTCAATTATTTCAAAATCAAAGAATTAACAACAATATAATCAATATACAATGATTTAAAACTTTTATTGCAAGAACCCATGGATAGATCATGTAATTGGACAAGTTCATCTTTAGAAAACTTTAGAAATCTCTTTGAATTTTGGGATCCTTGCTAAAGAGAGTTTAAAGGATTAAAAACCATACCTTAATGAATCTAAACCAAACGATTGTTGAATAATCACAAATCAAATCTTTAACCCAAGCCCTTCCTTGAGTTTTGGCTTCAATAGAGTTCTAGAGAGCTCTTAGAGAATTTCTTAGAGATTTGGGATTTTGATTTTGAAGAATGAATTCATGTAGGTAATTAGGACTTATAAACCCTCTTATATACCTGGAATACCCTTACAAAACCGCTCAAAGTCTTATTTGGACGTTGGGTTAATTTACCAATTCACCATTGCATTTTACAGTAAAGTTGCGCATGTGACACAGACCATCGACGCCTGGCCATGGATTGACCGTTTGTCAACAAATGGACCGTCCTGGCTTACTGTCGTCTTGTTAAGATACTGTACATTGGGATCTTAATATACCTAGACTATGTCTTGACCAACTTAAACCATTGACGGGGCATCGACCAGCCTACTGGCTATCGATTCCCTCAGTCGATTAAGGCTGTCCCAGAAAGCCTTGTCCTCAAATGAAGGGTCCTTCCTCAAGGACCCTTGGTTGGTCCTTGGGAATGTTTGACCGAATGTTTCCAACCCGAATATGATTGTATACGAGTTAAGGAACTCTCACATCAATTTCATCCCACAATGAACACATGAAGCTCGACAAAACATGCTAAGACACACAATGTTATTTCAAGGAAAACATTTCGAACGTCATGGACGTTCTTTGACGTTTCAACTCCAAACTTCATGAAACTTTACGGACTGCCTATACAACAATAATAACTCATATAATGACCTCCTAATATAATGAAACACTCATAAACACATAAAAAAGACATGAAACATTTAGGTGACTATTCGTCTACCGTCTTGGTCGTCCCTTGACGCTTGACTTCCAATTATCCTAATACATTAGACACTGCCTCATTATCTCATTATAAACCATTTTAGACGTTAGACCCTCTTGAAAAAATGTTTGGATCTAGTTTCACCTAAGTCGTTTTAGAGGTATTACACAATCTATGGGGCATCGATGACCACCATCAATGGACCAACATGTCAGTTGGTCACTTGGCCGTCGATTGACAAACGGGGCACAGACGTGGTCTCATCTATCAAGGAGACTGTTTTGTTGTATATTTTAGGACTTGCTAAATTAATTCATTAGGTGTTTAGTCAATTAGTAAGGGGTTAAGGGATTTTTAATTAAATTACTTAATGACCTATATAAAGACCCTAACCTAATTAAACTAACCTAACCATCATTAATCCCAAAACCCAATTGCTCCTCATTCTCTCTTCTTTCTCTATCACAAAGAAACCCGGAGCGACGCTATATATATATATATATATATATATATATATACCACCCATCAAAACATTGACAATCAAAGGGGCCCATTGAAGACCAAGCAAAAGGTGTGTTCTAAGGCTGCAAAAGATCATTTTTCTCCATCGAACTTCATCAATTAGTAAGGAATGGGATTTGTTTCACCTTTTGGATCTCTTTCCCCAAAAGGATCCTCCAAATTGATTTCAAAAGTATGAAATTCAAGTGGGTTTACTTCCAATACGAAATCGATCTTCTGAATTGTTTTGTTTATTATTATCTTTTTTATTATGAATATATTAACATGTATTATTGTTACATTATGCTAATTCTTAATGCATTATCCTACTTTGTGGAAGATGACCTTTTTCCCCTAACCCTAGGTTGTGGTCTTGAATTGAATTGTATAGTATTGTCTAAATTGGCTTGGTTAGTGTGTGAATGATATCCTATTTTGTTATTATGATAATTATGAGTAGATTGTGATATATTGTAATCCAATTATTCTAGTCCATGAGTAATTGACCTAGGTTATGAAGTAGATTATGAACTTGATCTAAATGGATAATTCTAGGCTATAAACTAGTGATGAATTGTTGTGTAATGAATCAATTTACTTCATTATTATGTTGATATTACACCCATTGTTGGGATAAATTGGAGGGTTGATGGTAACACCTTGATAATGGCATTGTGAAGGAGATTAAGTAAGTCGTGTAATCTCTATTCTTTATTTGAATTATGATTACTTGTGATTAAGTAATTTTGTTGTATTAAAGTATACCTTATATTAAAAATTATAGGGTTGGTATAACGTAGAATCGAAATGTCTTGAACTATGGATTGTGCGTTGTTGTGTTAGACATAAAAATTATAAGGATGGTGATAACTTACCAATGTGCGTTATTATGATGTGACTATGTAAATATATTAACCTCACCTATATGAATTGTAATGAAAGGAAAATACTCATGCAATTATTATTGAGCTTGATGATGATGATTATATAAGGGATAGAACCTATGACCTACATTAAGCTATGATGATTAATAAAGGCATTAAAGACATTTCAAAAGGGACTCTAGGTTATAACCGAGTGAACTAGAGTGAGGAGTGTCCCTTCCCACATAGGGGAAGTAGGATTACTAATGTACTCATGAGATTGGAGACTATAATGCATGTAGCATAAAGAGGGTCCTAAGTATATGTCCTAATTCTTGAACTATTTAGCCCCATAGGAATACTAGCTAGTGGATCCACTTAGATGCTATGTTTAGTTTTTTGGTACTACCTAGGCAAGTAGTCCGCCTTCCTTCGTTGTAGGGTCCCGTGGCACCAGATTCCACATTAGCTCTTGTGGTCTATGTTAGTTATGTCAAGATGTTCCCAAAAGGTAAAATGAACTAAAAGAATGAATTGTAACTAGGATGACTCTTATTCTAGGTCGGGTATGGGACTTCACTTAAACATTGCACTAGTTAGCCTTGAGGGAAGTCTTATAATGATGTTCTTATGTATATGTATATGCTTATAATTGTTCATTATATGTATATGATGATCTTGCATATTGATGATACTATAAGATGATTGGTTTCGCTTATGAACATATGTTTGGTCTCTATTGCTAAAGTATGATGATATGTACTCTAAATGATATGCTATGTGAAGTTGAACAATGGTTATGGTTCTTGTTGGGTTTACTTGATTGAGTAAGGTTATGGTGTTTTGCATAGTCATTGCTCTAGTTCATTTAATGAGGGTTCATAAGTGATGGTCTTGGTTTGGTTATTAAGTTAGGAACTCTTACACATACTTGTTGATATTATAACTTGATGAAAGAGTTGTCTTGATTATATCAATTATGTGATATGCATATTGGCTTGACTAGGCTTAGTATTATTGGTCTTCTGATGTACATGATCTAGACTTAATAAATATGTCTAATTGATGTGTATGATTTATTAATGTGCATAAGGCTTTCCAAAGTAAATTGCATACTTTAATGAAATGTCCCATTTTAACATGATTTTATATTGTGTGTGCATATAGTCTCATACTTAGTACATATGATGTGCTAACCCCATTTGCTCCTTTTTCCCCAACATTTTATGTTCCAGTCATTGAAGGCTTGTGACGACATTTGAAGGAAAACTTGGATTCTCACTCCAAGTTGGGTAGGTTCTCACTACTTCGAGGACAATTCCATTTTCTAGCTTTGGATATTGATTAGTCTTAAAGAGCTGACGGGGTCAGGTACCAGTAGTTACAATAGTAAAGGGGGGCTGGACATTAGTTGTGCGAGTGGAATGGCACAATATGTTCAATTCCTTTCAATTGAGTACTGAAGATTGTATAGCCTATATGTGGATTTTATTGTGTTAATATATGGTCCATGCCCAATTGTTTTACTCTTGTTTAGATGGTTATGAGATGAGACATCCGATTTTAAGATTGTGTTATATCTTATATACATGTGTGTGTAATAAAAGTAGAAGACTAGGTAATATTCTTATACGAAGTGTCTATATATACTCGATCGAATATAAGTAATGTGTATGTGAGAGGTCTATGTAAACCTCATGATAAATTGAAGATATTTTTTAAAATTTTCCGCATTTTAAACTATGAATGTACTGATGTAAACTAAGAGGCTAGTCTTAGTCCTCGATGACGACGCCGTCGCCAATTACGTCTAGGGGATGCTCCTCAAATGTGACAAACTTGGTACCAAAGCATGAGGTTACATATATTAGAGTCGATGTCTTACTTAACCACCTCGATGTACATTCTTATTCATAATTGTGAAGCGTGCCACACTTATGAATAGGAAACTATATGATGCTTAGAAAATTAATATTTTCTTCGAAATCCAATATCGTGCCATAGAGTCTTGAATCTATGTGCCCTAAGCATCTAATCATTTTATTTTGATTATAGGCAACGAATACTCGAAGAACAACTGCTCCAAGACTTGATGAAGAGATTTCCAATGCAGGAGTTGCTCCCCAAGGCAATCAAAGGCCCTCCTCTTGAAGAAGTTGATAATGATGACCAACGTAAAGTCAATCCTCCTCTTTTGATTGATGATAAATAAGGTCTTCCTTTCCCCAATAGTGCAATCCATCACTACTCAAGCACAAGCCGTCACTACGCAAGCTCAAACCATGACGACCTAAGCTAATTGGGAGGTTGTACCCCGAGGAAACCAACATGTTGGCTTCATGGCCTCCCATTAGAGGGGTTTCACAAGGATGAATCCCACTACATTCCATGGCTCCAAAGGTGAGGAAGACCCCCAAGAGTTAATTGATGAAGCTTACAAGATCCCCTATGCTATGGGGTTGACTACTAGTAAGAAGGCTGAGTTACCCACTTACCAACTCAAAGATGTAGACCAAACTTAGTGCGTCCAATAAATAGACAATAGGCCTTTATGAGGTAGACCAGTAACTTGGTATATTTTAAAGAATGCTTTTCATGATAGGTTATTTCCTAGGAAGAAGAGGGAAGCTAAAGTGGAGGAATTTATCAACCTTTGTCAAGGACGTATGAGTGTACTTGACTACACTTTTAAATTTACTAAATTGTCAAAGTTGCTCCTTCTTTTGTTTTCGATCCTTGAGATGAAATGAGCCGCTTCGTGATGGGAGAGTCGGACAACTGGACGAAAGAATGTCATAGGCTATGCAACATGACAATATGAAAATTTCTCGTCGCATGGTTCATTCTCAACAAGTGGAAGAGACAAGGGTTAAGAGAAACAATAAAGATTCCAAGAGGGAAAGGTCTTTCAACGTTAGTTCATCAAAGGGTAGTCTTGACATCCAATACAAGACTAGGTTCAAAAAAAGGTCTTCAAATCATGTTCCTAAAAAATTTGCCAAGGCTCGTGATTGTCATATCCGGGTTTACCTCTTAGACGTAGCCAGCGTCGTTGACCTCTTTGAGGATTAAGACTAGCTTCTTTGTTTAAACAATCACATTCATAAGTCAAATTTAGCGGAAAATTTAAAACTTTTATTACTTCTACATTAGATGTTTACATAGACCTCTACATACACATAATTATATATTATATCGAGTATACATAGACCCTTCGTAAAGGAAGGTTACACAACCTTCTGCGTTTATTGAACATACATATAGAATATAGAAGTTAGTCTCAAAGATTGTCTCATGTCATGAACATCTAGCTAGATTAGCAATTTGGGCATAGCCTATACATCAATGTAAAGAGAGCCACATATAGGCTTTATACAATCCGTACTCAAATGAAAGGAGATAGAATATAATAGTCTTAGAACTAAAATGAAAATATAATTTGATATTTGCATTGCCCTCGGAAAATAAGCACCTACCCTACTTGGATGACTAAAGGATCCAAGTCTTCTTAAAGTCGCCTTCGAAAAACACTTGAATGACCGGAACCTAAAAGATGTTGGGAAAACAGGAAGAAAACACTTTTTTAGCATGATTTGACCTTATAAAGTATGACTTTTCCTTTAAAACCCAACATACACATCCAACAAGACCATACCAATCGACATTTCATAATTATTAAGTCATAGGCATCCTCCTTACAATACCACAACGTTTAAGTCTAGTCAAGTCAACCCTTCATATCATGTAGATGGATACATAGTTAATTAACTCCATCATCAAGTCATTTTTAAACAATAATCATGAATAAGAGTACATTTCATTATAACAAAGCAAGATAACTACCCATGAACCTTTATAAAGTCAACTAGTGCAATGACTACGCAAAGTCCCATAACCTTGCTCAATCAAGAAACCCAATAAGAATCATGAATAACACCATACTTCTCATAACATGACATTTACATATACAGTTCATATTACTTTAACAATATAACACAAAACATGCTAATAAGTGAACGAATCAACATATAGTATCAACAATGTGTAAGTTCATCATATACATGTCATATGTCATCATAAACATAAACATACATAAGAAAATCTTCCAAAGACTCCCCTCAAGGATAACTAGTGCAATTATTAGGCAGAGTCCCATACCCCTACCTAGACTAAGATACACCCCTTAGGTTATCCTATTTAGAGTTCAATCCTTTAATGCATTTTACTATTTGGGAACATCTTACTCTAAACGACATAGATCACATGATCTAGTATGGAATCCGGTGTCATAAAACCCTACACTGAAAGAAGGAGTACAACTTGCCTATGTAGTACCAAAATATAAAATATAGCAACTATGTGGATCCACTAGCTAGTATTTCTATAGGGGCAACACAGTTACAGAACTAGGAGATATAGTTGGGAGCCTCTTTATGCTCCATTCATTGTATTCTAAAATATCAAGAGTACTTTAGTGATCCTACCTTACCTATGTGGGAAGGGACACTTCTCAATCTAGTTTACTCGGTGCTAAGCTAGAGACCCTTCTTGAATGTCTTTAAGCCTTTAATTATCAATGATTGCTTAATTTAGGTCATAGGGTCTAACCCTTGTATAATCATCATCGTCAA
Organism: Solanum peruvianum; assembly: GCA_027705065.1. Lineage (NCBI taxonomy): Eukaryota > Viridiplantae > Streptophyta > Magnoliopsida > Solanales > Solanaceae > Solanum > Solanum peruvianum. The sequence continues at coordinate 43,275,513 of JAKWJD010001755.1, forward strand.
TTGATCAATAAGAATTGCATGAGCATAAGTTCTTTCATTACAATTTATATAAGTGAGGTTAGCACATTAGCATTTCATGTCATAATAAGGCACATTGATAGTCATTATCATCCTTATAACACATTCACCTTAATCTACCTCACAACCTATTCAAGACATTTAAATTCAACATCATATCATCCTATCAATTCTAATATAAGGCTTAGTCCAATATAAAATTATGACTTAACCACAATCAATCACATTTGGAAGTAAAGATAGAGATCATAAGACTTACAAAGTCTCCTTCATAGTTCATCATTTAGTCCTTACCACAAACCCTTAATTCAATTCAATTTAGATGAATAACATCGTAAATCAATAATCCACATGATAACAAGACTAGAAGAGTCACTACACCATAATTCAATACTAAATCAAAGGTTAAGAGAAGATACTTAGGTCAATTCTCATAACCTAGACCACTTCTCAAGAACTAGCATGATAGGCTACAAATACTTCTATTTTGCTTATAATTAACGTAACAAAATCATCTAATAGTGATCTAACCAATAATCAACTCAATTGAATCAATCCCAACCTAATTCTCATCAAGATAAAACCTAGGGTTAAAGGTTGATGATCATGTTCTTCTATTAGATATAACCATCACAAATTACCATAATCGAGTTAAAATACATGTAAATCTATTCATTATATCCTAAATAAACCATAAATAACTCAGTACATAACATCAAATTCTTAATTGGATTAAACCCACTTGAAAACCCAAGTTTTTGAAATATTTTGAAGGAGCCCTTTGACGAAACAAGTCTCAGAGGTGAATTAGATCGTATACCTTAAAATTTGATGAATATTTGATGGTGAAATAGTCCCTTTACATCCCCCAAAACCTCCCCCTAGCTTGTCTTCAACGGTGTCTTCAAATAGAGAGAGAAAAAAGAGAGAAGGAAGAGAGTTTATTTTTGTGACGTATATTTAGACTGATGAGGGTTGGGGTTATTTATATTGGGACTTAGTTAACTTAATTAGATTCCATTAATACACTAATTAATCACCTAATCCCATAACTAATTAAATTAAATCAACATAAAAATTTACAGGAACTTTGGACCATCACAGACGGAACCACGTCGACAGGCCGTCTGTGAGTCGACGACTTGACCCCCCTCCATCCTGCACACTCGTCGTTATGGTCAGATACTTGTGAAGGAGAGGTCTTCCACTTTTTGTATAAGTGTGGGATGACGGTTGGCATTGACGTCCCACGATCCACACACGAGTCGTTCCTTGGATTTCTTGATTTGCACACTGCCTAGGCAGTGTTGCCTTCTACGTGCTAGGATCCTCCTCGAGGGCTTTTGGTTGGTCCTTGAGGATTCGTACCCGGACGTTTCGACCATGAATAAACTTTAACATATGTTATACACCCTTCCACCTAATTTCATGAATTTTTGACTTCTAAAATCTAGTCAAATAGGCTTTGGCAGGCTAGTATGTCCTAGGACTAGTTTCCAAACGTCATGGACGTTCTTGGACATATTTGTTCCAAAACTTCCTAAGTGACCTATATTTATTAAAATTGGTCTTAAAACACTGTTTAGAACAAATGGAACCTATGTTAGGCTTTTAGACTCGTCTTGGATTTTCGAAATGTTACATTATCCCCCCCCCCATCGGAACATTCATCCCCGAATGAAACTAAAATTCTTTGAAGGAAGGAATAGACTCAAGAATAGCATCCCAACAAATATATAATATCTAGAAAGCATAAATCATAACATTTCAACAAGGAAATTTCAAAGCCTCAATTACCACACATAAGGCTCAAACACTTCATCATGAGGCATTTTCCTTCTCACGGCACACATGAGTTTAACATACACTACATGAGTCAATTATATATATATATATATATATATATATATATTATATATATATATATATATATATATATATATATATATATTGCATAAGGACTCACCATATAAAAATTCACAACATAACTCGCACAAACAAAAAGGCAAAAATTCATGTTTTAAGCACCAACCATATAATTCTAGTCATATTTATATTATTAAAAATATTAACTAACCTTAATTATCAAAAAGATGAGGGTAACGGGACTTTATGTTGGCCTCGGCCTCCCATGTTGCACCCTCAACTAGGGGATTGTTCCATAACACCTTTACGGAAAACCACATCTTTATTCCTTAACTTCTTGACTTTCCTATAAATAATTTGAGCCATAACTTCATCATAAGAGAGGTTATCCTTAATACCAAAACCCTAAATAGGAAGAATAAACTCGGGATCACCGATACACTTCTTTAGCATAGAAACATGGAAACCGGATGAACCAAAGGGAATTCACTAGGGAGTTTCAATTTGTAAGAAACCTTACCAACTCTTTGCAAGATTTCATAGGGACCCACATAACGAGGAATGGACTTCCCTTTCTTGCCAAACCTAACCACCCCTTTCATTGGTGAAATTTTTAAATATACCTTATCACCTTCTTCAAAGTCCAATCCCTTCTCCTATGATTGACATAAGAATTTCGTCGAGTACAGACCATTTGCAACTGATTCCTTATGATATGAACTTTCTACAAATTCTTATAAACCAAATTGGCACCAAGAAGCGAAGGCTATCCCACTTCAAACCATCCAATAGGAGATCTACATCTCCTACCATACAAGGCTTCATAGGGATCCATGGAAATGGATGAATGAAAGCTATTGTTATGTGTAAACTCCACCAAAGGAAAATCTTTATCCCAATTTCCTTTAAAATCAATAATGCAAGCCCTAAGCATATCCTCAAGGGTTTGAATAGTGTGATCCGCTTGCCCATCCGTTTGGGGATGAAAAATGGTACTCAACTTCACCTTAGTACCTAACCCTTTTTGGAATGACCTCCAAAACCTAGATGTGAATTGTGCACCTCAGTCCGATATGATGGATAACGAAAGACCATGACGACACAGAATCTCATCTATGAAGATCCTAGCATAATCTTCCCCCGAATAAGTAGACTTGATGGGAATAAAGTGAGCGGACTTGGTTAACCTATCCACGACCACCCATATAGAATCATATCACTTTGAATCCAAGGTAAACACACTTTCCATATTCATGTATTCCAACTTCCAAGTACAAACTTGAATTTCTTGTAGTAAGCCACCCGACTTTTGATGTTCAGCTTTTACTTGTTTGCAATTTGGACACCTAGCAACAAACTCAGCTATGTCCTTCTCCATACCTTCCCACCAATAAACTTCCCTAAGATCACTGTACATTTTCATTGAACCCGTATGAATTGAGTAGCGGGACCCATGGGCTTCTTCAAGGATCCAGTCCCTCAACCCATCTACATTGGGAACACATAGGCTCCCTTGGCACCTTAAAAAACCATCCCCCTAGGAAGAATGTATTGATGAGCTTGCGAAGGAGCGATTCTTTGAATTCCATCAATAATTTGTCGAGGTGTTGTTTGGACTTCACCTGAACTACTAAAGATGACTTGGAGTTAATATGAACCACGAAACCACCATCTAAAGAATCTTCCAAACTCACACCCAACCTAGACAACCTATGTACATCCTTCACTAGGTCTTTCCTGGCTTTGTCAATGTGGGATACACTACCGATAATCATACAACTTAGAGCATCCACAACCACATTACCCTTGCCCGGGTGATAGAGGGCACTCATATCATAATCTTTCAACAATTATAACCACTTTCTTGTCAGAGATTCAACTCCTTTTGGGTGATCACATATTGGAGACTCTTATGGTCGGTAAAGACATCCACACGAACCCTATACAAGTAATTCCTCCATATTTTCAAGGTAAAAACCACGGCCTCTAACTCAAGGTCATGAGTTGGATAGTTTCTCTCATGTACCTTAAGTTTCCTAGAGGAATAGGTTATCACTATCCCATGTTGCATAAGCACACACTCCAAACCCACTCGGGATGCGTCACGATACACTACAAACCCTTTGTACCCTCCGGTAAGGTCAATATCGGAGCGGAAGTGAGCCTATCTTTTCTCACATGCCTCCGACCACTCCAATTATTTACACATTTGGGTCAAAGTAGTCAAGGGAGATGCAATGGACGCAAAACCATCCACGAACCTTCGATAATAACTTGCCAAACCAAAGAAACTCCTAATGTCGATTGGAGTCAAAGGCGTAGGCAAATTTTTCACCGCCTCCATTTTTCTTGGATCCACCTCAACTACCACACTAGAGATGATATGACCTAGGAATGTCACTGACATACACCAAAACTCACAGTTGCTATACTTCGCAAACAATTGAAATTCGTGAAGGGGTTGCAATACCACTCTCAAATGATCCATATGATCACTATCACTTTTCAATTATACCAAGATATCGTCAATGAATATAATGACAAATGAATCTATGTAACTTCAAAACACCCTATTCATTGGGTCCATAAACGCCGCTGGAGCCTTAGTGCAACTGAAAGACATTACCAAGAACCCATAGTGCCCATACCTAGTTCGAATTGTTGTCTTTGGTACATCCTCACCTCTCACCATAAGTTGGTGATACCCCGACCTCATGTCAATTTTATAAGAGTAGCTTGCCCCTTGGAGTTGATCAAACAAGTTGTCAACCCAAGGGAGAGGATAGTTATTCTTTAAAGTGAATTTTTTGAGTTGGAGGTAATCAATACACATTCTCAAGGACCCATTATCCTTTTTTTTTTTTTACAAAAAACATCAGAGCACCCCATGGAGAAATACTTGGCCTTATAAAACCCTTGTGTAGTAAATCCTTGAGTTGAACCTTCAACTCCTTCAATTCTGCCGGAGCCATTCGATAAAGAGGAATCAAAGTGGGATTTGTATTCGGTAGCAAATCAATACCAAAATCAATTTCTCGTTCGGGAGGAATACCGGGAGAGTCATTAGGAATCACCTTCGGAAATTCACTCACTTTGGGGACCGACTCAATGGGAGGAATTTCGGAGTCCAGATCTTGGACTAACACAATATGATATAGAAAACCCTTAGAGATCATTTTACATGCTTTTAGACAAGAGATGATACGACCTCTACAAATAGAGTTTCCCCCCTTCTATTCAACACCCTTGTCCTACAATCAATAGAAGCAAAGAAAGCATCAATCCATACCCAATGTAACATAAAAATCAAACATATTGAGTTCTACTAGTATAACATAGAAAACTCTATGGGTAATATTATAGGACATTATTATACACCCCCTTTTTCAATAACCCTCTCACCCACCAGAATAGACACTATTAAAGTTTCATGAAAAATATCGGGTGAAATATCAAACATTTTGGCTATAAGAGGCGTAACAAATTACAAGGTAGCAACCAAATCAAGTAAAATATATACATCAATAAATAAAACTTTCAACATACCAGTGACCATGTCGGGAGAAGTCTGTTGCTCACCCCTAGAGCGGAGAGCATAGAAGAGGTTCATCTTTGGAGCTTCATTTGAATCACTTGGTTGAGTTTGACCACTTCCCTTGTATTTAACCCTCACATTAGTTCAATCCCTAACCTTGTTCCCACTTTTACCACAACAAAATAAATTGTCCGTCCCCTTAAGGCAATCACCATAGTGCTTCTTTCTATACTTTCCACAAGTTGTTTCTCGGTTAGTGAAATTATTACCTTTTACCTTCTTGAACATAGGGTTAGACACCCTATCACCACTCGCCTTTGGGAACTTGGAAGAAACTAGACTTGAAACCCGCTTCTTGAACCTAGGTTTATCTTGTATCTCAAGCCTATTCTTTGAAGAACCTCCATTAAAAGATCTTGCCCTCTTAGCATATCTACTGTTCCTCCTAGACCTTGACTCTTCCACATGCTTTGCATGCACCATAATATGAGAAATGTTCATATTGTCATGCAACATAGCTGAATGACACTCCTCTTGCAAATGATCCCACACCCCCGTCACAAAGCGACTCATTTCATATCTAGGATTGAAAACCAAAGAAGGAGCATATTTTGACAATTTAGTGAATTTCAAAGAGTATAAATGAACACTCATACCTCCTTGGCGAAGGTTGATGAAATCCACCACTTTGGCTTCCCTCATCTCCCTAGGAAAGAACCAATCAAGACAAGCCTTCTTGAAAATCTCCCAAGTAAAAGGAAAACCTCTAAAGGGCCTATTATCCCTCAATTGCATAAACCATGCTTGAGACACGTCCTTGAGTTGATAAGTGGCCATGTCAGCCTTTTCACTTGTGGACAACCCCATAACCAATAGTATCTTATAGACTTCATCGATGAATTCTTGGGGGTCTTCCTCAACCTTAGACCTATAGAAAGTACGAGGGTTCATTCGAGTGAACTCCTTTAGAAGGGAAGCCATAGTAGTGACTTATTGATGAGGATGATGTACAAGCTCACAGTTGATTTGGGCCTTCATATCTTGTTCTTGAACAGTGGAGGCTTGAGACAATTGGATGAGGGAAGCCCTTATATCTCCATCCGTCAAGGGTGGAGGATTGACCGGAGCTTGCTCCATATTAGCATCTTCTTCAAGTGGAGAAACTTGATCACCATAAAGAGGAGCTCCCACATTGGCAATTTCCTCTTCAAGTCTTCGTGTCGCGTTCCTTCTTGTATTCATTCTTCCTATAAGCACAACAATAGGATTAGATGAAAAATCACCCCATAAGTATACTCTAATGGCACGATAAAAGATTTCCAAGAAAAATGAGAATTTTCTAGGCATCATGTAGGTTCCTATCCATAAGTGTGGCACACTTCACAATTATGAACACGAACTTAGATTGACGTGGTTCAGACATTGACTCTAAGAAAATTCAACCTCATGCTCTGATACCAAGTTTATCACATCCGGTTTACCCCCTAGACGTAACCGGAATCGTAGTCCTCTTTGAGGACTAAGACTAGCCTCTTTTTTTACATCATCACATTCATAAGTCAAATTTAGCGAGAATTAAAATTTTTATTACTTCTACATTAGAGGTTTACATTAACCTCTACATAGACATAATTATACATATATCGAGTATATATATATACCTTTCGTATAGGAAGGTTACATAGCCTTCTACTTATATTGCACATATAGATACAAGATAGAAATTAGTCTCAAAGATTCTTTCATATAATAACCATCTAACTAGATTAGCAATTTGACAATAACTCATACATCAATGTAAAGAGAGCCACATATAGGCTTTATACAATCCGTACTCAAAAAAAAGGAGATAGAATATAATAATCTTAGAACTAAAATGACAACATAAGCTCGATATTGGCATCTCAAAAAAAGAGGACTTACCCTACTTTGATGATCAAAGTATCCAAGTTTTGTTCATGTCACCTTCCGAAACATTTCAACGACCGTAACCAAAATATGTTGGGGAAAATGGAACAAAATGGGGTTAGTATGCCACTTGTACTAAGTATGAGACCACATGCACATATAAGATCAAATCATGCTAAAAACGGACATTTTATAAAGTATACATTTTCCTTTAAAACCCAACATACACATCCAACAAGACCATACCAATCAACATTTCATAATTATTAAGTCATAGTCATCCTCCTCACAATACCACAACTTTCAAGTCTAGTCAAGTCAACCCTTCATATCATGTAGATGGATACATACTTAATTAACTCCATCATCAAGTCATATTTAAACAATAATAATGAATAAGAGTACATTTTATTATAAAAAAAGCAAGATAACTACCCATGAACCCTTATCAAGTCAACAAGTGTAATGACCAAGCAAAGAACCATAACCTACTAAATCAAGAAAAAAAATAAGAATCATGCCTAACACCATACTTCTCATAACATGACAATTAGACATATATTTCATATTACTTTAATAATATAACCCAACACATACTCATAAGTGAACTAATTAACATATAGTATCAACAATGTGCAAGTTCATCATATACATTTCATATATCATTATAAACATAAACATACATAAGAACATCTTCCTAAGACTCCCCTCAAGGCTAACTAGTGCAATACTTAGGTAGAGTCCCATACCCCTACCTAGACTAAGCTAGACCTCTTAGGTTATACTTGTTAGAGTTCAATCCTTGATAATTTTACCTTTTGGGAACATCTTGCTCTAACTGACATAGACCACATGAGCTAGTGTAGAATCCAGTGTCATAAAATCTACACTGAAAGAAGGCGGACTACTTGCCAAGGTAGTACCAAAACATAAAACATAGCAACTATGTGGATCCACTAACTAGTATTCCTATTGTGGCAACATAGTTCAAGAACTAGAACATATAGTTGGGACCCTCTTTATGCTTCGTGAATTGTATTCTCCAATCTCAAGAGTACTTTGGTGCTCCCACCTTTCCTATGTGTGAAGGGACACTTCTCGATCTAGTTCACTCGGTGCTAAGATAGAGTCCCTTTTTGAAATGTCTTTAAGCCTTTAATTATAAATCAAAGCTTAATTTAGGTCATAGGGTATACCCCTTATATAATCATCATCATCATCAATATCTCAATAAGAATTTCATAAGTTTAAGTCCTTTCATTACAATTCATATACATGAGATTAGGAAATTAGCATTTTATATCATAATAAGGCACATTGATAGTTATCATCATCCTTATAACACGTTCACTTTAATCAACCTCACAACATATTCAAGACATTTAAATTCAACATCATACAATCCTATCAATCCTAATACAAGTCTTAATCCAATATAACATCATGACTTAACCACACTCAATCACAATTGGAAGAAAAGATATAGATCATAAGACTTACCAAGTCTCCTTCATAGTTCATCATCTAGGCATTACTATAAACCCTTAATTCAATCCAATTTATATGCACCATATCATAATCAATAATCAACATGATAACAAGACTAGAAGAGTCACTACACCATTATTCAATACTAAATCAAAGCTTAAGACAAGATAAATATGTCAATTCTCATAACCTAGATCAGTTCTCAAAAACTAGTATGAGAGGTTACAACTCATCCTAATTTAATATAATTATTGTAACAACATAATCTAATAATGATCTAACCAATAATCAAGTCAATTGAATCAATCCTACCTTATTCTCATAAAGATCTAACCTAGGTTTAAGGGTTAAGGGTCAGGTTCTTCTATTTTGATCAAACAATCACAAATTACCAAATTCGAGTTAAAATACATGTAAATCTATTCATTATATCCTAAAAAACCATAAACAACTCAGTTCATAACATTAAATTCGTAAATGGATGAAACCCACTTGAAAACCCAACTTTAGAATTACTTTGAAGGAGCCCTTTGAGGAAAGAAATCTCAAAGGTGAATTAGATCCCATACCTTAACATTTGATGAAGATTTAATGGTAAAATCGTCCCTTTACATCTTCCAAAACCTCCCCCTAGCTTGTCTTCAATGGTGTCTTCCAATAGAGAGAGAAAGAATAGAAAGGGAAGAGAGTTTATTTTTGGGAAGTGTGTTTAGACTAATGAGGGTTGGGGGTATTTATATTGTGGTTTAATTAGCTTAATTAGATTCCCTTAAACCCCTAATTAATCACCTAACCCCTTAAATAATTAAATGAAACTAACTTTAAAATGTACCAGAACTGTTGACCCTCATAGACGAAACCTTGTCGATGGGCCGTCTGTGAGTCAACAACTTGACCCCCCCCCCCGCCGTCCTACACACTCGTCCTTTTGGTCAGAGACTTGTGCAGGCAAGGTCTTCCCTAGTTTGGCTAAGTGTGGGATGACGGTTGGTATCGACACCCCATCGATTCACACATGAGCCATTGTGTGGCTTTCGTGGTTTGCACACTGCCTAGGCAGTGTTGCCTTCTTTGTGCTAGGGTTCGCCTCGAGGGCCCTTGGTCGGTCCTTAGGGAGTCGTACCCGGATGTTTTGACAATGAATCTACTTTAACATATGTTATACACCCTTCCACATAATTTCATGAATTTCGGACTCCTAAAAGCTAGTCAAATAGGCTTCGGCACGCTAGTACCTCTTAGAACTATTTTCCAAACGTCATGGACGTTTTGGTTACAAAACATCCTAAATGACGTATATTGATTAAGAAATCCATTGAAACAGTATTTAGACCCTATGGAGCCTATGTTAAGATTTAAGACTCGTCTTGGATTTTTGAAATGTTACAGTGATGATAGGGTAACCCTAAGTCTCAAAAGGTAAGAGGTAGTAGCTCACCAAACAAGAAGCCAACTTGTGAAAAGTGTGGCAAAAGACATTATGGTGATTTCCTTGTCGGGACGGACAATTGCTTTAGGTGTGGTAAGAGTGACCACAAGGTTAGGGATTGCCCAAATATGAAAAGGCAATAAAGGTAGAGGGCAAGTTCAAGCTAGTTGTTCCCATGTGGATCCTCCAAAGAAGAGTGATTTTAAGCAATTCGTTGTAGTGGTGAACAAGAGAGTTCTCCCGATGTGGTGACCGGTATGTTACGTCTTCTCAATTTATGTATATGATTTACTTGATCCAAGTGATATACTATATATTGTTATTCCCTTGATAGCAAGAAAGTTTGATATTTTGCCTGATTTTCCAAATGAACCTTTCATGGTAACTACCCCTGTAGGTGAGTTGATGGTTGCAAATAGGGTATATACAAATTTTCCTATCATGTTGCCCAATAGAGTTACTCAGGTGGAATTAGTAGAACTTGATATGGTCGATTTTGATGTCATTTTAGGGATGGATTGGTTTCATGATTGTTTTTCTTCTATTGATTGTAGAACTAGAATTGTAAAGTTCAATTTTACAAATGAACCCGTTTTAGAGTGGAAGAGGGGAAATTCTATTCATAGAGGTCGTATAATCTCTTGTCTTAAGGCTTGTAAGATGACTCAAAAGGGTTTCTATATCACATTGTAAGAGTTAAAGATTTAGACTTCGAAATCCTCCAATTGAGTTAGTCCCCGTAATAAGGGAATTTTCGGAGGTCTTTCCCAATGATCTTTCCAGAATCCCTCCCGAACAAGAAATTTATTTGGTATTGACTTGCTATCGGATACCAATCTCATTTCAGTTCCTCCTTATTAGATGGCTCCGACTGAATTGAAAGTGTTGAAGTCTCAACTCAAAGATTTACTAGACAAAGGCTTCATTACACCTAGTATTTCTTCATGGGGTGCTCCGGTTTTGTTTGTAAAGAAAAAGGATGGGTCCCTTAGAATGTGTATTGATTATCTCCCACTCAATAAAGTCACTAATAAGAACAAGTATCCTCTCCCTCGGATTGATGACTTGTTTGATCAACTTTACGGGACAAGCTACTTTTCTAAGACTTACTTGAGATCGGGGTATCACCAACTTAAGGTGAGAGGTGAGGATATATCTAAAATGACATTTCGGACAAGACATGGACACTATGAGTTCTTTGTTATGTCTTTTGATCTCACTAATACACTGGTGGCATTTATGTATCTCATGAATAGGTTTTTTTGAAGTTACCTAGATTTATTTGTCATTTTCTTCATTGATGACATCTTGGTAAATTCAAAAAATGAGGGTGAGCACATAGATCAGTTGAGTGTGGTGTTACAAGTGCTTATGGAGAACCAACTATTTTCCAAGTATAGCAAATGTGAGTTTTGGTTGAGGTTGATGACATTTCTTTATAATATTATCTCTAGTGAGGGAGTTGACGTTAGTCTTAAAACTGGATGTCTCATCTCATAACAATCTAAACAAGAGTACAGCAATTGGGCATAGCCCATACATCAATACGATAAAAGCCACATATAGGTTATATAATCTTTAGTACTCAAATGAAAGTAAATGAGAATATTGTCTTTAAGAATAATGAATATCCAAAGGTATAAAATGGCATTTTCGTGGAAGTACTGAAGACCTACCCAACATGGACAGTGAGAATCCAAGTCTTCCTTCAAATTTTGTCACAAGACTTCAAAGAACGGAACCTAAAATGCTTGAGAAAAAGGTAGAAAATGGGGTTCCCACATCACTTGTACTAAGTATGAGACCATATGCATACACAACGTAAAATCATGCTAAAAAGGAACATTTCATTAAGTATGCAATTTACTTTGAAAAGACTTATACACATTCAAGAATCCATACCAATCAAGAAGACATATTCATTAATTCAAGATCATATGCATCAAAATACCAACAATTCTAAGGATAGTGAAGCCAACATGCATATCACATAATTGAGCACATAATCAAGATAAGTCTATCAGTAAGTTATAATATCAACAAGAATGTAAGAGTTCCTAACACATCATCACTATTGAAGATGATCATATACATATCATGTACAATTATAATCATATATATGTATATAAGAACATCCTCCATAGACTTCCCTCAAGGATAACTAGTGCAATGTTTAAATAGAGTCCAATACCCCTACCCTGAGTAAGCTAAACCCTTAGGTCATCCTAGTTAGAAATCATTCCTTTAGTTCATTTTACCTTTTGGGAACATCTTGACTTAACCTTTATAAACCACTTGAGCTAATGTGGAATCTAATATTATGGAACCCTACACCGAAGGAAGGCGGACTACTTCCAAAGGTAGTACCAAAATATGAACATAGCATCTAGGGGGTCCGCTAACTAGTATTCCTATGGCGGCAACATAGTTCAAGAACTAGGAGATATAGTTGGGACCCTCTCTATTATACATGCATTATAGTATGCAATGTCATGAGTACGTTAGTGATCCTACCTTCCCTATGTGCGAATGGACACTCCTAACTCTTGTTCACTCGGTGCTAAGTTGAAGTCCCTTTTAAAATATCCTTTATTCCTTTATTAATCATCATAGCTTAATGTAGGTCATAGGGTTTATCCCTTATATAATCATAATTATCATAGCTCAATAAGAATTGCATGAGTATTTTCCATTCATTAAAATTCATATAAGTGAGGTTAGCACATTTACATAGTCACATCATAATAAGGCACACTGGTAAGTTACCAAGAACCGATTCCTTCAAGTCCATCAATGGTTGATCAAGGTGTTGTTTTGACTTCACCTCAACCACCAAAGATGACTCAAAGTTATGATGGACCATAAAACGACTATTCGAAGAACCTTCCAATCTAACACCCAATCTAGCCAACCTGTGAACATCATTCACAAGGTCTTTGTAGGCTTCTTTTAAATGAGACACATACCCATAATTATACGACTTAGAGCATCCGCAACCACATTGTCTTTGTCGGGTGGTGGAAAACACTCATGCTATAATCTTTCAATAATTCCAACCACTATCTTTGTCAGAGAATCCACTCCTTTTGAGTAAAAACAAATTGAAGACTCTTGTGGTAAGTATACACATCCACATGAATACCATTCAATTAATGCCTCCATATTTTCAAGAAAAATACCAAGGCCCACTAACTCAAGAGGTATAGTATATTACTTTCCCATGTTGCATAAGTACACACCCTAAAACCACTCTTAATGCATAACAATATAACACGATGCCCTATGTACCCTCTGGTAAAGTCAACAGCGCTGTGGAAGTATTCAAGATGTGGAAGTTTCTTTCACATGCCTCCGACCACTCAAGCTTCACACTCTTTTGGGTCAATTTAATCAACAAAGATTCAATGGATGCAAAAACATCCACAAAAGTCCTATAATAACCCACTAGGCCCAAGAAACTCCGAATGCCAGTCGCAGTCAATAGTCTAAGTGAATTTTTCACTGCCTCAGTTTTCCTTGGATCAAATGAGGTCTATGTAAACCTTATGATAGGTCGAAGAAAAGTTTTTAAATTTTCTGCATTTTAACCTATGAATGTAATGATATAAGTTAGGAGGCTAGTCTTAGTCCTCGATTAGGATGACGACGCCGGTTATATCTAGGGGGTGCTCTCCGGATGTGACTATAGAAAACATCAAAAGACCAACAATCTTAAGAATAAAAAACATATATTTCACATTAGTGAAAGTTTAGAATAAAAACCCTTTTTTATCAAAACTCATTTGACATAAACCTTTACAAAAATATGCACATATTTAGAAATAAAACAAATTCATATTATTCATTATTTTCATCAATAGTAGGAATGACTAACCTTAATCAAGAAAAAAGATGAGGATAACAAGACTTCATGTCGGCCTCGATCTGCCATGTTTCTCCCTTAACTAGGTGGTTTCTCATAGGACTTTTACGGAGGCCACCTCTTTGATCCTGAACTTCTTGACTTGTCTATCAAGGATCTCCACCGTAACCTTTTCATAGGTAAGGATCGAATCAGTACGTAACCCTTCAATAGGAAGAAGGGATACAGAATCAGCAATACACTTCCTTAGCATGGAAACATGAAACACCGGATGAACCGAAGATAGTTCAGTAGGTAATCTGGGCTCACATGAAACATTTCCATCCCGTTGAAAAACCTGATAGGGACCCACATATGAGGGACTTAACTTCCCTTTTTTCTGGATCTCATCACCCTTTTCATTCGTGAAATTTTCAAATACACTTATCACCAACTTTGTATTGAAGATCTCTTCTTCTATTGTCATATAGAACTTTTGCCGACTATATGTTGTTTTCAACCTATACCTTATCACCCGAACCTTTTCCAAAGCGTAATGGAAAATTTGGGGACCAAGTAGTGAGGACTCACAAAACTCAAGACACTCAACGGGAGACCCACATATCCTACCATATAGTGTTTCTATGGTGCCATTGAAATACTATAATGGCCACTATTTTGTTATAAGAGAACTCAATCAATGGCAAGTGATTGTCTTTATTCCCTTAAAAGTCTATCACACATACCCTTATCATATCCTCAAGTATTGAATAGTACACTCCTTTTGACCATCTGTTTGGGGATGAAAAGTGGTGCTAAGCTTCACTCTAGTATCCAACCCTTTTTGTAAAAATCTCCGAAATAGAGATGTGAATTGAGAACCTCTATCTGATATGAAGGACAAAGGTATCCTATAAAGACTCACAATATCATCAATGTAGATCCTTGTACATCCTCCGTCATATAAGTAGAGTTAACGGGAATAAAATGAGAGGATTTTGTAAGTGTATCCACGATCACCCAAATTGAGTCATTTTGTCTCTGGGATCAAGGCAACCCAACAATAATATACATATTAATTCTTCCCATTTCCAAATAGGAACACCAATTACATGAATAAGACAACTAGGCTTTTGATACTCGACTTTCATTTGTTGGCAATTGACACTAGGATACAAATTTTGTTATATCATCAATATGCCTCTCTAAGATCACGATACATTTTGGTGGAACTCGGATGGATGGAATATCTGTTACCATGAGCTTCCTCTAACACCCTATTCATCAAATAATCGACATCGGGTATACATAATCTATTTTGGTACCTTAGCTCACCATCCCCCTTGGGAGAATGACTTATTCAACTTGATAAGTACCAATTTATTCAACTACATAAATAGCAGATCAAGATGTTGTTTCGACTTTACCTCAACCACTAAGGATGACTCAGAGTTATTATAAACTATAAAACCTCCATTTTGGGAATCTTCCAACCGCACACCCAATCAACCCAACCTATGAACATCTTTCACTTGGTCTTTCTTCCCTTATTCTACATGAGACACACTACCCATGGTCATATGACTCAAAGCATCCGCAACCACATTGTCCATGCCAGGGTGGTAGATAACACTCATGTCGTAATCTTTCAACAATTCCAACCATATTCTTTGTCGGAGATTTAACTCTTTTTGAGTAAACACATATTGAATATTCTTAGGGTCGGTATACACATCCAGATGAACACTATACAAGTAATGTCTTCATATTTTCTAAGCAAATATTATGACCTTTAATTAAGGATCATGAGTTTGGATAGGTCTTCTCATGCACCTTGAATTGTGTAAATGCAAAGGCTACTACCTTCCTATAAAACATAAGCACACACACCAAACCCAGTGGGATGCATCACATTAAACTACAAAAACCTTGTACCCTCCGGTAAGGTCAACACCGGACCGAAGGTAATCCTATCTTTCAAAATTTGGAAGCATCTTTCACATGCCTTCGATCACTCAAATTTTACACTCTTTTGGGTAAAGCTAGTCAACGGAGAACCAATGGTTGAGAAACCATCCATAAATGTCTAACTACTCAAATTATACACTCTTTTAGGTCAAGGCAGTCAAAGGAGAATCAATGGAAGCAAAACCATACAAAACCCCCTATAGTACCGGCTAAACCCAAGAAACCTCTAATGTCGGTTGGAGTCAATGTTCTAGGACAATTTTTAACCACCTCGGTTTTCTTTTAATCAACCTCTATACCCTCACGAGAGATGATATGACCATGAAGGTCCATCGTTCTTTTCCAAAAATCACAGTTGATATACTTGGAAAATAGTTGGTGTTCATTTAGGACTTGTAACACCACTATCAAATGACCTATATGATAGCCCTCATTTTATAATAAACCATGATATCGTCAATTAAGACAATCACAAAAAAATCTAGGTAGTTTCATAAGACACTATTCATTAGCTCCATAAAATTTACCGAGGCATTTGTGAGACCAAAAAACATGACTAACAACTCATAATGCACATACCTAGTTTGAAATGCCGTTTTAGGTACATCCTCACCTCTCATCCTAAGTTGGTGAAACCTCGATCTCAAGTCCGTTTTAGAAAAGTAGCTTACCACTTGGAGTTTATCAAACAAGTCATCAATCTCAGGGAAAGGATACTAGTTCTTTATGGTGTCCTTTTTGTGTTGGCGATAATCAATGTATATTCTAAGGGGCCATCCTTCTTCTTAACAAACAACACATGAGCTCCCCATGGTGAAATACTAGGTTATATAAACCCCTTATCTAACAAGCCTCTGGGTTGAAGCTTAAACTCTTTCAATTCTGCCGTAGCAATCTGGTAAGGAGGGATTTAAATGGTATTCTTATCCGGTAATAAGTCAATATCAAAGTCAATTTCCCATTCGGGAGGAATTATATGGAGGTCATTGGGAAAGACATCCGGAAAGCCGTTTACAATGAGGACCAACTCAATAGGAGGGATTTTCGACTCAAGATCTTTCACTCTTACAATATGGTAAAGATATCCTTTAGATATACTTCTACAAGATTTTAGACAAGAGATACGACCTCTAGGATTGAATTGTCCCGCTTCCACTCTAAGACGGGTTCATTAGGGATATTGAAACGAACCACTTTTGTTCAACAATCAATGTATGCAAAACAAGCATGAAACCAATACATTCCCAAATGACATCAAAAGAAATCATATCAAGTTCTAACAAATCAACCTATGGAACTCTATCGGGAAAAGATGTAGGAAAACTCCTATAGACTTTTTTAGACACAATAGAGTCACTCACTGGGGTTGTAATCGAAAATGGTTCAATCAACACATCTGATAGAACATAAAACTTTTTAGCTACTATAGGAGCTACAATGATAATATAGCATCGGTATCAATTAAAGAATAAACATTTATAGAGAAGACTTGTAACATACCGGTGACTACCTTCATTGTCGGAGATTCAACTCTTTTTGAGTAAACACATACTGAAGACTCTTGTGGTCGGTGTACACTTCAACATGGACACCATAAAAATAATGTCTTCATACTTTCATGGCAAATACCACGGACGCTAACTCAAAATCATGAGTTGGGTAATTCTTCTCATGCTCCTTATGTTGTCTAGAAGCATAAGGTACTACTTTTCCATATCGCATAAGCACAAAACCCAATCCCACTCGAAATGCATCACAATATACAACGAAGCCCTTGGTACCCTTCACTAAGGTCAACACCGGAGTGGAGGTAAGCCTCTCTTTCAAAATTTAGAATATTTTTTACATGCCTCCGACCACTAAAATTTCACTCTTTTGTGTCAAAGTAGTCAAAGGAGATGCAATGGAAGCAAAACCATCCACAGACCTCCTATAACATCCCGCTAGACCCAAATATCTCGTAATGTCAGTTGGAGTCAATTGTCTAGGCCAATATTTGACCGCCTCAATTTTCCTTTGATTTACCGCAACTCCATCACTAGAGATGATTTGACAAAGAAATGCCACCTACCTCAACTAAGCTAACATTTGCTATACTTGGCATATAATTGTTGTTCCTTAAGCACATGGAACACCACCCTCAAATAACCCATGTTTTTACCTTCATTTGTTGAATATACCAAGCTATCATCAATGAAGACAATGACAATTGAATCTAGGTAACTTCAAACCACCATATTCTTGAGATCCATAAATGTTGTAGGGGAATTAGTGATACCACATGATATTACTAAGAATTCATAGTTACCGTATCTTGTTCTGAATGCCATTTTTGGTATATCCTCACCTCTCACCATTAGTTGATGATACCCCACTCTCAAGTCAAACTTAGAAAAGTAGCTTGGCCCTTGGAGTTGATCAAACAAGCAGTCAATCTGACGGAGAAGATACTTATTTTAAATAGTGAATTTATTGAGTTAGCGGTAATCAATGCACATTCTAAGGGACCCATCCTTATTTTTCACAAACAATATTGGAGCACCACATAGGGAAAGAGTAGGTCTAATGACGCCTTTTTCTAGTAAGTCCTTGAGTTGGGCGTTCAACTCTTTCAATTCGGTCGGAGCTATCCAATAAGGAAAACTTAAAATGGGATTGGTATCCGATAGTAATTCAATACAAAAATCAATTTTCTATTCGGGAGGTATTCCGGGAATACTATTAGGAAAGACCTCCGGAAATTCCCTTACTATGGGGAATAACTCAATGGAAGGATTTTCGGAGTCTAAATCTTTGACTCTTACAATATGGTACAGACACCCTTCTGAGATCATCTTACATATCTTTACTCAAGAGATAATACGACCCCTACGAATAGAATTTCCTCCCTTCCACTCTAAGACAGGTTCATTTTGAAAATTGAACTTGATAATTCTTGTTCTATAATCAATGGAAACAAAACAATCATGAAACCAATCCATCCCAAAAATGGCATCAGAATCGACCATATCAAGTTCTACTAATTCGACATGAGTAACTCTAATGGGAAACATTATACGACAATTTCTATATACCGCCCTTGCAACCACTAACTCAGCTACTGGGTTAGTTACAATTAAATGTTCATTTAGAATATAGGCAAAATGTCAAACATTCTAGCTATCAATGGAGTAACAAACGATAATGTAGAACCCGAATGAAGTAAAGCATAGACATAAATAGATTAGAGTTGTAACATACTAGTCACGACATCGGGAGGACTCTCTTGTTCACCCCTACAAAAAAGTTCATAAAAGTGATTCTTCTTTGGTGGATCCATATTAGAACGACTAGCTTTAGATTGACCGCTACCTTTGTCTTGTCCCTTTAAATTAGGGCAATCCCTAACCTTGTGGACACTCTTGCCATACCCAAAACAATTGTCCATCCCTACAACGCAATCACAATAATTCTTCTTGTCACACTTTGCACTTCTTTTTTGATGAACTAATACCTCTTCCCTTTTGAGACTTAGGTTAGATACCCTATCATCACGAGCCTTAGGAAATTTGTAAGGAACTTGATCGGAGAACCTCTTTTAGAACCTTAGTTTGTCTTGTATATCAAGCCTACCTTTTGAAGAACCACCATCATATGACCTTACCCTATTAGCATCTCTACTGTTCTTCTTAAGCCTTGCCTCCAAGAATTTTTTATCATGAACCATCAGACCAGAAATATTCATATAATCATGTAGCATAGCCGAACAAAATTCTTCTTTCAAGTCATCGGAGACTCCCGTCACAAAGAGGATCAGCTCATCCCTCAGGTAAGAAACCAAAGAAGGAACATATTTCAACAACATAGTAAATTTCAAAGAGTAGTCAAGCACACCCATACCTCCTTGACAAAGGTTGATGAATTCTTCCACCTTAGCTTCACTCTTTTCCCTTAAAAAGAACCGATCAAGAAAAGCCTTCTTGAAAATCTCCGATGTCATCATACCACCCCTAAAATGCCTATTGTCTCTCCATTGAATGTACCAAGTTTAGGCCACGTCCTTGAGTTTGTATGTGGCTAACTTAGGCTTTTCACTAGAAGTCAACCACATAGCATAAAGGATTTTGTAGACTTCATTAATGAACTCTTGGGGGTATTCATCCACTTTGGACCCATAAAAAGTAGGGGGATTTATTCTTGTGAAATATCTCAAGCGGGAGTCCATGGTCCTAACATGTTGGTTTCCTCGGGGTACCACCTCCCGATTAGCTTAGGTCGTCATGAATTGAGCTTGAGTAGTAACGACTTGTGCTTCAGTATAAATGGCATGGGCCATTCGGAGAAAGGCTGCCCTTATGTCCCCATCAAACAAGGCCGGAGAATTGGCCGGAGCATGATCATCATTAGCAACTTATTCAAGAGGAGGATCTTCATAGACACGTGGAGGAACTCCCTCATTAGCAATCTCTTCATAAATTCTTCATGTGCCTGCCCTTCAATTATTCATGTCTATAACCACAATACAAGGTTTAGGTGAAAGCGCACATAAAGTAGACTCTAGAGGCACGATATCAGATTTCCAAGAAAGTGATAATTTCGTAAGAATCATATAGCTTCTCACTTATAAGTGTGGCACGCTTCACAATTATGAGTAAGAACATACATAGATGTGATTTAATGATACATAAATCCTTAAGATATTCAATCTCATACTTTGATATCAAGTTTGTCACATCTAGGAAGTACCCCCTAGATGTAATCAGCGTCCTCGTCCTAGGAGAGGACTATGAATAGCCTCTTAGCATACATCATTAAACTAATAGGCTAGAAAATGTGGAAAATTTAAAACTTTTCATCTACTTTTAGATTAACATTTACATAGACTTCTCGCATACACATAATATATTCATATACAACATACGTAGACTCTTCGTATAAGAAGTATACATAGTCTTCTACTTTTATGTAACATATTTATAAGATACATAACATATTCTTAAAGGGGATGTATCATTTTAAACAATCTAAAATTAGTCAAATCAACATGGCAGTAAGACCTTACACAAAAGAACAAATTCCACTTAGGGCTTACAACAATATCTTGAAAAAACATGAATGAAAATATTGTGTTTAGACTATAACAAAGAACCATAGCAAGAGTTATAACAAGGCATCATCCTCGGACTTGAGGACATACCGACACTTGGAGAATTATTCCAAGCCTTAATTCAAAAGTCATCACGAACTTTTTAACAACTGACCTAAAATGTTTGGGACAAAAAAGGAGAAATGGTGTTAGTGCATCACTTGTACTAAGTATGGCACATAACCACACATAACATAGAAATCATGCTATAGGTACATTTGATTAAAGCATGCTAATTTATTTTTCAAAGCCGTATTAACATTCAATAACCAATACAAGTTAATGAGCACATATTTCTTAAGTCAAGACCATGTAGATCAAAAGACCAACAATACCAAGTCTAGTTAAGTCAATATTCATATCAAACATAATTGTGCACATAATTAATAAAACTCTATCATCAGGTTATAATACCAACGAGCACGTATAAGTGTTCATAACATCATAACCAAAGAAAGAGCATTACTCATTAACCCTCATTAAGTCCACTAGTGCAATGACTAAGTAAAACTTCATAACTTCACTCTATCAAGTAAACCCAATATGATCTATAAGCAATGCCAAACCTCACATACTACATCATTAAGAGTAACTATCATCATAATTTAACAAAAGATACCAACCACATGTTTATAAGTGAAACCAATATCACATAGTGTCATCAACACGTAAGATTAACATATACATATCTTATACATTTATAAGTATATAAGCACATAAGAACCTCCTTCTATGACTTACCTCAAGGCTAACTAGTGCAATGTATAGGTAGAGTCTCATACCCCTACCTAGAATAAGTCAAATGTCACATCCGGGGAGCACCTCCCAAATATAACTGGCGTCGTCTTCCTCTTTGAGGACTAATACTAGCCTCTTAGCTTACATTATTACATTCATAGGTCAAATTTAGAGGAAATTTAAAACTTTATACTACTTCTACATTGAGTTTTATATAGACTTCTACGTATACATAGTATATATGTATCGAGTATACATAGACCCTTCATATATGAAGATTACTTAGTATTCTACTTTTCTACTTTTATTGCGCACACACACACACACACACATATATAGATATAGATATATATAGATATAGATATATAGATAGATAGATAGATAGATAAAAAGATTAATAAGATGTTTATAATACGTCTCATATTAAACTATCTAAGTCGAATACAACATCTTTGGTTTGTAACAGTCAAGAAATGTCATGACTTAAGGTAGAGCGTAATCTATTAAATATTGTTTAAAGAGACCTTGGATAGGTAATATGTAGTACAAAGGGTCCAAATGTCCGTAACAACACATCAAGGAGCACTCGAAGGGTCCTTGGGGAGGACCCCAACATGGGTAGGCAGGCAGCCAAAGCAGCCTACGCGAACAAAATGTGAGCCTAAGGTGTGCGACACGTGGTTGTCGTGCAAGTCACTTCCTCAAGATTTGACAGGAAGCCTCGCAATGCAAGGGTGACACGCACCTCACTTCTTCAACTCAAAATTTAATAAAAATGATGGGATTTTCCCCGCGATGCGAAACTACTTCCCGGAATCATTAAAGTCGTATTTTTGGTAATTTAACTTCTTATAGAGACTCATTTAAGTGGAAGTTATTTTGGATAATTCATAGGAAGACTAAATATGGATATTAGGTCAGTTTTAGACAATTTTTTACACGTGCAAATCAGTTTAAAACGAAAATTCTCTCATCTCTCTTTTCCAAACCCCATTCAAGAAGAGCTTAAGGAACAAGGCGAAGACTTCAAGCTTTTCATCAAAATTTTAATAGACTCTTCATCTGTAAGGTATGTGTTTTGGACTCTTGGGATTCCTTTCCCAAAGAGTTCCTTTCAAATAAGTTTCAAAGAACATCAAATACTAGGGCTTTTACTCTACATAACATTTTTTCTTCCTAACTCTAGATTTATGATTTTCAATGAAAAGTAAGTGTTTCTATGATTGATTTCACAGGAATTGTTGAGTATTGAGTTAGTCATGTTTGAATCTCGTGTGACGCATGTTATTATTTAGATGATGGTTACGTATGGTTTTTGCTACTACTTGATGACATGAAAACGTAGGGATTGGAACTAAGACTAGGATGAACTCTTAAATGACTCTTTCCCTTATCCTATAATATACATTGATCTTGTATATGATTTGAAGAGATGTTCTTGAGTATGCTATTGAGTGTTTCACTAGGTTATAGTTATGAATGTTGTAAGTTGAACATAAGTTCTTGAGTAAGGTTCTTGGAAGCAAGAGGTAAGTCTTCTAAAGTTGTTATTACTCTACAATGTTCATGTTAGCCTATAAATCATGATGCTATGTTATGGAAGTATGTATGATGTTGTTATGTGTATATACTATGCCATGAACATATTATTGTGAGATCATGAATAGAACACGATAAATGCAAGTTACGATATTTTCTTGTATCCTTTACACAAGATGACTATGTTATGTTAATCTCACAAACTAAGTGTTAGAATAAAAGGAAATGATCATCTAATCCCAAAGTTCTCATGATCATGTTTATACAAAGATTTAATTTCCTATTACCTATGATAAGTTAATGATAAAAGACAAATTAAAGGTTATTTTAGAAAAGGGACTTAAGTTAGCACCGATGAACTAGATATGAGAGGTGTCCCTTCCTTAGTTGTACGGTAGGTTCACAATGATTCTCATGATATAGAGGTTGCCATATAATGTGGAACTATGGGTCTCTAATACATCTCCTAGTTCTTGAACTATGTTTCTACCATAGGATACTAGCTAGTGGATCCATCTAGAAAGCTATGTCATGTTAGTTTCTACTTTGGTCGGTAGACCACCTTATTTCGTGTGGGGTTTTATAACTCCGAATTCCACACATGGTCTATATGGGTTAAGGCGTATATTCCCTCATGTAAAATTAAAGACAATTAAATTAACGTTGACTAGGGTGACTCGAGGAGTTTTCTCAGTATAGGTAGGGGTATGGAACTCTACCTAGACATTGCACAAGTTTACTCTAAAGAAAGTCCTAGGAGATTGCTCTTATGTAGTATGATAACATAAACGATATATGTTTATGATAGATGATGTTATTCCTATATATTATGTTGGCCATTATGATGAATATGTTATTGGCTTATATTGTTAAATAAAACAATGATTACTTATGTTACAAGTTATATGAAGAAAAGCTTTACTTATGGTCTCCTATCTTATCTACTTGGTTGTGTGGGGTTCTAGGGATTCACATGACCAGTGCACTTGTAGGTTGGGGATGATATCATTGGTAAGTGCTTTGTATTTTATGTTTATATGATCTATTGAATATGAATGTTAACATTACCCTATGATAATATGTCTCTGATTATGATCATGCTTTATGTTGGTGGAAATCCTTAACTTGTATATGTTGTATGGTATATGCATTGAAGACTTTCATATGACTTAGCATGATTTCTAAAAAAATGATAAATGATACTTTTTCATGTATGTTCTTATATGTTATGTGCATATACCCATATTTAGTACATGTGGCATGCTAACCCCATTACTTTACATTACTACAATTTTAGGTTTTGACCATTGAAGTTTAAGGAGGTCGATTTGAAGAAGCTTGGAACTCTTCTTCCAAGACTTTGTAGGTCCTCATGTTGGGGGATGCTATCTTTTCAATATTCTGCTCAGGCGGATTTTTAGTAGTTTTAAGAAAACACTTATTCCATTATTTTTTTGGATTCTTTGTACTACGGCCTATATGGCATTATTATTATTGTGAAAAAGGACAAATATACCTCCGAACTACCATAAATGGTATGCAAATACCCTCCGTTATTCTTTTGGAACATTGGTGTTCCTGTCGTCCATAAATTAGAATATATATGCCATTCACTCTAACAAAGGGGCGGGGGCACCAATGTCCCTAAAGTATGACGGTAGGGGCACCAATGTCCCAAAAGTATGACGACAAGGGCAGCAATATCTCAAAAGTATGACGGCAGGGGCACCAATGTCCTAAAAGTATGATGAAGGGTATTTGCATACCATTTATAATAGTTCTGGGGTATATCTGTCCTTTTCCCATTATTATTTATTGGCTAAGTCCAGATTTGTACTCTTAGATGGTTTTATATATGTGAGACAAGTTTAGATATCGTATGTCATTATGAATGTTAAATATGAAATCTAAGTATACTTCAAGTCAAATGTAAAAGTTTTTAATTTACCGCAATTTTAATTGATGACATGTTGTTTGAGTCCTCTAAGAGGACGACGACGCCGGTTGCGTCTGCGGTGTACAGCTTGGTATGACAAGCTTGGTATCAAATCATGAGGTTATATCATTAGGATCAATGTCTCACTAAACGACGTTACATAGTATATTGCTCATGGTTGTGAAGCGCACCTCAATTATGGATGAGAGGTTGTGTGACGACTAAGAAACTTCTATTTTCTTGATACTCCTATGTGTCATTTATCTTCTAGTCCCTTTCTTGTGGTTATAGACGATGAACACATGAAGGACAACTGCGAGAAGAGTAGGAGAAGAGATTGCGAATGCGGGAGCTACTCCCCAAGGCAATAAAGTTCCTACTCAAGTGCAAGTTGCTTCTAATGATCAAGTTCCGGTGAATCCTACGGCTATGACAGAAGGTGAGTTAAGGGCAGCCCTGCTTCAAATAGCCCAAGCCATCACCACCCAAGCTCAAGCCATTACGACACAAGCTAACAGGGAGGTTGTTCCTCGAGAGAACCAATATTCTAGCACTATGACTAGCCGTTTGAGGGATTTTTGGAGGATGAATCCTCCTATGTTTTTTGGATCTAAGGTTGACGAAGGCCCTGACTTACTTGATGAGGTCTACAAGATTTTTTTTGCTATAGGAGTGAGTACTACTGAAAGGTTGAACTTGTTGCTTATCAATTTAAGGACGTGGCTCGATATGTTACAATTAGTGGAAGGATAGTAGGGCTTTAGGAGGTTGTCTCGTGACTTGGGAGATCTTCAAAAAGGCATTTCGTGACAGATTCTTTCCAAGGGAACAAAGGGAAGCTAAACTAGAGGAGTTCATCAACCTTCCTCTAGGAGGTAAGAGTGTTAAGGAATACTCCTTGAAATTCATTAAGCTCTCCAAATATGCTTCCTCTTTGGTTTCTAATGATATTGATAAGATGAGTCGTATTGTAATAGGCGTGTCCAAAGAGCTTGAAGAAGAATGTCGTGCAGCCATGCTTTATGACAATATAGATCTTTCTAGGTTGATGGTTCATTCTCAACAGGTTGAGGATAGTTGTCTAAGGAAGAATAATAGGGAACCTAAGTAGGCAAGGTCTTTTGAATGTAGTTCCTCTATGAATATTCTTGAAGTGCAAGACAAACCTAAGCTTAAGAAGAGGTTTTCGAATCATTTTCCTTCTAATTTCTCCAAGAATAACAATGATAGATGTTCTAATCCAAAATCTCAAAAGGGGAGAAATGTCGATTCACCAAAAGAGAGACCAACTTGGGGTAAGTTTGGTAAGAAACATACGGGTGGATGTATTGCTTAGACTAATAGTTGTTATTTTTGGGAAAAGTTGGCCATATGGTGAAAGATTATCCTAATGTGAGAAGTCAAGTTTATGGAAATAGTAAATCTCAACCAAGCGGTCATAGTTCTGAAGCTCCAAAAAGGAACCACTTCTATGCTCTCAAGGATAGAGAAGAACAAGAGAACTCTCCCGATGTTGTGACGGGTATGTTACAAGTTTTCTCTGTTAATATTTATACATTGCTTAATCCAGGTGCTACTCTTTCTTTTGTTACACCTTTGGTACCTAGGAAGTTGGATGTACTTCCCGATGTTTTCGTTTAACCCTTTCCAGTTTGTAACCCATTGGGTGACTTTGTAGTTAAAAAAAGTGTCTATAGGAAATGTCCTGTGATGCTTCCAATAGAGTTACTCTTGTTGATTTAGTAGAATTGGACATGTTTGATTTCAATATTATTTTGGGAATGGATTGGCTTTATAAATATTTTGCTTCCATAGATCGTAGAATAAAGGTAATAAATTTCCAATTCCATAATGAACCTATTTTAGAATGGAAGGGGGGAAACTATGACAAAGGGCCAAATTATTTCTTGTTTGAAGGCTTCTAAGATGATAGCCAAGGATTGTTTATACCATGTGGTTAGGGTTAAGGACTTAGAGTGTGAAACTCCTTCTATTGAGTCAGTCCCTGTAGTAAGAGATTTCCCAATGGTATTTCCTAATGACCTTCAAGGAGTTCCTCCTGAATGGGAAATAACTGTGGCATTGATTTATTACCAGATACAAATCAATTTCAATTCCTCCATATAGGATGGCTCCGGCTTAATTGAAAGAGTTGAAGCTCCAACTCAAAGATTTACTAGACAAGGGTTTTATTCAACCTAGTATTTCTCCATGGGGTGCTTCGGTCTTGTTTGTTAAAAAGAAGAATGAGTCCCTTCAAATGTGTGTTGATTATCGCCAACTCAATAAGGTCACCATAAAGAATAAGTATCCTTTCACTAGGATTGATGATCTTTTTTTTCAACTCCAAGGTCCTAGTTACTTTTACAAGATTGACTTAAGGTCGACGTATCACCAACTTAGGCTGAGAGGTGAAGATGTTCCCAAGACAACTTTCCGAACTAGATATGGTCATTATCAATTTCTAGTTGTCCCAAAGAATCATGACCATGTTTATACAAGAATTTAATCTCCTATTACCTATGAGTTTATGATTTAAAATAAAAACACTAAAGGGTATTCAAGAAAAGGGACTTAAGTTAAGCACTGATGAACTCGTTATGAGAGGTGTCCTGCTAGTTGGCCCTTACGTTGAGTGGTGGGCACAATTACTCTCATGAGATAGAGGCTGCAATTTAATGTGGAACTATGAGTCTCTAATACATCTCCTAGTTCTTGAACTATATGACCACCATAGGATACAAGCTAGCGGATCCACCTAGAAAGCTACGTAATGTTAGGTTCTACTTTGTCTGGTAGACCACCTTCATTCGGTGTGGGGTCTCATAACACCTGATTTCATGTGTAGCTCACTTGGTCAATGTCGGTTAAGGCATATGTTCCCACATGTAAAATAAAAGACAAGTAAATGAATATTGACTAGGGTGACTCAAAGAGTTTGCTTAGTATAGGTGTGGTATAGGACTCTACCTAGACATTGGGCAAGTTGACTCTAAAGAAAGTCCGAGAAGATTGTTCTTTTGTAATGTGATAACATTAAAAATATATGTTTAAGATATATGATGTTACTCTTATATGATATTGGTCATTATGATGAATATGTTATTGGGCTATATTGTTAAATGAAGCGATGATTACTTATATTACAAGTTATAAGAAGCAAAGCTTTACTGATGGTCTCCTATCTTATCTACTTGGTTTTGTGGGATTATGGGGCTTCACATGACCATAGCACTTGTAGGTTAGGGATGATATCATTGGTAACTGTTTTGCATGTTATGTTTATATGATCTATGGAATATGAAATGTTAACATGACTCTATGATAATATGTCTCTAATTATAATCATGCATTATGTTGGTGGAAATCCTAAACATGTATATGTTATATGGTATATGCATTGAAGACTTTCATATGACTTTGCTGCTTACTAAATATATGATAAATGATGTTTTTTCATGTATGTCCTTATATGTTATGCGCACATACTGATATATCGTGGTTTCACGATATTTTTAATGTTTTTTCCTTAAATTAAGTGTGTATCCAAAACCCTTATTGTATTGATTTTTATGTAAGTTTCTCCTTATTTGCAGGAAATTTGTCCAAAAGATGAACGCAAAAGTTTTTGAGCGAGAAATGCAGAAGAGACCACCTACGGAGCTTGTGACTGTTCGTCGAGCTTGTGACGGTCCGTAGATGGTATCGTAGTGAAGCTGCTAAAGGAAGATGGGAATTCTAACCTAGTATGGGATTACGGAAGTCCATGACGGACCGTCATAGCCATGACGGTCCATCCTGCTTGTTCGTCGCAATGATCAGAGTGTAGTCCAGTACCCAAATTCCAAGAAGTTTAAGTATTATGGAGTGGAGACCCTAGA
Organism: Solanum peruvianum; assembly: GCA_027705065.1. NCBI lineage: Eukaryota > Viridiplantae > Streptophyta > Magnoliopsida > Solanales > Solanaceae > Solanum > Solanum peruvianum. The sequence continues at coordinate 43,304,785 of JAKWJD010001755.1, forward strand.
CGGAACGTCGTTCTTGGAACGGTCCATCATACCTGTTCGTCGAGGGTAATAAGACAACAACAGAAGAATTTATGAAGTATGGGACGACGGAGGCCATGACGGCCTGTCGTGACCACGACGGTCCGTCACGAGGTCCGTCGACTCGGACGCGTTTTGACAGATTTTCAGTAATTAGAGTCCTTATTTTATTAGGTTTTTGTTTTTTATAAATAATTAGAAAGACCTCATTTTGGGGGTTAGACTCTTTGATGTTAGACTCTTTGATAGTAGACTTTTGATATTTAGACTTTTGGATAAGTTTTAGTTCTCTTGTTCAAGTATTGAAAAATTAATTTCAGTAGTTGTTACACTTTTTTCTGGAATTGATTATTGGTGCTTTTGTTGATTAATCAAGTGAAATTCTGGATTTTATTCTTTTTCATCAAAGTAAGTGTATAAATTCTTATATTAAATATATGAATAGTTTGATATGACTATAGGTAACTAAACTCCATAACTAGGGTTGTGGGAACCATGGGTGAATAATAAGGTAAAATCTAACTAAAATAGGTATTCTAGAATAGTGTCTTGCATGTATTGATAATTCTTTCGTTTAGAAATCTTTTTAACGGATGGCCAACGTTATAACTCGCCTTAATGCTACTTGCCGGACCAAGGAGGTAGATAATAGGAAAAGAATTATCAAGATAGTTTTAGTGTATATTATCTAATAGGTTAGTGTCGATTGGTACGAGGTAATAACTTAGTCAAATATCGAATGCAATGTTTAATATGAGGTAAAGGTAAGGGTTAGTATAGCAACACACGTAGCCAGACCAAGGTGCAGAGTGAAATTTTCTAGATGTCGGACCAAGGATTTAGAGATACATAACTTATCACTTTACATGCAAGATATTAGGAAAGAATTGTTATAGATAGAATTATCAAGTTAGGAACTTGTGGGGAACACTTAAGCCCTACTTACTTTTATTAATTGATTAAGCTCCAAGATTTGAATCTGTTAGTTGTTTACTTTAATCTAGTTACTTACTTTCATTAATTTAGAAATAAATCCCCCCCCCTTTTTACTGTCTTTTGTTTTCTAAGGAAATAATTGACTAAATGATAGTAATAATAGAATAAAGTTAAGTCGAAACTATTTTTCTCATTGGAACGATCCCAACCTCATTAGTTGGGTTCTTTACTTGATACGACCGCTTTACTTCTTATTTGAGAAGTAAGTTTGAGCGTATCACATACCCATAATTGGTACATGTGGCCTACTAATCCCATTACTTTACATTACTACAACTGTAGGTTCCGGCCACTGAGGTTTAAGGAGGTCGATTTGAAGAAGCTTGTAACTCTTCCTCCAAGTCTTTGTAGGTCCTCATGTTCGGGGATGCTATCTTTTCAATATTCTAGCTTAGGTAGATTTTCAGTAGTTTTAAGAATACACTAATTCCATTATGTCTTTGAATTCTTTTGTGCTAAGGCCTATATGACATAATTATTATTTATTAGCTAAGTCGAGATTTCTACTCTTAGATGGTTTTATATATGTGAGACATGTTTTACAATATCATATGTCTTTATGAATGTTAAATTTGAAGTATAAGTATAACTCAAGTAGAATGTAAAAGTTTTTAAGTTTCCGCAATTTTAAGTGATGACATGTTATGACGAACGCTAAGAGGCTTGTTTGAGTCCTCTTAGCAGACAATGACGCCGGTCCCATCTGGGGTGTACTCTCCGGGTGTGACACGTTCAAAGCATACTTCATTACAATAAAGGCCTTATATAGGCATATACAAAGTAAACAAAGATACAGAATGAACTATATTGTCTTTAATACTAAACAATATCAAATGGCAAGATATTAGCATCGTCCTCGGAATGTGAGGACCTACCGAAAACTTGTGGAATATCCAAGTAGTCTTAAATGGACTTCAACTAAGCTCAACGGTATAATCCTGAGATTTATTGTAAACAAAAACATGGGGCTAGTACACACTTGTACTATGCATGAGTATATGCACATAAAACAATTAAAATCATGCTAAAGGGGACATTTGTTCAAAACCATGCTAAAGTAATTTGAAAAGCCTTATGCACAATGAAGAACTCATATAAGTCAATACTCACATAAGCCATAAGTAAACTCATGTACAACACAAGACTAACATCAACAAGTTATAGTCAACTCAACATATACAAGAGTTCATAACATCATAATATAGGCAAGACCCTTACTCATAAACCATTATTTAGCCTACAAGTACAATGACTAAGTAAATCCCCATAACCTTACTCAATCAAGTGAACCAAACAAAGGATCATAAGCAACTTCAAATTCAATATAACATAGAATCAATAGTAGTCATCATCACATTTAGCAATATAGAACAATAACATGTTCATAGAAAAAATTAACAACATATATGATCATCAACATGTAAAGTCCTCATATTCCTATCATATACATTATGAGAACACAAGAACAACCTCCTAAGGATTCCCTCAACACAAACTAGTGCAAGGTATAGGTAGAGTCCCACACCCCTACCTAGTCTAAGTCAAACCTCTCAAGTCACCCTAGTTAGTTTATAGTCAATTTATTCATTTACTTTCGGGAACACTTCCCAAAACCGACATAGACCACAAGAGCTAAGTGTGGAATCCGGTGTTACTTACACCGATAGAAGGCGGTCTGCCGACCAAAGTAGTTACAAACATGAATAAGACATTTAGGTGAATCCACTAGCTAGTATTCCTACGGTGGAAACATAGTTATGGAGTTTTGGGGCCATCATAGAAACATCACTCTATGCCCTTTTTGGACTATGAGGCTATCCACCTTTTGAGGACTATGGTGAGACCTACCTTCCCTCCTTGGGAAGGTATCACCCCTCATCTACAAGTTCACTCGGTGATAAGCTAGAGTATTTTTTTGAAATTTATTTCTTTAGTAATCATAAACTTAGTTTAGGTCAAAGGCTCTAATCCCTTTTATAGTCATTTCCATTAGCTCATTAGGAATTGTATGAGAATATCCTTTCATGACAACCTTCATATGTGAAATCTCTTCATAATAAGGCACATAGGTACTTCATAACCAAGTTTTTATCATTTCATCTTAAACTGATCGCACAATCACATAGTCAAGACATTTCAATTCATCATCATACCAACACCTACTTAGGCTAATCACAAGTCATAATTTGATTGAAGTAGTCATCATCAATCACAAGCCATAATATTTGAAGAAAAGGTTAGGATAACAAAGACTTACTCAATCTCCTTCAATATCAATCATCATGATCTTACCATCAACCATCCAATTACATCTAAGAATAGGTGTTGTAATATCAATCAATAGTAATTAACACAAGAACTAGGTCAATTACATCATCACTATCAAATAAATTCTTAACCTTGGGTTAGAGATATTAGGGTTCATCATGAATTCATAAAGAATTAGATATAATCCCAACAACACATTACCCTAGTCAATCCATACATAAATTAGAACAGATAAAACAAGTCTAATAGTCAAATCATTCTTCAATTCCTATCAATTCATAACCAAGATCCAAGATTTGGGAAATTATGGAAGGGAACATGATAAATATAAAATTGCATCAATTAACATCAATAAATCAACAATGTACACTAAATTAGTCATAGGAAATCACAACTCATCATCGATTTGATGTTTGCAAGAAAACCCCTTAGAATTAAAAAACACCATGAAATTGGATAACTTAGAAATCAAGTTTGATAAGACCTCTTGGGGAAAGGAATACCAAGAGTGAATGACCCATACCTTAAAGAAGATAAATCTACAAAATTGAAGTGAAATCCTAGAGAAATTTACCTTCTTCTTCAAGCTTTGTTTCTTCTTCAATAGAGGAATTTGGGGAGAGAGAAAGTAGAGAAAGGTGAGAGCTTTTGGGTTTTGTTTTGGAAATTGTGTTTGGGTGAGTGAAAGTTGACTTTAAAATGACCTTTAGACTGTATATAACAATCCCCTAAATTAGCCAAAAACACCCCTCAATTAAATTGGCCCTTCTGTAAAGTCTAAAAGTCAAAAATACTATTTTACCGAATTTGGGAAGTTGTTCCGCATCCCGGGGCCAACACACATTTTATTTCCCAAAAATAATTTTTTTGATAGTGAGGTCTGTGTGGTCTGCGCGTTGCTCAGCATCCCACAAATTATTTACTTTCGCAGGCTACTTTGGCAGCCTGCCCACCCATGTTGTGGTCTTCCTCTGTGACCCTTCGGGTGGTTCTTCCGGCGTCGTTATTGGACGTTTAGACTCTCTATGCTACACTCTACCTAACTAAAGTCTTTTTACAAGTTTTAGACTTCATTTGACCCTCCAAAACTATCCCAAACTTTGCGACATGAACTAGTTCAATTAGGCTAGTTTCCGAATGTTATGGACGTCTTTTGACGTCTTGGCTCTAAAACTTCTCGGATGACTTCTAAACATTATTTTAGGTCATAAAACAGTATATAAACCTTTATATACTCGTTTTAGGCTCTAGATTAGGTCTTGACTTTTTGGAGTGTGACATTATCCCCTCTTTAGGAACATTCGTCCCCAAATGACACTTAAACATTATAAAGGAAAGGATAGACTTATGACTAGCAGCCCAACAAACAATATACAACATCATCATGTGTTACAACTCAAGTGAACATAACATTTTGGAAATTACACTATGACTAAAAACATAAATTTTAACACATAGGCTCAAAGTCACAACATGAGGAATTTCCTTCTAACAATAACAACATGAGCTCAATATATCATTAAAGAGTCAATTATGTTGAAATTCTTTTTTCAACGTATCAACATACTTACTATCACATCATGAAGGTAAAAACATATCAAATACACTAATAAATGCAATTCGAGCAAAAGAGCATTTTTCCATGATAAAATCATGTTAGCATAAATCTTTTTACATAAATATGCGCATCTTTTCAAAACAAGTCGAAATCACATTGATTAATTATTTACATTATTAATAATAATAACTAACCTTAATTAGCAAAGATATAAGGATAACAAGACCCATGTCGGCCTCGACCTCCCATGTTTCCCCTTCAACTAAATGGTTTCTCCATAGAACTTTCACGGAAGCCACCTCTTTGTTCCTCAACTTTTTCACTTGTCGATCAAGGATTAGAGCTGGAACCTCCTCATAGGAGAGGTTCTCATCCACTCCAAGACCTTAAATAAGAAGAATGGACTCGGGATCACCAATGCACTTCTTAAGCATGGATACATGGAAAATTGGGTGAACCGAAGATAGCTCACTGGGTAATATCAACTCGTAAGCAACCTTTCCCACTTTTTGAAACATTTCATAGGGATCCACACAGAGATGACTCAACTTCCCTTTCTTGACAAACCTCATCACCCCTTTCATGGGTGAAGTTTTCAAGTACACTTTATCACCTTCTTCAAACTCTAGCTTTCTTCTCCTATAGTCGGCATAAGGCTTTTGCGGACTATAAGATGTTTTCAATTAGTCCCTTATGAAGTGGACACTCTTCAAAGCATCATAACCAAGTTGGGACCAAAAAGTGAAAACTCACCTAATACGAACCATTTTACCGGAGATCTACATCTCCTACCATACAAAGCTTCAAAAGGAGCCATGGATATAGATGAATGGTAACTATTGTTATAAAAGAACTCCACCAAAGGCAAGTGCTCATCCCAACTTCCGTTGAAGTCGATGACACAAGCTTTAAGCATATCCTTAAGAGTTTGAATAGCATGCTCCGCTTGACCATCCATTCGCAGATGAAAAACGGTGTTCAACTTTACTCGTGTACCCAAACCTTTTTGAAATAATCTCAAAAGCTAGATGTGAATTGTGCGCCCCTATCCTATATGATATATAACAGAATACCATGAAGACTCACAATTTCATCTATTTATATCTTTGCATAATCCTTAGCCGAATAAGTGGACTTAATAGGAATAAAGTGAGCAGATATAGTCAATCTATCAACTACTACCCATATTCATATTGCCTTAGAGTCTTAGGCAAACCCACTATAAAGTCCATGTTGATATCTTCCCAATTCCAAGTAGGATATTAGATCTCTTGAAGTAAACCTTTTCGCTTTAACTGTTCGGATTTCACTTGGTGTAAATTCTTGGACACTTTGCAACAAAATCCGTTATGTCCTTTTTCAAGCCATCCCACCAAAAGACTCCTCTAAGTTCATGATACATCTTAGTAGAACCCAAATGAATCAAATAACGGGACCCATGAGCTTCCACAAGAATCATGTTTCTCAATCATCACATTGGGTACACATAACCTATCTTGATACCTCAAAACACCATCCCCCTGAAGAGAATGACTCATTAAGCTTACCAAGAATTGATTCTTTCAACTTCATGAATGCCATGTCAAGTTGTTTCTTAGACTTTACCTCAACGACCAAATACGATTCAGAGTTATGGTGGACCACAAAGCCACAATTTGGGGAATCTTCCAACCTTACCACCAAACGAGACAACCTATGAACATCTTTGGCTAGGTCTTTCTCGTCTTCATCTACATGAGACACACTACCCATAGTCATACGACTTAGTGCATCCGCAACCACGTTAGCTTTTCAGGGTTGATAGAGCACCCTCATGTCATAATCCTTCAACAACTCTAACCACCTTTGTTGTCGGAGGTTCAACTCCTTTTTGGGTAAACACATATTGAAGACTCTTATGGTTGGTATACACATCAAAATGAAACCAATACAAGTAATGCCTCCATATTTTCAAAGAAACAACAATAGTCGCTAACTCAAGATCATGAGTTGGGTAATTTCTCTCATTAATCTTAAGTTGCCTAGAGGCATTGGCAATAACCTTCCCATGTTGCATAATAATACATACCTAGTCGACTCGAGATGCATCACAATATACAACGAAACCATCATTTCCCTCTGGGGAGGTCAACACCGAAGCCGAGGTAAGCCTATCCTTCAATAATTTGAAGCTTTTCTCACACACCTACGTCCATTCAAACTCCACATTCTTTTGGGTCGATGTAGTCAATGGAGATGCAATCACTGAAAACCTATCAACAAACCATCCATAATAACCCGCAAGACCCAAGAAACTCCTAATGTCGGTTGGAGCCAATGGTCTAGGTCAATTCTTGACCGCTTCGGTCTTTCTCAGATTGACCTCTACACCCTTACTAGAGATGATATGCCCAACAATCCCCACTCACCTTAACCCAAACTCACATTTTCTATACTTTGCAAATAATTGATGTTCCTTTAGGACTTGCAAAACCACTCTCAAGTGGTCCACATACTCACTTTCATTCTTCGAATGTACCAAGAATTCGTCAATAAACACAATGACAAAAGAATCTAGGTAACTTCGAAACACCCTATTCATACGATCCATAAATGCCGGTAGGGCATTAGTCAACCCAAATAACATCACCCTAAACTCATAGTGACCATATCTTGTTGTAAAACCATTTTGGGAATATCCTCATTTATCATCCTAAGTTGGTGATATCCCATTGTCAGATCGATCCTAGGAAAGTAGCTTTCCCCTTGGAGCTGATCAAACAAGTCGTCCTTCTGAGGGAGAGGATACTTGTTCTTAATGGTCACTTTTGTTAAGTTGTCATTAATCGATACACATTCTAAGGACCCATCCTTCCTCTTTACAAACAAAATCGGAGAACCCCATGGGGAAATAATAGGTTGTACGAAACCCTTGCCTAGTAAATCCTTGAGTTGAGCCTTCAACTCTTTCAATTCGTCCAGAGCCATCCGATAATGAGAAATTGAAATGGGGTTTGTAACCGGTAGCAAGTAAATACGAAAATCAATTTCCCGATCGGGAGCAAGTCCCCGAAGATATTTGGAAAGACTTCAAGAAATTCCCTCACTAAGGAGACCATATGAATGGGAGGGATTTGGGAGTCTAAATCTTTTACTCTTACTATATGGTATCAGCACCTTTTAGAGATCATTTTTGCACTCTTTAAAACAAGAGATCATTTGACATCTAGGAATATAATTTTCCCCCTTCCACTCGAACACGGGTTCATTTGGAAAGTTAGGGTTCACCACCCTTTTTCTACAATCTATAGGGGCAAATCAAGCATGTAACCAATCCATAGCCAATATAACATCAAAATCAACCATATCAAGTTCAGCTAATTAAACATAAAAAATCCTCTTGAGCAATATTATAGGAAAATACCTATATACCCTCTTTGCAACCACCGACTCACCCACCTAGGTAGACACTATAAAAGGTTCATTCAAGATATAGAGAAAAATATCAAACATTCTATCTACCAAAGGAGGAACAAAAGAAAGTGTAGCACCAAGATCAAGTAAAACATATACATCAATAGAGAAGACTTTCAAAATACCGGTCACCACATCGTACGATGTCTCTTTCTCACTCCTAGAGAGGAGAGCATAAAAGCGATTCTTCTTCAGCCCATCCACATTTGAGTCACTTGCTTGAGCTTTCCCACTACCTTTGTCTTGACCCTTCATGTTTGAGCAATACTTCACCTTGTGCCCACTCTTACCACAACGATAGCAATTGTTCGTCCCAATGAGGCAATCCCCATAATGCTTCTTTCCACAATTTCCACAAGTTGGCTTTTTGGTTGGTGAATTATTACTCCTTCCCTTTTTAGGCTTTGGGTTATACATCTTGTCATCATGAACCTTAGGGAACTTGGAAGGAACATGATTAGAAAACCTCTTCTTTGAACCTAGGATTATGTTGATATCAAGCCTACCCTTTGAAGAACCACCATCAAATGACTTGGCCCTATATGTTTCCTTACTCCTCCTCTTCACCCTAGTTTATTCCACTTGTTGAGCTGAACCATGAGACGATAAATGTTCATATTATCATGTAGCATAGCCGAACGACATTCTTCTTTTAAGTCATCGGGCACTCCCGTCACAAAGCGACTCATTTCATCTCTAGGATTGGAAACCAACGAAGGAGCGTATTTTGACAATTTAGTGAATTTCAAAGAGTATTTAAGAACACTCATACATCCTTGGCGAAGGTTGATGAATTCTTCCACCTTAGCTTCCTTGTTTTCCCTGGGAAAGAACCTATTAACAAAATCCTTCTTGAAAATCCCCTGTCACCGGACAATCCTTCAAGGACCTATTGTCTCTCCATTGGACGTACCAAGTTTGGGCCACGTCCTTTAATATGTAAGTGGCTAACTCGACCTTCTCTATAGTAGTCAACCCTATAACATAGAGGATCTTGTAGGTTTTCATCAATGAATTCTTCTGGGTCTTCCTCAACTTTGGACCCAAAGAAAGTAGGGTGATTAATCCTTATGAAATCCCTTAAACGGGAGGCCATGGTGTTAACATGTTGGTTTCCTCGGGGTACCACCACTCAACTAGCTTGGGTCGTCATGGCTTGAGCTTGAGTAGTGACGGCTTGTACTTGGGTAGTAATTAGTTGGGCTATTTGGAGAAGGAAGTCCTTATGTCACCATTCATTATGGCTGGAGGATTAGCCGGGGCTTGATCATCATTAGCAACTTCTGCAAGAGGAGGAACTTTATTTCCATGGGGAGGAACTCCCAAATCATCAATGTATTCATTAATTCTTCGTGTAGCATTTCATCAAGAATTCATACTTATAAACCACAAAACATGGTTCTGGTGAAAGCACACCTAAAGTAAACTCTAGAGGCACGACATTGGATTTCTGAGAAATTGAGAATTTCCTAGGCACCATATAGTTTCCTATTCATAAGTTTGGTGCGCTTTATGAATAAGAATATACATAGAAGTGGTTTAATGAGACATTATCCTAAAGATATTCAACCTGATGCTCTCACTACACCATTGTAGGTCTACAACCACACTAAATCTGAGCAACACTTGAAAAGTATTGCCTAAAATATTTTTGGGAACACTTTTAAAATGTAGCCTAAATTTTTAATTTTTGACAACAATATTATTGGCAACACTTGTAAAGTGTACCGTTTAATGGTACATGCTACACCTTATACGCGTTGTCATAATATGAAATAAATTACAACAATTAATTATATATATGACAACACTTTTAAAGTATCATATTTTTTAATTGTAAAACAACACATTGAAAGTGTGACTTAAAAATTTGACTAAACTATTAGATTCCCTCCAATATTTTTAACTCTTGCCCAAATTTTTATTGGCCAAAAAATAATAATTGATAAAAAATTAATAAAAACTTTTGTCTTTGTCTGAAAATTAGAACACATTAGATTTTACTCTTCTAAGAACTGACGTTGCTTTACTCTTCTCTCTTCTCCAAAACGTTAGAATCGAAGAGTTGAAGCTGACAATCGAAGAGAGGAAGCTGATGAACTAAGGGTTGAGCTAAAAAATTGAAGAGCTGAGATGATTCTCTTATCCAAAACCCAATTTTCTCGAATACATGAAGAGTTTCTACAGACGAACTAGGGATCAATCGAGGAACTGAAGATCGAAGAACTAAAGAGTGGAAATTGAAGAACCGATTTCGTCAAGCGCAAGTACCAATTTCATACAGCTGAGATTCTTGTTTACTCTATACTAATCGTCTAGTACAAAAAAACAGTCAATCGATTGAACTTTTGTTTTGTGTTTATAAGTAATTGATTTCTTTAGGGTTGTTATAGCTTAAATTCTAAAGTAGGGGAAGAAAGTGCGAAAAATCTAAACATCAAAGTTAACCCTAGGAATATTGAGCAGTGAGAACTTTTTTTCTTTAGAGATATAAGTACTCACTAGAAAATGGAGAAAATCACAAGGAGAATCTCATTTTGATGTTTTGGTTGCATCATATGCTAAGGTTGGCAAAGTTCAGATGGGATGTTGTATGGCTACCATTATGTCCCATTAGTGGAGCTGGAGTGTGCATTTACGTAGAGTATTTACTAATGTATCATCTGAATAAGTGAGGAAACTTAGAGGATATATGTATGCATATAAAGTCAGGTAAGAGTGCAGAGGATGTGTGTATGGCCCCTTAAAGCTAGTTTAGAGCTTTCCCTAATCAAATTTTAATACTCGTCTAGTTCCATGGTATGATAGCCCCCCCTTTACTAAGTTTCTTCGTGTATGATGGGAACTGAAACTAGTTGTTAGAGCTCTTCTATTCCACACTCCTTACCCCCCCCCCACAAGGCATGTATGTTCATTTGATATATTTCACTGAAAATCATTGTTCCTGGCACTCAGAAAAATATACAGTCTTTGGTGGAAAAAATTAAATGAATGCACTATTGTAAACATAGGTAAACCTTGAGAAGATTGAAGAGTACTCTAAACATACCTTTATGTATCTTGTAGATGAACAAACTACTGTTGGGGTTGTTTTTTCTGTCCGCTCCTCATACCATATAATTCCGCTACAATATTGACATGTGTAGCTTGGAGGGCCCAAATTCCATGTTGTCTTGTATCCACTTGTCAGATGGTAAGCAATATAAGTGTTGGATACACAAATACGGAACCCGTGTATCGAATAGAGTGTTATGTGTGTATGTGATTATGTATGTTTTTGAAGTAGTAAGAGATGTACTTGTACTATGCCTGATGGTTTGTTTGCTAGTACTTCTCTGTGTATGCTTTAAAACGGATACGTCTGCCACAATCCTCCATAACAGAATCATTGGATTGGTTATAATGTCCTCCTCCTGACAAAATGGTTGGAAAATGTTTTAATAAGTATGGTGCATATGATATGTTGTATTTAAGTAGATATTGTGTTTAATTATGATTCCTCAGCCAGATTATATTGTATGTGGTTTCCGAGAATGAGGGTCTAGATTATCACGTAATGTAAACGAATTGAAATGCATAGTAGGGGCTACTCACTAATGTGTTAGAGTCTGTGATTATTTCATTGTTTCTAAGGCAGTTTTTATGGTTGGTAACCTATGTAGGTAGTTAGTATTATAAATAGTTTAAGGTGTTTGTGGGTTGTTTGGTGGATATATCTGTGTATAGAAATTTACCTTGTATTTCATGATGCCTTTGTATGGTATGAATATTTCTTAGTTTCACTAAATAAGGTCTAGTCAAAGAAACAATGGGAGATGTCTAAGTAGTTCGCCTTGGAACTTTTCCTACAGGCTACATGTGTACTAAAACCTAATACTTATCATCTCTAGAGAGTCAAATTTTCTAATTCATTTCGCAAGTCAGTTTTCCAAATTTTATTTGAGTTTGGGATTTTGCCCGAATTCTCATCTGTCGTTAGTGTTCGATTTTCATAGTGAAGATCATTTCCCTGCTCTTCCCTTTCCAATTCACTGCCCGAAGAAAGGTAATGTCATTTTCCTCATTGTACTCTTTTCGCCTCTTCTATTTTAAGAGTGATATTGTGACTTTTGGAAAGTTGTTCTGATTAGTTTTTTTTATTTGATTTATCTTTGAGTTGATGTTGATTCAATATGAGATTTGTGTTTCTTAATTAGTTACTTTCGCGGGTCTGATATAATATCGCTTTAAAGATTCGAGAATTTGTATTCATTCTTGTTATTTCCCTTCTTGTCATTCAAAGTTTTGTTTTGTTGTTTCTCTTCCTGATATTGCTCTTGGAATGTCCCTTAACCTGTGTTACTGCCTAGCATTTGATGTCTTATTCGTCATTTTTCCGATTCAAGTAACACATGCTCTTGATGGCTTGTAATGCTTTTCGGTTATCTGCTTAGTTGGGTGGATTTAATAACCTCATTTGTTTGTTTCCAGATAGTTTAGTTTCATCTTTAATGAGTTCGGTATGACATTTTGGATGAACTGTTCTATTACCTCTTTTAAATGTTCTTTGCTCGTTTGCAGTGCCTGTTTTAGCCTACCTTGTGAAAGTGTCTACAGTAGATCAGATCAGTCTCACAGTCTAGTGATGAGGAGAATTTCCATTGTTGAAAGGTATCGTGATGACTTTCTCCGTCACCTCTCCTAGTTGGATTCCTTTTTACTGAATTGCTTGCTGTTAGGTAGTAGTTATAATGGTGAAGGTTGTTAGGACATCAAAATGTGTAGGTTGTGGTTTTGGGATCATTTGATTGGCTGTTTTGAGAGTCTATTTCGATGGGTAAGCCTTATTTTCCCTCTCCAGATTGCACATACCTCGTCGTCCAGTTTTTCCCTGCAACTTCATTTTTTTTTGTAACAACTGTAAATACTACCATACAACCAAAAAAAATTTACATCTTAAAGAGCACCTATTCCTGGAACAGTTATAGGCTTCCAACAAATAGAAAAACTAATTACATATTGTTGCAATCCCATTGTTTTGAATGTTTGCACCACATATCTTGTGTCCATCTGCACTCCTCAAATAGGTGTTTATTTGTCTCCATAAACTGCTCATCACATAGACAACTCTTTTATCTTCAATTTCCTCTCCTGTGTAAGCAACCTTTCCTGGAAAGCAAGCCACACCAGAACTCTATGTCTTAGCAAGGGCGTTGAGTTCCAAACCACCTTCATAACCCTCATTTTTGGTCTGTGGCCAATTAATGCTAAATAACTTCTAGTCATGGATTATGATCCAGATTGTGTTAGTATGTATCTGTCTTTATTATACCAACCGACTATTTGAATTTTGAGCGCATTGAGTTTCTTCCAGTAGCACTAGGTACACCTTGTGATTCCAGATAGAAGCATCTTCCTTTATATAGATTCCATAGCAGTTGGCCCACTGAGGTTCTGTTCCAGTTACTGCTTTCTTTTATATTCAGTCCTCCTTTTCTCTTGAAATGTTGCATTTTTGAAGTTCATATGCCATGTCGTTGCTCGAGAGTAAGTTTGTCATTTATTGCCTTCATTTACTATATAGGGAGCTAGCTCTGCAATCTGAATCTGTTATTAGAACATGATGATTTTTCTTTTATTTCTTTTGATATAATTGGTAGCGTGTAGCTAAAAAAAACGAGGAACCATTTCAATCTTAAATGTTTATTGCAATTCGTACAATGACGGGAATGGAAATTTAGCCCGATACCAAGGTTGCAATAGTAAGTTTTTTTTTTAGAGAGGATTATTTGTGAAGTTCATTCAGAAATAAAATTTGTATATTGTAGCAGTGTGAGTCCATTGTATTTTTTTAAGTATGTCATCATCATCATCTGCTTCTTCTTTTTCTTCTTGTGCAAGTATGAGGAGTTATTAAATATGTTTTATTTTGAATTACTTGCTACGAAATGTTGTTAGATTATTTTAGTACTTGATTGCTATTATAGGAATAGTTTGCTCGGAATAATGTTAAATTAATGTTAACAAATGAATCATACAGTGATTTTAGTCGTACAATAAATAGTTCTTACAGTTAACTATAGATGTCAATTTTATTCATCAAGCTGAACTTCAAAATCGTCAAAATTCTGGGGAAACAACTAATTCTTTTAGGCGGTGTTTGGAAAGGATAAGCGTGGACGACTTAGGTGCTATGGCAGATCAGTGACAACAAGTTCTCTGATAGAAGATGAGGAATCTAACAAGCTAAAACAAAAGCATGCTAATTAAATCAGTTCCGTGAAGGAAGAAATGAATGAAAAAATGAAATGAGAGAAGAAATGCGACATTTTTTTAGTCAGTTGCTTCAAAACAATCTTGGATTGAATGTTCAATATATACCAGGAGTTGTTGGATCTAACCTTGTTTCACCCGTTGATGCAAGTAGCGCACAAGCTCTAAGAGGCCAGAATATTCCACATTCTTCAGGGTCAACTCATGATCTGATTCTTTAAAAGGTCTGTTAGTTCCTTAAGGATATCTCCCTCTCTCCTTTGTTGATATATCAAATTGTGAAGATAGTTTTCTTGTTCTTCTTGGCTGTTGGTTGATCCTGCACATGAGCAAGATCATTATAGTTTAATTTGTGTGCGTAGTTGTGGCTAATTAGTCTGTGTAGTTGTGGCTTATTATGGCTGATTTGTGTGTGTAGTTGTGGCTCCAGCTTCCCTGCTAGGATCTTATGTGTGCAGGTATAGAATCAGTGTACATGTTATTGGATTGGTTAATAGAATCAGTTTATATAGTGATGAAAATTCTGAAAAGAGTTGATAAGAAAAACTTTGTCTGTCTTTGTCCCATCTTGTACTTCTGTTACAAAATGTTTCAGTTGTCTAACTTGTGACATACAGTGTGTAACTCTAGTTAACATTTACATATTAAGAACTAGTAACACAGTAAGCTGCATTCACCCATGTGCTTAGAATACTTCTTTACTGCTAATCATATGAACAAATAGACACCCTGTGAGATGTTTTATAGTTTTCTTTTAATCATTCACAAAATATATCAGGTCTCATAAAAGTTTTAATTAATGATCTTGTAGTTTTGATCATCAGTTTTTACAGGAGATACACCGTACATGTGTGCTATTAAAACTTACTTACAAATGTATAATAATATATATAAAACCTGGTACAACAAGAAGTCTCGTTATGTCCGGTACAGTTGACTTTAGAACAACAAAAATGAACATGAGATGCACACTGAGGCTAAGGCTAATTTGGTCCTTGGAATTAAAGAATATCTTAGTTTTTTGTTTTCTTAACTTATGTGCTGCTTAAGTTCTCCTCCGCATCTGTTTACCTCTTAATTGCTAGTTGTGAAATCCTTAGATTTAATTTGTGATGTTTCCTGTGATTTTTGGTTCAATGGTA
>JAKWJD010001755.1:43320571-43372556 GCA_027705065.1 Solanum peruvianum
ATTTTAAATGTGTAGGAAATGGAGATTATCAAATTTGAAGGACCGCCACAAGTTAATTTGATCTCATTAAAGTGAAAGTGGATGAGAGTTTTTGAACTAGTGTAAAAGTATGAATACATTATATTGATTTTGTGAAATATATTCATTGGTGGAATATATTGAACTATTGTAAGAGTACTTTTTGAACTATTGTGTACACATTTAGAATATTGTTGTCATGACCCAGATTAAGGAATCCGGATAGCAAATGGCGTCGTTGACCTCTCAAAGGTCGCAGACAAGCCTCATCATACATTCATCACATTCATATGGTTAATTTTAGCAGAACATTTAAAACTTTTAAATGTATGAGGTATACATAGACTTCATATAGTTATTTCATGAATTCATAATATAATAAGCTCAACTTAAATGTAACAACCATCTATCATAAAAATCATTTCGAAACAAAATAAGAATATATAATGTTTGCCAAACACGGCTTTATTACTAAAGCTTCAAAATGAAAGTACGAAAGAAACGCTATGGACAACATCCATTAGCTTTGTCTAAAACTAAGGCTAGACTAAAACTGTAGCATCCTCGAAATCAAGGGACCTACCAAATGGTCTGGAGAAACACTGATGTCCAAACCATTGCAAGAGTCGTCAATCTGTCCCTTAACCTGCATCTATAAAATAGTAGATATTAGGGGATAGTACACTACTTGTACTAAGTATGGTGCAAATAAGGCTATGCATGATCAAAGAAAGCTCTTCCTAAACAGTATGTTATTTCTTGAAAGCTTAGCCACTAGACTTTCCTAAATCGTTAGTTGTGAATTGAGGTATGAATATGATATATTTTATGATTTCAAAGAACACAAATCATTTTCTATATGATTACAAAACATTAGTATCATCAACATAATTTTTAAACAACTCGTGCAAAGATTTGAGATTTTTAATCCTCTTAGGCCGAGAGCTCCTCTTTGTACACTTAGATTATTTTTCAGTCTTTTCCTTCTTCTTGTTGTGTAGTTCAACAATTCTTTTGTTCCTATGTTTACTTACAAGTGCAATGATTCATTGGAGTCCCATACCCACAATGAATCGATGTAAGTAATCCAAAGACTAAGGAATGATTTCCCTACCTTATCGTGAATCATTCTTTACACTATATATTCATTACCTTTCATGAGAAATTCTCTATTGATCATGCCATTGATTTTATCATTTTCATGTTTTATATATTATACATTTTATATACACGATACTTTGGAATCGTTGACGTACCATTAAGACATCTCAAGTGATGGCCCAACATATGAGACCTCAACCCAAGGGCCTTCTTTAGCAAATATAGAGTCTGCTTCATTCGTTCATTCGTACTTCACATTATTCATTTCATTCATATGTAGGCTGATGTAAACACCAGCTATACCTAGGATGAAGTATAAGACTCTCATCAGGATCATGAAGTGCAATGACCAAGAATGACCTAATGTCATTACTTGAATTTTATTTCACCTCCTGATTGTCTTGCACAAACAGCTTCGGTATCGTTCATTTTTTTTTATCTTTCATACTTTGAGGCTGGCCTCATTTTTTTTTTTTGGAACTTTAACCTTAACCGACATAGATCATTTGAGCATTATGAAATCCAGTGTCTGTCCCACACCGAGAAAAGGTGGAATCACCGACCAAAGTGACCCGAACATGCTAGCGTATATAGGGAGTCGAACCCTGCTAGATCCTTATATTGGTAGTTTAGGTTCAAAGACTAGGAGATATAAGGAGACCCATACTCGGCATGCCGGACAGTCTCATCTCATGAGAGTTACGTGAACCTCCGCCCTTCCCCGAAAGAAGGCATCATTGCTCATAGCTAGCTATCGGTGCTCAGTGTAAAGTTCCATTACATTCAACTCATACATCATGGAAGTTGGCTTCTAGCATTAAGGAATCATTGCTCATTAGATGATTTCTCATCTCATCATTAGTATTAATTGTTAATTTTCCTTACACTTACATATAGAGTATGATTGAGACTTGACTCTTTATATTTAACACTCTCTTAGGTGAGTACATTTAGTGACCTTTACTTAGGCTTGGTTGAGACTTGTATCACCATTTATCTTAGCCTCTTATCATGTTTTATCCATTTTCATTAGCATCATAGATTAACATAATTACTCACCTCATTACGTGAATGTTCATTTCTTCATTATCTTCTAGTGTTGACTCAAGCATTATGGAGGCTTTCTTTTAGATTGATATTTACTTACTCTATTGATGATTGGTCATCCTTACTTTACATTGATGAAATGTGAATTTTCCTTACATATCATCCTTTGGTGTTAATGAGAGTGGCTCACACATTCTAACACCTTCATACATGAGTATTCTTTTAACATAGTAGCTTAGGTGTAAGTGAGACTTGTCTCACTTTCTTTAACACCTCATTCTGATCACTTACCTACATTAGACCCCTTTAATTATGCTATAACTCACGTTACTTACTTTAGCGTAGTAGATTCATATCATCGTTTATGGACGATGAATACTTCATTCAATGAGTTTCATGAGTTCATGAATCATTCTTTTAGAGCATGTTAGGAGTTTTCCCAATGAGTGACATGCCCTTGATTATGGGTTCATTGAATTAGTTTATAAGTTCTTATATTATCATTTGAAATTCTAACTACACAAGATTGACATATGATTAGTATAGGCCTCAATTTTGATATTAACTACATAACCATTTTTGTTGGCATGTGACAATTTTACGTATGTTCATATTTAAATTTAATATGTATGAACCATTAGAGAATCTTTTAATTATTTAACATAATATTATAGACATTTACATGCATCACTTTTAGACAATGTATTATTAGCCATTTTATTGGCATACCATTAGTATTGGCATAAACAATTGGGCATAGATTTCATAACCATATTTGATAGGATAAGCCAATTTTCATGTTCAACATGCTTAAGTTTTTATACATTAGCCAATCTTTTAGTTATTTGGCATAATATTATAGCCAATTCCCTACAACTTGTTTGCCAATGTAGTGTTAGCCAATTTATTGGCATAAGATTAGTATTAGCATAAGCAATATGCTATAGATTTCATAACTGTATTGTTGGCATAAGTAAAAGTTTCATCCAATCATGCTCCATTCGGGATAAATTATTCATTAGCCAATCTTTTACTTATTTATAGATAACATTATATCCAATTCCCATTCAAATTTTGAACAATGTTTTTGTTAGTCATTTTATTGACATAAGCCAAACATTCACTCAAATTATGATTTCACGGAGATCTTTTTAGCTAACCTTATAACATAACGTTTTTTTTAAAAATCTTGGACAGAATCATATTATAATTTGATTAATGTATCATCTTTATAATGTCATATTAACAACAAGTATGCACAACATACCGTAACATCTTCATACATAACATTTTCGGACATATCTTTAACATAGTATCATTCCTTTAATTCACATAATAACACTTAGCATAAAAAAAGTCCAATTAATAGGTTCATTCAATCATTATTTAATCAAAAACCATAGACATTAAGATCAGCCAGAAATACATACCAAGAACATCATTTCTAACCTATTCAACATTGAAATTGTAACAAGGATACTAGGGAAAGGAGTTCGACAAAAACGACGGGAAACAACCCTAGTTTTCAAGATCTTTGAATCATTCGAAATAAAGTTCTCTTGTAGAAAGAAGTACAGGATATAAACCCATACCGTATGCAGAACTTAATTTACGAAGACCACCTTGAACGAAACTTTGAAATCGCCCTAGAGAAATCAATAAATTTTCTGCCTTTTTCTTGCGTTCGTTGCTTACTATTTTTGCGTCCTTTTTGTCTATGAGTTTGAATGTTATTTTTAGGTTTAAGAACTTATATTGACTCATTAAACTCAAGGTTCAATAAGTTAATTAAATAAATTAATTAACTAATTACTAAAAAGCACTTGGTCAAATCTTAAATTTTTTATTTATGTTTTGCCCATTTAAATTAATTAATTAAATGACTAATTTAATTAATTAAGGTACCTAAGGTAACTATTTAAGTGCCCCTAAAGAACTAAATTTTTTTAACTCCCTTTGGACCATCCTAGGTTAAGTACTAGGATGTTTCTTGGGTTGTACTAGGTTAGTGTAAGAATTTTGGTTTGACTCCTTTAATTTAATTAATTAAATGGATAATGTAATTAATTAAATTACATAGGTTAATTTAAGTTGTTATAACCATAGCTAATCCTTTGAACCATCCTAGATTATGTACTAGGTTGTCTTTTTTTTTGTTTTAACCGAAATCTAGTTATTGTTTTGTGATTTTGGTTTTGCCCCTTAAAATTAATTAAATAAGTTGCTAAATTAATTAATTAAGTAGTCTAGAGTAATTAATAAAGTACCCCTAAGTTTTTAGGAACATAACGAACCTTTTGGACCATTTTAGGTTAAGTACTAGGTTGTCTCTTTAACTTGTATTAGGTTAGTGTCAATTCGGTTTTTGTCCTAGGTTTTCAGGTGCACTAATGGGTCCAATTCGGTTAGTACTAGGTTATTTATTTATTTAGGGCAGTATTTTAGAGTCTAGAATTTATAGGGAGGTTATTCCCCACATGGAGTGGTTGCTTGTGCACGTTTTCCCCCTAACTACCCTAACCGAATTTGGTTAGGGTGGTCCCCCCCTTTAGCTGCTTCTTCACATGTCTTGCACATGTGCTTTCACATGTGTTGGTTGCACTTTCCTAACTAGTAATATGGGTCATCTGGGAATGTTTACTTATTGTCCCAAGGACCCTCACCATTTGCTTAATATACATGATCATTTTAAATGATCATATGCTATGTGCTATGGTACTTGACTTGACACTTGGATGCCTCATACCTTATGCATAAAACATCCATTGTGTTTTTAGCTTAGGGTCTTCATTGTAGGTACACTTCTTGGTCAATGAATCTTAGATTGGGTATGGCAAACCAAAAACTATATTTCTTATTCATATATAGAAAATTGGCTAATATCCCTTTGCCAATTTTTCTGTACTATGCCCAATATTTCTTAATATTGGGAATTGAGGTGCCTATGTACCCCTAATAGGGTATCCGAAGGGCATTACTGGGCTCTTCACTAGACATGATTTTCCGGAATGTTACAATTGCTTTATAAGTACACAACACATATTATGTTTTGAAGTTCATGGAAAATCTTTAAAATTGAATTACTTATTAGCTAATTTAATACTTGAGATTATTGATTGCAAAAAAATATTGGACAAAGACTACACTTCAAAGTGTTGTCATATATCAAATATAAAAGGCAACACTTCATAATTGTGGGCAATATGGTAGCAAAGGCCACACTTAAAAGTGTAGCAAGTAAGGCAACACTTTTAAGCGTAGCTGCAAAGTGTGGCCTTTATTCCTATTAGGATATGCTTGAAAGTGTCGCTGCTAAGGCCACACTTTTAAGCGTTGCTAAAAAGCTTTGTATTTTTGACTTTAAGGCTACACTTAAAAGTGTAGCTGATAAGGCAACACTTTTAAGCGTAGCTGCGAAAGCATGACCTTTTTGATTTTGGCAACACTTTTAAGCGCAGCTGCTAAGGCAACACTTTAAGGTTAAACTCTAAGGTTACGTGACTTTAAGCCACCCCTGAAAAAGTGTGTATTAAAGTCAAAAAGTGTGGCCTTTAATCAAAGGCCACACTTTTTCATAGTGTAGGCCACACTTTTCTAAGGTGGTTGTAGACATAAACTATTGTAGTGTCTGACATCAATTTTGTCATATCCGGGGAGCACCCCTTGAACGTAACCGGTGTTGTCATCCACTTTGAGAACTAAGACTAGTCTGTTAGCTTCCATCATTACATTCATAGGTCAAATTTAGCGGAACTACCTCTACTTTGAGGTTTACATAGACCTCTACATACACATAGTATATATGTATCGAGTATACATAGACCTTTCATGTATGAACATTACTTAGTCTTCTACTTTTATTGAACACACACACACACACACTCACACACTCACACACACACACAAAAAGAAAGAAATTGAACTAAATCATCTTTAAGACTAAATTATATCAAATGGCAAGATAGTGGCATCGTCCTTGGAAGCTGAAGACCTACTGAACACTTGGGAACTATCCAAGCCGTCTTTATTGGCCTTCAACTAAGCTCAACGGCCGGATCCTACAATTTTTAGTAAACATAAACATGGTGTTCGTACACACTTGTACTAATTATGAGTATATGCACATAAAACAATTGAAATCATGCTAAAGGTTACATTTGTTCAAAACAATGCTAAAGTATTTTGAAAAGCCTTATGCACAATAAAGAACTCATATAAGTCAATACTTGCATAAGCCATAAGTCAAACCCATGTACAACACAAGACTAACATCAACAAGTTATAGTTAAGTCAACATATACAAGAGTTCATAACATCATAATATAGGCAAGACCATAACTCATAACCCACCATTTAGACTACAAGTGCAATGACTAAGTAAAGCCCCATAAGCTTACTCAATCAACACCAAACAAAGGACCATAAACAACTTCCAACTCAATATAACTAGCATCAATAGTAGTCATCATCGAATTTATAAATATAGACCAGTAGCCTGTTCATAGATGAAAGTAAAAACATATATGATCATGAACATGTAATCTCATCATATTCATATCATATACATTATGAGAACACAAGAACAACCTCATATGTATTCCCTCAAGGCAAACTAGTGCAAGGAATAGGTAGTCCCCTACCCCTACCTAGGCTAAGTCATACCTCTCAAGTGACCCTAGTTAGTGTATAGTCCTTTACTTCATTTTAATTTCGGGAACACTTGTATTAACCAACATAGACAACAAGAGCAAAGTGTGGAATGCAGTATTGTAAAACCTTACACTAATGAAAGGCGTTCTACCAACAAAAGTAGTACAACAGATGAACATAGTATCTAGGTGGATCCACTAGTTAGTATTCCTATGGTGGCAAAATAGTTATGGAGCTTGGGGACTGTCATGGAAACATCACTATGTGCCCTTTTTGGACTATGAGGCTATCCACCCCCGTGAGGACTATGGTGAACCCTACCTTCCCTCCTTGGGAAGGTGTCACCCCTCATCTACAAGTTCACTCGGTGCAAAGCTAGAGTCCCTTTTTAAATGTCTTTCTTTAAGAAAAATAAAGTTAGTTTAAGTTATAGGTTCTAATCCCTTGTATAGTATTGGTCATTAGCTCATTAGGAATTGCATGAGAATATCCTTTCATGACAACCCTCATATGTGAGATTAGCATAACATCATCATCACATCATAATAAGGCACATAGGTACTTCATAACAAACCTTATTTCATTTCATCTTAAAAGTAATATCACAATCACATAGTAAAGACATTTCAATTAAAAATCATACCAACACCTACATAGATTAATCACAAGTCATGCTTCAATTGAACTAGTCATTATTAATCAGAAGCCATAATAATTGAAGAAAAGGTTAGAATCATAAGGACTTACTCAATCTCCTTCAATAGCCATCATCTTGATATTACCACTCAACCAACAAATTACATCCAATAATAGGTGTAGTAACATCAATCAATAGTAATTAACACAACAACTAGGTCAATTTACATCATCCCTATCCAATCAATTCATAACCTAGCCTAACACCTTTCTACCAATTTCATTAAATTCCAACTCTTAAAACTACATGAAACATGACAAGCCACACTATCTTCATTTTACAATTCTCCGGACGTCATGGTCATTTTTTGACGTTTTAACTCTAAAACTTAACATTAATTCAATACATTTGCTTAGAAGCAGTGTTTGAGGTCTTCGTACATCATGTAAGGCTCTATACTAAGTCATGGAGTTTTAGAGTGTTACATTATCATAATGGGTGTGTTCCTTCTCGGAGAGGACTTGGACAAGACCTTAACATTCACCATACCATATCATAGGTAAAAACTGTGGAAAATTTATAACTTTTACATAGTGAGGTATACATAGACCTCTCACATATCATACATGGATTTTACATAGACTCCTTGCTTATTGAAGCTTAGATAGGAGTCTAGTTTAGGCAACATAACCAATACATAAGATACACTGTACTATCATTGACTTAGATTTAAAAATCCAAAAGGATTACAACATTGGACATAGACATTACAAATTTAATATGACAATATATGCTTATATCAATAGTCTCAAAACGATTTAGGAATGAAATAGTTTCTTAGATAGAACAACTACATAGCTAGAATAGAGAAATAGTAACATTCCTAAACGTTGAGGACCTACCAAGAACTTGTAGAAACTAGTCCAAGCCTTCTTTCTTTGATCCTCAAAGTACTTCAATGACCCTAACCTACATTGTTTAGAAAAAAAAGAAAATAATATGGATTAGTACAACCACTTATACTATGTAATTCAAACCTATGCAAGTAAAACCATTGAAATCATGCTTAAAAGGACATTTTTCTAAAAACCATGCTAAGTCACTTTGAAAAGCTTTTATGCACAATTTAGAACATATAAAATCCATTAGACATAACATCACTTAAGACAATTATTAAACACAAGATCAACATAATCATAAAGTCAAGTCAACATTGATATTATCAACATAGGTTAATATCAACATGAATAGAATCATATTAAGCTCATATACGAATGAATAAGTCCAACATAACATTATAATAACAATTCATGTACCAGTGTTCATAACATCACTACATATAAGACCCTTACTCACAACCCCTTCCCAAGCCTACAGATGTAATGCTTATGTGAATCTTCATAACCCTAAATAATCAAGTAAACCAAACAAAGGATCATAAGCAACGTCAATATTTCATATATATTCATATCATTCATATTCATAATCATGTACATCAACTTAGACCAATAGCATGTTCATCAATGAAAGTAACGTTATATTGGATCATCAACATGTAAATTCATCCCATACATTTCATTCATATCATAACATAAGAACAACCTCATAGGACTTCCCTCAAGGTCAACTTGTGCAATGTATAAGTAGAGTACCATACCCCTACCTACACTAAGTAGAACCTCTTATGTTACCCTAATTATTGTTCAATGCATTACGTTCATTTTAATTTCTAGAATAGGTGTATTAACCGACATAGACCTCGTGATCTAAAGATGGAATCCGTTGTGATGAACCCTACACCTAAAGAAGGTGTTTTACTTTCAAACGTAGAACTAAAACATGAACATAACTTTCTACGTTAATCCACTAGCTAGTCTTCCTATGGGGGCAACATAGTTAAGGAACTAGAAGATATGTCTTGAACCCTGTAGATACCTTTTAGAAATGGAGTCCTCATCTCATGAGGCCATAGGTGAATCTCCCTTCCATTGGGGAGTCAACACCTCTCATTGTCAAGTTCAGTTGTTGCTAAGCTAAAGTACCTTTTTGAAATGTCTTTAAGAGTTTCTTAATCATCATATCTTAGTATATGTCATAAGAGACTATCCCTTATATATTCATAGTCATTCGCTCATTAGGTATTGCATACGAATTTACTTTCATAACAACCCTTTTTTTGTGAGATCAGCGTATCATAATCATATCATAGTAAGGAACACAAGATATTCACATTCAACCTTGTATTATCATACCCTCAATAAGATCTCACAGTTCACATTTTAAATACATTTCATCACATTCATCATCTAATCATTTTCTTAATCCAATAACATAAAATACTTAAATTGAACATCATCATCAAGTATAACCTATCATCATTGAAGTCCCAGATTCAAGGTACACTAGGGCTTCAAGAATCCATCTGTTCTCCATCACTCTTGAAGGAATCCTAAGGTATGGAAGCTATTAACTATTGGAACTCTTTCCCCAAAAGGCTCTTCAAAGTTTTTTCCATAATATGTTTAAAACATGGGTTGCATTCCAATTCTGTATTTGATCTTTCAATTGGTTTTGATGTTGATTTCCTTTGATTATAATTGATAGATTATTATTGTTTATGGGTTAATTGTTGTAGTTCGTAATCTTTGACCTAGTAGTTCGTAATCTTTGACCTAGTTATATGAAAGAACCATTGAACACTTTTCCCTAACCCTAGTTTGTGAATATTGAGGCTGGGGGGGGGGGGTGCTCCCCGAGCGTGAGTTGGCGCGACGGCCAGCACCCTAAAAAAGGGTTGTTTGCGCGCTGCCTTGGCATCCTCCTTGCCAAACCTTTGGTCCTCCTCAAGGACCCTTTGGTTGGTCCTTTGGGATTCATGACCGGATGTTTTGATCCTAAGCACTATTATTAATACACTAGGGTCACCTCAACTAAATTTAGACTATAGATAACACATAAAACATATATAACATACAAGGGCACAATAGCTCACACAAGACTAGTTTCCGAAAGTCTTGGTCGTCCTTAGCATTTGACTTGGATACTCTTTAGAACTGGATTCAAGCAATATTATTCATTATTTTTTACAATATATTACCTCAAGGAACTCACGTGGAGTGCTAATTTATCCTAGTTCATTTTGAGGGAGTAACAATATCCTCCACTTGGAAAATATTCATCCCCAAATGCCACTAAAATACTTTCAACACTTCCAGGAGGTAGAGACTCAAGACTAGCAGACCACAATCATACTTTTAACTATTTCATTCAATATATCATGCTATAAGGAACATGAAATTCACACATGTAGCTTAAATAAACAACAAGAATGCAAGAACAATACCTACAAACTCATCATTCATTCATACTCCACATTTCTAATTTCGCATTTTGGAGGAAATACCTTTTCCACATTATGTCATGTCTCTTCAACATCTTTGCACATATTTGCATCAAAAGTCACTTTTAAACATGATCACATGTATAACGATACAAAATTTAGCCAACTACTATAGGGTCATAAAGGACAAGCCCAATAATGTTCATTTTACAATACAATCATAAAATCATGAAAATATGCACAATATAAGAAGATCAAGGAAACTTATTTTCACAATGACTCCCAAACCCATGCAATAGGCTACTAGGAAATTCTAACTCTCAAGATTGAATAAAATATGAGAAAAGAGACATGGTCTCTTTATCCAGATCAAATTACCAAGCTCCCCAACTTAGAAGGAACCCATCACAACACAATAAGGAAACTTTAACTTAGAGGCACCTTCATCGGAATTTTCTACGTTGTTATCTTGAATAACATAGAAATAATTCTTCTTTTGTTCAACCATGATCGGACCATTATAGGAAGAATGCTTGATCATTCTTCTCATATCCCAAAATGTTTGTTCCCACAATATGAGAAAATAGTTTTATAAGCTTGAGAACCACCACCTCCCTCATTGTTAACCTTAGGACAATTAGAGAAATCTTGGTTTGGTTCACTCTTGTTAAATTTTTTCGTCATCCTTCTAAGCTTGGATTCTTTAATGGATTTAGCATACTCTATAAGTCTAGTGAGGTTCATGTCACTATGGAGCATGATCGTACGACACTCTTCTTTCAAAAGATCTGAAAAACTAGTCAAGAACCTACTCATCTCTTCTTTAGGGTTATATACTAAGGATCGAGCATATTTACACAACAAGGTAAATATCATGGAATACTCGTTAACACTCATATTACCTTGCCTAAGATTTATACACTACATAATGGTAACCACTTTTCTTTCACAGGGAAAGTACTTCCTCAAGAATGGTTCTTTAAAATCATCCCGTTCTAAAGGACCCGATTCATCCGCCCTATTGTCTTTCCATTGTGTGTACCACAATTCAGCAACTTCCGTCAATTTTAATGAATCCAACTCCGCCTTCTCCTTAGAATTCACCCTCATAGCACTGAACACTTTATAAACACAATCTATGAATTCTTGGGGGTCCTCTCCAACCTTAGAGCCAAGAAAAGTACAAGGATTCATCCTTAGAAAGTCACCAAAACTAGAAATCATGGTACTCTAAAGAGAATTAACCCTAGTCCGAACATCACTATTCGCTTGTGCCGTCATAACTCAGTCTAGGGTAAGAAGATCCCCTCTAATCTCCACATTATTCATGTCCACGGGAACCACCAGAACACGATTCTGTTGATTAGTTGTAGGGAATTCTTCACCTTGAGGAACTTTCTTATCTTGGAAAGGAACTCCCTCATTTTCTAATACTTTGTACATTCTTCTTGTGGGTGTCCTTTTATTCATGAAATATAAACACACGAGAAAAGTTTAGGAAAAGACACTTATAGAACTTAACTCCATGGCACGATATGACAATAATGAAAAAAGTGAAGATTCTATTACCTATAACCTCTCACTAATAGATGTGACACGACTCATACCGATGAACAAGACTCTACTAGACATGGCCTCATGAAACTTTTGAACCCACAAGGCTACTTTATAAACTTATGCTTTTGAGACCAAGTTTGTTGTTAAGATCCTCAAACTGAACTAAGGTATCTAGACCGTCACATGTGCCATAAAGAACTGATAACATGTAAATAAAGTTTGTCAAAACATCTATAGTTAATTTGGAGATGTTTGGAAGTCAAATGTGAAGTAACGACCAAGACTTTTAGAATCTAGTCCTGAGTATGCGTTAGTGTGCTTTGCATGTTTTATAAGTTATTTTATGCCTAAAATGATAGGATACTACTCTAACTTCTATATGGATGTATTTAGTGTTGAAATGTCCGGGCACGACTCCTAAAAGACCACCCAAAGGGTCCTTTACTAGGACGTAAAGTCTGGCATAAGAAATGCCTAGGCAGTGTAAAACTACGCATGGTAATCGACGCACCATATATGGATTGAAGTCCCTTTGATTGGGGTCGTTTCTCTCCACACAGACATGAGAGATCAGCAACAAAATTTAGATCTTCAGTCATAAACGACTGAGAAATAGGAAGGCACATGAACCAGACGACTGCCCTTCCTTTGCAACCGTCGGTTGGACCTGCACTTACTGTCTTGTATACAACTAAGTGAGGGGTGATTTGGGATTTTCACCCACATTCAAACTAAAATATGCACGGTTATTTAAGCTATCTAAGGGTATTTTAACTTATTTAAAAACATGAAAACCCAACTTAGAATTTATTCTTCAAATCAAACCCTTCACTCCCAAATATGAAATTCCCAAAACCTCCATTAGAGACAAAGTTCCAGAACAAGCTAAGGATATGGATTCCAAGTGCTTTCTTCTCCAAATTTTCGTGGCTTCTCTTATTTTAAGGTTTGGTAACCCTTTATCCTTAGTTAACCTTTCATCTAAGGATTTCTTTCAACGGTTTTCCCACATGATTCAAAGGTCAAAATTGTTATCTTTCAATTTAGATATGTGTTTATTGTCAAACTAATTTCAAAGTCATTCTAATGATGGATTGATAAATAAATGATTTTATGATTATTTTAAGTTCAATTCAATGAAGAACCCATGATCTCTTTAATCTCTCAATTTATGATATAATGTAGTTCTTTTGATCTTGATTAGATGATGATTCAATTATGATAAGATTATGTGTATTACTGAATCCTAATTCTATATACGTCAATTGATTATGATTTTTTTGGAATTTATTAATGATTATCATAGCTTGAAGAATCGGTATTTGACCTAAATTCCTTATTGTAGCCTTGGAGTTGACATTGTATGGTATGATCCACTTGTGGTGGTGGTATTTACATTCTTGTGTATCTTTATATGTTGTGATCACGACCTTGAAGGAAATTTATATATTATGAAGTGTGGTCATGATGATCACACGTATGAAGTATTGTGCATAGTCTTCTGTTCTAAGTAACGATCTATGGTGTATTGATAATTTGATGAACATGTTAATGATTATGTTAGGGTTAAAAGTGGTCTACATGTTTTGTTGTGATGAATCCATCTTATAATGAACCCTACCTATGTACCAGTATATGAATGTGTGCTCTTATGGATGTTAGGAGTCTTCTATTAAAATATTGAAGATGTTTCTGTCTCTTATGATATAACGTGCGGTGTGGTACAGTCCCTAATACTCTATATGTGAGTTGTTCCATGACTCTAGGGATATGCATATGTGTTGTGATTCTATAATAGGTTGTACCCTACGCAACTAGGTAATTGCTCCTAGATGATCATTATGACCAATATGTACACACACACACACACATTTCATGTATGACTATAAACATAATATGTTCATGATGTCAAATGAATGAATGTAAGTATGAAGATGCATCTTAACTTGGATGACTTGATAGGTGTACTAGTTATCACCATCAGGTAGGACCCCAGACGTAACTGGGGTCTTCATCCTTGGAGAGAAATTACAATAGCCCTTAGCGTTCATTATAACATCTCATAGATCAAAAATTTAGAAAATTTAAATCTTTTACACAGTAAAGTGTACTTAGAGTTCTCACATATCATATAGGGTGTTTACATAGACTCCTCATTTAGGAAGCATACATAGATTTCTCATTTTGAAAAGGAAATAATATACGAGTCTATTATCTTTTCTCACACATAAACTATCTAGAAAGGATTACCATATTTTGATATGGCCATTACAAGTACAATATGCCACATATAGGCTTACATCTATAGTCTTATAATGGAAAAAAACAATTGTCTTTAGACATAACAATCCTACTAATCTTGATAGGTGGCATAATCCACGAACGTTGAAAACACACCAAAAACTTGGGAAAGATGTCTAAGTCTTCTTGCTAATGACCTCAAATCACTTCAACGGCCCGAACTTACATATTAGTAGAAATATATATAACATGGGTTAGTACAACCATTTGTACTAAGTATGGAATCATATGCACATTAAACCATTAGAAGACATGCATGAAGGGGACCATTTTTTAGAAATCTGCTAATTCATTTTGAAAATCCTCAATGCACATACAAGAGCATATACAAGTCAATAAGAATAACATCACTTAACACAAGTTCATATCCAACACAAGGCTGACATTATCATAGAGCCATATAAACCTGAAAGCATCATCACAAGTTATCATAACATGAATATCTTCAATATAATGTCATAAAAAACAATTCATGTACTAAAGTTCATAACATTAACATACAATACCCTTACCAACAATCACATCCGAAGCCCACTAGTACAATGCTCTTGTATATCCCCATAACCCCACATAATCAAGTAAACAAGAAAAGGAACCATAAATAATGCCTTGCTTGATATAACATAATTATCATTATTAATCATCATAATATATAGATACTTAGACCAATATCATGTTCATCAATGTTACCAACATCATGTAGGAGCAATATCATATAAACCAACATATATATATATTTCATAATATTATAAGTGCATAATAACATAATAATACCCTTTTAAGACTCACCTAAAGGACAACTTGTGAAATGTATAGGTAGAGTCCCATACCCCTACCCTCACTAAGAAGAATCCCTTAAGTCACCCTAGTTAGTTTTAATTTTCATTATTTTATTCATTTATTTTACTTTAGGTAATAATCATCTTAACCAACAATAGACCATGTTAGCTAAACATGGAATTCGGTGTCATGAAACACTACACTGAAATAAGGTGCTCTACTTACAAAGGTAGAACCAAAACATAAACATAGCATTCTAGGTGGATCCACTAGCTATTATTTCTATGGAGGCAACGTAGTTAAGGAACTAGGAGATATACTGAAGTCCCTCTTAATGCACAGTTGCATTGTAATCTCCATCTTTTGAGACCCATTCTGAATATACCTTCCCACATTGGGAAGGGTCACGTCTAATATCTAGTTCACTCAGTTCTAATATAAAGCCCCTTTTTGAATTCATTTAAATCAGTCTTAATAATAAAATCTTAGTTTAGGCCATAGTCATATCATAGTAAGGCACACAAGTGATTCATATTCATCCTTGCATGATCTTGCCCTTAACATGATCTCGCAATTAAACATATTCATGACATATCATCACATTAATAATATAATCAATTTTTAAATATATTAACATATAATACCTTAATTTAACATCCTCATCACGCATAAACAATCATCATTGAAGTAAAGAACTCAAGATAAAAAACTCTTACAAAATAACCTTCAAAAGCCTTTTTCAAGATCTTACCATGAATACAACATTATTCATCCATCAATTCACTTAATATCACCATTAATAGTAATCTATATAAGCACAAGTCAATTGTATCATCCCTAATCAATTCAACCACAATCATAACCTTGTTAGGGAAGAGGGCTCAATTATCGACTCATTCATAGAACTAGGTCAAGAATAAGAACTATAGCCATATACCAATACACAATCATGATACATTAACATAAACCAATGAAAGTAAACAATAAATTAATTTTGAAGATCATTCATGTAATTGTAAGAAAACCCTTGATTTTTTCATCTTTAGAAATAATTTCTAAAAAGTCTCTTGTGGAAAGAGTACCAATCGTGAATAGTTTCCATACCTTAGAATTCCTTATCGATTGATGGAGAAAATATCGAGTCTTAATCCCTAGTGAAC
Organism: Solanum peruvianum; assembly: GCA_027705065.1. NCBI lineage: Eukaryota > Viridiplantae > Streptophyta > Magnoliopsida > Solanales > Solanaceae > Solanum > Solanum peruvianum. The sequence continues at coordinate 43,337,163 of JAKWJD010001755.1, forward strand.
GTTGAAGCTCGGTCTTCAATGGTGTCTTTGGGAAAGAGACATAAAGTAGAGAGGTGGAAAGTATTGGGTTTGGGAATTATGTAGTGTTCGGTTAGTGTAATGAGGGTTAGTCCTTATATAGTCCCCAAACGAGCATAATTAACCATCCCTAACCTTAATTAATCAATTTACCAAATAACTATCTGATATATTAATTAGAAATTAGACAGTTAGCTGACCTCAAAACTACAAACCCCTGCCTACGCCCCGTCGTCCTATCAATGACCTCGTACTGTAAGGGCGTGTTTGAAACACATAGTGTGTTTTTGTAACACCCTTGAAATTCTATGACCTATACTAGAGTCTCACATATTGAATAATGATAAGTCTAGACCTAAATAACAATAGTTAACTTGTTATTTTAGTATTAGGACCCTATTTAAATAGGTAAAAATATGTATATAGGTTCAAAATGTCAAGTGTCGACCAACCAAAGACCGCCCTAGTGGTCCTTGAAGGGACCCCATCCTTAGCCAAGCAAGCTGCTAAGCAGCAACCAAATAGGCCTAACATGATACCACTCCCCGTCGTGGAAATGTTCCACCATGAAACAAAATTCATTGTCCGTGTTGCGGATACGTAATAGACGCCACTGTATCAAAAACTTATTTTGAAAATGTTGCGTGAAAAACTCCGTGATGCAAACTTGTTTCCCCACTAAAATCTGAAATTATAATCAAAGTTTGACTTGGCTAAAAGGTCAACTTTAGTTAGGGGTCTTTTGGGTATTTTAGGGGAGTTTTATATATTCATTTTAATTAGGTTTTACATCACAATTACCTACTTAAACTAAATTCCCAAATCAAAATGCAAAAGCTCTCACTTCTCTCTACTTTCTCTCTCCACTCAATCCCCATTGAAGAAGCTTTAAATCTTGAAGAAGAAGACCAAATTCACAAGTTTTCTTCTCAAATTAGTGGCTAAATTCTTGTTTAAGTATGATTTCTTTTACTCTTGGGATTCATTTAACCAAAAAGTCATTTAAAGATATTTCAAAACATCCCCAAACTAGGGATTTTCTCTACACTTGAGAATCAATTGTGATGAATTATGATCAATTAACATTTTTTAAGTATAGAGATTAATTTTTAATTCTTGTTATTTACTTAAGATTCCCATGGACCCATGTCTTTCCCTAATTTCATGAAAACCTTTAATTGATATGGTGAGTTGCGAAGATGATAAACATGAGGATGGACTACATTGATGTTAATTATGTAATGGAAGTATGAAGGTCTTGAAAGGGGCAAGGAGGTATGTTAATTGGTTCTTCTTGGATTCAATTTAGAAATATGAGTTACTTAGATAGTAATGCTCCTATGTCTATGTGTGGTTGTGATGTTGATGCTAAATATTCCCTATCCTTAACCTAAGACACCTAAATTGGCTATGAAGTATGAATTCATTTTATGATGCGATTATTATATAATTGAAAGTCATTTATCATGATTTTAATAAAGTGCTAAGTGAATGGTTTACTCAGTTGTATGTGATTTCTAAAATGAAAGGATTCTTATCACTTATGATTACCAATGAGCTAATATGATAGGATGTTTACATAGGGGCCTAGAAGAGGCTAATGTAAACTTATATAATGAAATAAGATGATTACGAAAAGGAATAAATGCTTAGCACCTAAAAGGCATGTAAATGAGATAGAGGTCTCAGATTTAGTAAGTCCAACCTCCCACATGGGTTTCTTCACGTTTAGCTAGTCCGGATTTTCGAAGATATGTGTTGTCTCGTTAGATGGAAACCTCCAATTATAGCAAGTATAAGTTTCTACTAACAATCGTTTTGACCCTTAACTATGTGCCCACATAGGACTATATTTTAGTGGATCCACCTAGATAGATATTTACGAATGGTTACACCTTAGGCAAATGTTAACCGTCTCTTTTTTGTGTGGGAGTATAACACCTTATTCCATGTAGCTCACATGTTCTCATCTCGATTATTGCACTTCTTTCCCTAATGTATAAGTAAATCAACAAGTTAAGTATGTGAACTCTTATTAGGGCTTTTCTAATAGTTTTTACATAATGTGCGGGAGGGTATGAGGTTAAGTAAACCTAGGATTGATGTCTCACTAAAGAACGTCAAGTAGAGTCTTGTCTATAATTGTGAAGAGTGCCACACTTATGAATCAGAGGCTTTGTGATGCTTAGGAAATTCCCTACTTCTTGGTATTCCTACGTCGTGGCTCAGGTGTCTTAACTCTATGTTTCCTTTCTGTAATCTCTTTCTTGTGCTTATAGGCAATGAATACAAGATGGAACAATGCTCGAATGTCCAAAGAGGAGAACATAAATGAGGCGGTTGCGACACAAGCTCCTCAAAACCCTCAAATTTTTATTGAAGAAGGGTTTATGTCTAACGTTGAGATACATACATATATTCATAACTTGACTCAAGTTGTAGCCAGTCAAGTTGCAAGGGATACTAGGGTACAAGTGAACCCCAATGCTAGCGCTACGACTTTAAGTATTAGGGATTTTACACTAATTAATCCCCCTTTTTATTTGGTCCAAAGATGGAGGAGGACCCACAAGGGTTCATTGATGAAGTGTTAAAAGTTATTGATGTTATGGATTTTCCTTATCTAGTGAAGGTGGAACTACCCCCTAACAATTTAATGATCTATCTTACTTTTGGTATGAACAATGGAATGATTAGAGGCTTGTTAGAGAAGGTCAGATTACATGGGTGGCTTTCAGGACGACTTTCCTTGATAGATTCTTTCCATTGGAGTTAAGGGAGAGAAAAATACAAGACTTCATCAACCTTTGCGAAGGAGGTATGAGTTTGAAGGAGTATAGCCTCAAGTTCACTCAACTATCAAAATATGATCCTAATATGGTGGCAGATTCAAGATATATAATGAAAAAACATGTCATGGGGATATTCTATCTGGTGGTTAATGGATGTAGGTCGACTATGTTGATTTCTACCATATATATCTGACGTATTTTTGTTTGTCCGAAACAAATTGAGGAACAAAAGCTTAAGCAAGTTTGTAGGGAATTGAGGAAGACAAGAGCTGAAGATGGAAATTCTTCCAAGTCAAGATTTACGATTCAAGACAAACCAAGATTTAAGAAGATGTTTTCTAACCAAGGGTAAACAAGTGTAAGGTGTCTATTCCCAAGCCTCAAGAGTGAAAAAGTAGTGGTTCTTATGTGGAGAAGCCTTTTTGTGCAAAGTGTAATAGAAAACATGATTGCAAGTGCCTAGAGGGCACATGTAATTTCTTTGGTTGTGGCAAGAGTTCCACATACATAGATATTGCACTTCGATGAAATCTCAAGAAAGGGAAAATGCTCAAGCACAAGAAAGTACCGCAAATCCATATGCCACTAAGAAGAATCACTTTTATGCTCTCCATTCCCACAAAGATCAAGAGCGCTCTCCGGATGTGGTTAGCGGTATGTTACAATTATTTTTCATTAATGTTTATGCATTGTTGGATCCTAGTGACACGTTTTATTTTGTGACCCTTTGTTTAGACATGAAATTTGACATCCGTTCCTATATCTTAGATGAACCCTTTTTAGTTTCTACCCCTGTGGGTACTTGTTTGGTGGCTAAAAGAGTCTATAAGGGTTGTCCTATTTCCTTGCCCAATAGAGTTACATCACTAGACTTGATAGAACTTGACATGTTTGATTTTTATGACATATTGGGAATTGATTGGTTGCATGCTTCCTTTTTCTCTATTGATTGTATGACAAGGGTAGTAAAGTTTCAATTTCCTAATGAAACCACTTTTGAGAGGAAGGGAGGAAACTAAAAATCCTAGGGGTAAGATCATTTCTTCTCTAAAAGCTTGCAAGTTGATTGCAAAGGGTTTTATATATCATTTAGTGAGGGTTAAGGATCTTGAATATGATGTTCCTTCCTTAGAGTCGTAACCCATAGCGACGGAATTTTCGGAAGTCTTTCCCGATAACTTGCCCAGAATTCCTCCCAAATGGGAAATTGACTTCGGCATGGATTTTTTTCTTGATACACAACGTATTTCAATCCCTCCTTATTAGATGGGCCCGGGCAAGTTGAAATAAATAAAGGCTCAACTCAAGGATTGGCTATATAAAAGTTTTATATTACCAAGCATATCTCCATGAGGTGCATCAATATTGTTTGTGATAAATAAAGATGGGTCTTTGAGAATCTGTATCGACTACCATCAACTAAAACAAGGTAACTATAAAGAATAAGTACCCACTCCCAAAGACCGATGATTTGTTTGATCAACTCCAAAGAGCAAGCTACTTTTCAAAAATTTACTTCAGGTCGGGTTATCATCAACTTAGGGTGAGGTGTGTTGATATACCGAAAATGGTATTCCGAACAAGATATGGTCACTTTGAATTCCTAGATATGTTTTTTTTGCCTAAAAATGCCACGACATCTTTCATGCACCTTATGAATCGAGTTTTTAGAACTTAACATGATTTATTTGTGATTCTCTTCATAGACAACATCTTGATATACTCTATGTGTGAGAATGATCACATGAGCCATTTGAGGATAGTTTTGCAAGTTCTAAAGGATAACCAACTTTTTGCTAAGTTTAGAAAATGTGAATTTTGTTAGGATCAGTTGTGTTTCTTGGTCACATTGTCTCTTATGAAGGAGTTCAGGTCGATACAAGGAAGACGTAAATGGTAAAATGTTTGCCTAGAACTTTGAATCCTACCAACATACGAAGTTTCTAGGGTTAGGCGGTTACTATAGGAGGTTTTTTTGAAGTTTTTTCATCCATCACATCTACATTAATGGTTGTAACCAAATAATTCCAAGTTCGAATGGTCGGAGTCATGTGAAGAATTCTTCAAACAATTCAAATATAGACTCACCTCTGCTTTAGTGTTATCCTTACCGTAGGGTTCATCATTTATTGTGATACCTCCCGAGTGGGTCTAGGATGTGTTCTCATGAAATATGGCAAGGTAATAGGATATTCCTATAGGCAACCCAAGACATATGAGAAAAATTTCCTAACTCACGACCTTGAGCTTTCGGCCATAGTATTTGACTTGAAAATTTGGAAACACTGCCTCCATGGGGTACATGTTAATGTGTTCACCGATCACAAAAGTCTACAATATGTATTTACTCAAAAAGACTTTAATTCACACAAGAGGATATAGTTAGAGCTTCTAAAAGATTACGAGATGAGTGTACCTTACCACCTAGGGGAAAATAATGTGGTTGCGGATGCATTGAGTTGGGTGTTCATGAGAAGTGTCACTCATGTGGTTGATTAATAGAAAGAGCTAGTGAAGGAGGTTCATAGGCTGGCCTTGTTAGGTGTTTGACAAGATCTTCAAAGGATAGTTTTATAGTTTGTCATAACTCTGAGTCATCTTTAGTGGTGAATGTGATGTCTAAGAAACATCTTGATCCCTATTGATGGAATTGAAGGAATCGGTCCCTAGAAAGAATAACTAATCTTTCTCCCAAGACGAGGATGGGGTACTTAGGTACTAAAGAAGGTTATGTGCACCTGATGTCTATGGTTTATGTCAATATCCGCAAGTACACCTAGAAGAAAGGGGAATTCTTAAGCCATAAGAAGACGTACTTGAACCTACGGAGGTCTTGGACTAGACTCTTCACTATCATTCATTACATAAGATATGAAAACTTTTCATAAGAATAATAACAAGAAACGTCTTTTATAATATACTAAGGAACAAGTCTCATCGTCACATGACAACTTAATGGCACAACTTAAATATCTAAGGGTCATGAACCTTTACATTCAAATAAAATATGTATTATACAAGTCTTGAATAAGAACTAAAGAAACAAATATTATGTCCTCGAATATATGAGGACATACCGAGTCTTGACAGAGTCAATATCCCAAGCATTACCTTCTAAACTTTCACTTGCCTTCAACCAATACTTAGAGAGCATATAAAAGTATGGGGTTCGTACATACATTGTTCTAAGTATTGCATTATAAAAAAACAGATGTAAAAGGGGACATTTTAGTTGAAATGAGACATCCATTCTATTTAGGTAAAAACTTCATGAATATAACATATAAATCAACATTTAGAACATAAGGAAAAACTCCCATAATTTCAACACAAGACCACACCTTGTAGTGAACCCACAAAAATTTACAATGAATTCATTTCCCTTGAAGTTTCCCTATCCAAAGTTATCCTAAGACTCAATAAGGTAAGACATGAAGAAACCGCCCATGCAATTCCTTTAATACACACCTAAATGATCCTCAAACTACTGACGATAGGATTACTTCACACAGGTAAAAATCCCCACTCAACATCAGTGACACAATAGGAACATACTTACATTTATGGAATTCACATAGGAACCCTTCTCCATGGAAACCCTCAAGTCACACATAGTACAATGTGAAAATAGCATCCCATATAAAATGCCCTAATATGAACTAAGGTGAACTAGACATTCGTGAATTTTTATTGAGTGAATATTGTGTTAAAATGATTTATATTGATATTCTTAGTAAGTATGTCAATTTTGGTTATGTTTGGAGGTCGAATGTCGAAGAACTTCCATGACATTCGGAAGGTGTGCCTTAGATAGCGCTTGTGTGTCTTGATATGTTGGAGTGAGTTTTATGTGTTTGTTTTGCTTGAAATTTTTGTGGATGTTCTTAAGAGCTAGAATAATAATTTAGGGGTTTAACGTATGGGAAATACCCTACCCAGGACCCACAAGGGTTGCTAGAGGATAGCCCAAGACTTTTGTCCAAAACTGCCTGGCAGTATCAATCAACGGGACCAGTCGACGGCCAATTGAACAATTGAAGGCTCGTCAACTTGGTCCGTAGATTGGACATGAAGGTCCAGGATTTGATAGTTCCATACCCAACAAACAAAACTCCATCGACGGGGCATTGTTTGACAAACGACCCGTCGTTTGTGACTCGTGAATGCTACCTACAAAAGATGTCTCTCCTGTGTAAATTCACCCCAAGTCTTTTAGGAACTTAGGATGATATTTTTAGGGTTTTTAAATTATATTATATTAGTTTTAAGTACTAGACCTAGAAAAGACCCCTCACTTTAAAATTCAAACTCTCTTTCTAAAGACATACTCTCTCAAAGTTACTATGGGATCTAAAACTCTAGAAGAGCTAGGAGGTCTGGTTTGGAAGTGTTTATTCATCCATATTAGCGGGTTTCCTTGAATTTTAGATATGGTATCCATCTTTGAATTCTCTTCCATTCGAGGAGGCCCTTCCAATAGATTTTCAGTAAGTGTTTTCAACCCTAGTTTCTTTTATCTTCAACTCTATATATGAAACTTGCATGAAAATGTTTCAAATGACTTAATAATGATTTTTATAATGTTAGTTGATGATTTTAAAGTTAAAAATTCAAAAAATCATGTTAAAGCTTTTCATCAAATGTTGGCTTGAGAAATGGGTTAAATGAGCTTAGTTTTGTAGTGTTTGAGCTTTGGTTTTCTTGTGTTATTATTATGATTTAACTACTACCCGTAGAGAATTATTATGATGATATATTGAGAAATTGCTTATAGGTGGTGATGGATTGGTTAAATGGTGAGTTTCCTATGTTTGTATAATTTGTATTATAGATTGCTCTGGAGTGGTATGGTCCACCTTGTTGGTGGCGGTGTTTATTCGATGAACTTGATATTATTTAATATGTATTATGGTTGTGTCTTTAAATTCCCAATATTTTTAAATGAAGTGGTATTGACCATGGGTCTTGTATTGTGTTTTGTGAAGCTTGAATTGCATGTTTTACTTAGATTATACCTAAATATAAAGTGTGTGAATTGATGAATGTAGGTATAAAGCATGTAAAGAAGTTGATGTGAATGAGATTATATTTATGTGCAAGGTGATATCATATGTACACACACACACACACACTTCAATGAATGTTAAATTAAAATATAAGTTGAGAAAAAAAGGAAGTTATGGGGTGAACACTCTTCGTGAGTTGAGATGAAATGTTTAGTAGAAACCTCATTGCCTCTCAAGAGATTTTTAAGATAGATTAGAGGATGAATACCCTTCTTGAGTTGAGATGTGGGGTTCACTAGTTATCCTTAACCTAGGTTATAATGTTTAGAATCCTTGGGGAGTTATGCATAGCCTTGAGAGGATATGAAGAAGAGGAGGTTACACTTTGTGAGTTGAGATGTCCAATGTACCTTTTGAGATGAGTACTCCTCGTTAGTAGAGAAAGATTTACTTAGTAGCAATGTCCTTATCCCTTAACTTTGTTCCAGCATAGGTATAGCTATTAATAAAGTCATGTAAAAGCTAAATAGTCTGACCTTACTCTAGGCAAGTGAGGATCCCTAATTCGATAGGGGTTAATATCGGGAGTCTATGTGTAGCTCTCATGGTGTATGTCGGTTAAACTAACCCATTGAAAAGAAATGAATGAACTAATACTTCTAAAAGAGAGTAATACTTAGGGTAGGTGGTGGTATGGGATTCTATCTATCCGTTGCACTAAGGAAGACCTTCTGAATGGAAGTCTTGGGGCAAAACCTTCTAAAAGTGTGTACAACTTAGGGTAGGTAGTGGTTTTGGGATGCGATCTACTCATTGCACTAAGTAGGCATTCCAAAAGGTATGTTTTTGGTGGTTTTTTAAAGTGTTCTTCTATGTTCTTGTGATTGAGTGGTGACTTGTTCTCTCGAGTGGAGTAAGCCTCTGGTGGGTAGTCTTAAAGATCTCCTTTGTGTGTATTGAAGAAGGTGTTTAGACGTCCCTTCATGTCATACCTTGGAGAGTCTTAGGATAACCTCGATTACGGAAACTTTTACGGAGATGAGTTCACTTCCTCATTGGCAATACCTTGGAAGTTTACTATTTTTGGAGTCTTTTCAGTTCATTGTAATGTTTTGCATTATTCACTGCAATTTTGGTTAAGTCAGTGTAAAGTGCTAAATCCTAGGGAATGGATTAGGAGCACTAAGTGGGAGTAGTAGTATGGGATGCTACTCTCACACTTCCCTTAGTGTGACCTGTAAGTCCTATTGGAGAAGGTACTTACATGAAGTCCGTATGAATGAATATTTGGCACATGTTTTGCTAGCATTGTGGTTTTGATTTTGGTACAAGGTAAGCCTATGGTTGGTGGTCTTAAGGATCCCTGTTATGTTCTTTGAAGGGGGTGTATGGGCGGTCCCTTCTTGTATTATCTTTGAGAGTCTTAGGATAACTTGTTTAAGGAAACATCAAGGAAAAAGGGTTCACATGACTTGCACTATCCCATTCGCTATAATGTTATTCACTGTAATAATTCATGATGTAACTGTAATGTGTTCTTTGATTCTAAAATTATGAGATTCTTTTATATATGTTAAATGATGATACTTATATTATTTCGACTCTTAAATTATGAAGGTTATATCAATTTGCATGAAAGCTTATTTTATTAAATGTCTTGAAAATTTTTAAATTCCTCACTACTTTTCATGTCTTATGTAATGAATCATAGTTGACGGGCTTGTACAGGACCCCAAAGGGTCAGGTACGCCCGGTCATGATCTATGGTTCTCCTTAACCTCAAGGGTTTTTTTTCCGAGTCGTGACAGACTTATTATTAGAGCATAATTTATGGAAAATATTTTCAAGTCTAAAATCTCTCACAAGCCACATCTAGTAGTAACTTGGTCCTTTGTGTGAGTCGTGACACATCCATTAACAAGAGGCTATAGAATTATAGGAGTTTTACTTTCTTATCTATTCTAATGTCGTGCCTTAGAGTTGAGTCATATAAGGTGTCTTTTCTCAACCTCTGCTCTTTGTGTTTATAGGACATGAATACGAGGAGATCAACCGCTAGAAGGGAGGAGGGATGTGTACCTATTAAGAGGATCCCACCTCGTGTTGACCAAGTTCCTATTGTTGGGCTTGAGGAAGATAATGAGGAGGTTACCCTTCAAGATCCTCAAGTACCTCTGAAACCTCAAGAGACTCAAGTTCCCCAAGTGCCTCCTATTTCTCAAGATCTTTTTGTTGAAGGATATATGTCTAATGTGGAGTTTAGGGTTGCCCTAATGAACTTGACCCAACTCATGACGGCTCAAGATCATGTTGTCAATAATCACTTTGTTGGCCAAGCTAATCAAGGAGATATACCCGAACTTAATGCTAGTACTCCCGCTTCTATAATTTGGGATTTCATGAGGATGAATCCTCCCACTTTTCATGGAAATAATGTAGAAAAAGATCCACAAGGTTTCATAGATGAGGTTTTCAAAGTGGTTGATGATATTGGTGTGACTCCTAGAAAGAAGGCGGAGTTAGCTGCTTACCAACTCAAATATGTGACTCAAGTGTGATTTGCAAAATGGAGGGTAGAGAGACCCTTAGAGAGAGGTCCGGTTGAATGGGAGGATTAAAATAGGATTTCATAGATAGGTTATTTCCCCTAGAATGGAGGTATAAGAAGATGGTTGAATTCAGAAACCTTCGTCAAGGGGGAAAGAGTATGCAAATGTACTCTCTCAAATTCACCCAGCTCCCTAATTATGCCCCAACCATGGTAGCTAACCCTAGGGATAGGATGAACAAATTTGTGATGGGAGTTTCTAGCTTGGTGGAGAAAGAGTGTCGTACGACAATGCTTCTTAATGACATGTATATTTCTAAGCTCTTGGTGTATGCACAACAAATTGATGAGTCCAAAGTTTGGGAGATAAGGCAACAGGGTAAGAGGCATGAGTCAGATGATTCTAGTCACCAAACACCTAATAAGAGGTTCTATCACAAAGATTCTTCCATGGGAAACAATGATAAGCATAAAAACATAAATTCCCAAGGTGGTGGCCATACTTTTGAGAGAACTAAGTGCCCTACTTGTGGGAACCAACATTTGGGCAGGTGTCTTGCCGGAAGGGATGGTTGTTTTGCATGTGGTAATATGGGCCACAAGATGAGGGACTTTCCTAACATCAAAGCAAGAGGGAAAAAGGTCAATCAAGCTTCCCTAGATCCTAATGCTCCAAAGAAGAACTCTCCCTATGGGATCGGAGCTAGGAAGGATATATAATCCAGAGTTGATAGTCCTGGTAAGTCTTATCCCTTTATTATTGTTTATTTATGTTATAAGATTATTTTATATGTTTTTATACTTCATAAAATCATGTCATCTTGATGAATTGCTCAACGAATGAAATTTTGAAAACTTTTAGTTTGTTATAGCGAATATAGTGAAAGCTTACTGTAAAATTTCTCAATTTTGAAGAAATTTGTTTTGTCTTGAAAAAAGTTTCAATGTTAGTAAACTTGTATATGAGTATGTTTAAAATAGAAGAAGATAGTTCATCTATAAATGAATGAAAAGGGTGGTTTTGAAACTTGTGAAGTTTTTCTAAGGTTCTATTGTTGCAAACTGTATAAAGGTGTAAAATTGTGCTTCTTGTGAGTTAATGCTTAAATTTTTAATGTTTGACCCTCGATTCTAATGTGTTATCTGATTCTATGTGAGTCCTTGTTGTCCTTGAGATTTAAGTGTCATTCGAGGACGAATGTTATTCTAAGTGGGGGATAATGCAAGACTCTAAAATGAACTAAAGTGAACTAGAGCTTCATGAATGTTTATATTGATGTTCTTAGGGTGTGTGTAAAGTTTGGTTATGTTTGGAGGTCAAACGTCCAAGAACGTCCATGGCGTTCAGAAGGTGTGCCTAAGATAATGCTTGTATGTCTTGATGTGTTTGAGTGACTTTTAAGCGTTCGTTTTACTTGAAATTGGTGTGAATAGTACTTAAGACATAGACGACTATGTTTAGGTGTTTAACGTCCGGGCACGACCACATCTAGGACCCACAAGGGGCCCTAGAGCAGGGGCCAAGACTTTTGTCCAAAACTGCATGGCAGCGTCCATCAACAGGAAATGTCGACGGCCAGTTGACCAATCAACGGATCATCAACTTGTTCCGCCTATTGTATCTGCAGGTAAGCAGTGTTTTAGAGTTTCATACTCAACTCTATCGATGAGGTGGTTGTTGACAAATGGACCGTCATTGGTGAGTAGTGGATGCTCCCTACAAAAGTTATCTCGCATGCTGCCAGCTTTGGGCGTTTTGTGTGAATTCACCCCATGTTTTTTAGGACCCTAGGATGATATTTTTAGTTATTTTAAGTTATATTACATTAGTTTTAAGTCGTAGACCTAGACAAGATCCCTCACTTCAAAATTCAAACTCTCTCTCTAAAGACAAATCCTCACAATGTCACCATTGGAGCTACAACTCAAGAAGAGATAGGAGGGATGGTTTTGATGTTTTTATTCATCAAAATTAGTGGGGTTGCCTTGAATTTTCGGTATGGTATCCATCCTTCAACTCTCTTTCATTCGAGGAGTCCCTTCTAATAAAATTTCAAAAAGAGTTTTCAAACCTAGTTTTTTCTATCTTCAACTCTAAATATGGGTGTTGAATGAATACGTTTAATACTTAATGATGATGCTTCTAATGTTAGTTGATGATTTTATGGTTAAAACTTCAATGAAATAATGTTAAAACTTTTCATCAAATGTTCTCTTAAGAAATATGTTAAATGAGTTTAGTTAAATAATCTTTTTGCTTTGGTTTTATTTTGTTGTTATTATGATTTAGCTACTGACCTAAGGGCCTTATTATGATTAAATATTGAGATATTGGTTATAGGTGGTGCTTTCTTGCTTAAATGGTGAGTTTCTTATATTTTATAATTCTTATAATAGATTTCTATTGAGTGGTATTGTCCACCTTATTGGTGACTGTATTTATTTGATGAACTTGATATTATTTAGTATGTATTGTGGGTTTTGGATTTGAAGTCCTAATGTGTGAACAGGAGTGATATTTAAGATGGATCTTGTATTGTGTTTTGTGAAGCTTGAATTGCATGTTTGGCTTAGATTATGCTATATGATGTATATGATTATGTGAAGCATGTAAACTGTGTGAATGATGAACGTAGGTCTAAAGCATATAGAAAAGTAAATGTGAATGACATGATGTTTATATGAAAGGTGTGCTCACATGTACACACACACACACTTAAATGAATGTGTGAAGCTAAGTTGTGTAAAAAGGGGAGTTTTGGGGTGAACACTCTTCGTGAGGTGAAATGAAATTCTTACTAGCAACCTTACTGCCTCCTAATATATTTCTATGATGTGTCAAAGGACAAATACCCTTTGTGAGTTGAGATGTGGTTATCACTAGTTATCCTTAACCTATACTTTATAATGTTAAGAATCCGTGGGGAGTTATGCCTAGCACCGAGAGGATATGATGAAGGGGTGGTTACACTTCGTGAGTTGAGATATTATAATCCAATGAACCTCTTGAGATGAGTGCTCCTCGTTAGTAGAGAATGAGTTATTTAGTAGCAATCTCCTTTTCCCTTAACTATGTGCCCACATAGGTGTCGCTAGTGGGAAAGCTATGTAAAATCTAAAAAGTATGAGCTTACTTTAGGCAAGTGAGGATCCCTGATTCGATGGGGGTTAGTATCGGGATTCTATATGTAGCTCTCATGGTCTATGTCGGTTAACCTAACCTCCACAAAAGAAATGAATGCACTAAGAATTCTAAAAGAATGTACTACTTAGGGTAGGTGGTGGTATGGGACGCTATTTGTCCATTGCACTAAGGATGACCTTTTTAAAGGGAAGTCTTGGTACCAAACCTTCTAAAAGAGTATACTACTTAGGATAGGTGGTGGTATGGGACACTATCAACTCATTGCACTAATTAGGTATTTCGAAAGGATGTTTTTGGTGGTTTGTTGAATTATTCTTCTAATTTCTTGTGATTGAGTGGTTATTTGTTCTCCAGAGTGGAGTAAGCCTTTGGTGGATAATCTAAAAGATCTCCTTCATGTGTATTGTAGAATGTGTTTAGAAGTTTCCTTCATGTCTTACCTTGGACAGTCTTAGGATAACCTCGGTTAGGGAAACTTCTACGGAGATGAGTTCACTTCCTCAATGGAAATACCTAGGAAATTTACTATTTTTGGAGTCGTTTGAGTTTACTGTAATTTTTTACACATTTCACTATAATTTTTGTTAAGTCCTTGTAATATGATCAATCCAAGGGAATCCATTAGGAGCAGTAAGTGGGAGTTGTAACGCCTAAAACGAACTAAGGTAAACTAGAGCCTGGTTAGTGTTTCTTGAGTTAATTCTAAGTTATATTAGTGTTTTTATGAGTAACTTCACAAGTGTTTCTTTAGTGTTTGTGAGTACATGTGAGCACACCTTTCACATAATCATCATTTTCATAACATTGACTCCGAAACAGACTCATACCTTCATTCATCATATTTCACACACTAGCATGCTTCACATAAACATATTCTTCACTTTTACATAAAATTATCAAGATACACATTTCAATATCCTAAAACATATCATGCATAAACATCATAATCATCATTTCACTTCAAATTCAATGCATTCAAGGACATAATCACAATACACAAATTTATACAATAATCATGTACTTCAACTAACACCGCCACTAAAGGTTTACCATACAACTCAAGAGCATTTCAATATAAGAACTAAAAACTATAACAAACTTACCATTCATATAAATTTTCACCACATTTTATCAATTTTTCTATTAATTCATCATGAAACTAATCATAATATAAATTACAGCAACACAACTCAAACATTTTCTAACATTTTCAAGATATGTGCACTAAACCCACATCATATGTTAAAAGTTGGAATATGCATGAGCATTTGTTCATATGGGTTTTGAAATAAAAATTATCAATTAACACTAAAAACAACTTGTTCAATCATTAAAATGTTTTCATGCTAAGGCCCATGCTTAGATTAAAAATATAAGAAGTTGGAGTTTGAAAACCCTCTTTGAAATCTCTTTACAGTTTCTTCTTAAATGAATGAAAGTTCAAGGATGAACTAACATACCTTAATATTAAGAACACCACGAGATTCGGTGAAGAAACTGAAGGATTTGGTCTTCTCCTTTGAAGCTTGAAGCTTCTCCAAGGAGGATTCTACTTTAGAGAGAGAATTTAGACATAAGGCAGAGCATGAAAATTTTTGGATTCCAATTGAGGGTTTGTTTTTTTTATTAGGGGTAAGGGTGTTTTAGGACCCAATTTTAATATATAATACAACCAAAAACACCAAAAAGACCCCTAATTTAATTGGACCTTTTTAGACAAGTATAAAATCACTTAAATATTTGGAATTATAGTCGGGAAACAAGTCCGTGATGCGAGCTGTTCCCGCAAGATATTTGAAAATAAATTTCGAGACAGAAGAGTTTGCGTTATGTCCGCTACAAGGACAAAGACTTTTTCCCAACCTACACCATGTCATGACACGGACCCATTTTACCAAAGAACAACTTTTTCTAACTTGGGCAACTTTTTGGTCCAAGGGTTGGGTCCTCATAAAGGAAACCTAGGGAGGTCCATGGGGAGTCTTAACCCGACATTTTTACCCTAAACGTGTAGTTCTATGTGTTAGGGTCATTTCCACTACTTCTAGACTCAAAACAACACATAAAAAAGCATTCAACTTACAAGGACACATTAGCACATACACAAGACAAGTTTCTGAATGTCTTAGTTGTCCCTTGACGTTTGACTTTCAAAAATATAAAACTTACTTATGATGAAATTTTTTTTAATTTTAATACCTTATTAACTCATGACACATTTGTGAAGCTCTAGTTCAAGCTAGTTCATTATGAGGGTCTCTACAGCTTAAGGGAGAGAATCATAGAAGAGTCTCATGGCTCCCACTTTTCCATTAATCCGGGGGCCACCGAAATGTATAATGATATACGTGAGATTTATTGGTGGAATGGAATTAAAATAGGGATATCTAACATTGT
Source organism: Solanum peruvianum (assembly GCA_027705065.1). Lineage (NCBI taxonomy): Eukaryota > Viridiplantae > Streptophyta > Magnoliopsida > Solanales > Solanaceae > Solanum > Solanum peruvianum. Next base: position 43,353,069 of record JAKWJD010001755.1, read on the forward strand.
GGCTAGGTTCTCACATTGCGAACAAGTCAAAGCGAAGCATTAAGCATCAGGAGGTCTAACTCAAGATATTGACATCCCCACTTGGAAGTGGGAAGATGTCAACATGGACTTTGTGGTAGGTTTTCTTCACACATGTCGACAACATGATTCCATTTGTGTCATAGTGAATAGGCTTACTAAGTTATCTCACTTTATACCTAAAAATATTTTATTCAGCAAAGGAGTATGCTAAATGTATGTTAAGGTGGTCGTGAAGTTAATGGGGCCCCCTGGTCGATTATTTCAGAAAGAGTTGCACAATTCACTTCAATTTTTAGAGATATTTTAAAAGTGTGCTTCGTAACCAAGTAAATACTAACAGTGATTTCCACCCTCAAATGGATGGATAGGCGGAGCACACCATTCAAAGCTTAGAAGACATGTTGATGGCTTGTGCGGTTGATTTAAAAAATTGGGATAATCACCCACCCTTAATAGAGTTCTCCTACAACAATAGCTACCATTCGAGTCTATCCATGGCGCCTTTTAAATCTCTATGGTAGGTAGGAAGTGACGGTCCCCGGTTGAATTGAAGTTGGTGAGTTTCTTTTCTTGGTCCGGACATAGTGTTTAAGGCCATAGAGAATGTTTGAATCATAAGAGAGTTGTTTGAAAAAGGATTATAGTTGGCAAAAGTCTTTTGCCGACTATAGAAAGAGAGAAATCAAATTTGAAGTAGAATATTGGGTCTATTTTAAAATTTCAACCATGAAAAGGATGCAGAGGTTTGGAAAGAAGGGGAAACTTTGTCTCGCTTATGTGGGCCCCTATGAAATTGAAATTTTGTAGAGAGTTCTTGAAGTTAAATATAAGTTGGAGTTTCTAATTGAATTGGCTATGATTAATGCGGTGTTCCATGTGTCTATGCTCAAGAAGTGTATAGGTGATCAAGTGTCGATTCTCCCTCTAGAAGGTGTAGGGGTAAATCTGAACCTTTTTTATGACGAGGTTCTGGTTGAGATCTTGGATTGTGAAGTTAAGAAATTGAGGAATAAAGAGGTTGCCACAATGAAAGTTCTATGGAGGAACCATCTAGTTGAGAGTGCAACATGGAAAGCGAGGCCGACATGAGATCCCTCTACCTCATGTTTTTCCACTTACTCCTAGCCAAGGTTGAGGTTAGTAGTTTGCTTAAATGAATATTATGAATAATGTGGAACTTATCATTTTTAACTATTATGTGCATACTCTTGCAGAAATTCTTCCCTAAATTGAGTTTTCATGAATATGTTTCTCATGGCTAACTTGCAATTAATTATGTAGTGTGCTATATGGCTTTCATGAAAATTGTGTAGAACATGTGTAGTGTTGTCTTGATAAGAAATCAGCATGTGAACACTTTAAAAATGTTCATGTTGAGATCATGTTAAAGTTGAGAAGGTAGTTGCTCTTTAAGTGATATGAAATGATAATCTTCTATGTGTTACGAATTGTGTACTAAGATCCTTATGTGCTAGTGCTATGTTATGTGCTGAAAGGGTGGATAATTCCTCCTATGAGCTGTGAATCATTATGATATTGTGAATCAATACTAGCTGTCCAACCAACAACAACATAAAATCATAATGACTCACAAAACATAGGAGTACTTCATAACTCGATTTAACACATACACATGGCATTACACGTACCAACTCGAATCACAAGTCATAACACATAACAGATCAACAGTTCACAACATAAACTGAGGACCTACCTTCTAAAAATCCACATGAGCTCACAGTGACACTAGAGTGTTACCATGCAATTCTTCTTCTAAAGAAAACATCAAAACACTAAAATCTCAAGAAGGCAAAAATATACATTTAACATTAGTCCTAGTTAACACAAAAAACCTTTTATGAGAACTCTTTTTCATTAACCTTTACCCTAAATATGCACATACATAGAAATTAATCCAAATTCATATTATTCATTATATTCATTTTAAGAGGAACAACTAACCATAAGTAGGAAAAATATGAGGATAGCGAAATTTTATGTCGGCCTCGACCTCCCATGTTGCACCTCAACAAGGTCGTTTCTCCATTAAACTTTCACGGAGGTTACCTGTTTGTTCCTCAACTTCTTAAGTTGATGATCTAGGATCTCAATTGGAATTACTTCATACGAAAAGTCCTCATTTAAAGCATTAATAGGGAAAATGGACACCAGATCACCTAATTATTTCTTTAGTATGGAGACATGAAATACCGGATGAACCGAATCTAGTTCAATAGGTAATTTCAACTCATAATCAACCTTTCCAACCAGTTGCAATATCTCATAACGACCTACATACTGGTAACTTAGTTTCCCCTTTTACGTAATCTCATCACCCCTTTCATAGGTGAAACTTTTAAATACACCTAGTCACCTACATCAAATTGAAAGTCGTTTTTCATATTGTCGGCATAAGACTTTTGCCGAATATAGGCTGTTTTAAATTAATGCCTTATTATATGTACTTTTTCCAAAGCTTTATAGATTATCTCAGGACCGAGGAGTGAAGACTCACCAACCTCAAAAAACCCAATTGGAGAACTACATCTCCTACCATAGAGTGCTTCAAAAGGTTCCATGGCAATACTCGAGTAGAAGCTATTATTATAAGAGAACTCAATCAACGGTAGGTGATCGTCCAGATTTTCTTAGAAATCTATTATAACAATCTCTAAGAATAGCTTCTAGGGTTTCAATAGTACGCTCCGCTTGACCATCCCATTGAGGATGAAAATTAGTGCAAAGCTTCACTTGAGAACACAACCCTTTTTGAAAAGACATCCAAAAATGAGATGTGAATTGAGCTCATCTATAAGATTTGATGGACAAAGGGATCCCATGAAGACTCACAACCTGAATAATGTAGATTCTAGCATAATCCACTACCGAATAAATAGACTTGACGAGGATAAAGTGAGCAGATTTCGTCACCTATCCATAACCACCCATATTGAGTCATTTTGCCTACGTGTTTGAGACAAACCCACTACAAAGTCCATATTAATGTCTTCCCACTTCCAAGACGGTACTTGCATTTCTTGAGTCAAACAACCTGGCTTTTGACGCTCGACATTAACTTGTGGCAATGGACAACTAGCCACAAATTACTCTATGTACCTTTTAAAGCCTTCCCAATAATAGACCTGTGGAATATCACGGTACATCTCTGTGGCACCCGGGTGAATTGAATATCAATAACCATGGGCTTCATCCAAAATTTTCTTCCTTAAATCATCAACATCTGGTACACACAACCTACCTTGATACTTACGCATACCATCCCCTCCCCCTTGGGAGAATGACTCATTAAGCTCACCAAGAACCGATTCCTCTTCAACACCATCAATAAAGGATCACGTTAATGCTTATACTTCACCCCAATCACTAAAGACGATTAAAAGTTATGATGGACCATAAATCCACCACTAGGAAAATCTTCCAACCGAACACCTAATCGAGACAGCCTATAAACTTCCCTTACTAGGTCTTTCTTGGCTTCTACCACAAGAGACACACTACCCATAGTCAATTGACATAGAGCATCCACAACCACGTTAGCTTTGTTGGGGTGGTAGAGAACACTCATATGGTAATCCTTCAATGATTCCAACAATATTCGTTATCGTAGATTCAACTCCTTTGGAGTAAACACATATTGGATACTCTTGTGGTTGGTAAATAAATCAGCTTGTACACCATAGAGATAACACCTCCATATTTTCAAGGCAGACACCACGGTCGCTAATTTAAGATCATGAGTGGGTTAGTTATTCTGATGCACATTTAGTTGCCTAGAGGCATAAGCTATAACCTTACCATGTTGCATAAGCACACAAGCCAAACTTACTTGAGAAGCATCACAATATGCCACAAAACCCTTGGTACCCTCAAGTAAGGTCAACAACACATCTTTCAGGATTTGGAAGCTTCTTTGACAAGCCTATGACCACTCAAACATTATCTTATTTTGAGTTGTGTTGTCAAAGGAGATGCAATGGACGCAAACCCATCAAAAAACCTTCTATAGTACCCGACTAGACCCAACATTCTAATATTGGTTGGAGCAAAAGGTCTAGACTAATTTTTAATCGCTTTCGTGTTTCTCTAATTGACCTCTATACCATCACTAGAGATAATATGAACAATAAACGCAACCGGATGTCAACCAACATTCACACTTCCTATACTAAGAAATGAGTTGATATTCTTTGACGACATGAAATACCATCCTTAAATGTCCCATATGCTCATCCTTACTATTGGAATATATCAATATATCATCAATAAAGACAATTACAATGGCATCAAGGTAATTCTAGAAAAATATATTCATTAAGATCATGAATGCCGTAGGGGAATTTGTTAACCCAAATGACATAACGAGGAACTCATAATGAACATACATAATTTGGAAAGCTATTTTGGGAATATGTTCACCTCTCACCATAAGTTAGTAATATCCCGACCTCAAATAAATTTTAGAAAAGTGGCTAGCCCCTTGGTGTTGATCAAATAAGTCATCGATCCTAAGGTGAGGGTACTTGTTATTTGTGGTGACCTTATTGAGTTGACGGTAATCAAATCACATCCTACGGGAACCATACTTCTTATTCACTGAAAATACCGAAAACCCCTTGGAGAAATATTAGGTTGAATGAAACCTTTGTCTAGTAAATCTTTAAGTTGAGCCTTCAACTCTTTCAATTCGTTTGGAACCTTTCGATAAGGAAGAATTGAAATGGGGTTCATATCCGACAATGAGTCAATACTGAAGTCAATTTCTTATTTGAGAGAAGTTTCGGGCATGTCATGAAAAAGACTATTGGAAAATCCTTCCTATGTGGACGGACTCTGGAGAAGGATTTTTGGATTCGAGGTCATTGACCCTTAAAATATTATATTGAAGCCCTTTAGAGATCATACTACAAGCCTTTAGACAAGAAATGATATGTCTTCTCGGAGTTGAATTTACCCCTTCAACTCTACTACGGATTAATTTTGAAAATTGAACTTAACCACCCTTGTTGTACAATCTATGGAAGTGATACACTCAATTACACCACCCTAAAGTAGTATAAGCGTTCATATAAACAAAAAAACCCAACTAGTAGGTTAGGGACAATCCGAGGAAAAAATGATTTTGACTTAACTTCAATGTACAATTACTTCTATTTAGTCAAGCTATTTCAGAAAACAAGTAACCAAAAGGGGGTGTTTTGTGAAACAAAATTCTTTTAAATTCTCTCAATAAAATAAATAATAGGATTAAAGCTTTTAGTTTTATCAAGTTGTTAGAGAAACTATTGTGTAAGTGTTCCCCATAAGTTCATAACATCGTATTCCTAGCTATAACAACTCTTTCCTAGTGTTTTACATGCAAACTGATATGTTAGGTATCTCTAGATCCTTTGTCAGGCATTTAGAGAGAATTTCACCTCGTACCTTGGTCCGTCTACATGTGTATAAGCTACTAATAGTTACCTTTACTTCTTATTAAGCATCATAGTCGACATATGACTTCGTTATTACTTCACACCAATCGAGACTAGCCTATTAGATAGTATATCTACTAATATGTGTTGATTGTTCTTTTATCATTAATTGCCTCCTGTGTCCGGTATGTAGCAACAATGTGAGTTCTAGCATGTGCACTAGTTAAAAAGACTTCTAAATGAAAGAATTATGAATACATGCAATAACTTATTTGAGAATTGTTATTAATCTAGGCCTACTTTGTTAATCACCGATGGTACTCAGAACCCTATTTTTTGGATTTAGTTTGCCATGCATATAAGATCACAATTCATAGTTGTTAAACATTAAAACATGAACTTACTTTTACAAATCGAAGAAATTTAAGAAATTCAACTTGAAATAACAAGAAATAACTTGGAAACCAAATCCAAAAATTAAATTAATGCTAAAGTTGCAAAACCCAATCTCCAAACACAAACTAAGAACAATAATAATAGAATCCAACCCCCAAAACAAGGTTTTTACATCCTATTTATAAAAACATAGTCCTAAATTAACAGGAATGAAAATAAAGAAAGTTTTTTAAAAAATGTGGTTGTAATCAATGACCCCCACATACAGTCGTTCGATGAAATGACGCCACCATCGACTGCCTCCATCAGTATATATTTAGTATCTTTTTCCATCCTTCAATTGGCATAGAATCAATCGACGGACTAACAACATGGTACATCGATGCGTCTGTGGTTTGTTGATGACTTTTATCGTTCCATACTTGGACTTTTTTCAACTTTAGGTACTGGTAATATCTAAAACCTTATCGACGATTCAAAAAGATGGTCCGTCAATTAATCGAAGAATCATCAATCTTTCCATAGCCCCACACTTGGTTAGATTTCTCCGAGTTTCTACAGATGCCTTCACTATCAGTCGACAGTCACCATCTACGGTCCGTCGATGCCTTCGCGAGTCACCTTTGAACTAAATATCATCTACCTTCTATGTTTAGGGGTTGGACATCTTTCTTGCAAAACAGAGATAAAAACATGTTAAAACTACTACAAAAAATGATCTAGACACACACAAACCTTAAGGAAAATACATTGAGTGTACTGCGAACCCATCGTACATCAACACCCTCAACTTAAATACTTTTTGTCCTCATGCAACACACTAAGACTCAAAACAACACTTAGTACAAAAGTACACTATTTTATGCTTCTTCAATCACATGGATATAAATCCCAAGTTTTCTTTGCTTTTGTGCATACTTCTACTCTTACGTTCGATAAGCTAACTCATGTGAATCAGACCATGACATAAACTCACCATGAATAGGTTCCCCAACTCTTACTCCTCTCACAAAGGTAGCAACTATCCGATATTGCACTTAGTTCTCTCACTTCAAAAAAAATCCTCCTTTTTTCGTGCAATGTTTTTAACATTGGATACAAGGATATTTCTTCAACACTTACACTCAAAAACAAGTTCAAACATATCTAGAACTTGTCGTTATAGTCTTGCCCTTATTTTCTCTCTGTAAGTTACACCATATTCGACTCTAGGATTACGATAGGACTTTCTTGGCTTGTAACTTAGGATCAGGCTCAGGTATGATACATATGGATAAATTTTAGTGACTTTTTCCTCCTTTACATTATGGCTAAGCATCCTACCTTTTTCACTAATCTCTTATGCCCTACTTTTCTTTTCCTTTCATCTATACATTTCTTCCCCCTTTGTTCTTTGTGGATGTGACACTTTCTTCTTTTTGTTAAACTCTTTTTCTTTCTTTTCTCTTTTTATTCTCTTTTTTTCATTCACAATTTTTATTTTCTTTTGCACATTACTCTTTTTATACCCACTTTTTGGGTCATTGCTCATAATAGCCACCCTCAACTTTTGGCTTTTCCTTAAGTCAAGGTACACATTACCCAAAGTTGGGTCAAGGCCAAGACGAGATCAGTTTCTGTATTGGCCACCCTCAACATAGACTTTTTGCCAAAGTCAAGGTGCACATATACAAGGAAGGACGAGGGCCAACACATTAAACCCAAGGAAGGTGAGTTGGTGAAAAAAAGAAAGGTCTATTAGAAGCTCAACATATTTTGATCAAAAAATGGATAACACTTTCATTTGGTTCTCTTTATTTTAGGCGAGATGTTAGCTAATTCGATCAAGGGCCTATGTTCCTTTGCTAGTCGTCTAACACAAATTCCTTTTTGCATGATCAACTGGGCAAGTTCTTGCTAGGTACCAAATGTTGAACAATCAAAATTCCTCACACTCTCTTAACACCTCATTACCCTATAAGATTGTCGGATTTCCCAGTTTAGGTGCTAGTTTGAGCGTCATGCAGTGGGTGTATCTCTATGTCATGATTAGAGACAATATATTAAATTTTTTTGTAAATACTCATGCAAGCATTTAATTAGGAAAGAATATCATTCATGCTTAGCCATCATGTATCATATTTCATGCTTTCGCATGAAAGATGCGACATGTCGGTTCAAAAGTAAAGTAATGAGTCTCTTGAGGCAAAAGATCACAGGAAAGAACACCCCAAAGAGATGATCGTTAGTTGGGATACTCAAAATTCACCCTAATATTCACTTTCCATTTGCCCCACCCCCAAAAAAATAGCATCAGTTTTCCCCAATGCATAAAAAATACAAAGACAGTGTGATAGTTGAATAAAACATCAGGCGCATAGCGCCGATGATCAATAAGAAGGCGGGTCCAGTTTCTCGGAACCCACAATGGTGCTCCGGTCTCCAGTCTCTTGTATTGAACTACATACCCCATCAGCTAACTCTGGAGCCCTCATCTAACGAGTCCCCTCATCAATCAAAGAGGCTCTCCTCGCAGCCTGAAGGTCTATCTACTCCTTCTTCCTAGAACAAGCATCCTCTCCCTCAGTGGTGCATCTGGAACGGGGACTCTTAGCACAAACATGTGGCTCACACGGCAGTTGAATAGTGGCTATGAGTAAAGTAGCAAACACAGTTTCCTCCTAACTTGAAGGGTACAATCTCTGGCTCAGTCCCGCTCATCTCTAAAATGTTTTCAACATATTCCGGCAGACTCTCCACAACCTCCTGAAATGTAATAAAGTTAATGGTTGGGGATGGACGTGAAAGAACCCACCAATCAAATGCATCAAGGAGCTGGTTAACCGTATGAACCTTCTACTCTGACTACTGGGACGCCCTCTTATTAATCCGATCTCAACCTCGGCAATGGATTTCTTCATCCAAGTCTTGATATGATGCAGCAGGGTAGCCATCTAAGCCTGGAGTTCAAATAAGCACTCCAGTATCTCTGCATAAGTGTAATATCATACAGGTGAATGACTAAGCAGTAGAGTTCTTAAAAGACGTCTCATGTATCAAAGAGATCAATAATCTCGTGAATTTGATCTCCAACCCGACCACCGAGGAAGCTACAAATACCTCTCTATCCCATATAATTAAATTATTGAAACCCGTCAGGGAAAGGGTGTGGAGTACAAGAACCTAGAAGAACATAGATGTGAAAGTGAGGCTGGACTTCGTTATAATGCCTTTGGGGTATACCACCCCGTCTGCTCCCTCATCGTCAATGAACAGTTGTTGTGCAAGCTATATCTTGGCGGTCTCTCTCTGATTGATGGTCCTCTGAAATTGGCAACTCTTGACCATATCCCATCTGTAATCTAACTCCGGGGTCAAGGGGGCCCGAGTAATATCTATGGAGGTGCCATACAAAAACGACGAATGGTGTCTGGAAAAATGTCTACCCAGAAGCTCCGAACTAACATTGTGGTTACTGGGTCCTATTTGGCGAGTCTCCCCCACTTATCAAGGGAAAGTCTAAGAGTCGCCACATATGAGGCGTAGAACTCTCGAACTATCTCCTGGCTATACGACCCTAGTCTCTAATCCATCCACACGAGCATGTGTCAAATGAACCATTGTTTCACATCAGGGTGTCACGACCCGGATTCTGGAATCCGGATCGCAACCGGCGTCGTTGACCTCTCAAAGGTTGCAGACAAGCCTCATCTTGCATTTATCACATTCATCTAGTTAAATTTGCGGAAAACTTAAAAGTTTCTAATATACTAATGAAGTATACATTGACTTCATATTATTATTAATTAGATACATCATATACTAAGCTAAACATGAGAGAACAACCATCTAACATAAAGAATCATTTCGAAACAGAAGATGAATATACCATGAATAGTTTTCCAAACATGGCCTTGTTAAAAAGCTTAGAAAGAAACGCTAGGGACAACATCCACTAGATATTTTTGAAACTAAGGCTATACTAAATCTATATAATCCTTGAAATCATGAGGACCTACCTAATGGTTTGTAGAAACACTGATGTCCAAACTGCTACAAGTGTCGTGAGCCTGTCCTCTGACCTGCACCTATAGAAATAGTAATCAGTAGGGGTTAGTACACCACTTGTACTAAGTATGGGTATATTCACACATACACATAAGGCTATGTATGATCAAAGAAAGCTCTTCCTAAACAATATGGTATTTCTAGAAAGCCTAATTACTAGACGTTCCTATATCGTAAGATGTGAATTGTGGTATAAATATGATGTATTTTAATTCATTCAGAAAACACAACTCATTTTCTGTATGATTACAAAACATTAGTATCATCCACATAATTTAGAACAACTCGAGCAAAGATTTTGAAATTCGATAGTCCAAACCCGAGAGACCTATTTTTGACACTTAGATTATTTATCAGTCAGTGTTCTTCTTCTTGTTATGTAGTTCAATGATCTCATTTAACCTTACATTTCACTTACAAGTGCAATGGTTCATTGTAGTTCCATACCTAAAATGAATCGAGAAGCATTTCACAAGAAGAAGGAGATGATTTGGCTACTCTACTTTAGATTCTTCATTCTTATTTTCTTTGGGTATGATTATATATAAATGCGAATATTTATTGGCTATGCTCATTCTTTAGTTGATATATAATATATGCTCTAATATTGGCTACCTTACTTACAAGATAAATATTTCATTCTTTAATTGGGTATGAATGTATTTTGTAAGCCAATCTTTATTGGCTATGCCCATTAATTGGTTATTAACACTTTATATACCTTGAGGAATCTATTCATACTCCAATATTGTCACAAGCCTTAGTTTATTTTTTAGACTTTTTGTTCTTCTTGTTGTGTAGTGCAATAATTCTTTTGAGTCCTATGTTTTACTTACAAGTGCAATTATTCATTGTAGTCCCATATCCACAATGAATAATGTAAGTAATCCAAGGACTAAGGAATTATTTCCCTACCATATAGTGAGTCACTCTTTACACTATATATTCATTACCTTTCATAAGCAATTCTCTATTGATCATGCCATTGATTTTATTACTTTCATGTTTTATATGTTATACATTTCATATGCACGAGACTTTGGAATCGTTGATGTACCATTAAGACACCTCAAGTGAGGTCCCAACATATGGGACATAAACCCGAGGGCCTTCTTTAGTAAACACAGAGTTTGCTTCATTCATTCATTCGTACTTCACATTTATTAATTTCATTCATTCGTAGGCTGATGTAAACACAAGCTATACCTAGGATGAAGTTTAAGACTCTAATCGGGATCATGAAGTGCAATGACAAAGAATGACCTAATGTCATTACTTGAATCTCATTTCACCTACTGATTGCCTTGCACAAACAACTTTGGTATCGTTCATTTCATTATCTTTCATACTTTGAGGCTGACCTCATTCTTTATTTGAGAACTTTAACCTTAATCAACATAGATTATGTGAGCATCATGAAAACCAGTGTCTTCCACACACCAAAAAGAGGTGGAATTACTGGTCACAGTGACCAGACCATGCTAGCGTATATAGGGAGTCGAACCCTGCTAGATCCCTATATTGGCAGTATAGGTTCATGAGTTCATATGTCATTCTTTTAGAGCATGTTGGGAGTTGTACCAATGAGTGTCATTCCCTTAGTTATGGATTCATTGGTATTACTTTAGAAGTGATTACATTATCATTTGATACTCTAATTATACAAGATTTAGCATATGATTAGTATTGGCTCAAGATTTGGGATGTTAGACTAGAAAATTCATTCTTATTGGCATAAGCCAATTTTATGTATGTTCATATTTAATTTGCCATATGTATGAACCCTTAGCCAATCTTTTAATTATTTACATAAGTTTCTAGCCATTAGCATATATTCATTTTGACAAATAAAGTTAGCCAATTTTATTAGAATCGGATAGCCAATTCATTCAAGATATGATTTCATAGTGGCATTGTTAAGCCAATTTTAGTTCATGACCTTAGAATAACGTTATTATGACGTAATGGACAGCATCATATTAACATTTGATGACTTTAACATCTTCATAATGTCATATTAACAGCAAGTATGCACAACAGACCGTAACATCTTCATACATAACATTTTTGGACATATCTTTAACATAGTATCATATTTTTAGTTCGCATAATAACAATAAGTAGTTCGACAAGAACTACGAGAAACAACCCTAGTTTTCAAGATCTTTGAATCATTCGAAAGAAATATCTCTTGGATAAATAATTCTAGGAGGTAAACCCATACCTTACGTAGAACTTAATCAACGGAGAACAGCTTGACCAAAACCTAGAAGAAACCTTGAAATCGCCCTAGAGAAATCAATAATAATTCTGTTTTTCTTTCGTTCGTTGCTTGCTGTTTTTGCATGACTTTTCTATGATTTTGAACGTGATTTTTGGGTTAAATATTTAATAAGTTAATTTAATAAAATAATTAAACAATTACCAAAAATCCCCTCCTAAGTTTATTAAACATAGGAGAAAATAACACTTAGTCAAATTTGCAAATTGGTGTTGACTATGGTTTTGGTAAACATTTACTTTATATTAATTAATTAAATCCTTAATTTAATTAATTTAGGGACCTAAATTAAGTAATAAAGTACCCCTAAGTCATTGGAACCAAAATTAACCCTTTTAGACCATCCTAGGTTAAGTACTAGGATGTTTCTTGAGTTGTACTAGGTTAGTGTAAGAATTTCGTTTTGATCATTTAAACTAATTAATTAAATTGCTAATTTAATTAATTAGGTGACCTGAGGTAATTACTAAAGCATCCTTAAGTCGTTAGGACCATAACCAATCCTTTGAACCATCCTAGATTAGGTAGTAGGTTGTCTTTTTCTTGTTTTAACCAAAATCTGGAAATTGTTTTGTGATTTCGGTTTTGCCCCTTTAAATTAATTAATTCCGTTGCTAAACTAACTAATTAAGTAGACTAGGATAATTACAAAAGTACACTTAAGTATTTAGGAGTGTAACTAACTCTTTGGACTATCCTAGGTTAGGTACTAGGTTCTCCCTTTCTTGTCTTAACCGAAATCTGAAAATTTCCTTTTTAGTTTTGGTTTTATCCCTTTTAAATTAATAAAATAAATTGTTATATTATTTATAAGGTAAAATAGAGGAATTAATAAAGTACCCCTAATTTGTTAGGACCATAAATAACCTTTTGGACCATCCTAGGTTAGGTACTAGGTTGTCTCTTTAACTAGTACTACGTTAGTGTCAACTCGGTTTCGGTCATAGGTTGTCGGGTGCACTAATCAGTTATTTAGTGTGGTCCTAGTTTATTTAGATATTTATGGCTGTAGTTTAGAGTCTATAATTAGTTAGTAATTTAGTCCCAACATGGAGGGGTTGCTTGTAAACGTTTTCCCCCCCAACTACCCTAACCAAATTCGGTTAGGGTGGTCCCTTCCTTTGGCAGCTTCTTCACATGTCCTGCACATAAGCTTGCACATGTGTTGGTTGTAATTTCCTAACTAACTATTATTTATGATTAATTTGGTAATAATTACTTATTTTCCGAAGGATCCTCACTATGTCCTTGCCCGCTGCTTAATTTACACATTTTAAATGGTCATGTGCTATGGTACAAGGCTTGACACTTGGATGCCTAGTACTTCATGTGTTTGAAATTAAGCTATTGCATTGTAGCATAGGGTCTTCATTATAGGTACATTTCTTGGTCAATGAATGTTGTATTTGAGTATGACAACCCAAAAATGTATTTTTCTTTTTCAAATATAGAAAATTGGCTAATATCCCTTAACCAATTTTCTATACTATGCCCAATATTTATCAATATTGGCATTGGGGTGCCTATGTACCCCTATTTCGTATTCTTAGAGACTTACTGGGCTATTCATTAGGCATATGATTTTTTGGAATGTTACATTCCCCCCCCCCTTAGGAACATTCGTCCCCGAATTACACTCAAACATCATTTAAACGTAGAGGGTGATTTCCGAAAGTTACTCTATCATGCTTAAACGTTTATCTTTTGTGAATATCTAATTCACACTTATTTGGATGATTCATATCATTCAATGAAGCTTCATATTTGAGATTGAGGAATTTCCTTCTCAATAACACTTATGCACATCACAATCATGCAACACAGAAAACATACCTATGCTACACAAAAACAGCAACATAAAATTCATAATAACTTTGTTTTGACTCACATGGTTCTATTGTAAGACATACGATTAGGGACTTACCACAACAAATCCACTAAAACACTTAAACTTAGAGTTTCTTACGGATAAACCAGAATTCGGAAGAGTATATCTAAACTCTTAAATAACATTGGTTTGCCTTAAAATTTGAACCTAATGACAGCCAACTTAATTTCAAAGGGACTTGCTACTATGACATAAACTTGCATACATACCCCTTCGTCCATAACACTATCTCGTATGGGATTACTAACAAGAAACGGTTCATGTAAGATCTCCAAAAGTAAGTCAAATTTATTAGCCAACAAAGGATTAACCATAGACACGGTAGATTCTCGATCTAATAATGCATAAACATGAAAGGATAAGACAAGCAAGCTACCATTATCCACATCTGCATAATTCTCTTGTTCCTCTCTTTCTTTCAACGCATAAAACCGGTTTATTTTGGCGGGTTCGGCTACAACATATGGCCGAGGCTGAGCATCTGCCTTGACCTGTAGGATTTGAACCACGCCCTTCTCATTTTAAATCAACTTATTTGGAAATAAAGACTAACTACCCTATTTCTATAGTCTATTATAACATAACACTTAAGAAGCAAATCCATATCTAAGACATATTCTTGAGTTGGTATGCATCCAACATATCCTTATCCTCCACATTAATACTCATAGCAGGCTTTTAGACATTACCAGGCATTCACCTCCATGTGAAAAACCACACTCACCACACATCTTTCGTCCATGTTGGGCGTTTCCATTATGGCCCTTTCTTGGAAGGATTGATCTTGATTCTGACGCCTTAGACAACTTGGCCATCCTAATTATTGAGTGTTTACCTATACGTGCTCGCAGAAGAAGGAAGTTAGATAATTATAATGACACAAAGTTTCAAAGCTCTAGATAGCACGATAAAGAGTAGAAGAATGGAGAATTTCTTATCATTGCGTAGTCGTTAAATCATGATTATGGCGCGCTTCACAACCATAAGCTAGAAACTACGTAACGTGGTTGTGTTGATATTTAGTTCCTATGTAATTTAACCTCATGATCTGATAAAAAGTTTGTCACGAACCAAATTTTGGAATTCGGATCGCAACCGGCGTCGTTGACCTCTCAAAGGTTGCAGACAAGCCTCATGTTGTATTCATCACATTTATCTAGTTAAAATTGTGGAAAACTTAAAAGTTTTTAATATATAGAATTATAGATGAATTATACATTGAATACATATAAATATTAACTATATACATCATATACTAAGCTCAACATAAGAGAACAACCATCTAACATAAAGAATCAATTCGAAACTG
Organism: Solanum peruvianum; assembly: GCA_027705065.1. Taxonomy (NCBI): domain Eukaryota; kingdom Viridiplantae; phylum Streptophyta; class Magnoliopsida; order Solanales; family Solanaceae; genus Solanum; species Solanum peruvianum. The sequence goes on from JAKWJD010001755.1 coordinate 43,368,443, forward strand.
AAGATGAATATATCATAAATAGTTTTCCAAACATGGACTTATTACAAAGCTTCAAAATGAAGGTGAGAAAGAAAATCTAGGGAAAACATCCACTAGCTATGTCTAAAACTTAGGCTAGAAAAAATTTGTAGCATCCTCGAAATCATGAGGACATACCAAATGGTTTGGAGAAACGCTGAAGTCTAAACCGCTACTAGTGTCGTCAATCTGTTCTCTGACCTGCACCTATGAAAATATTAAATAGTAGGGGTTAGTACACAACTTGTACTAAGTATGAGTGTATTCACACATACACATAAAGCTATGCATGATCAAAGAAAGTTCTTCCTAAACAACATGCTATTTCTGGAAAGCCTAGTGACTATACTTTCCTAAAATTAGATGTGAATTGTTGTATGAATATAATGAATTTTAATGAATTCAAAGAACAAAACTTATTTTCTGTATGATTACAAAACATTAGTATCATCCACATAATTTGAGAACAACTCGAGCGAAGATTTTAAAATTTTATAGTCCAAACCAGAGAGCCCTATTTTTGACACTTTTCAGTCTATGTTCTTCTTCTTGTTATGTAGTTCAATGATATACTTTAATATTATGTTTAACTTACAAGTGCAATGGTTCATTGTAGTGCCATACCTACAATGAATCGAGTAAGCAATTCACAAGAAGAAGGAGATGATTTGGCTACTCTTCTTTAGATTCTTCATTCTTATTTCCTTTGGGTATGATTGTATATATATGCCAATATTTATTGGCTAAGCTAATTCTTTAGTTGATTTAAAATCCATGTTCCATAATTGGATAACTTACTTACAAGATAAATATTTCATTGTTAAATTGGGTATGAATGTATTTAAAAGCCAATCTTTATTGGCTATGCCATTAATTGTTCATTAACCCTGTTTATATACCTTGAGGCATCTATTCATACTCCAATCTTAGTTTATTTTTCAGTCTTTTTTTTCTTCTGTTGTGTAGTTCAATAATTCTTTTGATCCTATGTTTTTACTTACAAGTGCAATGATTTGTTGTAGTCCTATATCTACAATGAATAAAGTAAGTAATCTAAGGACTAAGGAATGATATACCTACCTTAAAGTGAGTCATTCTTTACACAATATATTCAGGATCTTTCAAAATAAATTCTCTATTGATCATGCCATTGATTTCATTACTTTTATGTTTTATATATTATACGTTTCATATAAAAGAGACTTTGAAATCGTTGATGTAACATTAAGACATCTTAAGTGAGGTCCCAACATATGGGACCTAAACCCATGGCCTTTTTTAGCAAACGTAGATACTGCTTCATTCATTCATTCGATCTTCACATTATTCATTTCATTCATTTTTAGGCTGATGTAATTACCATCTATACCTAGGATGAAGTTTAAGACTCTCATTAGGATCATGAAGTGCAATGACCAAGAATGACCTAATGTTATTACTTGAATATGATTTCACCTCCTGATTGTCTTGCACAAACACCTTCGGTATCGTTCATTTCATTATATTTCATACTTTGCATTGGACTCATTCTTTATTTGGGAACTTTAACCTTAAATGACATAGATCATGTGAGCATCATGAAATCCAGTGTCTTCCCCACACCGAAAAAAAAGGTGGAATCACTGGCCAAACTGACCCAAACATGCTAGCGTATATAGGAAGTCGAACCTTGCTAGATCCCTATATTGGCAGTATAGGTTCAAAGACTAGGAGATATACGAAGACCCATACCCGGCATGACGGACAATCTCATCACATTAGAGTTACGTGAACCTCCGCCCTTCCCGAAAGAAGGCATCACCGCTCATAGCTAGCCTTTCGGTGCTCAGTATAAAGTTCCATTACATTTAACTTATACGTCATTGAAGCTGGCTTCTAGTATAAGGACGTCATAACTCAATAGATTATTTCTAATCTCATAATTATTATTAAGTATACATTAATCGCAATACTTTTGTTAGAGTGTTCATAGAGACTGGTCTCTTCTTTTGCTTTACACTCTTATAGGTGAGTACGTTTTGGTAATCATTTACTTAGGCTCATTTGAGATTGCTCTAATCTTTCACATTAGCCTCTTATCATTTTTTCACCACATTCATTAACATTATCACATTTGCTTTTCATAATTACTCACCCATTTACGTGAATTTTCATTTCTTATTTATCTTCTAGTGTTGACTTAAGATTTATGGAGGCTTACTTCAAGATTGAGATTTAATTACTCTATTGATGACTAGTCATCCTTACTTTACATTGATGAAATGTGAATTTTACTTACATATCATCCTTCGGTGTTAGTGAGACATGCTCACACCTTCTAACACTTTCATACATGAGTATTCTTAACATCTTAGGTGTAAGTGAGACTTGTCTCACTTCCTTTAACACCCCATTTTGGTCACTTACTTACTTTAGATCCCTTTAATTATGTTATGACTCACGTTACCTACGATAGTGCAGTAGATTCATATCATCGTTTATGGACGATGAACACTCATTCAATGAGTTTCATGAGTTCATATATCATTCTTTTAGAGTATGTTGGGAGTTGTCCCATTAAGTGTCATGCCCTTGGTTATGGATTTATTTATATTACTTTAGAAGTGTTTATATTATCATTTTGTACTCTAATTACACAACATCCATCATATGATTAGTATTGGCTCAAGATTTGGGATGTTAAACTAGCAAATTCATTCTTATTCGCGTAAGCCAATTATACTTATGTTCATATTTAATTTGACATATTTATAATCCCTTAGCCAATATTTTAATTATTTACTTAATTTTCTAGCCATTAGCATATATTCATTTTGACAAATAGAGTTGGCCAATTTTATTGAAACCAGATAGCCAATTCATTCAAGATATGATTTCATAGTGGCCTTGTTAAACCAATTTTAGTTCATGAATTTAGAGTAACGTTTTAAAGTTGTAATGGACAGCATCATTATAATATTTGATGACTTTAGCATCTTCATAACGTCATATTAACAGCAAGTATGCACAACAAACCGTAACATGTTCATACATAACATTTTCGGATATATCGTTAACATAGTATCATTCTTTTAATTCAAATAATAACACTTAGCATCAAACGAGTCCAATTAATATTTTGATTCAACATTATTTAATAAAAACAATACACATTAAGATCATTCATCACCACATACCAACAACATGATTTCTAACCTATTCAACATTGAAATCGTAATAAGTTTACTAGGGAAAAGAAGTTCGACAAGAACGACGGGAAACAACCCTAGTTTTCAAGATCTTTGAATGAAAGAAAGTTCTGTTTGAGAAAAAAGTCCAGGAGAGAAACCCATAAATTATGTAGAACTTAATCTACGAAGATCACCTTGAACAAAAGCTTTAAGGAACCTTGAAATCATCCAATATCGATAAATTTTTCTGTTTTTCATTCGTTCATTGCTTGCTGTTTCTGCGTCGCCTTTTCGATAAAATTGAACGTGATTTTAAGGATAAATAACTGATATTGAATCATCAAACTTAGTTTTTAATAAGTTAATTTAATAAAAAAATTAACCAATTACGAAAAATCCCCTCCTAAGTTGATTAAACATAGGCGAACATAACACTTATTCAAATATGGAAATTGTTGTAGACTATGGTTTTATTCAACATTTTGATTTTTTATTAATTAATTAAATATGTTAATTAATTTATGGATGGATCTATGGTAAGTACTAAAGTACCCCTAATTCATTGAAACAAAAATTAACCCTTTTGGACCATCCTAGGTTAAGTATTAGGATGTTTCTTGAGTTGTACTAGGTTACTGTAAGAATTTCGTTCTGATAATTTAAACTAATTAATTAAATTTCTAATTTAATTAATTAGGTGAAATAAGGTAATTACTAAAGTACCCTTAAGTCGTTAGGACCATAACCAATCAGTTGAACCATCCTAGGTTAGGGTACGAGGTTGTCTTTTTCTTGTTTTAACCGAAATATGGAAATTTCTTTGTGATTTAAGTTTTTGCCCCTTTAATTAATTAATTAAGTATAATAAGGTAATATTAAAGTACCCTTAAGTATTTAGGATCTTAACTAACTCTTTGGACCATCCT
>JAKWJD010001755.1:43372656-43487864 GCA_027705065.1 Solanum peruvianum
TGCTGCTTTCTTCACTAACTTTCTGTTACCATCGATGGACATGGATTATGATTCATTTCATGCACAGCGGTCCGTCCATGTTTTCCGTTCTTCCATACTTAGAATCTCTTGGAGATGGGTATTGTGACTACTTTCTGTTAACATTGACGGATGTGAGGGAACGGTCCTTCGTACCTATGACGGTCCGTCGTGCCTATGACGGTCCATGGTGGCCTCCGTAGCCCCACAGTTGGTCAGAATTCCCCAACTTTCTTTAGTATCCTTTTTCTTCGTACAACGGTGGCCACCTACGAACCGTGGAGGTCAGGATAGACAGTCGAGGGCTCCATAGGTCATCACTTCTGCAATTTTCAGCATAATTCTCTCACGTTCTCCTTCAGGACAGATTTCTTGCAAATAAAGAGAAAGCTACATTAAAACCAATACAAAAAGACCTTAGACACACACTAAACTTAAGGAAAAAGCATTGAAAGTACCGTGAAACCATGCTACATCACTAGGTAAGAAGCATTTGACTAAATGTCCTTTCATACATATATTGATGCTTTTTATACATTGAATCCATACTTAATACGTGTGATGTACTAACCCATATTTTCTTCTGTTTTCCCAAACAATGTAGTTTTGGGCCTTAAAGGAGATCTCAAGGCTATTTCTCATGACATTTTGATTTGCTTCTCCAAGTAGGTGAGTCCTCAAGTTCGAGGAGAAGATCTTTATATTTTACATTTTCAGTTCTTCGCTTAGGATTGAAAGACGTTATTGTATTTCCTATTTCGAGATGTTCTCATTGATGTATGGGCTAAGTTCCGAGTTTCAATTCCTTTATGTCTAGATGGTACATTGTGACAGAGTTAGATTATATTTTCATATATGAAGTGAAGTTGAACTTCCAAAGAAAAAAGTTTTAATTTTTCCATATTTTTATACTATGATATACGTTATGACGTATGCTAAGGTCTTGTATAAGACCTCTTCGAGGTCGATATGCTGATAACGAATAGGGGGTGCTCTCTGGTCATTACAAACTTGGTATCAGAGCATAACATTGAGAATAATATAGTATTGACATCAAAACATACCACGGAAAGTAGAGTCTTGTTCATAGGTGTGAAGAGCTACACTCATGAATTAGAGGCTATGAGATGCTTAGGAAATTTGTAAGGTCCCTCAAAATGAACTAAAGTACATAGAGCCTCAAATGTGCCTAAAATGGTTAATATTATTTTAATCAAATGATTTTCAGTATGTATACTTTATTTGAAGTGGTTTGGAGGTCAAACGTCCAAGAACGCCCAAGACAATAGAAAGTTAGCCTTGAAGCATGTTAGTGCGTCTAGTGTGCCTTGGTATGTTTTATGTTTGTTTTTTTGTGCTCAAATTGATAGTATAGTATCCTCACACGTATACGAGTGTATTAGGGTCAAAACATCTGGGAATGATTCCCCAAAGACCAGCCTAGGGGTCCTTGAGGAGAACCCAACCTGTGGCTAACAAGCTGCCCAAGGCAACAACTATTTGTTCGTTGGTGAAATAGGTCTGTGTCGCGGACTAGGGTATCCATAAGGTAAAAGTTTCGTCCCATCGTGGACCTGCAGCAGACTCTACTTTGTCAAAATTTAATTCAATAAATCATGTGGAAACAGATCCGCGACGTGGACTTGGTCCGGGACGCGGACTTGCTTCCCGACGAAGATTTCAAAAATGAAAGTTAAGTTTGACATGTCTAAAATTCCAAATAAGTGTGAGGGTTTTCGGGGTAAATGGGAGTCAATTATAAATACTTTCTAGGACTTATTTAACCCCTTTCCCAAGAAAAATTCCCAATACCCAATAAGAAATCAAAATCCCAAAAGCTCTCTTCTCTTTCAAATTCTCTCAAACCTCCATTGGAGGGAAAAACTCAAGGTTCAAGTTAGGGGCTAGATTTTCATGATTTATTCTCCAAATTTTAATGTAAATTCAATCAATAAGGTATGGTGATCCTATATTCTTAGTTATCCATTCATTTAAGGAGTTCAATAAAAAAAATTCAAAACTGATTCAAAGACCAAAATTCCCAAATTTTAATCTAGACAAGAGTTCATTGTCAAATTGATTTCAAAAGCACTCTAATGATGAATACATTATTAATTATTGATGTTAACATGAATATCAATCCAATTTCCTTTTGATCTTGATTAGATGATGATCAAGTTATGATTAGATTGTAATGAATTTATTATTTCTATATTTCTTTATGTTAAATGATGATGAATTGTTGAGAATTTATCAATGATGATCAAAGCATGGAGAATTGGTAAGATTGCCCTATTCCTTCTATGTTGTATAGAATTGGAAGTTGAATTGGCCTTGAATTGCATTGTGTGGTATGGTCCACTTATGGTGGCAGTGTTTACAATTCTTGTCATTATATATGTGATGTGATCATGGCCTTGATGTCAATTGTATAATGAAGGTGTGATTATTACAAGTATTATGTCTAGTCTCCAATGCAATACATGATATAGGTATATTGATGATGCTTTCTATATTTGAATGACGATGTTAGGTTTAGGGTTCAATACGTTTGACCTTGTTGAAGTCTATTGATGAGTGGATATTCTTGTGTAGCATGACCCCTACCTATGAACCCCTACATGAACGTGTGGTCTTCAGTATGATTAGGATTCTAGATTCAATGATGAAGATGTCTTGTCTCCTATGTTATAATGTTGTTGTGTGTGGTCTATGGTTCCTATTACTCTATATGTTGAGTTGTCTATGGTTTAAGGGACTGGAATGTGTATTGTGACCTTTGTAACGTGGCAGTCTCAATGTTAGAATTGTTGTCTATTATGCAATTATATTGTTCAATGTACATACACACCTCATGCATGACTATAAGTAGGATAGATTCAAGGTAGATAATGAAAGGACAACTCTCATATGCACCTAATACCTACTACTATGTATGTCAAGAATATGTTCATGAAGGTATGAAATGTATCTTAACTAAGATTACTTGATAGGTGTACTAGTGTAGGAAATGGTATGGGACATTGCCTATACATTGCACATGTGTATCATGATAGGATAGTTCCTAGGGTGAATAATCTATGTACATGAATATGAATGCATGATTAAAATATGAACATGAAAGTATATGATATGATGAAGTACACATATGTTTAGTATTTACATGTGTTTATTTTAAAGGTCTTCTCATGTAAGTACACATATACACATGAATGCATATAATGAAGCATGTATGATAATCTAGTAAAGAGGGAGTCTTTGAAATGTATTCTCATTTGTACTCTAAACTAGATATTGGTTGAATATGTTATGTCCATGTGAAAGGTTTTCTCGCATGATTTAGATTGATGAAAGGACACTCTCATCTATAACCATTGAGCTAAGCATATGAGTATTTAAACCTCCTAAACTTATTTTTATGAAGTAAATTTAATAAAGACTTTACAATAAAGTGAAGTTAGCTTTGCACCGAGTGAACTTGATAATGTGGGAAAGCTTGTTCTCCATAGTCCTCACGAGGTCGATAACTAACATTCCCAATAGGCATAAATAGAGTTTCCATATATACCTCTAAGTTTCCATAACTATGTTTCGCCACAAAACCTAGGCAGTGGATCCACCTAATATGCTAGTATGATACTCATCTCTTACCTTGCAGTTAAGATACCCTCATTTGTTGTGAGGGGAGGACACTAAATTCCATGTTTGGCTTACATGGTCTTATTATCGGTTAAGGTCTAGGATTTTCCTAAAGTAAAATGGACAATGGAAGTAAAGTAATGGACCCTAACTAGGATAACCTAAGGGATGTTTCTTAGTGTAGTTGAAGGTATGGGACTTTACCTACAAATATCATAAGTAGCTCATGAAGGGAGTTCTAGGAAGGTGTTCTATAATTATATGACTATGTATGTGTCTTATATGCATGATATTATGGTATTGACCTACTTGGATGATAGTATGCATAGTATGAGTCCTATGGTGTCCATATGATATGGTCTCACTTTATATGCATAATGTTGGTCTTGTTGACTATATGATGAAGGTCTTACTTGTTATTCATGTAGTTGACTAAAGTTTTCATGTTGATGTATGAAGTAAGGATGATGCTTGTGGTCTATTTTGTGAGTTTATTTAGTATGTGTGAGGTTATGGAGTTTCACATGTACATTACACTATTAGGCTTAGATTAGGATTATGAGTAAGGTCTCATGATGTTTAATGAAATGAAATCCATGTATGCATTTGTTGACTATAGTCTATTATGATATTATTGGTAGTTTGACTTGTATGTTTTCTTGGAATGAATTTAATATGTAGTTCATACATTATGTTGGGTCATCTGTGAAGTATATGAATATCACCTTGGAGGCCTAAAGGTGATGCTTGAATATGGATGGTGTAATGGGATACTATTTATACATTGCACCAAGTGTTACTAGAGGGTTACTTGGGGGTTAAAGACTTAAGGTAAAAGATAAGATAATATTATGAAGCGCTCAATGAGCTTTAAATGAATAATGTGGTTAGGTGATGTTATGAATAGTGTTCATGCTTATGTGAAGTATATAAGCTATGTCGTACTTATTATTCCAAGGTTTTATAAAATTTTAATAAAAGACATGATGCACGGTTTTCGTAGAAAATATCCTCTTTAAATGCATGTTTTTACATGGTTGTCATATTTAGTGCATTCTTGCACTAACTCTATTTTTCTTCACCTTTTTACACAAAGTGTAAGTTATGGATGCTTAAAGGATGTACCTAAGGTGAAGGGCTTCTTGATATGTGTTTCCCAAGCTCAAGGAAAGGGATCCTTAAGTTTCAAGGATTTCCTATATCATTCTTCATTTGAAGTATATGTATTTGCTTAGATATTATGTTATGATTTCAAAGGTATGTGTCCCTATTCTACTCTATTGATGTTGAGTCCAAGGTGGTAAAAGAAACTTAGAATCTAAACATGTATTATGATTTGAAATGATGATTCTAGCATACGATGTGCTATGAGAAGTTTTAAATTTTCCGCCAAATTTACCTATAACATTGCGATGAATGATGATTACGGGCTTGTATACTCAAGTACACCATGTTACTTCTAGGGGGTGCTCCCCACTCGTGACAAACGTGGTATTGAGCATGAGCATATAAAGGTGGATATAGGGTCCAAAATCTTATATTGCCACGTCTAGTGAAGTATCGTGCATCGGTAGTGAGTCGGGACACATCTATCAGAGAGAGGTCATATGACATTAGATTTTCCCTTCTTTGTTATTATCACGTCGTGCCATGGAACTTAAATCTATATGATCTCTCTCTTATTTTTTCTTGTTGGGTGGTCTTTTAGATATGATTGCTTGGATGAGATGGTTTCTCTATGCTTGAGGGAGAAAAAGGTGTATTTTGATGCTTACTTGATTTATGGATTGATGAGTATGTATGAATGTGAATATGGGGTTGTTTGATGTGATACCATTTATGGTTATATATGTGGTTTATCAGTAATCATTTGTTATGTGAGAAGTTATTATATGACATGGTTATAACTTGCTAAAAGTTGATATGGTTAAAATGGGTTACCTTTTTGGGATGATAATTTTCTATATGGTTTTGTATGATGATAGTCTAATGATATGGTTTAGGCTTCAAATGTTTTGAAGAAGTGTGGGAAATATCTAAACATGCATGTTGCCTTTGTGTATATGTAATGGTTCAAATGTTGCCCTTTTGTGTATGATTCTTCATAGTTGCCTTGTATGGATTGGATTCTTTTATAAAGTCATGAGTCTAGAAGAGAAGGTAGTGTGATTACCTTGTAAGGTGATTGTAGACTATCCTAGTTAATGGGAGAACCCTTATGATTAGTTGATTAGTTCCCTTATGAACCTATTCTAAGAGTGGGGATAAAAGGGAAGAAAAGAGTTTTGTTCAATGGGTTGGAATTATGTTTTTCCTTAAGGTTGACTTTTAAGAATTAATATTAAGTATGACAAAACGAGGAAGTGTTTAGGTTGTGCATAGGTCTGGTTGAAAATGTGCCTCCAAAGGTGATGATGTGGGTTGAGATGACCTAGAAGTTACCGTGCCCTAGTGTTGAATGAAAACAAAGAGGCCTTATGGCTAAGTCTCCTTTATTAATGCCCTTAAGGTTTTCATGACCCTTGATATTCATGGTAAAGTTGAGGCCTTATAAGGGTTGGGTAGTATGATCTAACATTAATGTTATGAGTTTTCTTTAGGTTTTAGACTTAAAGAAAGGATGATGCATGAGTAGTAGCTCTGGATAATTAGTTAATAGACTCCTTGATATGAGAATAGGAATCAAAACCCTCAAGGATGTTAATCCGTCTTGTCTGAAGAGTATGTAAGTATGGTCTTGACTTGCCTTGACCTTGGTGTTTAAGGGCATGGTGTGATTAGGCTTACTTCAAGTGGGGGATAATGTGCCTAGATGGTAAGATTTTGAGTACCCTTGATGTTCCCATGTTGAGTCCCCTTGATCTTCTTTAAGTTGAGAATCACTTATAGGCAATGTTAACGAAGGTTGAGCATGAGCTTGGATCCCAATTAAGGGATGATGTGCTTAGTTGCTAAGGTTTGTAAACTAAGGTTCTCTTAAGGTTGAGTTAATTTGCTCTTAAATGGTTTTACCCTAAGTGGGGAATGATGATGTGAGTAGTAAGGTTGTAAATAACCCTATCTTGTCCTTCTATTCTTACTTGATCTTGAAACCAAAGAGTTACTATTAGCTTTTTCATGATAGGAGTCTCGCATAAAAGTATAAATTGCATGTTATCCATATGTTATGTATGTCTAAATTGACCCTATGTTGTGCATGTCTTGAATACTCTTAGTTTCATGCAAATGGATTTTGCTCAAATTCATGTATTCTCATGTTGCTTGTGCATCTTGATATGATAATTGTGCTTTTTTTTTATGAGATGATGTAAGAATCATGATTGATGTCACTTTTGAGGTGTGGCGTTTTATACCACAATGAGAATTTGAGTCTTTTTTAAATTAAAGATGATGAGTCTCTGAAAAATATGTGACTTTTATGACTTGGGAAGTATTAATGTAGGCTCACTCTTAAGATGTGTTGGTGTGTTTAGCCAGTGCTCTTAATGTGTACCTATAAATTGCAAGAATTTCCCTATTTGATGCATGCTTATGGACTAGTGTCATGATAGGACTTGAAACTACATGTAAGTGACATCCTATTGTTGTGATGTGTGTGGTGTGAATTACCATGTTGACTTGATTCGGAAGAAAGTATGAGCATGCTTTGGGAAAAAAATTGAGAAGTTCTTATTAAAGAGAATTGACCCTTTTGCACTGCTTGTATGTGAACCTTGTGATAACAGGTGAGTATGTTTAGGAGAAGTATATTCCTTCTTACACATAAAGAAACATGCAGATTTTAAGTATAACCTTAATGATACTATGTCTTGATCATAAGGATCTTTGTTGATCTACTTGACTCAATTCTATGTGCATTAAGTATGAGTTGCATATTTGCTTCGTGAGAGATGGTGTTGAATCTGTCTTTATGTGATTTAAATGATTATACATATTTATCTCTTAATGAAATGAGATGTAAAGACCACGTTATGAATACGAGAAGGATGTTCCTCCTATAAACATAAGAAGTGCCTTTGTGCTTGATGCATTAAAGAGTGAGCGGATAAAGGTTTTTGATGCTTGTGTTGCATTGATATCAAAATGATTTGAATTTGATGTTCATTGTAAGTTTGGTTCATTGAATACTATGTGATTATTTGTTTAATGTTTTGAGATTCTCTATGGGTCATTGTGTCCTTGAAAGTGTTTTAAAATGTTCGACGTGTTATTCGAGGACAAATGTTCCCAAGTGAAGGATATTGTAAGGTCCCTTAAAATTAATTAAGGTACATAGAACCTCACATGTGCCTAAAAAGGTTAATAATATGTTAATCAAGTGTTTCTCAGTATATATACTTGATTTGAAAAGGTTTGGACGTCAAACGTCCAAGAACTTCCAAGATGTTCGAAAGTTAGCCTTGAAATGTAATTACTGCGTTCTAGTGTGCCTTTGTATATTTTATGTATTTTTTGTGCTCATATTGATAGTATAGGACCCTAACATGTATACAAGTGTATTTAGGTTCAAAATGTCAGGGAACGACTCCCCAAGGACCGCCCTAGGGGTCATTGTGGAGGACCCAACCTTGGGATAAGAAGCTGCCCAAGCAGACAACTTTTTGTTCCTTGGTGAAATAGGTCCGCGTCATGGACTAGGGTGTCCATAGACCAAAAGTTTGGTCCGCGTTGCGGACAGTCAAGGGACTCTACTGTATCAATATTTAATTCCAAATATCATGTGGGAATAGCTCCCCGACGTGAACTTGCTTGCTGACGAAGATTTCAAAAATGAAAGTTAAGTTTGACATGTCTAAAAGTCAAAATAAGTGTGGGGGTATTTTGGGTAATTAAGATTCGGTTATAAACAGTTTATAGGACTTATTAAACCCATTTCCCAAGCTAAAACCCCAATACCTAATAAGAAATAAAAGTCGCAAAAGCTCTTATTCTCTTCCAAATTCTCTTTAACCTCCATTGGAGGGAAAACTCAAGCTTCAAGATAGGGGATGGATTTTCATGCTTTATTCTCCAATTTTGCATGGGACCTCAACCAATAAGGTATGGTGATACTTCATTCTTAGTTATCCATTCATCTAAGGAATTCAATCGACGAATTTCAAAAGTGATTCAAAGACAAAAATTCTAAATTTTCAATCTAGCCATAGGTTTATTGTCAAATTGATTTCAAAACCATTGTAATGATGAATACATAATTAATTACTTATTTTAATATGAATTTTAATCCAATTTCATGAGGAACTAGTAATTCTCCCAAATACTCAAATTATGATATGTGGTTCTTTTAATCCTAATTAGATGATGATCGAGTTATATTTAGATTGTAATGAATTTCATAGTTATATATTCCTTTATGTCGTCAATTGATGATGAATTGTTGAAAATTGATCAATGATGATCAAAGCATGGAGAATTGGTAAGATTTCCCTATTCCATATATTTTGTATAAAATTGGAAGTTGAACTTGCCTTGAATGGCATTGTGTGGCATGGTCCACTTATGGTGACAGTGTTTACATTCTTGCCATTCTATATGTGATGTGATCATGGCTTGAAGGAAATTATTTTATGAAGGTGTGGCTATGATAATCTCACAATGTGAGGTATTATGACTAGTCTCAATGCTAATCCATGATATAGGTATATTGATGATGCTTTTTATATGTGAATGAAGATGTTAGGGTTAGGGGTATATGTGTTTGACCTTGTTGAAGTCTATTGATGACTGGATACTCTTGTGTAGCATGACCTGTACCTATGAACCCCTACATGAATGTGTGGTCTTAAGCATGATTATGAGTATAGATTCAATGATGAATATGTCTCGTATCATATGTTATAATGTTGTTGTGTATGGCCTATAGTTCCTATTACTTTATATGTGAGTTGTCTATCGTGTAAGGGACTTGAATGTGTATTGTGACCTTTGTAAGGTGGTTGTATCAATATTAGGATTGTTGCCATTATGCAATAATGTTGTTCAATGTGCACACACACCTCATCCATAAACTTAAGTAGGATAGACTCAAGGTAACTAATGAAAGGATAGCTCTCATATGCACCTAATGTATACTATATATTGAAGAATATGTTCATGAAGATGAAGGTATGAAATGTATCTTAACTAGGATGACTTGATAGGTGTACTAGTGTAGACAATGGTATGTGACATTGCATATACATTACACATGTGTATCTTGATAGGATAGTTCCTAGAGAGATTACTCTGTATACATGAATATGAATGCATGATTAAGCTATGAACATATGATATTATGAAGTATGCATATGTGTTGTATCTAAATGTGTTTATATGAAAGGTTTTCTCATGTAATTTGCAGATGTTTTGTATCTAAATGTGTTTATATGAAAGGTTTTCTCATGTAAGTACACATACACACATGAAGTCATATAATGAAGCATGTATGATAAGCTAGTAAAGAGGAAGTCTCTTGAAAGGTATTCTCAATTGTACTCTAAACTAGATTATCCTTGAATGTGCTATGTCCACGTGAAAGGTTTTCTCACACAAATTAGGTTGATAAAAGGACACTCTCATTTATAACCTATGATCTGGGATATGAGGAGTTAATTATCTTAATTCCATTTTCATGAAGTAAAGTTAATGAAGACTTTTCAATAAAAAGAACTTAGCTTAGCACTGAGTGAACTTGACAAATGAGAGGGAGGTGACCCTTCCTTATGAGGAAGGCTTGTTCATTAATGGTCCCATATGAGGTGTTGACTTCCCTTGGAGGGAGATTCACCTTATGTTTCACATGATATGGAGGTTTCAATGTCTATTGGAATAAAGAGGGCTTCAATATATATCTCCTAGTTCCATAAATATGTTTCCCCCATAGGACCTAGAAAGTGGATCCACCTAGATGCTAGTATGATGTTAATATTCTTCTTTGGCAAGAAGATGATCTCATTTCGGTGTGGGTTTCAATCAAACTGGATTCCATGTTTGTCTTACATGGTCTTATTGTCGGTTAAGGCTAGGATTTCCGTAAATTAAAATGGATAATATAAGTAATGTAATGAACCCTAACTAGGATAACCTAAAAGAAGTTGCTTAGTGTAGGTGAGGGTATGGGATTTTACCTACGCATTGCACAAGTAGCTCTATAAGGTAGTTCTAGGAAGGTGTTCTATTTGTATATGTCTTATAAGCATGACATTGTGATATAATTAAATGATGATATGCATGGTATGAGTCTTATAGTGTCTATATGATGAAGTCTTACTGTAGATGCATAATATTGCTCTTGTTGACTGTGTGATGAGGACTTACTTGACATGTATGAAGTTGTCTATACTTGTCTTGATGATATATGGAGTATATGATGCTCGTAGTCTCTTTATAGGTTTACTTAGTATGTGTGAGGTTATGGGGATTCACATGTACATTGCACTAGTAAGCTTAAATTGGGATTATGAGAGGAGTTCTATGATGTTTTATATGAAATGAAGTTAAACGATGTTGATATTGACTATTATATTGTTATGATGATATTTGAAGTCTTGAATTGTATGTGGTCTTGTAATGAGTTCCACTATGTGGTTCATAAAGTATGTTGGGTCAAATGTGAAGTATGTGTCTTAGATATGTTATGCTTCTATGAAAATATGTGTTCGGTTAATGAAGGTTGTATGTATGTTTACCTTGTGTCTTTAAGGTGATGCTTGAGTGTGGATAGTTGAATGGAACATTATTCATAAATTGCACCAAGTTTCACTAGAGGGTTACTTGGGAAGTTAAGGAGTTAAGGTAAAAGAAGGATATTGTGAATGAAATGCTAAGTGTGGCTTAAATGCAATATATGGCTATGTGATGTTATAGCCATTGTAAATGTCCATATGAAGTGTGTGAGTTGAATGATGATTGTTGTATCATGTTTTATGATGTTTTGACTAAAAGGCATGATGCATGGTTTTCCAACCAGATGTCCTCTTTAAATGCATGTTTTTGCATGTTTGTCATACTTAGTACATTCTTGTACTAATACCATAATTCTTCACCTTTTTACACAAATTAAGGTTACGTATGCTTAAAGGATGTCTCTAAGGTGAAGGTCTTGATATGTGTTTCCCAAGCTCAAAAAGAGTAGTCCTTAAGATTCAAGGATTGCCTATGTGAAAGTTCTTATTTGAAGTTATGTAATAGTTTAGTTATGATTCTATGTTGATAAGGGTTGTATCCCTATTATACTCTAATAATGTTGAGTCTAAGGTGGCAAAGAGACTTATATTCTAACTATGTATTATGATATTTCATATATAATGAAAGTGATGTTCTAGCATATGGTGTGCTATGAAAAGTTTTAAATTGTCCGTTAAATTTACCTATGACAATGCAATGAATGATGACTATGGGCTTGTATAACACCTCTTAGAGTTCAAGTACGTAATGTAACTTCTAGGGTGCTCCACGGTCGTGACACCGGCATTATTTGTGAAGAAGAAGGATGGGTCCTTAATAATGTATATTGATTATTGTCAATTGAACAAGGTCACTATAAAGAATAAGAATCCACTCCCTAGGATTCATGATTTTTTTAACCAACTCCAAGGAGAGAGTTACTTCTCAAACATTGACTAGAGGTCGGGTTATCACCTACTTAGAGTGAGAGGTATTGATAAAACGACATTTCAAACAAGATATGGTCATTTTGATTTCTTAGTGATGTCCTTTGGTCCTACAAATGCTTCAGCTGCTTTCATGGAACTTATAATAAGAGTTTTTAAAAGTTACTTGATTTTCTTGTGATTTACTTCACTGATGACATCTTGATATACTCTAAGAGTCATAATGATCATATGAACTATTTGATGATGGTTTTGCAAGTACTCAAGGATAACCAACTTTTTGCTAAATATAGTAAATGTGAATTTTGGTTGATATCGGTTGTTTTTCTTGGTCACATTGTCTATACTAAAGGGGTAGAGGTCGATCTGAGAAAGACAGATGTGGCTAAAAATATTCCTAGACCTTGTCCCTGCCGACATCCGAAGCTTTTTGAGTTTGGCCGGGTACGATAAGAGGCTTGTTGAGGGATTTCCATTAGGGGTGGGCATAAACACCGGAAAACCGAAACACCTTAGAATTTCGGTTTCTGTATTTCAGTTTTTGGTTCGGTGTTCGGTTTATTTTTTTGTATTTTTTGGTATTTTGGTTTGATTTTCGGTACGTATTATTTTGGTTTTCCGTGTTTCAGTTTAAACCGAAAGATTATACTATAATTTATATTATATTAAATAATAATTATTAATATTAAATAATTTTTTTTAAAAAAGAAACCTTATGGCCCTATTCCTCTCTCTTTCATCTTTCTACTGATTTTCTTTTTCTCTTGGTATTTCATCTTCTTCTTGGCTCTTTCCTCTTCCTCTTCTTCCTCTTCCTCTTCCTCTTCTCCTCTTCCGAGTTCCGCCAGCCAGAAGCAGCAGCAGCGCCGGCCGTCCTCCAGAAGCAGCAGCAGCCGCGCTGTCCGCCAGAAGCAGCAGCAGCAGCAGCCGCGCCGTCAAGCTGCCAGCAGCAGCCGCGCTAGACGCTTGAAGCAGCAGCACCAGCCGCGTCCGTCTCAGGCCAAATAAAAAACCGAAATAAAAAACCAAACCCAATTAATAAAAACCAAACTGAATTAACAAAAATCGAACCGAACCAAAATTTTTCGGTTCGATATTCTGTACACAATTTACAAAAACCGAAAACTGAAAAAACCAAAAAAAAACAAAACCTAACCGAAATACCGAATGCCCACCCCTAATTTTCATCTATCACATCTCCATTAATGACCTTGACTCAAAAAAAGTCCAAGTTCGAATAGTCAGAATCATGTGAAAAGCGATTCTAATTATTGAAAGATAAACTCACCTCTTCTCAACTATTGACCTTGCCGGAGGGTACCGAAGGGTTGGGGATTATTGGGATGCTTCCCGAGTGGTTTGGGTTGTGTCATCATGCAACATGGTAAGGTGATATCATATACCTCTAGGCAACTCAAGGTTCATGAGAAGAACTACCCAACTCATGACCTTGAAGTAGCGTCCATTGTGTTTGTTTTAAAAATTTTGGAGACACTATCTCTATGGGGGTACATGTAGATGTATTCACAGATCACAAGAGTCTCCAATACATTTTCACTAAAAAAGACTTGAATCTACGGCAAAGAGGGTGGTTAGAGCTTATAAAAGATTATGATATGGGTGTCCTTTACCACCCCAACAAAGCCAATGTGGTTGCTAATGCTTTAAGTCTAGTTTCTATAGATAGTGTGACTCATGCAACGGATGATAAGAAAGAGCTAGTAAAGAGGTACATAGGTTGGCTCGCTTGGGTGTTCGACTAGAAGAATCTCCAAAGGGTGATTTCATGGTTCATCATAACTCTGAGTCGTAATTAGTGGTTGAGGTGAAATTTGCAACATCTTGATCCTCTATTAATGGATTTGAAAGAATCGGTTCTTCATAAATCTATAAAAACTTTCTCTCAAAGAGAAGATGAGGTTCTCAGGAACCAAGGAACGTTATATTGTCTAGATGACTAGATGTGGATAGCTTGATGGAAACAATCTTCGAGGAGGCCAATGGGGCCCGATATTCCATCCATCTGGGGGCCACCAAAATGTATCGTGACTTGAGCGATAGCTATTGGTGGAACGGAATGAAAGGGGACATAGTGAACTTTGTGGCTAGATGCTCGAATTTCCAACAAGCCAAGGCGAAGCATCAATGAACTGGAGTTCTAAATCAAGATTTTGATATCCCCACTTGGAAGTGTAAAGATGTCAACATGGACTTCGTGGTAGGTTTGCCTCGTACCCATAGGCAACATGATTCCATTTGGGTCATTGTGGATAGGTTGAATAAATCAGCCCATTTCCTTCCCGTCAAGGTTTCTGATTCGGTGGAAGATTATGCTAGATCTTTACATTAAAGATATCGTAAAGTTGCATGGGCCCCTTTTTCGATCATTTCAGATAGAGGTTCCCAATTTACTACTTTTGGAGGTCTTTCCAAAGTGGGCTTGGTACTAAAGTGAAACTTAGTACCGCATTTCATCCTTAAACAGATGGCCAAGGAGAGCGCACCATCCAATCCCTGACAGACATGTTCAGAGCGTATGTCATTGACTTCGAAGGTAATTAGGATGACCACATACCTTTGATAGAATTTTCCTATATAAATAGCTACCTTCGAGTATTGCTATTGGTGAATTTTCTCTTCTTGGTCATGAGGTAGTCTATGAGTCCACAGAGAAAGTTTGACGTATAAGAGATAGGTTGAAGACGTCTTATAGTTGGCAAAAGTCATATGCCGACAATAGAAAGAGGGACCTTGAGTTTGAAGTATGTGATTAGGTCTACTTGAAAATTTCACCCATGAAAGGGGTGATGAGGTTTGGTAATAAGGGGAAACTTAGTACCCGGTATGTGGGCCCTTATGAAATTTTGAAGTGAGTGGGGAGAGTGGCATATGAGTTAAAATTTCCAATTGAATTAGCCAGTTCATCGGTATTCCATGGATCTATGCAAAATAAATGTGTAGGTGATCCGGTGTCTATTCTCCCTCTAGAAGGTTTAGGGGTAAATGAGAACCTTTCTTATGAAGATGTTCCGGTTAAGATCTTGGATCACCAAGTTAAGAAATTGAGGAATAAAGAGGTTGCCTCTGTAAAGGTCATATGGATAAACCATCTAGTTGAGGGTGTAATAGGGGAGGCCGAGGCCGACATGAAGTCCAGCTATCCTCATATTTCCCCTCTTATTCCTAGCTAAAGTTGAGGTTAGTATTTCCTCTAAAACGGGAGTTATGAATAATAATTGAACTTTGCATGGTTTTCTAATATGTGCATATTCTTGTACAAATTCATGCTTCAATTGAGATTTCATGAAATATGTTTCTCATGTTTAACTTTCATTTATATGTAGTGGGATATATTTTCTTCCTGAGAGTTATTGAACATGCTTGATGTTGTTTTGAGAAAAAATTAGCATATTAACCCTTTAATGCTCATATTGAAATGGACAAGGTAGGACCTCCTGATGTGAGATTTTATATGTGATGAATTGTGGATTAAGTTCCTATGTTTTAATGATATTACTATCTATTGAACGAAGTTGAGAATTCATCTATGAGTTGTGACTAATGATGATATTGCTTGTTGTTGGGCATAAGTCTATTTTTTTCCTACGAATGGTTTAAGGTGTCATTCGGGGAAGAATGTTCCTGGTGGGATATTGTAACACACAGAAGTTCTATGACCTAAATTGGAGCCTAACATAATGAAATATGATGATTCTAGACCAAAATAAGTGTAATTAACTTGATTTGGAAGTATTAGAGCCTTAACATCAATAAACGACCATGAGGTTTGGAAACTATTGAAATTGAACTAGTAGATATCCTTAGGTCTTACGAAGGTTTGGGAATGTCATATGAAGGGTAAAATTTGTAAAAACACTTTAATCAGGTAAAATAATGTTTTTAGGATCAAAACTTCAAGATATTACCCCCCCCCCCCAAGGACCACCTTAGGGGTCCTTGAGAAGGACCCAAACCTTTGGCCAACAAGTTGCCCAAGGCAGCAAGCATTGTGCTTGGAGGGAGCATGTCCGCATCGAGGACTAGATCCACCAAGGTCCAAAATGTTGGTCCACGTTGCGGACGTGTCGCGGACTCTTCTGTCTCAAAATTTATTTCTAGAATACTTCACTGAATAACATTGCGACGAAAATGCTGAAAATTAAAGTCAAGTTTGACTTCATTAAAAGGTCCATCCAAGTGAGGGGTATTTTGGGTATTTTAGGAATTTATTATATTTAATTTAAATCATTTTAAACTCATTCCCACACCAAAATAAATCCCCAAATCAAAAACTCAAAAGCTCTTCCTTCTCTCAAGTTTCTTTCTCTTCCCAAAACGTCCATTGAAGGACCTTGGAGCTTCAAGAATAAGACCAATTCTCAAAGATTTCAACTCAATTTCATGTCTAAGACTACAATAAGGTATTTTTTCTTTTAACTCTTGGGATTTCTTTCCCCAAGAGGTTCCTTCAGTGATGATTTTAAAATCCCCCAAATCCAGTGTTTTTCTCTACACATGATTCTTCTTCAAAAATTAAATTTGTGAATCAATTATGATGAATTATGATTACATAGGGTTTCTTAAGTGAATATTTATGGTTAATTGTTTTTGTTCACTTAAAATTCTCTTATACCCATGTTCTTATCCAATTTCATAAATCTTGGATTTGATATGGTGAATTGGTTGAAGATGATGAATATATCAATTGGTTGTATTGATGTTAGCTATGTTGTTACTTCATGAATTACTTTGTGTTATCTATTGGTTATACAATTTTGGGTGATTGAAGTATAAAGTCAAATGAAGGGATAAAGTCATGAATGTTAGTTCTTATTTGAACTCAATTATGAAAGGTAAATTACTTAGATAGTAATGATGTTATAGCTAATGTGTTGTTGTGGTGTGGACGGACAGGTTCTCCCATCCTTACCCCTATAAAGTTGAATTATCTATGAAGCATGTATGTATGTTATGGTATAATTGTTATATGATTTAAAGGTAGTTCTCATTATTATAATGAATTGTTAAAGTGAAAGGTTTACTCACTTGCTAGTGTTTCTAAAGTGAAATGATTGTTATCACTTATGACACTTATGAGCTATTATGATACTATGTTTACATAAAGGGTCTAGTAAAGGCTAATGTGAACTTATGTGATGACTAAATATGATTACTAAAGGGAACAGATTCTTACCACCGAAAGGTCATGTAAATGATATGGAGGTCTGACATTTAGTAAGTCCGACTATGCGCATGGGTTTCCTCACGTTTAGCAAGTCCGAATTCTCAAAGTTATGTGTTGTCTCATGAAATGGAAACACCACGTTTAGCAAGTTAGGGTTTCTAGTAACATTCTCCTTAAGTCTTAACAATGTGCCCACATAGGGCTCTAGCTTAGTGGATCCACCTAGATAGCTTTGTACGAAAGTTTACACTTTAGGCAAGTATTAACCCTCTCTTTTTGGTGTGGGAGTAGAACACCGAATTTCATGTAACTCTCATGGTCTTAAGTCGGTAATTACAACTTTTTCTCTGATGTAAAAGTAAATGAATAAAGGAAATGTGTGGGCTCTCACTAGGGATTTTGTTGAGGTGTTTATACATAGTATGAGGGAGGATATGGGACTTCTTTTACACATTGCACTTGTGGGATCCTAAGAGATGGTTCTAGTAGTGTTTTTTTATGATTATGTTGATTATGACTTGTATATGTTAAGTTATGTATGATTGTTATGAATAAATCATGTCATGATGAAATATGAGATTATGAATGTATGTATGATGTAGGTTGCTTAATGTGATACTTAGCTTTGGTTAGGATTATGGGATTCTATTCTTTGCATTGTACAAGTATTGCTTGGGTTGTCTACATGTTGGGTAGATATTATGTTGATTTGCTTATGATGCTTACTTTATGTGCATATCGGATTTACTTGGTATCATACATATTTTTTACTAAAATGTCCTTTTATACATGCATTGATGATTTTTATGCATAGAAGTCATACTTAGTACGTGTGATGTACTAACCCATATTCTCCCCTTTTCCCAGACAATGTAGGTTCGGCCTTTAGAGAAGATTTCAAGGCTATTTCTCAAGACACTTGGATTTGCTTCTCCAAGTTGGTTAGTCCTCAAGTCCGAGGAAAAGACCCTAATATTCTAGCTTGTAGTTCTTTGCTTATGATTGAAAGACATTATTGTATTTCCTATTTCGAGACTTTCTCATTGATGTATGGGTTATGTCCCAAGTTTCTAGTCCTTTATGTCTAGATTGTACATTATGAAAAAGATATCTATTTCATATATGAAATAAAGTTGAACTTCCAAAGTAAAACTTCTAAATTTTCGTATTTTTACTCTATGATACATGTTATTACGTATTCTTAGGGCTTGTATAAGACCTCTTAGAGGTTGAATACGCCCGTAACGACTAGGGGGTGCTCTTGGGTCATTACATTGGTGATGCTAAGGCTTCAATCTTCAGATCTTCTTATCCTTTTTGTTCCAGTTTTGTACCTAAGTGTCCATGCTTACGCAAAACTTCAAATACGTGAAGCTTAAGAGTTTTAATCAGTTATTGAGATAGAATGAGCATTTGAGGAAATTATTTTCATCAAAATAAGGTCCAAAATGAGTCCATTTTGAGGACTCATCACTTGAAAACCTTTTAGGGGTAAGCTAATTTTTTAAGATTGATCTCTAGTCGATTTTCACCAATTGAGGGTGAAAGAAGAAGATATTCAGAAGATGGGCTTAAGAACCCGATATGGTCATTTGAATATTTGGTCATGTCACTTGGTTTGACTAGATCTCTAGTAGTATTTATGGATTTGATGAATATAGTGTTTAGATGACACCTTCATATGTTCGTAATTATGTTTATTTATGATATATTGATTTATTCGAAAAGTGAGGATGATCACATTAGTTATTTAAGGGTTGTGTTGCAAATTCTTAAGGAACAACAACTCTTTACAAAGTTTAGCAAATGTGAGTTTTTGCTAAGGTCTGTGGCTTTCTTAGGTCATATTATTTCAAGTAACAGTATTGAGGTGGATCCTATTAAGACAGATGCGGTCAAAAGTTGGCCTAGACCTATATCACCTTATTATAAAAGGTATGTTGAGGATTTTTGTACGATTGCCTCTCTATTGAAGACATTGACTCAAAAGAAAGCTAAGTTATATGGTCCAAAGCTTTTTGAGAAGAGCTTTTGAGAAATTAAAGATGATAGACTTACTTCCGCTCCAGTGTTTACTCTACCATAAGGTACATATGGCTTTGTGGTGTAATGTGATACCTATAAAATTTGGATGGGATGTCTGCTTATGCAAAATGGAAAAGTTATTGCTTATGATCCAAGGCAATTTAAGGTTCACCTAGAACTACCCTATCCACAATCTTGAATGAGCGACAGTCATTTTTGCCTTAAGGATTTGGAAGCATTATTTGTATGGGTTCATATTGATGTTTTCATTGACCATAAGAGTTTTCTATATAGGTTTAATCAAAATGATTTTAATCTTCGCCAAAAAAGGTGCCTTGAGTTATTAAAAGATTATTATATGAGTTTTCTCTATCACCCCGGTGAGGAGAATGTTGTACGGATGCTCTTAGTCGTTTATCTATGGGTAGCGTTCCTCACGTTGATGTTGATAGAAAAGATTTGGTTCGGGATTTTCATAGATTGACCTGGTTAGGTGTTCAGTTAGTAGACTCTATAAAAGGTGGTGTTCTGGTTCACATCATATCATAATCATCTTATAGGGGGGATGTAAAGCCCAAGCAAGGTCTTGATCTAATTTTGGTAGAATTGAAAAAGGTATTGCTTAAAAATTCCATAGAGGCTTTCTCCCAATGGGAAGATGATGTCCTTGGATATCAAGGTTGTTTGTGTGCTCCTAATATTTATGACATGAGGGAACAAATCTTGTCGAAAGCCCAGAGTTCTCGGTATTCCATTCACCCGGGAGCCACCAAGATGCATAGTGATTTGCAAGAGATATATTGGTGGAATGGGACGAAGAAAGATATTACGAGATTTGTGGCTAGGTGTCCTAATTTCCAACAAGTGAAAGTTTAGCATCAGATATCGGAAGGTTTATCCCAAAATATTAGTATACCTACTTGGAAGTGAGAAGATTTAAATATGAACTTCATAGTAGGCTGCCACGTACTCGGTGACAACATGACTTGATTTGGGTTATAGTATATTGAATGATGAAATCAAACCATTTCATTCCTGTCAAGGTTCGTTATTCCGTGGAGGACTTTTCTAAGTCATACTTGAGAGAAATGGCAAGGTTGCATGCAGTACCACTGTCCATTATCTCTGATAGAGGTACTCACTTTAATTCTCAGTTTTGGAAGTCTTTCCAAAAGGTTCTTGTCACTAAAGTTAATTTTAGAATGACTTTTCATCCACAAATTGACGAGCAAGCGGAGCGTACTATCCAAAATTTGGAAGATATGTTAAGAGTGTGTTTCATCGTATCAAGGGAAATTAGGACGATCATTTGCCATTGATTGAGTTTGCTTATATAATATCTATGACTCTATTATTGGTATGTCTCTATTTGTGGCTCCATATAGTAGGAGGTAGGAGGTGTAGATCTCCCATAAGTTGGTTTGAGGTGGGTGAAGTCTCCTTGATAGAACCCGAGTTAGTTCATGAGGCTATGGAAAAAGTTTGACTTATAAGAGATAGGTTGAGAACAACCCATATAGAAGAAAAGATCTTGAATTTGATGTTCATGATTGGATCACTTGAAAACTCAACTATGAAGAGTGTAATGAGGTTTTGTAAGAAAAGGAAGATAAGTCCCCATTTTGTAGGCCCATATCAAATTTTTAAATGTGTTAAGGTTGCTTATGAGCTTTGTTTGCCAAATGAGTTGCATCGGTACATCCTGTTTCCCTCGTCTCTATGTTAAAGAAGTGTGTTGGAGATCCTACATCCAAGTTCCATTAGAAGGTTTGGGATTCGATGAACGTATTTTTTATGAGGAAGTCCCAGATGAGATTTTGAACTGGCAAGTCAAGAAGTTGTGGAACAAAGAAGTAGCTTTCGTGAAAGTGTTATGAAGGAATCATTTAGTTGATGGTGCTACTTGGGAGGCTGAAGCCTATATGAAGTCCCAATATCCTCATCTTTTTCCTTTTACTCTTCCATTGGCTTTAGATAAAAAGTTCCTCATGGTTTATTCTTGTTGTGATATCATGTGTGTTTTAGATATTCCCATTATTTCCTTACACTATGCATGTTCATGTGAAACTTGTGTTTTGAAAGAAAAGAGCTTACATGATTGAATTTCCTCATGTTGTAGTGAATTTGAGTATAAGTTGCCTATAAACTTCATAAGATGAATTGATGAACATTCTTTAGCTTGGAGTTGAGAATTCCTCCTTCGATATAGGCTATGAGTATAGATTGATAGGTCATGACTGTAATAAACAAGGTAAAATTATTATATAATATACTTGAAAAGTGAAACCTAGTGGCTCATAGCATAGCTACGTTCTCTAAGACACTACTCTTCTTGTATAAACTGCCGTGTCCTCTTTTGAACAGTTAATATCCAAAAATATAATATTTCATTTCTGAATGATGATAAGTTGAGAGTGAAACCTTTCCTAAAAATTTTCAATTTGTGTGCTACTCCCGTATCCTCTTGGAATTAGAGTTAAGCTTTCCTTGTAAATCATAACTCTTAGGCTTGTAGGAGAACCGTGTAAATTGTACTCACTGACTTCATTTGAACGAAGATTGCAAGACATCAAAAATCCATTACTGCATTGAAAGAGTAGTAAACATTCTCTCCAAATTGCCAATGGAGATTGAATAGGAAGACCTTTAATTGTATATTTCTTAATCCAGGAATCACATCCACTGTAATCCTTCCTAAGCCATATGTACGTAAATTCAGTTGTATTCTTAGCTCTTTCTGTTCGTGGATAACATATTAATGTAAAAGTATCATTCAAGACAGCTAGGCCATAAGACGGACCATTCATAAAATAACAACTGTCGGGCGTTTTTGCTGTGTGAAACGTCTCAGTACTCAAATCAAAAGAAAGAATTACCAGTGCGTCTTCTATCGAGATTCCAATCCAATGACAAGACCCCTGGTAAAACATCTGAGAACTAGGCAACCAATATATAGTGGGGAAATTTTGATCGGCGTGATCCAATTCTCTCCAAAAATCAGTATCCACATCATAAACCTCAATTTTTTTCTCAAAATCTTGAGGGTACCCATGGTCTTCCAGATAAACGTCCAGAATTCTAATAACTTTGTAATCATTTGCTATATTGTCAAAGCCAAACCCTACGCATTCAATAGCATAACTGAAAGGCGGTGGTATATTGAATGGACTGGGTGGAAGCAGCCTATAATTTCTAGTGGATGGATTAAATAATACAGTTGTAAGGTTATCCATCAAAGCAATTATACCTTGGCAAGGACCAATAAATTGATCAAAGTCATTGCTATAATTAGAGGTCATACAAGGCACATCTAGATCTGGATTAATGGGGCTGAGATGATTCTCATCATCACCTGAAAGAAAAGACAAGATAGTTTTATGTAGGTCATCATCTTGTTTGATTGAGCGTTTAAAAAGAATTAAGCCATCTTTGAATGTTGTGGGACGGTTAAGATGAAGATTCACAAAAGTAGAGGATTGCACGAGAGTGTAACAAGATTTTGAAAGACATTTGAGTCTCATGAGAGAATTGACTGGAAGCATCAAAAGTATATTAATAACCACATCTTGCGGCAATTTCATCATTACAACCATTTTTTACACAATGATGGTGAAAGAATTTTGGAGAATGATGTTTAGAATATTGCATAACCTTATTTAATGCCCATTCAGATATAACGAACTATGCATCTTACTTGCATTTTGTGGTTCTGAGGAGGGCTTCTAAATTGGGATGACAAGTCAGATGGAGTGGGGCTGATGGGAGGCAAATTCACATGATCAATTTATGAAGACGTGGTTCGTCCCAAACCACGTAAGCTCACCTTGCATAATCCCAATCCGTATAATTTGAAAGAAAAAATTAATAAATAAAAGAACTTAAAAAATGTGTTTAACTTAACCGAGTGGAGCACGCTTTTTGCTTGGAGATGGTAGTTCCTCCTCTTACATGAGTAGTTTTAAATTTCATGTATATTGGATTGCTAGGCCTAGTTCCGACCTTCCTTGTCATGTATTGAGTATGTTTAGCTTGGACTCCTCGGTTTTGTGAATTTACATGAGTTTGAATGCATGATTGGCTACTAGTTTTGAGTCTTTTATGTTAAAAGGTGTCTAAAGTCCTAGTCGAGGATAAATGTTCATAAGGGGGGTAATGTTAGACCTCACAATCTAGTGGTCGAACTAGGCAAAACAGTTCACAACATAATATGGTTATCACTTTGATTTTTTTTTAAAAAAAATTGTTTTGTTTTTTGAGTCGCCGCCTAATTTAATGAAAATATAAGGAAAATTCATTTTTTTTAATATGTAAACGTAAATTCTATTTTAATTTGTGAAATCACGTTGATTCTGAATAAGGGTTTTTTTTCTCGAGGGAATGATTTTAAGCATCCCTTAAAGCCTATCCAAACATAGTCCCTAAACTCAATTTAGGAAAATAATTAAGAAACCTTATTTATTTATTTTTATTTTGAAATCAATGATAAGTAAATTAGTTTAAGAAAAAGAGCAAAAACAATTAACAGCATGTATATGTGTATTATATAAAATTAGTAGTAGTATGTTTATCATATAGTAAAATAATGCATTTCAAATGTACGACAATTTTTATAGGAAAAAATACTTGAATGAGTACAATTTAATAAACAATTATCATTTTTAGCAATAATATATTAAATTTGTAATACGTACTAAAAGTGAATTATGTATGCAATATATATGTATTATCATTATTTTTTATATATTATACTTGTTTGGTCATAATTTGACACATTGTATTATAATTGTATTAAAATATGTAATAAATGTATTATCCATCAATAAAATTTGTATCATATGTGAATAATAAATTGTATATGCATTGTAAATACATTAAAAGTGATCAAATGAGAAAAAAATGGTATTGCTATTAATGGTAAAATATTTTTTAATGTTATCGATTTATGTAAGTTTTTCTTCTTTTTATATGCCGAAAATATAGTTATACCATAAAACTTATCCTAAAAATATATAAATGTTGAATTTATGAAAATATGTCGTTTTGTACTAGTCGGGTGTAATTATATAGTAATATGTTATGTGTAATTTTGAAGGAATATTGATTGTATTGAAGTGTTAACCTAATAAGGGAATACATGGGAGATATATATAGGAGATATAGGAAGGAGTACTAATCCTAATAGGACTAGGATTAAGGAGTACTAATCTAATAGGACTAGGATTAGTACACAGTAAATACTAATATTATTTTATACTATTTATTTAATACTATCTGTTATTATCCCCCCTCAAGCTGAGCTGAGCGGAGCGAACGGAAGCTTGGAACTGAGGTAATCGTGTTGTCGGCTCGGGAGAGGCTTGGTAATAATATCAGCCGGTTGTTCTTCAGTGGGTATATACTGCACAGTCATGGTGCCGTCCTGAACTTCATCGCGAACAAAGAGACAATCGGTATCAACATGCTTCATTCTGGTGGTGTAGGACGGAATTCTTGGCCACACAGATGTTGATTTGTTGTCACAATAGAGAGCAGGAATAGTGTGAGTGGCGCGGAGTTCGCGAAGAATATATGTGACCCACATGGTCTCAGCAAGCAAGAAGAACAAGGGCGTCGGTATTCAGCTTCAGTCGAGGACAGAGAGACCTTGGGTTTTTTTTTGTACACCAGGATCAGTTCGTTCGGCGCCAAAAAAACGAGAAACCCCGATGTAGATTTTCTGTCATTTTTATCATTCGCCCAATCTGAATCTGAGAAACCCCGAAGCTCCAAGTCCCGGGTCGAATGAGTAAACCACGACCAAGAGTGCCAAAAATGTACCTGAGAATGCGTTTTAGACAATGGTAATAATGTTCACTTGGTTGATGCATGCGCTGAGCAACTCGGTTGACAGCAAACTGGATGTCAGGACGGGTAATGGCCAGATACTGTAGAGCCCCAATGAGGCTGCGGAAGTTGGTGATATCGGCAAAGGGGGTGTCGGCTCCATGTAGACGAAGAGACTGCCATCGGTGTTGGTTGACTGGTGCATTTTTCCAGTCCAGCTTTCTGCAACAAATCTCGAGCATATTTTGACTGATGAAGAAACAAGCCGCTGCCTGTCCGAGAAACCTCCATTCCCAGAAAATAATGTAAAGGGCCAAGGTCCTTCATTTTGAAGGTAGTATGCATAGCTCGAGTGACATCCTGAATGAGAGCTGCAGTAGAGCCTGTAATAATGATATCATCTACATAGACAAGAAGAATGAATGTAGCGTGTGCTGAGTGTCGAGTAAACAGACTCGTGTCGTGTACGCAACACGTGAAGCCGAGTCCCTGGAGGAACATTTTCAGACGTGTGTACCAAGCACGGGGGGCTTGCTTGAGCCCATACAGAGACTTATGGAGTTTGCAAACATGTTGAGGGAAGCGGGGATCAACATAGCCCGGTGGTTGCGTCATGTAGATAGTTTCATCAAGCATGCCATGAAGAAAAGCATTGGAAACATCCAACTGATTGATGAGCTAATTGTTGCACATGGCGAGTGACAGTACCAGGCGAATGGTTTCCTGCCGAATAATAGGACTGAATGTCTCAGAGTAATCAAGCCCATACTCCTGATTGTAGCCTTTAGCAACCAAACGAGCCTTGTACCTGGAAATACTGTCATCTGCATTGTGTTTAATTTTGTACACCCATTTACAGCCCACTGGGTGCCGCCCATGGGGCTTAGGTACAAGAACCCAAGTTTTCTGATCAGTCAAAGCCTTAAACTCGTCATCCATAGCATGACGCCAATAAGCATTTTTTGAGGCAACAGAGTAGGTTGTTGGTTCACTATCGGAAGGGGTGTATTTGGTAGTATGGTAGCCTGAAAGGTTTTGGGTTTAAAGATGCCGGCTTTGCCACGGGTTAACATGGGATGAGTATTGGGGGGTGGCACGGGCGGTGGTGATTCGGGGGTGGTCGGGAAGGACCCAAAATGGATCGGGCTGGAGATGTTGTGGGTATGGGGTGGTTCGGGTTGGTTGTGAGTGTGGTGGTGGTTGCGGGTGTATTGTGGGTGACGGTCGAAGGGGTGATGAGGGGTGGTTGGGTAGTGGGTGGAGGTGTGGGGGAAGGTGGTGAGGGACCCTGTGAGTATGTTGGAAAAAGGGGAAGGACGCCAATGAATGATGTATTTGTGGAGGAGGAAATAGACTCGTAGGGAAACTCATTTTCGACAAATTTGACATGACGAGATATGTAGACTTTATGAGTTTGTGGGTCAAGACAGCGATAACCCTTGGAGGTAGGATGATAGCCCAAAAAAATACAAGGACCGGATCGGGGTTGTAATTTGTGAGTAATATGAAGGCGTAGCCAAGGGTAGGCAAGACACCCAAAGATGCGGAGGTTGGTATAATTGGGAAGTTCTTGGTAAAGGAGTTGATAGGGTGATTTGTTGGAGAGGGTGTGACCGGGCATTTTGTTAATGAGGTAGTTTGCGGTGGCTAGAGCTTCTACCCAAAAGGAGACAGGGAGATGGGATTGATGTAGAAGAGTAACCACCGTTTCAATGAGATGCGATGCTTACGCTCAGCCACCCCATTCTGTTCAGGAGTGTATGGACAGGTTGTTTGATGTATTAATTCTCAGGGATTGCAGAAACTGGCCAAAGATATTATTTACATATTCCTTTCCATTGTCACTTCGAAAAAGTTTAACATGAGAATTGAATTGTGTTTTGACCATTTTTTCAAAAGTGACAAAGGTGGTGTATGCCTGTGATTTGTGTTTTAGTGGGTACAACCAAGTGTATTTTGTAAAATCATCCACAAAACAAAATAATAGCGAAAACCAGCAAATGAAGGAACAACAGTAGGACCAAAGGTCAGAATGAATAAGTTGAAAAGGTGCAGTAGTACGCTTCTCAGATAAAATAAAAGGTAATTTATGAGATTTAGCAATTGAATAGGAGTCACAATTGTTTACATGAACGGAAGAAAAACCTAATTGAGACATTAAAGAATTAATTATTTGAGTAGACGGGTGACCCAGACGACTGTGCCACAACACACTATGGCTATCAGCCGAAAGAGCCACCGGAGCCACATGAACGCTTTCTGAAACTGGGTGGGCAGACGAACTTGTGCCAGGAAGAACGTACAGACCATGCTCACAGGGGCCCTGAAAAATCACCCTCTTGGTAGTATTGTCTAGGATTTGAAAATCATTAGAGGTGAACAAGAGTGAGCAATTATTGTCTTTTGTGAATTGGTGAACTGAAAGGAGATTGGTTTTAATAGAAGGGACGTAGGTAAGGTTACCTAGGTGAAAGATAGCGGTGGGGGTTTTAATGGTGCCCGTGCCAGTGTGAGAAATATTAAGGGACTCACCGTTGCCAACAGTAATACCATTGGAGCCATGATATGGATTTTGAGCGTTAAGCTTGGATAGATCAGAAGTAACGTGCATGTTGGACCCAGTATCCAACAGTCATTCAGAGGAAGGGCCGGCTTGAGATGCATAATTGGCACGGTTATCACTATTTCGGCTCTCCTCATACCGAAACCAGCAACGAACAGCGGTGTGTCCTGTTTTCTGACAGATTTGACAAGTTGGACGATCTCGCTCGTAAGTGCCCTGCCCGCCGCTGGAAGATGACTGCCCGCCGCTGCCGAAGGAGTGCAGGCTGTTGTTGCTTGCTGCGTGCGTCGTGCTGATGTCGTACGCACGGACGACTGCCTGTCGACCGCCGCGCCCGCGCCTCCGCTGTTTTGGCCGTAGCCGCCGCGGCTCCCCTGCCGCCGCCGCCACCACGCCCCCCGCGATATATTCTGACTTGCGGTGACGGCGGTAGCCAGCTCCATAACAACGGCTTCTCGGAGAAAAAGTTTGCTCTCCAGATCCACGTTGATTTCTTCACTTGTTAGCCACGAGGAGAGAGTAGACAGGTCAACGGGCGTTGGACTGATGCGAACCGCCTGTTTAATGGAGAAGTAAGCTGATGGGAGCCCCTGAACGACGCACATGACGAGATCTTTTTCGGAAATGATTTCGTTCACGGTGTCGAGGGCTGTGATGATGGTGGAGACCTCGTCTAAATACTCCGCCATAGTTTTCGTGCCTTTGGTAATTGTGTGGAGACGATCACGCAATTGAAAAATATGAGAGTGAGAAATTGATGCATAGCGTGTTGCGAGGGCCGTCCACAGGGCTGAGGCAGTTGTGTAGGATCGGACGTGTTTCTGAACCGTGGGAGAGATGACCGCAATCAAACATGATCGGATCTGGTCATCCACGGCTTTCCAAGCGGCATGGGCCGGATTGGTTTTTTCTGATTTGTCTGTGGCGGTGATGACTGCCGGCGGCGGTTCTGTGCTTCCATCGACGTATTTGAGAAGGTAATTGGCCTCAAGGGCTGTAAGAACGGTGATTTTCCATGTAGGGTAATTTATGTATGATAATTTTTCGGGAATCAGGGCATGAAGATGCCTGAGAAGGAGTTTAACGCCAGAAGGAAGTGAATCGAGAGGATCCACCTCGGTTGTCATGGCTGTCGCCGCCCAAGAGAAGAGAGGGAACTATCGGTGCCCTAAAGAGAGAAAAAAAACCTAGAGAAAGAAGATCTAGGTTTTCTGGCTCTTGATACCATGAAGGAATATTGATTGTATTGAAGTGTTAACCTAATAAGAGAATACATGAGAGATATATATAGGAGATATAGGAAGGAGTACTAATCCTAATAGGACTAGGATTAAGGAGTACTATTCCTAATAGGACTAAGATTAGTACACAGTAAATACTAATATTATTTTATACTATTTATTTAATACTATCTGTTATTAAATTGAATATAAATACATAAATGGAGTTTCCAAAAAATAAAAATAAATAATAAATGAGACTAATTTGTAAAATATTTATAAAGTTTTGATCTAAAATCATTTATTATAAAGTATAGTATTATATATGTATGTTGTTTTTAAAACTTATAAACTTTATTATAGGATAAGTTGATAAATTATATATTATAAAAATAAATAGTATTCGCAAAAAGGATAGTGATATGAGAAAAATAATATATAATATACAAAAATAAAAGGTTATGTGTAGAAAAAACTAAAGACGAAATAATGAATTTATATTTTTATGTGCATGACATATTTATGTATGAACATATTGGCATATTTTAAATATTTTTAGCAGTATTTGATTTATAAAAATAAAGATAGTGATAATATTAAATATATTTCTTTAAAAATAGGCCACTAACTATTGACACTTATTCAATAATTATATTTATTTTTTATTAATAAAATATATAAGCCTACTTCCATGCTTGTCTATTAAAAAGGTATAATTCCACAAGTTAATTATTTTGGCCTTATATGTCTCTAAAAGTGATTCTTCTAGTTTTTGAACTAGCTTTAGATTTATTTGGAAATTCAAAGCGATGAGTAGGTCTTAATGAAGATCGGTTTAGCCTTTTCAAACTTCAATTGGAAATTCTAAAATGTAAGCCTCCTTCTCTTCAACTTAAAGGCTTAAAGGAACGTTAAAAATAGAACTGTCAAGACGATTATGAAGAAAATCAAAAGATATGAAAAGGCTTCAGGTCAAAAAGTTAATGAAGATAAGAGCTTCTTTCTTACAGACACCAAAGGTAGTCCCTACAAAATCAATAGGTTGAGGCAACGTACAGGATTTATGGACAAGTGTTTTCCTTTCACTTATTTGGGTTGTACACTATATTCTGGAAGAAAGAAAGTGAAGTATTTTGATATCATAATTTCAAAAGTGGTCAAAAGCTAAGGTTGAATGGTTGGCAAGGAAAGATGCTCATTGTTGAGGGAAGAGCAGCACTCATAAAGAGTGTCCTTCAGTCTCTTCACCTTTATATTATATTTGTGCTTAACCCTCTTACATGTACTCTAAACACCATTGAGAAACACATAGTGAGGTTTTATTGGGGGTCTTCAAATGAAAGAAGGAAATATCAGTGGAGCTCTTGAACTAACTTATGTTGTCCTAAAGAGAAAGGGGGTATAGGTATTAAAAGTTTAGTTGATATCTCTAACACCCTCGCTATCAAAAGGTGGTGGAGACTAAGGGGCTGATTTTTTGAAGAATCAGTATCGTGCTTATAAACATAACGCTCAAAAGAAATGGAGCTCTGGTAACTCTTACGGATGGAAAAGTCTTGTTTGGTCAACAAATATAGCAAAACATCACATCAATGGAACATTAACAATGGTAATAGCAATTTTTGGTGGGATAGATGGACAATTTTTGTCCCTTTAGCCCTTATTCATTTTCTATATAGTGATGATCTCCTTGACAAACTATGTGTTAAAGACTTTATGCTAGATGGAAGATGGGACGAAAGAACCTTGTCTTGTGTACTTCCTGCAAATATTGTTCAAAGCATTATGAACATGTACATTGGCCTAATGATCAAGATGATGATACCATTTGGACTTGTACTGAAGATGGTCACTATTCTAACAAATCTGGTGAGTAATATCAAGCAAAAAGATGAGTTTCTGCAATATTTGTGGCATAAATCTATTCCTTTTAAGATCTCATTTCTTTCTTGGAGATTATGCAAAGAAAAATTGTCTTTTAATTAAGTGGCACATAGATTTGATAATCATTCAAATGTTGAATGTTATTGTTGCAATGACCTTGTAATAGATTTCATTCAACACAGGTTTACACGAGGGAAGGCTGCAACTCATATATGAAATTATATTGGTGCCTCCTTACGCATTATTCATCAATCTGTTTCTATCATAAGAATTTTCAATAAATGATGGAGTGTTGAAATGAAAAATAACAAACACGATTTGATAATTCAAATTGCTCCGATAATTATATGGGAAATCTAGAAAGAATGGGCAGCTTGTAAGTCTGGGGTTCAAAACAAAATGTACCACAAGAAAATGGAGTATCAGGTATTCCGGAATATCACTACAGCACTCAAGATCATTTTCCCCACTAGTAATATAATGGGCAGCTGGCCTAGCATGTGTGACATTATTGAAAGACTGCAACGCAGGATGAATGTCATACAAGTCGTCTGGCAAAAACCAAAAGCAAGGGAATTCAAAGTCAACGTTGATGGAATTTCGTCATGGATACAGGACAAACGGGTATTGGGGGCATAGTTAGAGACAAAGATGGTAAATTTTTATATGGCCTTCTTTAAGGCAGTATAGTTCACCAACAACAACCAAACAGAAGCTGCTGCGTCAGATTTGGTGCTAATTGGTGTGAGAAAGGAATTAACTATTTCACCACCTAAATGGATTCTTTGGTAATTACTATCATGTCGAAAAACATGAGCACTACTAATCTAATGTTGAAAAAGATCATATATGAACTCACAAAAGTGTTAGCAATGTCAATGTCAACTTCATTCATTGTTATCGAGAAGCTAATACGGTTGCTCATTACTTTGCGCAAGATGGCCTCTACTAGTGGAAATAAAACCTATATCTCTTCTTGGCAATATCTTCCTCAAGAGGTAAAAGGCATAATTCAACTCGATAAATGGAAAGTACCTTTCATGAGGAAAAAAATATGAAAAGTGTAATTTTTTCGTAAGCTAATAACAATTTTGTTTTTACATAGAGAAGGAGATTATATAGGCTACTCCTTCCCCTCTCGTTTTTGTGAAGCTGTAATCTCCTGGTTAGGGGTATGGTTCATGTCCCCTTTAACATTTTGTAACTTTTTGAATTAATCAACATAGTAGGGGTCAAGCCTAATCCCCCACACCAAAGGAATCACAACCCGAGGTGATGGTCTTAAAAAAAATCAAAAAAATCTTAACCCATTTCCAAAAATATTTTTTTTCTTATCATTTTTTCTAAAAGTTTTCCCAAGGGTTTTCAATACAACTTTAATCTTGTTAACAAATGACATTAAGTCTCTTAATAAGCTTCAAAAATAAAAGATAATCAATTCAAATATAAAAAACTTAAGAGTTATATAGACATAAATAAAGATTAACCAACATATCAAAATAATATAATCAATACCGTAAAAAAAAGGCGAGGCTAAAGAACTTTAGACTCCTATTTATGAGACTTCAAACATAGCGATAATCCTAATTGTTATTAAGCTAATAATTTAGGTCAATAACGAGTCTCACAGTAGAATGTTCAGCTCTTCGATTGTACATGAAACATATATAGAGGAAAAGAGATAAGGAACTTATGGAGCAACCAATAGTGATATGAGAAGATCAGATAAAAATATATGCCTTAATAGAAACAATGAGCATTAAGTGATCAAAAGCAAAGGTACTTGGCAAAAAATAAGTATCAATTCTAGTATGAGATTTAATGATCTTAAACTTAGTTAAAAAGGCTAGGAGATTTTCCTCTCACGAAAGTGATTTACATTTTTTCTATTTTGTTAGTTGGTTGTAGCACTACCAGTACGTGGAAGTTTTGTATCAATGACAACATAGATCAGGTTAGCATTTAAAAATTTATAACACAATTTATTGTAACAACTGCTAAATTGCAGATTATCTTCTCAAGACTTCTCCAAGAAGTAACAACCGCAAAACAATGATTGTGTTTCACCTTATACATGAAACTCAAACTAAATGTTATTTCTACCCAATATATGCCTATGCTAAGGTACACCATGACACTATAATCTCACCATTGCAGGTTAATGAAAAACAATAACACTATACTCAACAGAAAAGCACCCAAGGACTAGCAGTACCATTTAAATAATCTAGTATACCTCATTCATTAACAACCTAGAAAGTGTTAGAGCAAATCTTCAATTGAAAATCCATGGCAGCAGCTAATTATTTGAAAAAATAGTTGAACCATCTTTTACAATATTTTAACAATATTCTAGATATTATATCCGTCATTCCTAATGTGACAAATCTTATTTTCAAGAAAACTACAAACTTAGTCTCATGATTATTACATTGAAAAAAATAGCTAAAAATGTCTTATAGATTTTCAATTTTAAAAAAAGAACAAGTGGTTTCCTTTATTGTTCTCTGCTTTTTTATTTTTAATATTAATAAAAGGAGTAAATTAATAACATCTTTCGTAGTTGTCAGAACAATTATTAACTTTGTTTGGACAACTATTGAAGTTGTCGGACAACTAAAGAAGTTGTTTCCACAATTATGATAATTATTGAAGTAAAGTATAAAAGTTAAAAATTTGCGACTATTGAAAAACATCTTTTAACCTAATTAATAATATTTGTCATTTCTACCCAATTTTTAAGACTTGAAGGACTTCTACCTAATTGACTAACTAGTTTATCCCTATTAATAGACCTTTCCCCAATCAAGATCGGAACATATTAATCTTAATTTCAAACTCTCGAAGAAATAAGAAATGAATAAGATGGGAACATATTATTCATAATTTCAAACTCTCGAAGAAATAAGACATGAATACGAGAAACAGGGCACACTCAACATTTCTTCGCAGGACCAAACTGATAACATCAAGCGGATTAAAAAAATAAGAAAAAGAATTTTATATTGTGTTGAGCAGTAAACTAGAGCTTTGACGTTAACTAGAATTATCATAAAAATATTATATTTCATCAATAATTTTGTAAAGTAAATTTTATCGATCTAAGTTTGGATCATAGTCTGAAAGACATCAAATCTATTGCATTTTGTCCTAAAAATCCAGCAAGTTATAGTTTTATAATATCCTTTTAATTAAGTGGGGGATTATAGGAAAAAATATTTTATTTCAAAAGATTATTTTTTAAATATATTCACATAGCCAAATAATCAAAATTGTTTTGAAATTGTTACTTGAAGAAATGGTAATTAATTAAGGTAATTTTTTTGTCCATCTTACACCTCTTCCTCCATGTGTCTTCTTGCATGCAAGACTTTGAACAAGCGGCATGGCCACTTGTCATGATACCATTTATTTCTTAACTCTATAAATACTACTCATTTTATTCTATCAACGATATACGAAAAGTGAAAAACATACTGCCTCATTTTTTAGTTTTCATTTTTCACTTCTTATAATTATTTAATTAATGATGTTGACTTGTTATTTATATCCCCCTAATAACTTGTTGATAGTAATTAATTTGTGATTTCACCTCTATTTATTTAAGGTATCGAACATCCCTTTGATAAAGGATGAATTGTCAGCTAATTGCTTTGACATGAAAGACAAATTATTGATCTCTTTCATGAAGGACAAATTATTGATCCCTTCAATGAAGGTAAATTGTTGATTCCTTCGATGAAGGACGAATTATCGATTCCTTCAATAAAAGACGAATTGTTGATCCATTCGATGAACGATAAATTGTTCATCTCTTCAATGAACGATAAATTGTTCATCTCTTCAATGAACGATAAATTATTGATCCCTTCGGTGAAGATGAATTGTTCATCCCTTGATAAAGGATGAGTTGTTGATACTTTTGATAAAGATGACTTGTTGATCCCTTTGATAAGATGAATTGTCTCATGTGTTTATACACTGGAATTGTGAAGCCGCAATCTATATTTGGAAGAATGAAACTTATAATTGTAAAATCAAACACATGGATTGAGGCATGATGTCGTTAAGCAGCTGCTGAAAAATCGAATAATGCAATTGATAATGTGAAGTCAGAATTGAATTCGGCCGATTCACTGACAAAATTCGTGGGAAGAAAATTAACTCTTCAGACCTCAATAAAATGGTTTTAAGACCAATTGTTAGCCAATAGAGATGGGAACCCAACATATGTGATTGGAGATCCCATGAAGTACGTTCATATGGGTAATAACAAGTCGATGTTGGCTCTGTGCACTAACTGACAGTGTTTGATACTGCTACTAAAAATGAGAGATTAGTTATTAACTCTTAATGAATTCATAGTCCTTAATTAAGAAAAGAATATTTAAAGTAGTATATACTTGATGAATTCACCTACATGATAGTAGGGGTGTGGCCGCTCTTATGAGACTTTTGGCCTAGTCTATAGAGCTCTCATGAATATCAGGAACGTGCGTGACCTATACTCACAAAACTGCGTTGAACAGAAAAATTACTGTGATCAAAATGTGATTGGTAAGTCACTGATTTACAAATAGAATTATCATAAAAATATTAATATTTCACCAGTAATTCTATAAATTAAATTTTATCAATCTAAGTTTGGATCATAGTCCAAAAGACACTAAATCAAATGGATTTGACCTAAAGTCTGAGGGATGTCCGAGGACAAGCAGTTATGATTTTATAAAAATCTTTTGAGTAAGTGGGAGGGGGGGGGGGATTGTAGGAAAAAAAGTTTTATTTCAAAAAATTAATTTATTAAATATATTTAGAAATCTAAATAATTAAATTATTTTGAAATTATTACTTCGAGAAATGGTAATTAATTAAGACAATTTTTTGTCCATCTTACACCTCTTCCTCCATGTGTCTTCTTGCATGCAAGACTTTCGACTAGTGGTCATGCCACTTGTCATGATATCATTTCTTTCTTAACTCTATAAATACTACTCATGTTATTCTTTCAAAGATATACAAAAAGTGAAGAACATTCTGCCTCATGTTTTAGTTTTCATCTTTCATTTCTTATGCTTATTTAATTAATGATGTTGGCTTTGTTATTTTATATTTTCCTAACAACTTGTTGATAATTAATTTGTGATTTATGTTACCTCTATATATTTAGGATAGGGAAGTGCTTGTTTAGTCTTGGAGAAAATATTTTACTGTTGAAATAGTTTCTTAGGACACTGACCTGCACGACTAAAGCATTTATCTATTTTCTGTACTAATATTTATATATATATTTATAGTAATTTTTATCTTATTTTCAAGACTAATTTTGATAAATAATAAAGTTATTTATTTTTATTATTATTATTTTTATTATTATTATTATTATTATTATTATTATTATTATTATTATTATTGTGAAATTTATAATATATTCCCAACATCTAAGAAACTAGTGCGTATAATATGTGCTCCATAAGTTTTGATGACATGTGTTCTGAAATTATTGATGATATTGATGGTATTGAGAATACTAATGTTGCTTCTACGCTGACTGGTACTTACAAGTCATTCTTTCAGAGGATTACGCCAAAGAAAATTACTGGTATGTAAATAGACATGGTTAAAAATCCAATGCTAATAAAATAACCTTCATGAAAAATACACCACAATGCAAAAGAATGTTAAAATGAAATAACAATCCCGCTAAGCTAAAAATAATTTTGGTTGAAACGGATGATCTGATTATTGCGATCATTTTAGAAATAAATGTTGTGGCCAATGTGAGAAACTGGGTAATAGATCTTGGTGCTACTAGGCACATTTGTATACACAAAAATGATTTTGTGTCAACACCCATGTTGAGAAAAGAGAAGATATTATTTATTTTTGTGACTCAAGGACAACTAAAGTTCTTCGAAAAGAAAAAGTTCTCATGCTCACATCTAATAAAACTTTGGCCTAGAGTGATGTATTCTATGTTCCTAAAATTCAAATTAATTTGATTTCTGTGAAATTATTAGAAAAATGTGGAATGAAGATTTCTTTGAAAATAATGAAGTCATATTGATTAAAAGTGATACTTTTGTGGGCAATGAATTTTGTAACTATGGTTTATTTATGCTTAATATTTGTGATAATTTTACTACTTACACGATTGAGCTTATTTCATTATGGCATACCACATTAGAATACATTAATGAGTCATATATTAAAATATGTGATCTCACGATTTACTATATGATTTAAATTTATATAATTTTGATGATTACATAAAAGTTGTATTTATTTTTTCAAGTTTCTTTATAACAAACTACATTATAACATGTTAATGTGTCATATATTTAGAACCTGCAGTCTCTTGGTTTAATACTTAATTTAGATATTAATTTTGATAAACGTGAAATATGTGTTGAAGCTAAAATTATTTAAAAGTCATATTTTTCAGTAAGTAGAGAAACTGAATTATTGTCTTTGATCCACATTGATTTGGATATTTGAAATATACCATGAATAGAGGTGGTAAAAGATATTATGTGACTTTTATTGATGATTTTTCAAGATTTACTAAATTACATTTGCTCAGAAATAAAGATGATGAATTTGAGTCTGAAGTTGAAAATAAACTTGGTAGGAAATCAAAAAAAATTTGATCTGATAGAGTTGGAGAATATGTATATCTAAATGTTTTGTGTGAAAAAAGAAGGCATTATTCATGTAGTTACCCCGGCTTATTCAACTGAGTCTGATGGAGTAGATGAAAGAAAAAATAAAACTTTAAAAGAAATGACGAATTCTATGTTAATTGGTTCTAATGCTCAGATAATTTGTGTTGTGAGTCTGTATTATCAGCATATCACTTACAAAATAGAATTTCTCATAAAAGAGCTAACAAAACTCCTTAGAAATTGTGGAAAGGTTATAGACCTAATTTGAAATATTGAAAAGCGTAGGGGTGTCTTGCTGATATACCGTGGTTTAACGGTATTTTTAATATTTTTTCCTTAAGTTTAGTGTGTGTCCAAAAGCCTTTTTGTATTGATTTTTATGTAAGTTTCTCTTTATTTGCAGGAAATCTGTCCAAAGACGAACACAAAAGATTTTGAGCGAGAAATGCAGAAGAGACCACCTACGGAGCTTATGACGGTCCGTAGGTGGCATCGTAGTGAAGCTGCTGAAGGAAGATGAGGAAGTCTGACCCAAGTGTTAGATTACGGAAATCCATGACGGACCGTCATAGTCACGACGGTCCGTCCTGCTGGTTCGTCGTGATGATTAGAGAGTAGTCCAGTACCCGAATTCCAAGAAGTTTAAGTATTATGGAACGTAGACCTTCGACGGACCGTCGTGGTTGAAACGGTCCGTCATACCTATTCGTCGAGGGTAATGAAGAGAGCAGCAGAAGAATTTGTGAAGTATGGGACGATGGAGGCCATGACGGCCCGTCATAACCACGACGGTCCGTCACGAGGTCCGTCGACCCAGCCGCGTTTTAACAGATTTTCAGTAATTAGAGTCCTTCTTTTATTAGGTTTTTATTTTTTATAAATAGTTCAAAAACCTCGTTTTTGGGGTTAGACTCTTTTACGTTAGACTATTTTATGTTGTACTCTTTTATATTAGATTTTTTTTATGTTAAACTCTTTGATATCAGACTTTTTGATTGTTAGAATTTTGGAGAATCTTTAGTTCTCTTGTTCATGTATTGAAGGATTAATTTCAGTAATTGATACACTTTTTCTGGAATTTATTGTTGGTGCTTTTGTTGATTAATCAAGTGAATTTCTGTATTTTATTCTTTCTCATTAAAGTAAAAGCATGAATTCTTATATTACATATATGAATATTGTGATTATGAGTATGGGTAACTAAACTCCATAACTAGGGTTGTGGGAACCATGGGTGAATAATGAGGTAAAATCTAACTAAAATAGCAATTCTAGAATAGTGTCTTGCATGTTTTGATAATTCTTTCGTTTAGAAGTCTTTTTAATGGATGGCCAACGTTAAAACTCGCCTCAATGCTACTTGCCGGACCAAGGAGGTAGATAGTAGAAAAAGAATTACCAACATAGATTTAGTGTATACTATCTTATAGGCTTGTGTCGATTGGTACGAGGTAATAACTTAGTGAAATATCGAATACAATGCTTAATATGAGGTAAAGGTAAGGGTTAGTATAGCAACACACGTAGCCGGACCAAGGTGCGGATTGAAATATTCTAGATGCCGGACCAAGGATTTAGAGATATATAACTTATCACTTTACATGCAAGATACTAGGAAAGAATTGTTATAGCTAGGATTATCAAGTTAGGAACCTGTGGGGAACACTTAAGCCCTAGTTATTTTTATTAATTGATTAAACTCCAAGATTTGAATCTATTAGTTGTTTACTTTAATCAAGTCAATTATTTTCATTAATTTAGAAATAAAAATCCCCCCTTTACTGTCTTTTGTTTTATAAGGAAATAATTGACTAAATAATAGTAATAATAGAATAAAGTTAAGTCTGAACTATTTTCCTCGTGGGAACGATCCCAACCTCATTAGTTGGGTTCTTTACTTGATACGACCGCTTTACTTCTTATTAAATAAGTAAGTTTGAGCGTATCAAATTTTGGCGTCGCTGCCGGGGAAAGTAGCTTTTAGATTAACTTAAACTTATTATTAAAGTTTAGTCAATATTTTCCGGAATTTACTTTTCTACTGTTTTTTATTCTTGTAGAACTATCTTGCTTGTATGCCAAATACACGGAGAGGAAGAGAACCCTTGTTTCCCTACGATCATGAATTAGAGCGTACACTACGCAATATGAATCGAAACTTGGGTATTAACGATGATGATCCAAACCAGAACATCCCACCTCCTGTTCATGTTCATGTTCAGTTATTACCCAATGATCCGGGTAAACATCAACAAAGGGGACAAAATCCTGCTCCACATCCTCAAGAATACTTTAGAGGTTATGATAATATTGCAAACTCTGATGGACCACTTGTCTTGCCCCCTCTACCACAAGGCCACACCTTTGTGGTAACTAGTAGTCTGATGCAAATGCTCACTGCTAAAGGTTTTTTTTCAGGGCTACCTTCTTAGGACCCACATGCCCATATAGCTAAGGTAAGGGCAATGTGTAAAAGCTGTGTAGGGAGGCCTGATTTGGATTTGGATGTAATAGGGCTAAGAGTATTTCCTCTCTCACTGATGGGAGAGGCTGCTATTTGGTTCACTAAGCTCCCTTATAACTCAATTTTCACTTGGAATCAACTAAGGGACGTTTTCTTAGCACGTTACTACCGGTCTCCAAGAAACTAACCCACAAAGACAGAGTGAACAACTTTGTGACACTACCAGGAGAGTCATTTA
Source organism: Solanum peruvianum (assembly GCA_027705065.1). NCBI lineage: Eukaryota > Viridiplantae > Streptophyta > Magnoliopsida > Solanales > Solanaceae > Solanum > Solanum peruvianum. The sequence continues at coordinate 43,412,972 of JAKWJD010001755.1, forward strand.
GTAGTTCTTGGGCTAGATTCACCTCATTTTTTAGAAGCGTCCCCAATCACCGCATAGATGATAAGTTAGTGAAGGAATACTTCTATCACGGACACGATGATAATAATAAGGTGGTATTAGATACTATAGCGGGTGGTTCTTATGGGGAGTGTTCGTATGCCGAGATTGCCTAAAAGTTAGAGAAAGTCTCCTGAAGTAATAAAGCTTGGAGTACTAAGAAGTCAGATACTGGGAGAAATACCTTCGTAGTGCAATACACATACAACCCAACCACAAATGAGATTTGTGAAGAGATGGATCAGATGAGAACTGAGCTTGGGTTGGTATTAAAACATGTTACTGGGGGTGTAGAAAAGATAAATACAGTTAACTACTTGTCTAAACCACCACAATCAAATGATGAATGTTATTCTGAGGAGAATTACTATGCGGTAAATGAGCAGACGGGGGGGGGGGGGGTTTCTGACCGAGTGCCCAAGGCTCAAATCAGGAGAAATGGCCCCAAGGTCTAGGAAACCAAGGTCGGATCTATGGTAACTATAACCGTCAGGGTCATTATATCCGAGATGGAAACTAAAACCGCAACAACAACTTCAACAGGGGTAACTATGGTAACAGAAATGATAGGAATGGGCCCTATGTCCCTCCTCAAAATCGTGAAGTTACTCCAAGGGATGGTGGAGATAGTATGGCGCTAGTTGAGAATATGTTGCACAAAATGATGAGGAGGTTCGATGCTAGTTATGATCACATTAAAGAGTTAAGGAGTGATTTAGCGGGTATTGGGCAGAAAGTCGATACACATGCAATATCGATTAAGCAGATTGAGTTGCAAATGGCCCAAATAAATGCGACTGTGAACACACGGCAACCGGGCACTCTTCCAAGAAACACTGTCCAAAATCTAAAAAATGATGGACACTGTATGGCAATCACTACTCGGGGTGGTAAGCAAACCATTGACCCACCTATGTCGTCTAATGAGGAAAAGGTGAAAAAAAGATAATGATAAAGTGGTAGTGATTAGTGGTGAAGTAGAAGATAACAAGGGAAAAAAATTTGAAGTGCCTACAAAGGTAACTCCCATTCCTAACCACCACCCCCCTTTCCTCAAAGATTGGTGAAAAAGACCGAGGATGGTAAATATCGGCGTTTTATAACAATGTTGAAGCAAATTTCTATCAATGTCCCTTTGATAGAAGCTCTAGAACAAATGCCCGGTTATGCCAAGTTTATGAAAGATCTGGTTACAAAGAAAAGATCGGTCACTTTCGAAGATGATAGAATGCAGCATTGTAGTGCTATTGCTACAAGATCTCTAGTACAAAAGAAAGAAGATTCGGGTGCGTTCACTATTCCTTGTACAGTCAGGTCATTACATTTTGCGAGAGCATTATGTGATCTGGGGGCAAGCATAAATCTCATGCCCATCTCGATTTACAAGAAGTTGGGTTTGGGTGATCCAAAGCCCACTGCGATGCGGCTACTGATGGCCGATCGAACAGTAAAAAGGCCTATAGGGATACAACACGATGTGCTAGTAAAAGTGGAGTCGTTCATATTTCCAGCAGATTTTGTTATTCTTGATTGTGAAGTCGATTTTGAAGTGCCAATTATTCTTGGAAGGCCATTCCTAGCTACGGGTAGAGCCTTAGTTGATATGGAAAGGGGGCAGATGAAATTTTGGCTGAACAATGAAGAAGTGACCTTCAACATTTGTAGGTCCATGAGGTAGAGTGGTGAGCTCCAATCGGTATCTGCTATATCCTACAAAGAAAAGATGAAGAATCACCATGACCTAAAGATTGAAAAACGAGAATTTATGGTTGGAGATTTGGTGCTTTTATACAATTCTAGGCTGCGTTTGTTTCCGGACAAGTTCAAGTCCAAATGGATTGGACCTTACTTGATTACCCAACTATTCCCTCATGGAGCATTTGAGTTGGAAACCAAGGAGGGTGTGTGGTTTAAGGTGAATGGACAATGAATAACAATCTACTTCGAGCATGCTGAATCGGCGAGTGGAGTGATCGAGGCATACCATCTTGATGAAGTCTGAGTAATTAAGTGTCTTCAGTCGTGCGCGACGTTAAATTACGCGCTGGTTGGGAGGCAACCCAATACTTATAGTTTTCTTTCTAGTAATTTTAGCATTTTCTACTAATGGGTTTTAAATTTGAAGGCACATCACCAGAAAATTCTGCAAAAAATCACTCTACAGCATTTATTGACGGATACATCGACGGACCGTCACGCATGCGACGGACCGTCGCATGAATCCGTCGTGCCAGGTACGTCTTTCATTTATTTTCAAAATTAGGGCACACGCAACGGAACCCATGACGGATCGTCACATCTGCGACGGACCGTCGTCGGGGACTCGTTGCGTTATTAACCAGCACACCCGACCCGACCCGGCTGGGGTATTTTAAAAATTGTTAACATTTAAAAAACCCCACCCCTTCATTTCAACCATTTCCTTCCCTCTTAATCCCATTTCCCTCCCTTTCCAACTTCCAACTTCCAACATCCTACCTCTCTTCTCTATTAACTGATCACTTCCCCAAATCCCCAATTCCGGAAATCTCCTTTCTACTGGTCGTAGTCTACTGTTGTGGTTCTGCTCTTGATAACCAAGTGTCTCATTTGCTTGTTTTTCTCCTCTTCTCAGGTATGTGTCTCTGATCTCTACCCATCTACATTGCCTTTTTGTTTTTCAATTAGTATTAGCCTATTTCTTCTTGGTGGGTCTTCATTCTTTGATCAAATTTTGTCTGACCTAGGTTGAGAATCCTCGAATTGCCTTGTTAAAACTCGAGAAATTGCTGATTTAGCATTGCTAGTTTGCTAGGTATTTGGGTTAGAAACATGTAGGTTAACACTAAGTATTCCATTTGAGTCACAGGGGATGATTGTGAAATCCTCAGTTCTATCACTGTATGACAGATGGAGACCCCGATGATGGTCCGTCATAGGGTTTGTTACAACACCCCACTATTCATTTTCTCTTAGTGTCCACCAACGGACACATGCGACGGACCGTCGTTCCCACGATGGATCGACCTGCACAACCGTTCTGGTTGTCAAAGACCCTATTCCGAAGGGTCTCCAATTTTTTCAAAGTGTCCTCTGACGGACATCTACGACGGACCGTCATTACCTTGATGGTCCATCCTGCACAACCGTTCTAGTTGTCAGAGACCCTATTCCGAAGGATCTCCAACTTTTTCTAAGTGTCCTCTGACGGACATCTAAGACGTATCATGATTAACATGACGGTCTGTCCTGCACAACCGTCATGGTTGTCAGAGACCCTTGTCCTAAGGGTCTCCATTTTTTTCCAAGTGTCCTATGAGGGACATCTACGACGGACAGTCATACCCTCGACGGTCTGTCCTACACAACCGTCATTATCATGACGGTCCGTCCTGCTGATCCGTCATAACTGTCAGAGACTTTCCTTCAGGGGTCTCTACATAAACATAGTTGAAGTAAGACATGACGGACCCCATGACGGTCCATCATACTCACAACGAGCCATCACCTGGCCCGTGGTGTTTCACTGCTACTACAGAAATTTCATTGCAGCTTTGCTCTTATATTTATTTTGTGTCGTTTTTGCTTGTCTTGTTTGCTCCTTCTAGTGCTAATATTGATTCTTCACAGGTACTATCTATAATGGCACCAAAACAAGATCGAGTTTATGCACGTGGGCGTTCAAAGTCTGTAGCCCCGTCTGCTTGACTGGTTATAGGCTTTGATGATGAGCAAGATCCCGAGTACGTGCCCCCGGGAACTACCACTCCATCACGAGATGCACATGCAACAAGAGCTACGCCCAAAAAGGTGGCATCCGGCGTAGTCACTGCCTCCCAGTCTGATGAGGAGCGCATACTGAGCAGCACACCTTTTGGGTCAGCTACACATGAAGAAGGAGAGCCTGGTTCCTTAAGAGTTCCGTGGTCAGAGAAGCCTCCAGTTCTGCAGAAGTCCCTACACCCGCCACAGCTGCACAGTTTGCCTCCTCTGATGAAGCTGACAATCCTGATTCCACTCCAGGCTCACCGACTGGTACTCTTACCCTGGTTGCCGATCAGCCCAACTGGTGGTGTGTCGACGGGCAATACCAAGTGTATTCAGACGCCAAGTTTCTAAATGATAAAGGAGTCATGACACGGACCATTACACTGGAGAGGCGAGTCCTTACGGGAATTCTCCCCACCATGCCAAATATCCACAATCTCTTCACCAGACACCGGCTAGAGTGGACAACTCATTTTTTAGGCGGCTACAGTGAGGCGTTGGTCCGAGAGTTTTACGCCTCTTGCGTGGCTACTCTCCGATCACAAATAGATAGGTGGGCTGCCCCCGCCAAATAGGCCCCTCTTGAGCACGTCCGAGTATGCGGCATACAGGTCGACATCTCCCTGCGCGCCATCCGGCTGTATCTGTACGGCGAGGATGTTGATGCCAACAAGACCCCTCTCATCGCCGAGTTTTACTATCGGCGGAAAATTGTAAGAGATGGACAGTTATTGCGTGATCCATCGCTGAGAGAGACCACCAAGAGGTGGATGGCCCTGCACTTGTCTATTTATGGAGAGGGTGCCGATTGGGTAACGGAGCCGAAAGGGGCCATCAAGAAGGCTAACTTGAACTTCATGGCTAAGTTCTTATGGTTGATTGTCCGCCACTGCCTTTTCCCCACGACTACTGATAATATATTCACATGGGATCGCGCAGTTCTGATGGCGGCGATGATAGTCGGGTTTGAGGTGGACTTCGCTTGGCTTCTACAGGCGGTCATGCATGAGAGGGCTTTCAAGGTCACAACTACTTACTCTTTTCCGTGCGTGATATTTTCCTTATGCAGGTCCGCAGCTGTGCCCATCTAGCACATTGATCAACTCAAGACTCTGCTGGGCACTGTTGATATCAGGATCATCAGGGATGAGGCCAATGAGTTGGCTCCACGCAGAGGGCCCCGTCCAGAGGTGCCTCCACTTGGTGAAAATCTGGCTGATACGGTAGCACATGCTCGAACAGCTACGCAGGCTGCTTCTGAAACCACCGACACTACCCGGTCAAGTCTATCCCGGGTAGTAGCACTGCCCCTAGCTCCTCTCGCTCAGCCTTTTTCCCCGCTCTGGTCCCGCTTTCTAGGGTCTAGAAACTAGAGGCTCAGATGGCTACACTTCTGCATCACATCCATCCTTGGATGCAGAGGTCTATTGCTGAGGTGGAGGAGCGCTTGGAGCGTAAGATAGCCCAGCACACAGGACGGAAGATCGCTGAGGTTCATCAACGCTTAGATGCTTTCGAGCTGCAGGTGCTAGCCTGGCCATCCCCTTAGGTGGACGTGTCGACCCTTCAGGGTGCGGTTGAGAGTCTGCGAGCTGATATTGATATGATCCTAGAGGCTAGGGTGCCTAAGTCTGAGGCCCCTTCTATAGAGCTTGCTGAGGACACACTGATGACTGCCTAATTCGCCACTTCTGAGATTCCACCACCTCCCCCTCGAGAGCATGCCAAGAGGCACAAGGTTGAGATTAGGATGAGGCTAGAGCACGGAAGAAGGAGCGTCGTGAGATGTAGGCTGCAAGGAGAGCCTCGCTTGCTGATGAGGAGGCGCGACGGATCAGGGCTGTAGAGTCAGCTGCTGGGGCATCTAGCTCCAGAGATATGGAGACAGCGGGAGGCACTACTGATAGTGTTGTTGCTGATTAGGACACTACTGAGGGTGTCCAGACTACATAGGTAGTGGGTTCCCGGAAACCAGACCCACCGCTTGTTGATCGCCGGCGGTTTGCGCCCCAGGTTTGCTTCACCTACCACTCTCGTATTTCAATTTTTTTATGCGTTGGGGACAATTGCATATCTTTTTGTTGTGGTGGGGTAAATGAAAAGTGAGTGCTAGGGTGAAGTCTGAGTAGCCCAATTGATGATCCTCTTTTGGGTTTTCTTGCCTGTGTTCTTTTTCCCCAAGAGACAGATTATTTTTATTGTTGAACCAGCATGTCTATATGTTGTGTACATAGTTTAACTCTGAAGCATGATGTCTAAAACAAAAAAGATATGATGTAATGAAATGATGCATGACTAGGCATATAATTGATAAATGTGTGGCTCTAAGCATGACATAGAGATACACCACTGCATGACCCTAAATCAAAAATTCGAACTAGATTTCTGATAATCTGGTAGAGTAATGGGATGCCAAGTGAGTGTGAGGAAGATTTGAATAGTCCACTATTTGTACTGAGCTAGAACTTGCCTGGTTAGTCCTGCTAAAAGTAAGCTGTAATAGAAAATTAGGAAAGGATCATAGGCCCTTGTTCAATATAACCAAGTTTTATCCTAAATAAAAAAATGAATGAAATTAATCCCGGTTTGATCCAAATTATTTGAGCTTAAAATAGACCTTTCTTTTTCACCCCAACTGATCTTTTCTGCGAATAATGTGTTGGACCTGGTCCCTCCTTGGACATGTGCACCTCAGCTTATGCCAAAAGCATAAGTTGAGGGTGGCTAATGCACTAAACAACCGTTTCATGGCCCTGACCCAACTTTGGGTATTGTGTACTTCGACTAATGGCAAAGTCATGAGTTGAGGGTAACTATTATGAGGAATGCTCTGGAAAGTGGGATTGAAAGAACAAAGAGAGAGAAAGAACAAAAGTAAAGTGACTCAAGAATCAGTTGAAAGAAAAGTGAAATAAAAAAATGTACTAAATACAAGCAAGAAAAGAAGAGAGTCACTTACACAAATGAAGAAAGAAGGGAAAATAGCAAGTTGAAATAATATGAGAAATTGGGCGAAATAAAATGATAAAAAGTGGTGTGTTTAGCAGATATGTCAAGGAGGGAAAAAAGTCACTAAAGTATACCTATATTTACCCTACCTAACCCTGAGCCTATGTTACAAGCTAAGAAAGTTCTATCGTGATCCTAAGAATTGTATGGCGAACTTAAAGTAGTGAAAAAAGGGAAAGCTTATGGCATTATGTATGAATGAGTTGTGAATTTGTTCTGAGACTGCGTGTTGAAAAGTAATTCTTCTACTCAAACTGAAATCATTGTGCGAAAAATGAGGATGTTGTTTTGAAGTGAGAACACTAATTGCAATACCGGAAATATTAGTACCTCGGTGAGAAATTGAAGAGGATAGGTGTCAGTGCATGGTGAGTCTGTGTCATGGTATGATTCCACATAATTCAAGCCTGATAGTGATAACATGCCTAAATATGATGAGACACATCGGGATTGATAGCCAAATGATAGCAAAAGCTAAAATATGGATACTATTGTACAAAGATTTTGTAGTGAGTCATAGTGCGTCGCTTGAGGACAAAAAACAAATTTAAGTTGAGGGTGTTGATATACCGTGGTTTCACGGTATTTTTAATGTTTTTTCCTTAAGTTTAGTGTGTGTCCAAAAGCCTTTTTGTATTGATTTTTATGTAAGTTTCTCTTTATTTGCAAGAAATCTATCCAAAGACGAGCGCGGAAGTTTTTGAGCGAGAAATGCAGAAGAGACCACCTACGGATCTTATGACGGTCCGTCGAGATTGTGACGGTCCGAAGGTGGCATCGTAGTGAAGCTGCTGAAGGAAGATGGGGAAGTCTGACCGAAGTGTGGGATTACGGAAGTCCATGACGTACCGTCATAGCCACGACGGTCTGTCCTACTGGTTCGTCGTGATGATCAGAGAGTAGTCTCAGTACCCAAATTCCATGAAGTTTGAGTATTATGGAACGGAGACCCTCGACGGACCGTCGTGCTTGAAACGGTCTATCATACCTTTTCGTCGAGGGTAATGAAGAGAGCAGCAGAAGAATTTGTGAAGTAGGGGACGACGGAGGCCATGACGGCCCGTCATAACCATGAAGGTCCGTCGACCCAGCCTCATTTTGACAGATTTTTAGTAATTAGAGTCCTTCTTTTATTAGGTTTTGTTTTTTTTATAAATAGTTCGAAAAACCTCATTTTCGGGGTTAGACTCTTTTAGGTTAGAATCTTTTATGTTAGACTCTTTTATGATAGATTTTTTATGTTAGACACTTTGATATTAGACTTGTTGATTGTTAGACTTTTGGAGAATCTTTAGTTCTCTTGTTCAAGTATTGAAGGAATAATTTCAGTAATTGATACACTTTTTCTCGAATTGATTGTCGGTGCGTTTGTTGATTAATCAAGTGAATTTCTAGATTTTATTCTTTCTCATTAATGTAAGTGCATGAATTCTTATATTACATATATGAATATTGTGATTATGACTATGAGTAACTAAACTCCATAACTAGGGTTGTAGGAACCATGGGTAAATAATAAGGTAAAATCTAACTAAAATAGCAATTCTAGAATAGTGTCTTGCATGTATTGATAATTCTTTCGTGTAGAAGTCTTTTTAACGGATGGCCAACGTTAGAACTCGTCTTTATGCTACTTGCCGGACCAAGGAGGTATATAATAGGAAAAAAATTATCAACATACATTTAGTGTATACTATCTTATAGTCTAGTGTAGATTGGTACGAGGTAATAATTTTGTCAAATATCGAATACAATACTTAATATGAGGTAAAGGTAAGGGTTAGTATAGCAACACACGTAGCCGGACCAAGGTGCGGATTGAAATTTTCTAGATGCTGGATCAAGGATTTAGAGATACATAACTTATCACTTTACATGCAAGATACTAGGAAAGAAGAATTGTTGTAGTTAGGATTATCAAGTTAGGAACCTGTGGGGAACACTAAGCCCTAGTTACTTTTATTAATTGATTAAACTCCAAGATTTCAATCTGTTAGCTATTTGCTTTAATCTAGTTAATTATTTTCATTGATTCAGAAATAGAAATCCCCCCTTTACTGTCTCTTGTTTTTCAAGGAAATAATTGACTAAATAAGAGTAACAATAGAATAAAGTCAAGTCTGAACTATTTTCCTCGTGGGAACGATCCCAACCTCATTAGTTGGGTTCTTTACTTCATACGACCACTTTTCTTCTTATTTGAGAAGTAAGTTTGAGCATATCACTTGCTAGAGTTCTTTTGCCTGAATCTCGAAAGTGAATAAAAATTATTCTAAAGCATGCAATCAAATAGGTCTTAAAACTGTTAATTAATTTCTTGCTTATTCGATATGCTGAACATAGTGTTGCATGTAGATTTCTTGTTTTAAAAAATGATGGTGTTGGTTGCAATACTATAATTGAGACAAAGAATGTTGAATTCTTTTTAACATAACTTTTCACTTTGTGATCAAACTTCTCATGCACTTGTTAAAGAATTAATGGAAATACCTTTTATATTAAGGAACTGCGAAGGAGTAAAAGACCAAGAAAATATTATTTTTCTTAGAAAATAATTTTCAAACTTTTCTTGCTGATAATGAACCATTAAATTATTCTGAAGCTATATCTTTTTCAGATGCTAACTTTTGAAAAGAGGAAATAAAAATTGAAATTGACTCTATTATGTAAAATAAAAGATGAATTTTGACTGACTTACCTCCTGGTGCAAAATCTATTTGTTGTAAGTGGATTTTCAAAAAGAAATTAATCCTCATAGATCTATAGATAAATATAAAGCTAGATTAGTTTCTAAAGGATTTTCTCAAAATTGAAATATTTATTATTTTGATACATTTGCAACAGTAATTTGAAATTTCTTCTATTTGAATGTTAGCCTTAGCATAAATTTACAAGTTTTTTATTCATCAAATGGATGTAAAAGCAGCATTCTAAAAGTGTGATTTTAAAGAAGAAATTTATATGGTTCAACATGAAGGATGTGTTATTCCTAACAAGAAAATAAAGTCTGTAAATTAATCAAATCTCTTTATGGCCTAAACAAGCTTCTAAATAGTGGCATGAAAAATTAGATCAAGTCTCATTAAAAGACAATTTTACCTTTGTTGAAGTGGTTACATTTGCATACTAAAATAATAGACAATAATTATGTGATAACATGTTTATATGTTGATGACATACTTATATTTGGTACAAGTCTAAATATTGTTAATAGTACCAAATTATTTTTGTCTACTAACTTTGATGAAAATCTTGGTGAAGTAAATATAATTTTGGGAGTTAAGGTAATAAAGAATAAAGATGATATAATGTTGTCACAAGAACATTATGTGGAAACATTTTTTTTAATGATTTGGTGACACATGTAGTCACTCCTTAGATGCTAACTCTAAATTTATGTTGACCTAGATGCTCTATCTAAATATGCTCAAATTATTGAAAGTCTATTGTCTTTGATAAATTTTACTAGGCTTGATATTCCCTATATGTGTTTGCAGATTGAGTAAATATACTCATGATCTCAATATGAGCATTGATTTGTGTTGAATATAATGAAGAAATATTTGAGATGAACCATGAATTATGGTATTGTGTATAGTGGATTTCCTTATACTTTAGAAGGGTATTGTCATGCAGTATGGATCTCTGATTCAGATGAGACAAAATCTACTAGTGGACATGTGTTCACCTTATGTGGTGGTGCAATATCCTGAAAATTAGCTAAACATACAATCATTGCTAGATCAATTGTGGAGACAGAGTTTGTAGCTCTTGAGCTATAAGGTCTGAGGCTAAATGGCTAAGAAAAATTTTAGCGTACATCCCTTTAATAAAGTATGAATTGTCAGATAATCCCTTTGATACGAAGGACGAATTATTGATCCCTTCAATAAAGGATGAATTATTGATCCTTCGATGAAGGACGAATTATTGATCCCTTCGATGAAGGGCAAATTATTGATCCCTTCGATGAAGGAAAAATTATTGATCCCTTCGATAAAGGACGAATTATTGATCCCTTCAATAAAGGAGGAAGTGTTGATCCATTCGAGGAAGGATAAATTGTTGATCTCTTCGATGAAGAATGAATTATTGATCCCGCCGGTGAAAGATGAATTGTTAATCCCTTCATAAAGGATGAGTTCTTAATCCTTTTGATAAGGATGAATTGTCTCATGTGTTTATACACTAGGATTGTGTCACATCCCGAAATCACACCCTAGAAGATAGGGCCAATCTCGGATTGCAACTGGCATACTTAACCTCTCGGAGGTCTTTTACAATCCCTTTCCGTATTGTTCATCACATATACATAATGAAAAGTAGTGTGGAATTAAACCTTTTCACAAAACATTAGAATATCTTTAATAACATCTTTCATTAGAAATCATAGGAAATACTAAGTATCAATATCATCAAAACATAGACATAAAAATACGTGGGACACGACCTATACTTCAAAATATAGAAATACTTAGTCTATTACAATACTTCGATAAAGAAAATAAAAGTCATCTTATGCCCTCGAGTCAATGAGGACATATTTCAATTTCACTTACATGATGCTACAATCCAAGTCTTGCTTCTCAAATTCTCCTCACCTACCAACCACTATAGAGATAGATAAATCCATGGAATTAGTACAAACACATGTACTAAGTATGACATAATACACAAATCATGAAAACGGACATTTATTAGAAATAGGCACCTTTTTCATGAAAACATCATATCATAATCATAAGAATAACATTTAACACCTTAGAAACCCATAAGATAACATTTAAGCAATTTAACACATTTTTAAGGTCACTTTACTATTACAGTGAAGTTTCTTTACTCTACAGTGAAGTGTCTTACCTTTAATTTAGACACTTCCTAGCATGTAGTTCCCTCACTAAAAGTTATCCTTAGATTCACGTAAGTAAGACAAAGAGACACCGCCCATACAATCTCTCTAGGCACACCGAAATGATCCTTAATATCACCTATAATGAGATCAACACACACTTACGAGACATCATACACTTGAACATGCGATCCGTCTACCAAAGGTGATTCTAAGTCACACTTGAGTGAGTTATGAAGCGAGCGCCATACAATCCCTTACACACACACTTAAGAGATACTATAGACTACCTAAGATAGAATCATTCTCACTTAATACATCAACATATAGATAATATGACATTCTCCATCCAAAGGCTATCAAAAAACTTACTTAAGTAAATCAAGAAGATAACGTCCATAATTGACCTCTTCAAGACTACCTAAATAATCCTTAATACTACCTAAGGCTTAGATCATGACCAGATAATCAACATATTCCATAACTAGAGTCATTCTTAAGAATTATCTAGGTAAGATACGAAGTGACCATTCATATGCCCCCTTCACACCTTAACTACTCTAGGTAAGTACTTATTCATTTAATACTTTCTTAACTTGAATCATACATTCATTAGTTCATTTAAGACTCTTTCATCACATAAATACATTGAAGTAATGGTCTTGGACAAGATGTAGGGACTCTAACTAACACCTTCAAAGCCTATTGTGTCATGTCTAGATAGTGTCCCATACCACCACCTAAACTTTATAGAACTTCTCTAATGTTAATAGGTATCCTATATGATGATAATAGACAATAACCGACATAGACCATGTTAGATAGACATGGAATCCGGAGTTCTAACCTTCTCTGATGAAGGTGTTCTACTCGCCAATGGTAGAACTAGGATACATCCCATGTAGGCACATGGTTAAGGAATAAGAAGGGCGTGCTTTGTCCTCTTGTCTCATCCTTTAACTAGAGATACTTCCCTTAACATACTCACTCGGTGCTAGCCTTTGTTCTCATAGAGTAACTTACATCAAAAGTTTATATAAAAGGGTTCCATATCAAGTTCATAACCCAATCACATTCACCCTACCGAAGAGGTCCACTAGGGCTACCTTACAATGGCGACAAGAAGATCATAATGACTTTCCTAAGGATTGATATGATTTTGTTCCATCCAACCAACCTTAAGTCCATCATTCCTTTACTTAAACGATACCATTACGGCTTTCCACTCCAACATTCATAACCTTACCACTAGGTTCAAGGTTTCACAATAAGGACCCTCTTAACATTATTTAAGGTTTCATGTCATTCATACATACAAGACTAAGAGGCTTTAGCATCCTAAGTCAAAGACATCTTATATTCACATTCACACATGCATCAAGTAAGGCACACAAGTCAACCAAGACAAGACATAACATACTTTACTTTAACATACATTACATGTAATTCTAGAAGCACATTAAAATAAGCATTATAATCTTTGAGTCATCCTATACACAAACATATCATCATCAATATGAACTTTATATACTCTTATAGTCAAGTAGGAATAACCATGAATCAACCCTAAGACTATACACATAAAGACATAGTCATAGTCTAACATGACCACCTAAATAACATCAATAAAGAACACGTATACTTACACACTATATATTATGTAGATAGATATTATCCAACTTTACATAATCAACTACCCAAATCATCAAAATACTTCAAGTAGTGCCGCCAAGGCCATGATCATCATATTACATAATGTAACATCGACAAGGCCTCATCAATTTCAAATAAAGCATATAACACCGCCACCATAAGTTGACCATACCAATAACAAGATAATTTAAGTCTAATGAATATAAAATAAAGAGAATTAGGGCAGCGTACCACCACTCTGTCCTCAACACTTCAATGTAATGCTAAATCATCCAATTCAATACCATATGCCCCTTACCCATGGTCATGAACATCAATTAAATAAAAAAACCTATGATATTCAATTAAAATAGGTCAATTCAATATAGATTCATAAATATAAGACAACCTAGATATAAATTTAATACAATTATTACATCAATCAATAGCCCATAGAAAATTACACTAGAATTCATAATCACTAAGTCCAAATCGCTTACCCCATAAAGTAGTCAAAAACTAGGATTCATCAATTTCATGGGTTCATAGTTTAATTGAGTTAAAATAACCTAATTAACAACAATTCAATAAATATACAACGTTTTAAAACCTTTCTTGCAAGAACCCATGGATGGATCATGAAATTGGTCAATTTATCTTTTAAAATTTTAGAAAACTTCTTTGAAAGATGGGCTACTTGATGAATAGAGTTTCAAGGAAAAAAATCATACCTTAATAAATATAATACTCCAATTTGATGAAGAATATCCAACTCAATTCTCCAATCCAAGCCCTTCCTTGAGTTTTGGCTCCAATGGAGTTCTACAGAATTTCTAAGGGAATTTGGGTTTTGATTTGGAATAATGAAATCTTCTGAGTGTTTTAGGATTGTGAACATGTTTAAATTACTCAAAAGACACCTAAGTAACCTCCCTTTCTCTTATTTGGACGTACGGTAAATTTACAACTTCACCCCTTGAACTTAACAGTAAGGTGCGTTGAACACAGACCTAGTCCACGGTTGCCCATCGACAGGGCGTCTGTCCACCCACGGACCGTCCTATCCTTCATCGATGGGTTTAGAGGCTTGAAAATAGGAGCTTAGATCCCTAGTCTAAGTACCAAACAATGCACTCCACCTACGAGATGTCGACCAGGCCGCCGGCCATCGTTTGCCATCCGTAGGTGGGACTGTCTTAGGCAGTTTTTGCCACCAACATGGGTCCTTCCTCAAAGACCCTTGGATGGTCCTAGGGGATGTTTGACCAAACGTTTCCAACCCAAATATGTTTGTATGCAAGTTTGAGACCTGTCACATTAATTTCATAAAAAAGAAATACGTAAAACTCAACAAAAAACGCATAGAAACAAAAGGTTGTTTCAATGCAAACCTTTCGAACGTCATGAACATTCTTTGACGTTTGACCTCCAAACTTCACGAAACTTGACACACTCTATATATACACTATAATAACTCATATAGTGACGTTATAGCCTCATCAATCACATATAAAAACATAAAATCACATATAATGCACATAGGTGACTTAGTCGTCGAACGTCTTAGTCGTCCCTAGAAGATTCACTTCCGATTCACATAAAACTCTAGACACTGCCTCAATACCACATTATAGACCATTTTAGGACCTTATACCATCATGACATATATGTTATGCTCTAGCTTCACATAAGTCAATTTTGAGGTATAACAATCTCCCTGTCTTCGAATGACACTTGCCACTCTCAAAGCACTTCCAAGAATAGAGATTCAATTTGCAACTCATGAACATACCATATAAAATCTCATAAAATAGAAACATCTGAGAGAACATCAACTTCACATTATCAAGAAACTCGCAACGTAACAAGAAACTATAATAAATCCTATAACTAATCACACTATAAACCTCACATGCTTCATTCTAAATAGAATAAACTAATTTTATATTCAATATCATGATCATATACATAAGTTATAACCACATTACAACAATTTTAGACCAAAGAATGAATTAGTCATTTTCCCAAAATTTTTAGACTGAGCAGGCATGCATTACAGAGAATTTTTTAACATTCTTCAACAACGCAACTTCTAGGAATTCATGATAGAAACATGCTACTATGCACTATAAAACCACATAAACACATCTAAAAACATATTCATAAAATCATAAAATGCACAATGCAAGGAATCAATGAAATTCAATTTCAACACGACCCCTAAACACAATGCACATGCAACATACTTCTATGACTTTCTACTCTCAAGCTTAAGTTAAATAAAAAAGATAAAATAATCGATGAAAACTCACCATACTACCCCACTTAGAAGGAACTCATAACAGTAAAGAGATATAAGGACTTACCATCATCATCATCATCCGGCTTTGCTCCTCTAGTCCGGAGTGCATAGAAACGCCTCTTATATGGAACGTCATCCTTTGGAACGTTAGGAGCAACTTGCTTATCTGTTCTTTATCTAAAAGCTATGGTAGGACAATCTCTCACCTTGTGTCCTTCTTTACCACAACCAAAGCAACTCCCGGTACCCTTTAGGTATTCCCCATAGTGCCTCTTTCCACAAGTGACACACGTAGGTTTTACATTTTGAGAATAGCCTCCTTTCTCCATTTTCACCTTAGCACGCCTAGGTTCTTCTTGAGTTTGAGCCCTCTTTTTGAACCTAGTTTAATATTGGTCACTAGAACCACTCCTTTTCAAGTTTATAGACACTCTCCTAAGTTTGGACTCTTCAATTTATTGGGCATACAACATAAGTCTAGCTAGGGTCATATCATTATGTTAAATTGTCGTACGACATTCCTCCCTCACTAGATTGGCGACCCCAGACACAAATATACTCATCTCATCCCTTGGATTAGACACAAGAGATGGGGCATATCTAGAGAACATTAAGAATTTCAAAGAGTATTCCTCAACACTCATATTGCCTTGCTAAGATTGCTAAAATTCTCTACCTTAACGTCCCTTCTCTCATAAGGAAAGTACTTTCCAAGAAAAGCTTCCTTAAATTCTTCCCACTCAATACGAACCTGCTCCACCAGCCTGTTATCCTTCCATTGAGTGTACCACACTTGAGAAACAACACTCAATTGATATAAAGCTAACTCCTCCTTCTCCCTATATGTAACCCCTATCACACTCAACATCTTTTACACACCATCTAGAAACTCTTGAGGATCCTCTCACACCTTAGAGAAATCCTCAAAAGGCCTCTTAACCTAGATGTCATAGCGCTCTCCACAATATTAAGTTTAGGCACCATACTCAAATTTGCTTGAGTAGTCAAGGCTCGGGCTAAAGCAAGCAAAGCCTCTCTAATATCATTATTAATCAACTCTAGGCGAACCATCAGAACATCATTACCTCCTTCCACAATAGGGAATTGATCACGTTGAGGAACTTGCTCAACTTGAAGAAGAATCACCTCTTGCACATCTTTCTCCTCAACCCTCCTAGACGGTGTCCTCCTCATATTCATCTTCCTAGAAACACAAGGAAAACCATAAGAAAAGAGTACTCATAACTTTAACTCTACCGCATGACATAGGAGTAAAATAGAAGGTAAACTCTATCGTCATATAGCCTCTCGCCCATAGATGTGTCGCGACTCACGCCGATGGTCAAGGCTCTACTAGACGTGACTTGATGAGATCTTCCATTTCCTAGGACTACTTCCATAACATATTATCTGATACCAAGCTTATCACATCCCGAAACCACACCCTAGAAGATAGGACTGATCTCGGATTGCAACCAACATACTTGACCTATCGGAGGTCTTGTACAAGCCCTTTCCATATCGTTCATCGCATATATATAATGAGAAGTAGTGCAGAACTAAAACTTTTCACAAAACATTAGAATATCTTAAATAAAATCTTTTGTTAGAAATCAAAGGAAATACTAAGTCTCAAACATCAAACTTAGACAACAGAATGTTGGGGAAACAACCCATACTTCAAAATATAGAAATACTTAGTCTATTACAATACTGCGATAAAGGAAATAAAAGACATCTTACACCCTCGAGTAGATGAGGACATACTTAAACTTCACTTGAATGAAGCTACGATTCAAGTCTTGCTTCTCAAATGCTCTTCGCCAACTAACCACTATTGAGATAGATAAAAACATGGAATTAGTACAAACACATGTAATAAATATTGCATAATGCATAAAATCATAAAATGGACATTTATTAGAAATATGCATCTTTTTCATTAAAACATCATATAATAATCATCAGAATAATACTGAACACCTTAGAAACAAATAAAATAACATATAAGCAATTTAACACATTTTTAAGGTCACTGTAAGAACCCATTTCACTATTAAGCTGAAGTTTCTTCACATTATAGTGAAGTGGCTACCTTCAATTTAAACACTTCCTAGCATGTAGTTCCCTAACTAAAAGCTATCCTAAGATTCACTTAAGTAAGACAAAGAGAGACCGCCCATACAACCTCTCTAGGCACACCTAAATGATCCTTAAGGTCACCTATATGAGATTAACACACACTTACAAGACATCATACAGATGAACATGAGATACTTCTACCAAAGGTGATTCTATGTCTCACTTGAGTGGTTGTGAAGCGACCGCCCATACAATCCCTTACACACACACTTAAGAGACCATATAGACTACCTAAGATACAACCATTCTCACTTAATACATCAACATACAGATAATATGACATTCTTCTTCCAAAGGCTATCAAAAGACTTACTTAAGTAAATGATGAAGATAACGTCCATGATTGACCTCTTCAAGACTACCTAAATAATCCTTATGACTAATTAAGGCTTAGATCATGTCCACATAATCAGCATCTTCCCTAACTAGAGTCATTCTTAAGACTTATCTAGGTACGATATGAAGTGACCATTCGTATGCCCCCTTCATACCTTAACTAGACAACCCTTAACTACTCTAGGCAAGTACTTATTCATTTAACATACATTCTTAACTTGAATCATCACATTCATTAGTTCATTGAAGACTCATTCATTACATAAAGACATTCAAGTAATGGTCTTGGAAAAGACCTAGGGACTCTAACTAACACCTTCAAAGCCTATTGTGCAATGTCTAGATAGCGTCCTATACCACCACCTAAACTTCATAGAACTTCTCCAATGCTAATAGGTATCCCATATTATGAGAATAGGAAATAACCGACATACACCATGATAGCTAGACATGAAATTCGGGATTCTAACCTACTCCGATGAGGGTGTTCTTCTTGCCAATGGTAGAACTCCGACACATCCCATGTAGGCACATGGTTAAGGAATATGAAGGGCATGATTTGTGCTCAAGTCTCATCCTTCAACTAGAGTTACTTCCCTTAACATAATCACTCGGTGATAGCCTTTGTTCTCATAGAGTAATTTACATTAAAGATTCATATAAAAGGGTTTCATTCAAGTTCATAACCCAATCACATTTACCCTACCAAACAAGTCCACTAGGGCTACCTTACAATGGCGACAAGAAGCTCATAATGACTTTCCTAAGGATTGATTTGATGTCGTTCTAGCCAACCATTCTTAAGTCTATCATTCCTTTACTTGAAGGATAACATTCCGGCTTTCAACTCCCACATTCATAACCATACCACTATGTTCAAGGTTTCACAATAGGACCCTCTTAACATTATTTAAGGTCTCATGTCATGCATACATACAAGACTAAGAGGATTTAGAATCCTAAGTCAAGACATCTCATATTCTTATTTATACATGCATCAAGTAAGGGATACAAGTCAACCAAGACAAGACACAAAATATTTTAATTTAACACAACATACTTTAATTTAACACACATTACTTGTCATTCTAGAAACACATTGAAATAACCATTATCATCTTCAAGTCATGTGATACACTACCATATCATCATCATTTTGATTATCATAGACTCATATAGTCAAGTAGGAAAAATCATGCAGCAACCCTAAGACTATACACATAAAAACATAGTCATAGTCTAACATGACCGCCTAAATAGAATCAATAGAAAAACATATATACTTACACAATATTTATCATGCATATAGATATTATCCAAATTCAAATAATAAACTACCCAAATCATCAAAATACTTCAAGTAGTGCCGACAAGGCCATGCTCATCATATTACATAAAGTAACGCCGACAAAGCCTCATCAATTGAAAGTAAAGCACATAACACCACCACCATAAGTGGACCATACCAATCACAACATAATTTAAGTCTTATTAAAAAAAAAAAAGAGAATTAGGGAAGTTACCACCACTCCATCCTCAACACTTCAATCCAATGATAAATCATCCAATACCATACGACCCTTACCCATGGCCATGAACATCAATTCAATACAAAAACTATGATATTCAAAGAAAATAGGTCAATTGAATATAGATTTATCAATCTAAGACACCTAGATATCAAATCAATATATTATTACATCAATCAATAACCAATAGAAAATTACATTAGAATTCACAAGCATTAAGTCCAAATCACTTACCAATAAAATAGTCAAAAACAAGTGTTCATCAATTTCATGGGTTCATAGGTTAATTGAGAAAAAATCATCTAGTTAACAACAATTCGATCAATATACAATGCTTTTAAACCTTTAATGCAAGAACCCACTGATGGACCATGAAATTGGACAATTCATATTTAAAAACTTCTAGAAAACTTCTTTTAAAGTTGGGATCCTTGATGAAAAGAGTTTAAAGGATCAAAAACCTACCTTAATAAATGTAATACTCTAATTTTATGAAGAATATCCACTATATTCTCCAATCCAAGCCCTTCCTTAGGTTTTGGCTCCAATGGAGTTCTAGAGAATTTTCTAAGGGAATTTGCATTTTTATTTTGAAGAATGAAATGCACTAAGTGTTTAAGGCTTATAAACATGTTTAAAATACCCCAAAAGTCCCTTATTAACCACCCTTTCTCTTATTTGGACGTCGGGTGAATTTACAACTTTCCCCCCTTCAACTTAATAGTATGTTGCGCATAACACAAACCCAATCGACCGTTGCCCATCAACGGGGCGTCACTCAACCCACGGACCGTCCTATCCTCCGTCAATGGGTTCAGAGGCTGGAAATGGGAGATAATATCCCTATTCTAAGTACCAAATGACTCCCTCCACCTACTCGGCGTCGACCAAGCCACTGGCCATCGTTTGACATCCATAGGTGGGATTTCCTTAGGTAGTTTTGGCCACCAACATGGGTCCTTCCTCAAGGACCCTTGGATGGTTTTTGGGGATGTTTTCCCAAATTTTTCCAACCCAAATATGTTCTTATTCGACTTTAGGAACTCTCACATGAATTTCACCCAAAACAAACACGTAAAACTCAACAAAACACACATAGACACACAAGGTTGTTTCAAGGCAAACCTTTCGAACGTCATAAACGTTCTTGGACGTTTGACCTCCAAAGTACAAGAAACTTGACACACATCCTATATAAACTATAGTAAATCGTATAATTACCTTATAACCTCATGAATAAAACATAAACACATAAAACAACATATGAGGCACATACGTAACTTAGTCGTCGAACGTCTTAGTCATCCCTTAAAGTTTCACTTCAATTCACCTAAAACTCTAGACACTGCTTCAATACCACATTATAGACCAATTTAGGACCTTATACCATCATGACGAACATGTTATTCTATAGCTTCACCTAAGTCATTTTCGAGGTATTAAAATCTCCCCACTTGACAACATTCATCCTCCTATGACACTTGCCACTCTCCGAACACTTCCAATAATAGAGATTCAATTTGCAACTCATGACCATACCATAAAAAATATCATACAATACAAACATATAAGAGAACATCAATTTCACATTATCAAGAAACTCGTAATATAACAAGAAACTATAATAAATCTTATAACTCAACACGCTATAAAACACACATGCTTCATTCTAAATATCAAAAACTCATTTTATATTCAATATAATGCTCATATACATCAGTTATAACCACATTACAACAATTTTAGACCAAAGAATGAATTAGTCATTTTTCTTAAATTTTTATACTGAGTGGGCATGCATTACGGTGAATTTTCCAACATTCTTCAACAACACAACTTTTAGGCAATTCATGATATAAACATGATTCTATGCTATATAAAACCATATAAACACATCTTACAACATATTCATAACTTCATAAAATGCACAATGCAAGGAATCAATGAAATTCAATTTCAACAAGACCCCTAAACACAATGCACATGCAACATACTTCAATGACTTTCTACTCTCAAGCTTAAGTTAAATGAAAGAGATAAAACGATCAATGAAAACTCACCATACTACCCCACTTAGAAGGAACTCGTAACACTAAAGAGATACAAGGACTTACCATCATCATCCGGCTTTGATCCTCTAGTCCGGAGTGTATAGAAACGCCTCTTATTGGGATCATCATCCTTTGGAACATTAGGAGCAACTTTCTTACCCTCTCTTCCTATAAAAGCAATGGTAGGAAAATATCTCACCTTGTGTCATTCTGTACCACAACCAAAGCAACTTCCGGTACCCTTTAGGCATTCCCTATAGTGCCTCTTTACACAAGTGACACACGTAGGTTTTACATTTTGAGAACCACCTCCTTTCTCCAATTTCACCTTAGCACTCCTTGTTTATTCTTGAGTCTGAGCCCTCTTTTTGAACCTAGTATTATCTTTGTCACTAGAACCACTCCTTTTCAAGTTTCTAGAAATCCTCTTAAGTTTAGACTCTTCAATTGATTGGGCATACACCATGAGTCTAGCTAGGGTAATATCATCATGTAACATGGACATACGACAATCATCCCTCACTAGATCGGCGACCCCGATCACGAATCTACTCATCTTATCCCTCGGATTAGACACAAGGTATGGGTATATCTAAATAACATTGAGAATTTCAACAAGTATTCCTCAACACTCATATTGCCTTGATTAAGGTTGATAAACTCCTCTACCTTAAATTCCCTCCTCTCAAGGGAAAAGTACTTTCCAAGAAACGCTTCCTTAAATTCTTCCCACTCAATAGGACCCGACTTCACTGGATTATTATACTTTCATTGAGTGTACCATACTTGAGAAACATCCCTCAATTGATACGAAGCTAAATCCACTTTCTCCCTAGATGTAACCCCCATAACACTCAACACCTTATACACACCAACTAGAAACTCTTAGGGATCCTCTCCCACCTTAGAGCTATACTCACAAAGACTCTTAAACTAAACGTCATAGTGCTCTCCACAACATTCATCCTAGGCACCATAATCAAATTCGTTTGAGTAGTCACGGCTCGGTCTAAATCAAGCAAAGCCTCTCTAATATCACTATTACTCAACTCTGGGGAATCACCGGAACATTATTACCTATTTAAACAATAGGGACTTGATCACCTTGAGTAACTTGCTCAACTTGAGGAGGAATCTCCTCGTGCACATCATTCTCCTCAACTCTCCTAGTCGATGTCTTCCTCATATTCATCTTCCTAGAAACACAAGGAAAACCATAATAAAAAGTACTCATAACTTTTACTCTACGAAACAACATAGGAGTAGAAAAGAAGAGAAACTCTATCGTCCTATAGCCTCTTGCCCATATATGTGTCGCAACTCACACCAATGGTCAAGACTCTACTAGCCGTGACTTTATGAGACTTTCGTAACTTATGCTCTGATACAAAGCTTGTGTCATCCGGAAACCACACCCTAGAATGTAGGGCCAATCTCGGATTGCAACCGGCATATTTGACCTCTTGGAGGTCTTGTACAAGACCTCCATATCGTTCATCGTATATATATGATGAAAAGTAGTGCCGAACTAAAAATTTTCACAAAACATTAGAATATCTTTAATAACATCTTTCATTAGAAATGATAGGATATACTAAGTCTCAATCTCATCAAACTTGGACAACAAAATACTAGGGAAACATCCCATACTTCAAAATATAGAAATACTTAGTCTATTACAATACTTCGATGAAGGAAATAAAATACCCCTCAAGTAGATGAGGACATACTTCAACTTCACTTGAATGATGCTACGATCCAAGTCTTTCTTCCCAAATGATCTTCGCCTACTAACCACTATAGAGATAGATAAAAGCATGGAATTAGTACAAACACATGTAATAAGTATGGCATAAATGCATAAAATCGTGAAAATGGACATTTATTAGAAATATGCATCCTTTTCATTAAAACATCATATCATAATCATAAGAATAACATTTAACACCTTAGAAACACAGAAAATAACATTTAAGCAATTTAACATATTTTTAAGGTCACTTCACAGTGAACCCATTTCACTGTTCAGTGAAGTTTCTTCACTTCATAGTGAAGTGCCTTACCTTCAATTTAGACACATCCTAGAATGTATTTCCCTCACTAAATTTTATCCTAAGATTCACTTAAGTAATACAAAAGAGAGAACGCCCATACAACCTCTCTAGGCACACATAAATGATCCTTAAGGTCACCTATAATGAGATCAACATACACTTACAAGATATAATACACATGAACATGAGATACTTCTACATAAGGTGATTCTAAGTATCACTTGAGTGAGTTGTGAAGCGATCGCCCACACAATACCTTACACACACACTTAAGAGATCATATAGACTACCTAAGATAGAATCATTCTCACTTAATATATCAACATATAGATAATATGACATTCTCCTTCCAAAGGCTATCAAAAGACTTACTTAAGTTAATCAAGAAGATAAGGTCCATGATTGACCTCTTCAAGACTACCTAAATACTCCTTAAGACTACCTAAGGAATATATTATGTCCATATAATCAACATCTTCCCTAACTAGACTCATTCTTAAGACTTATCTAGGTAACATACGAAGTGACCATTCCTATGCCCCTTTCACACCTTAACTAGATAACCCTTAACTACTCTAGGTAAGTAGTTATTCATTTAACATACTTTCTTAACTTGAATCATTACATTCATTACTTTATTTAAGACTCATTCATCACATAAAGACATTCAAATAATGGTCTTGGACAAGACCTAGGGACTCTAACTAACACCTTCAAAGCCTATTGTGCAATGTCTAGATAGCGTCTCATACCACCACCTAAACTTCATACATCTTCTCCAATGCTAATAGGTATCCCATATGATGAGAATAGGAAAAAACCGACTTAGACCATGATATCTAGACATTGAATCCGGAGTTTTAACCTACTCCGATGACGGTGTTTTACTTGCCAATGGTAGAACTAGGACACATCCCATGTAGGTACATGGTTAAGGAATATGAAGGGCGTGCTTTGTGCTTTAGTCTCCTCCTTTGACTAGAGTTACTTCTCTTAACATACTCCCTTGGTGCTAGCCTTTTTTCTCGTATAGATTACATTAAATGTTCATATAAAGGGGTTCCATATC
This sequence comes from Solanum peruvianum, assembly GCA_027705065.1. Classification (NCBI taxonomy): domain Eukaryota; kingdom Viridiplantae; phylum Streptophyta; class Magnoliopsida; order Solanales; family Solanaceae; genus Solanum; species Solanum peruvianum. Next base: position 43,437,749 of record JAKWJD010001755.1, read on the forward strand.
ATGTTCATAACCCATTCACATTTACCATACCAAAAAGGTCCACTGGGCCAACCTTACAACGGCGACAAGAAGCTTATAATGAATTTCCTAAGGATTTATATGATTTAATTTCATCTAACCAACCTTAAGTCTATCATTCCTTTACTTGAAGGATACCATTACGGCTTTCAACTCCAATATTCATAACCTTACCACTAGGTTCAAGGTTTCACAATAAGGTCCCTCTTAACACTATTTAAGGTCTCATGTCATTAATACATACAAGACTAAGACGATTTAGCATCCTAAGTCAAGATATCACATATTCACATTAATACATGCATCAAGTAAGGGAGACAAGTCAACCAAGACAAGACACAACATACTTCACTTTAACACACATTACATGTCATTCTAGAAGCACATAGAAATAACCATTATCATCCTCAAGTCATCCTATACACTACCATATGATCATAAATATGACCATCATAGACTCATATAGTCAAGTAGGAACAATCATGCATCAACCTCAAGACTATACACATAAAGACATAGTCATAGTCTAACATAACCACCTAAATAACATCAATAGAAGAACACATATACTTACTAATTATTTATCATGTAGATAGATATTATCCAACATCACAAAATCAACTACCCAAATCATCAAAATACTTGAAGTAGTGCCGACAAATCCGTGATCATCATATTACATAAGTAATGTGGACAAGGTCACATTAATTGCAAGTAAAGCACATAACACCGCTACCATAAGTGGACCATAACAATCACAACATAATTGAAGTCTAATTAACATTAAATAAATAGAATTAGGGAAGTGTACCACCACTCCATCCTCAGAAGTTCAATCCAATGCTAAATCATCAAATTCAATACAATACGGCCCTTACCCATGGCCTAAACATCAATTCAATACAAAAACAATGATATTCAATCAGAATAGGTTAATTCAATATATATTTATCAATATAATACAATCTAGATATCAATTTAATACAATTATTACATCAATCAATAGCCCATAGAAAATTACAATTGAATTCATAAGCATTAACTCCAAATCACTTAACCCATAAAGTAGTCAAAAACTAGGGTTCATCAATTTCATGGGTTCACAGGTTAATTGAGTTAAAATCATCTCATTAACAAAATCAATATATAATGCTTTAAAACTTTAATGCAAGAACCCATGGATGGATCATGAAATTGGACAATTCATATTTGAAAACTTTAGAAAACTTCTTTGAAAGTTGGTCTCCTTGATGAATAGAGTTTGAAGGATCAATAACCATAACTTAGTAACGATAATACTCCAATTTGATGAAGAATCTCCACTAAATTCACCAACCCAATCCCTTTCTTAAGTTTTGGCTTCAATGGAGCTCTAGAGAATTTCTAAGGGAATTTAAGTTTTGATTTTGAAGAATGAAATCTTCTAACTGTTTTAGGCTTATAAACATGTTTAAAATACCCAAGACCCCTAAGTAACCGCCCTTTCTCTTATTTGGATGTAGGGAGAATTTTCAACTTCACCCTTGAACTTAACAGTAAGTTGCGTAGAACACAAACCCAATCAACTGTTGCCCATCAACGGGGTGTCAGTCTACACACGGATCGTCCGGTCCTCCACCAATGGGTTCAGAGGATAGAAAATGGTAGATTAGCTCCGTAGTCTAAGTACTAAACGACACCCTCCTACTACGGGGCATCGACTAGGCCACTGGCTGTCGTTTGCCATCCGTAGGTGGGACTGCCTTAGACAGTTTTGGCCACCAACATGGGTCCTTCCTCAAGGACCCTTGGATGGTCATTGGGGATGTTTTTCCAGACGTTTCCAACCCAAATATGCTCTTATACGAGTTTAGTACCTCTCACATGAATCTCATCCAAACGAACACGTAAAACTCAACGAAGCACGCATAGACACACAAGGTTGTTTCAAGGCAAACCTTTTGAACGTCATGAACGTTCTTGGATGTTTAACCTCCATTCTTAACAAAACTTGACACACTGCCTATAGACACTATATTAACTCATATAATGACCTTATAACCTCATGAATCACACATAAACATATAGAACCACATATGAGGCACATAGGTGACTTAGTCATCGAACGTCTTAGTCATCCCTTGACGTTTCACTTCCAATTAACCTAAAACTCTAGACACTGCTATATTAGAGAGAGATGTAGTAGAGAGGAAAGAGGATTGCTTTTATTATGAGGGAAATCCCTCTATTTATACTATCAAATTTACATATCTGGCCAATATAAGTGGCCGACACTTACTTTACACATGCCTAATTATATTTGGCCGACACTAAAAACAAAATACATACTTACTACTTTATATAATGGCCCTTCCTTTTTATTGTGGCCGCACACCACACTATTTTACGACTTCTAATAAAAACTTTACAAATAGCTGTTATACATTGGCTAAAAAGTAAATCTTATCTCAAAAGAATCTTATGCTTATCTCTTCAATTTTTACTCCAAATCAACATCTGGTATAATATTATCTTCTCCGTTACATTTGGAACATCTGTGATCTGGATATTGTTTCCAATAAGCTTACAATATCTGAGTAATAACTCCTCTGAAATAAATTCCTTTTTTAATGCTCTTGTTGTAGGTTGTTCTTCTGGTTTTAATAACGTTAAAATCCATCGCTGGACTTCTTCCATATCTGTTCTTCTTAATTCCTTGGAGTTTGAATATATCATAACTTGATCTCTTGCATAATAACTCCAAATAGCATTGTCGTTTAAATAATTGTTAGCTAGTTCTTGTATAATTGTTGCTATACCAATTATCCTTTTATTTGCATAAAAGTTTGGTATCTCTATCTTCGATATTTTAGCTTGTTTTTCTATCTCTTCTGGTATTATCATATCTCTGGTCAAACCTATGTTTTATAACTTGAATTGGTGATTTTATTTCTTCATGTAATATCTCAGCTGGTGCTGTATAAAACTTAATATAAAATAGATTTCATTTGGTAACTCTTTTGTATGTGACGAATGCTTGTATAATTCTGGTATTCCACTTATCTCGTTGCCATCATATGTGTATACTGTACCAAGTAACCCATAATTATAACATGTTCTAACTAAATTTGGACTAGTTTTGGGTTGTGCAATTAATCTATTATATCCTTGTAATTTTTGGGTTATATAGTCTTCTTCTGGGTTTTTGGTTTGTGTAGATCTGGGGTTTAAGTTTAATATGTTTGGATCTTATATATGTTTTCGATATACGATTGTGCAATGTAATTGTATCTCTTTTTTATCACTTTGTATGCTAGCTGCATATGTGGAAGTTTGTGGTTCTGTGGGTATTTGTATTTGTGTATTTTGGATAAATGGTTTTATGAATAACTGGTTTAGGTTTGTGTTTCGTGGTTTCTCACTAGCTTTCCTACTTGTACCTGCAGCAATATTTAAACAAACTTTGTCATGGGTTTTATGGAGTTTCCCATCGTCTCCTTTTAGCTCTGGCTGTTTTCCGTCTGCCGAACGACGTAGCTCCGCATCTTTATAGTCATGCTGCTGACTTATATTAGCTCTAGACTTCAGATTATCTTCATTAGTCTGTAGCCTTTGTATCTCATTATCCATTCTATCCACTTTAGTACAAAGTGTAGAAATAGCTTTGAATAGCTCTTCAATTGTATGTTCATTTTGTCCTCCGTTTGAGTAGCTTTGTCTTGATAGGTAGTCTGCAACCATATTTTTATCAGTTTTGATTACTTCAATTGTAATGTAAAATTTAATATGTTTAATACTAGTCTCTTATTTCCTTTGTCGTAACTGAATCTTCTACCTTTTAGTTATCCACCATTTTACTTGTGTATTATCTGTTCTCACAATAAATTTATTGTAAACAATATATGGTTTCAATGCTAATAACATTTATATAATGCGAATAATTCTTTTATTTATTTCCCATTTTATTTGTGCTTCTATATAAGATCCTGAATACTATCTACAATGGTGTTCTATATTTTCTTTTTCATATCTGTATTTTAGAACTCCTCCATAAACTATGATCACTTGAATCTGTCTCAACGATATAAGTAAATGTTTTATTTTCATCAGGAAAGTAAAGTTTGGTAATTTTTACATAAATTCTTAACATTTTATATGTTCTTTATCTTTGTTGTCAAAATAATATTCAACATCTTTTTTGAGTTTTTATGTAATGGTTTTAAATGTTCTGCTAATTTTGGTATATATCTCTTACTTGATTTACTAATCCCAGAAAGGATTGTAATTTCTTTTTGTATCTATATTTTCATCAATAGTAATATTTTTTGTACTATATGAGTTTGCATTTTTATTTCATTTGTCTATTTGTATTCCTAAAAATTCTATCTGTGGTTTCATTATTTTAGCTGTCTTTTTACTTAAACTTATACCTGAGTGTTTAATTATATGTATAAATTTTCTAACAATCTTATAGTTCATCTTGTGTTTTTAGAAATAGTAATAGATCATCTATGTACACAATCAATTTTCTAGTTGGTTAAAATAGTTGTCCATAAAATGTTGATATCTACCTGGTGCATTTTTGTATCCAAACGGTTAAAAAATTCCATTCATAGAAACCTTGCAGTACTGTGAATTCTGTTAGCTGTTTGATTCTTCTTCTAGTTTTAGATGATAAAATCCTGATTTACAGTCAAATTTACTAAAATAGTTAGATCCTTGTATTTGTCTTATTTTAGTATTTTATTTGGTATTGGATAATTATATGTTTTAGTTTTGGCATTTAAGTTACGATAATCTATTACCATTCTACTTTTACCTCTTTTTTGTTCACTATGTTTTATAACTATGAATGTTGGACTTGTATGTCTGCTATTGCTTTCTTGTATATAATTATTTTCTAATAGTTCATCTATATGTATTTTAAATTCCTTTAAATCATCAAAGTTATGTTGGATTTTAGCAAGTGTGAATGGGAAAAGAAAAGAGAGAATATTAAAAGTGAGGGAACTACTTTGGAGGGAAAATGAAAAGTCATTTGCAAAGTGCAAATGAAAAGTCATTTCTTTGGATTTGGATTTGGATTTGGATTTGACAAATGATGTGATTGATTGATAAATTTTTTGGACAAAATTTATGTAATCAATTTTTGTTAAATCAAATAAATCCTGTTAATATTATCTCTTATAAATTTGCGGGTAACTAAGTAACATTCCAAAAAGGTCGTTACTTTTCCGAAAAGTTATTACTTTCCAAAAAGTAGTTATTTTCTAACAGACACAATTTTTAAAAAAGTTGTTATTTTTCCAAAAGACACAACTTTCTGGATAAAATGGGTCTGAATAGATTTCACTGAACAGACATGTTCCTTGCTGAAAATGACTATAAAGGAAGTCAATTTTTGATTTTTTAATCACTGAAAATTTTTCTTTCTCTGCATTTATTTTTCTCTCAAATAAAATCAAAGTGTCGATCGACTGAGTCTGTGTGACTTGTTGTTGTTCTTAAGTTCGTTGAAGTTAAAGAAGTTTGTCACGACCCAAAACCGAGCCGCGACTGGCACCCACACTTACCCTCCTATGTGAGCGAACCAACCAATCTAAACCTCAACATTTTAAACATAATGAACGAAATACAATGCGGAAGACTTAAACTCATTAATGAAAATCAATTCAATAAACTTCGAAAAACTCAACATCTATTACTCCCCAAAATCTGGAAGTCATCACCACAAGACATCTATGATCAAATTACTAAACTAAGAGTATTCTAAGAAGCTAAAAAGTAAAAGCTAGTCCACCGCCGGAAACTTCAAGGCATCAAGACATGAAGAAGAAGATCCAGTCCAAGATAGAAGCATTAGCTCACCCTGAAAATCCGGTGTAATGAAGACTGGCTAGAATTGCGGTTGAGTTGAAGACGACGGCACGTTTGCTGCATTCCACAAATAACAAAGAAGAAAACATAAAGGTAGGGGGTCAGTACAAACACAAGTACTGAGTAGGTATCATCGGTCAACTCAAAATAGAAAACAGTATATACCAAGTAATATCATAAATCAACTACAATACCTAACATGTAGCAACAACAAGTACTTTAATCATTAATAAGTACCGCCAAGTTCACACATGAGGACTCAAGCCTCAATACCATTCTCATTTGGGAATTAGGTTCATTAGATTGAGTATATTAGTATCTTTCAAGATTCATTATCCATATTCCTCTTGTGTCGGTACGTGACACTCCGCTCCCTCATCTATCTTTATTCCTTTTGTGTCGGTACGTGACACTCCTATCCCCTACTACTATGTGTCGAAACGTGACACTCTGATCCCCTAATTCTACGTGTCGGTTCGTGACACCCGATCCCCTAAATTTACGTGTCGGTTCGTGACACCCGATCCCCTAATTCTACGTGTCGGTTCGTGACACCCGGTCCCCCTAATACTACGTGTCGGTTCGTGACACCCGATCCCTTAATTCTATGTGTCGGAACGTGACACTCCGATCCCCTAATCTCATTAAGTTCGTTCATCAAGCCCCCTCTTATACCAAGGCATTATCATTCTCATTACTTTAGTTTATCACGCCTTCTCTTGTACCAAGGCATCATCGTCAACAAAGAGATTAGGGTTTTGCAAGATTTGGGATTCAATAGCTTCATCATGCTTATTTTATCACAATTATATAATCACATTCATGCAAGCATACAATTAAGCATATAGCAGGGTTTACAATACTACCAATACATATCATTCGCTATTAAGAGTTTACTATGAATAGTTTAAAAACCATAACCTACCTCTACCGAAGATTAGTGATCAAGCAAGCAATTTCCCAAGCTTTGTTTCTTCTTCTCGTTCGACCCTCTCTCTCTCTCTCTCTCTCTCTCTCTGTTCTTTCTATTTTCTTTATTCAAACCCTCTTTCTTTTACCCTAATTAGCATATAATTAAGTATTAAAGATTTCAATAATAACCCACTAATTAACTCAAGGTTACCACTATTAACCCCCAAGTAATTAGACTTATTAACATTAACCCACTAACTTATAATTAAAGCAGGAATAGTCAAAAACGTCCCTTAAAACATTTAAGAAAATCCGACCCAGCCTGGGATTACGCAGCCTGTGACGGCCCGTCGTGCCTACGACGGTCCGTCCTGCTGCTTCCGTCGCAGAGTTCAGAGACTCAATTTCCTTGAAGAGTCTGTGACGGTCCGTCGTGCCCCCGACGGTCCGTCCTGCCATTCCGTTACGAAGCTCAGAGAGTCGATTTCAGTACCCAAATTTGCGAATTTCTAAGTGTTTTGAAACGAGACCCCTTCGACGGTCTGTCGTGCCCATGACGGTCCGTCGTGGGGTCCGTCGTCTGTCTCAGTTTTCCAGAAATAAAATTTGTTGCTCAAAACGACTAAACAGGTCGTTACAATAGATACCAATTTACCCATCGTTCATCCTCGAACGATCATAAGAAGAAAAACAAGGGCGAAAAGGAGTACCTGAATCTGTAAACAGGTGTGGGTATCTTTCTTGCATATCAGCCTCTTTCTCTTAAGTGGCTTCTTCAACTGGTCGATTCTTCCATTGAACTTTGATGGATGCAATCTCCCTTGACCTCAACTTGCGAACTTCTCTACCTAAAATAGCAACAGGATCCTCCTCATAAGACAAATTTTCATCAAGTAGAACTGAATCCCAACGAATGATGTAATTTCCATCCCCATGGTATCTTTTCAACATAGACACATGAAATACCGGATGCACTCCGGACAGCCCTGGAGGCAAGGCTAATTCGTAAGCCACCTCCCCTACTCGCTTAAGTACTTCAAATGGTCCAATGTACCTTGGGCTTAGCTTACCTCTTTTACCAAACAGCATCACCCCTTTCATAGGCGAAACCTTCAACAAGACTTGTTCACCCTCCATGAACTCCAAGTCTCTAACCTTTCGATCCGCATATTCCTTTTGCCTACTTTGAGCCGCTAAAAGCTTTTCTTGAATAGATTTCACCTTCTCTATTGAATCCCTCAACAGATCAGTACCCCAAGGTCTAACCTCAAATGCATCAAACCAACCAATGGGGGACCTACGTCTCCTACCATACAATGCTTCAAATGGGGCCATGTCAATACTTGAGTGATAGCTATTATTGTATAAAAATTCTACTAAGGGTAAGAAGTTATCCAATGACCACCAAATTCTATCACACATGCACGAAGCATATCCTCCAACACTTGAATCGTTCGCTCAGACTGACCATCGGTCTGAGGGTGAAATGCAGTACTAAGGTCCAACCTAGTACCCAATTCAGCATGCAATGTTTTCCAAAACTTAGAAGTAAACTGCGTACCTCTATCTGATATGATGGAGAGCGGAACTCCATACAATCGAATGATTTCTGAGATATAGATTTTGGCTAACTTCTCTGCATTGTAGGTCACCTTGATCGGAATGAAGTGAGCAGACTTAGTTAACCTATCAACAATCACCCAAATAGAGTCATACTTACCCATTGTCTTTGGAAGACCAACAACGAAATCCATTGCGATTCTCTTCCACTTCCATTCCGGAATGGGCATTCTCTGAAGTGTTCCTCCGGGCCTCTGGTGTTCATACTTTACTTGTTGACAATTTGGACATTTGGCAACAAAATCAACAATGTCTCGCTTCATTCTACTCCACCAAAAGTGTTGTTTTAGGTCACGGTACATCTTGGTTGCACCAGGATGTATAGAATACCTTGAACTATGAGCCTCTGTCAGAATAGTATTGATCAAATCATCAACGCGGGGTACACATACCCTTCCCTTAATCCTCAACACACCTTCATCATCGATTGTTGCTTCTTTAGCCTCTCCTCGCAACACTTTATCTCGGATCCGGATCAATTTCTCATCATTAAACTGCTTTCCCTTAATCTTGTCAAGGAAGGAAGATCTTTGACTGCACGCAAGCCAAAAATCCTCCCTTCTCATTTACTTCTAACCTCATAAGGTCATTAGCCAGAATCTGAACCTCTCTAGCTAATGGGCGTCTAGAAACTTGCAAGTGAGCTAGAATTCTCATGCTTCCCGCCTTTCTACTTAGAGCATCTGCCACAACATTCGCTTTTCCCGGATGATACAAGATTGTGATATCGTAGTCCTTCAGTAGTTCCATCCATCTCCTCTGTCTCAAGTTCAAATCCTTCTGAGTAAAGACATACTGTAGGCTACGATGATCTGTGTAGACCTCACACTTAACCCCATATAAATAGTGCCTCCATTGCTTTAATGCAAACACTACCGCGGCCAATTCCAAATCATGAGTTGGATAGTTATGTTCATGCACTTTTAGTTGCCTCGAAGCATAAGCAATCACATTCTTCTCTTGCATTAGCACTGCACCCAAACCAGAATAGGATGCATCACAATAAACAATGAATTTCTTACCCTCTACTGGCAAGGTAAGGATAGGTGTGGTAGTCAACAACGTCTTGAGCTTCTGAAAGCTTTATTCGCACTCGTCCGACCATACAAATGGAACATTCTGCTTAGTCAAGTTCGTCAATTGGGAAGCAATGGAAGAGAATCCCTTGACAAATCGACGGTAATAGCTAGCTAAACCAACAAAGCTCCTTATTTCTGACATATTAGTGGGTCTTACCCAATTTTTCACTGTCTCAATCTTAGAAGGATCCACCATCACTCCATCCTTAGAAACCACGTTCCCCAAGAAGGACACTGCATCTAGCCAAAACTCACACTTAGAGAACTTGGCATAAAGCTTTTTCTCCCTCAACATTTCCAATACAATTCTCAAATGCTCCTCATGTTCCTTCTTACTTTTAGAGTATATCAGTATATCATCAATAAATACGATCACAAAGAGATCCAGATATGGCTTAAAAATCCCGTTCATCAAGCTCATGAAAGCAGCAGGGGCATTCGTAAGACCAAAAGACATCACTACAAATTCGTAATGCCCATACCTGGTTCGAAAAGCAGTCTTTGGCACATCCGTTGCCCGTATTTTAAATTGATGATAACCGGATCTCAAGTCAATCTTAGAGAAGACACAAGCACCTTGTTACTGATCGAACAAGTCATCAATGCGAGGAAGAGGATACTTGTTCTTAATAGTTACCTTATTCAGTTGCCTATAGTCTATGCACATCCGAAAACTTCCATCCTTCTTCTTCACAAATAATACCGGAGCACCCCAAGGAGATGCACTTGGTCTAATGAAGCCTTTGCTCAACAACTCTTGTAGTTGGGCCTTTAACTCTCTTAACTCCGCGGGAGCCATTCTATAAGGAGGTATAGAAATGGGGCGAGTACCCGGTTCAAGATCAATGCAGAAGTCAATATCCCTATCCGGTGGCGTACCAGGAAGATCTGCAGGGAACACATCCAGAAACTCACGGACTACCGAAACCGACTCAATTGAGGGTACTTGGGTAGTGTCATCCCTGAGGTGTGCCAAGAATGCTAAACACCCTTTACTAACCATTTTCTTAGCACGAAGAAAGGAGACGATACGAACCGGATTGGAAGTGTAGTCGCCCTCCCACACTAACGGATCTGTCCCAGGCTTGGCTAACGTCACAGTTTTAGCATTACAATCAAAGATCGCAAAATTCGGAGAAAGCCAAGTCATACCCAGAATTACATCAAAGTCAACCATTTATAAGATAACCAAATCTACATAAGTGTTGCTCCCCACAAAAGTCACCAAACAAGACCTATATACTTTCTCAACTATCACAGACTCACCCACCGGAGTAGAAACACGAATAGGCATGTCAAGTAATTCACAAGGTAAATTAAGACCAGTAGCAAATGAAGAAGATACATAAGAAAATGTGGATCCAGGATCAAACAATACAGAAGCCATGCAATCACAAACCAAAAGATTACCTGTGATGACAGCATCAGATGTCTCCGCCTCAGATCTCCCAGGGAAAGCATAACAATGGGCTTTATCACCTGTCTGCCCGTTGCCCCTACCATGTTGTGCTGTAGTGTCTCCAGTTTGCCCATCACCCCGGCCGTTTTGGTGACCACCATTACCTCGACCACCGCGTCCTCCAGAATGACGGCCTCTTCCATAACCACATCTACCTCTAGCTATTGGGGGTCTATAACTCTGTTTTGGACAATTCCTCCTACTATGTCCAGTCTCCCCACATCCATAACATTCTCTAGAGTCAAGCATAGGTCTCTCAGAGAAGTGTTGACCGGTCTGAGGTGGACCCCCAACTACAGTTTGTAGTGAAGACTGAATTGGTCGAACTGAGTAACCTCCGGAACCCTGTCCTCTATAGTAAGAACCATTAAACTCACCTCCCTTTCGAAACCTTTTTGATGTCGATGCCATGGTGAAGTCATCTGGCTTCACTCCTTCCACCTCTATCACGAAGTCTACCACTTCTTGGAAGGATATTGCCGTAGCCGCTACCTGTAAGGCTGAAATCCGCAATTCTGACCTCAACCCCTTCACAAAACGGCGAATCCGCTCTTGTGGACTGAAACAAAGCTGGGTGGCATATCTGGATAGTGCGCGAAACCTAGCCTCATAAGCAGTAACCGACATCCTACCTTGCTCTAGGCTCAAGAACTCATCTCTTTTCCTCTCCCTCAAAGTCCGGGGGATATACTTCTCCATAAACAAGCTAGAGAATGAGGCCCAAGTCATAGGTGGTGCCTCTGTTGGTTGACACTCAACATGTGACCCCCACCAACATTTTGGCGTTCCCTTGAAACTGATAAGTCACAAACTCACACCAAACCGTTCTACTATACCCATCTTGTGTAGTAGCTCATGACAGTCAACCAGAAAATCGTAGGCATCCTCCGATTCAGCACCCTTGAAGACTGGAGGTTTCAATTTCAAGAACTTACTGAAAAGTTCATGCTGATCATTTGTCATTATAGGCCCTGTTGTCAGACGAGGAAACGTGCCTATTTCCAATAAGGCATCTATGCGGGGAGCCCCAGCAGCGGTATGTCGTACCTCTGGAACCGGAGGTGTTGGTGCAGAAAACACTGGAGGTTCCTGACCCTGATCAGATAACCCGCTAAGATAAGCAAGAACCTGATTGATCATCTCTGGGGTAGGTTGGGGTGGCAATTCCTCATTTTGCACTTGTTCATTCTCCCCTTCCTCACCCTCTCTTATCACTTCCTCAATTGGTGGAGGAGTCACTGCCCTAGAATCAGATGGGCTAGGTACTTGTCCTCTTCCTCTAGAGGACGTCCTCCCACGACCTCTACCACAGCCTCTTGCCACTGCTCTTCCTCGAGCCACAGCCCCAGTGGCTGGCTCAGACGTTTCTTGTCTTGCCGGTGTTGGTGTTGGCGCAGTCGTTGCTCTAGTTCTAACCATCTGCGAAATAGAGTGAAGATGGTCAGATACCAATTTGTATCACCTAGATACCAATTGGATTCAAGTAGTAGCACGAAAGAAATAAAGAAAGAATGGAATTTTCCTAAAGTCTTATAGCCTCTCAAAGAAAAGTAAAGGCGTCCCCCTACAGTTCCTTAAGACTCTACTAGAATCGTTCTTGTGTGATGAGACAAACGAACCTAATGCTCTGATACCAAGTTTGCACGACCCAAAACCGAGCCGCGACTGGCACCCACACTTACCCTCCTATGTGAGCGAACCAACCAATCTAAACCTCAACATTTAAACATAATGAACGAAATACAATGCGGAAGACTTAAACTCATTAATGAAAATCAATTCAATAACTTCGAAAAACTCAACATTATATTATTCCCCAAAATCTGGAAGTCATCACACCACAAGAACATCTATTATTCCCCAAAATCTGGAAGTCATCACCACAAGAACATCTATGATCAAATTACTAAACTAAGAGTATTCTAAGAAGATAAAACAAGTAAAAGCTAGTCCATGCCGGAACTTCAAGGCGTCAAGACATGAAGAAGAAGATCCAGTCCAAGCTAGAAGCATTAGCTCACCCTGAAAATCCGGTGTAATGAAGACTGGCTAGAATTGCGGTTGAGTTGAAGACGACGCACGTTTCCTGCATTCCACAAATAACAAAGAAGAAAACATAAAGGTAGGGGGTCAGTACAAACATAAGTACTGAGTAGGTATCATCGGCCAACTCAAAATAGAAAACAGTATATATCAAGTAATCATAAATCAACTACATACCTAACATGTAGCAACAACAAGTACTTTAATCATTAATAAGTACCGCAAGTTCACACATGAGGACTCAAGCCTCAATACCATTCTCATTTGGGAATTAGGTTCATTAGATTGAGTATATTAGTATCTTTCAAGATTCATTATCCATATTCCTCTTGTGTCGGTACGTGACACTCCGCTCCCTCATCTATCTTTATTCCTTTTGTGTCGGTACGTGACACTCCGATCCCCTACTACTATGTGTCGGAACGTGACACTCTGATCCCCTAATACTACGTGTCGGTTCGTGACACCCGATCCCCTAAATCTACGTGTTGGTTCGTGACACCCGATCCCCTAATTCTACGTGTCGGTTCGTGACACCCGGTCCCCCTAATACTACGTGTCGGTTTGTGACACCCGATCCCTTAATTCTATGTGTCGGAACGTGACACTCCGATCCCCTAATCTCATTAAGTTCGTTCATCAAGCCCCCTCTTATAACAAGGCATTATCATTCTCATTACTTTAGTTTATCACGCCTTCTCTTGTACCAAGACATCATCATCAACAAAGAGATTAGGGTTTTGCAAGATTTGGGATTCAATAGCTTCATCATGCTTATTTTATCACAATTATATAATCACATTCATGCAAGCATACAATTAAGCATATAGCAGGGTTTACAATACTACCAATACATATCATTCGTTGTTAAGAGTTTACTATGAATAGTTTAAAACCATAACCTACCTCCACCGAAGATTAGTGATCAAGCAAGCAATTTCCCAAGCTTTGTTTCTTCTTCTCGTTCGACCCTCTCTCTCTCTCTCTCTCTGTTCTTTCTATTTTCTTTATTCAAACCCTCTTTCTTTTACCCTAATTAGCATATAATTAAGTATTAAAGATGACAATAATAACCCACTAATTAACTCAAGGTTACCTCTTTTAACCCCCAAGTAATTAGACTTATTAACATTAACCCACTAACTTATAATTAAAGCAGGAATAGTCAAAAACGTCCCTTAAAACATTTAAGGAAATCCGACCCAGCCTGGGATTATGCAGCCTGTGACGGCCCGTCGTGCCTGCGACGGTCCGTCCTGCTGCTTCCGTCGCAGAGTTTAGAGACTCAATTTCCTTGAAGAGTCTGTGACGGTCCGTCGTGCCCCCGACGGTCCGTCCTGCCATTCCGTTACGAAGTTCAGAGAGTCGATTCAGTACCCAAATTTCTGAATTTCTAAGTGTTTTGAAACGAGACCCCCTCGACGGTCCGTCGTGCCCATGACGGTCCGTCGTGGGGTCTGTCGTCTGTCTCAGTTTTCAAGAAATAAAATCTGCTGCTCAAAACGACTAAACAGGTCGTTACAGAAGTTTGAGGTACCGCTATTTATTTAACAGGTTTAATCCATTTTATCTTGGGAGTAATTAATCCATAAACTTGGGTACAGTGAGGGGATTAAATTTCTTAAGGACACACAGTAGTTTCTGTGGACTCGGATTAATTCTTGTATTCTATATTATTTTCTGCTTCATCTTATTTCTGTTTTTGTTTCTGTTTATTAACTTTATAAATAAAAGTTATTGTAAGAATAACACTCATAAGAATTTAACAGTTTCTGTATTTGAGGTTTCTGGACACTAAAACATTTACGGTTTTCTACTCTGCTTGAATTTTTAAATTCATTCGATTAACGATTAAAAGAACATAAAAACTTTATCGTTAAATCAGAAACAGTTTGTGTAAAGATTTGTTCTTTACTATTAGTATTTTAAATACTTAATTTATCTGCCATTTGTGACAGAAAAAAAAGACTAATTCAAGTCAAACAAATGCTGAAACAGTAAGTGCTGCAACAACAACGGTTGCACATAATCGTTCAAAAGATGCCTTAGCACCGGCTGAGAAACCTGCAAAGTTTTCTGGAGTTGACTTTAAGAGATGGCAGCAAAAGATGTTCTTCTATCTCACTACGTTGAGTCTGCAGAAGTTCATCCATGAGAATGTTCCTGTTATGTCAGATGAAACTCCGGCTGATGAACGATTCTTGGTACAGAAGCATGGACACACTCAGATTTTTTGTGAAAAAAATTATATTTTGAGTGGTCTGCAAGATGATCTGTACAATGTGTACAGCAATGCAAAAACCTCAAAAAAACTCTGGGATGCTTTAGAAAAGAAGTACAAAACAGAAGATGCCGGAATGAAGAAATTCATTGTGGCAAAATTTCTGGACTTTAAGATGATAGACAGTAAGACTGTCGTCACCCAAGTTCAAGAATTGCAGGTCATAATCCATGATCTCCTTGCTGAAGGTATAAATTTATTTAATGCCTATGTTAGAAATATTATGTTTTCCCCTAATACTCACATAACCTTTAATGTAGGATTGATTGTGAATGATGCTTTTCAAGTGACTGCAATTATTGAAAAGTTACCTCCATTGTGGAAGGACTTTAAAAACTACTTGAAACACAAACGCAAGGAGATGACTGTTGAAGATCTCATAGTAAGGTTGAGAATCGAAGAGGATAATAAGGTTGTAGAAAAGAGGTCACGTGGTAATTCAGCAATATCTGGAGTAAATTTTGTTGAAGAAGATTCCACAAAATTAAAGAAAAGAAAGAAAGCATTTGGTCCAAAAAGAAATCCTCCTAAGAAGAAATTCAATGGAAACTATTTTAATTGTGGTAAACATGGTCATAGGGCTAATGAATGTCGGGGTCCTAAGAAGGACAAGAAAAAGAAGGATCAAGCAAACTTGGCTGAATCCAAAGGAAAAATGGACGATCTCTGTGCAATGCTTTCAGAATGTAACTTGGTTGGAAATCCAAGAGAATGGTGGATAGATTCTGGTGCCTCATGCCATTTTGTGCCAACAAATAATTATTTTCATCATATACTCCAGCACTTACAATGAAAATTTGTTTATGGCAAACTCCGTTGTTGCAAAGGTGGAAGGAACTGGCAAAGTCCTATTAAAGATGACATCAGGCAGGTGGTGACTTTGAATAGGGTCTCATATGTTCCAGAATTGAGAAAGAATTTAGTTTCAATTCCAATTCTGACAAAGAATGGATTTAAATGTGTATTTGTTTCTGA
Organism: Solanum peruvianum; assembly: GCA_027705065.1. Taxonomy (NCBI): domain Eukaryota; kingdom Viridiplantae; phylum Streptophyta; class Magnoliopsida; order Solanales; family Solanaceae; genus Solanum; species Solanum peruvianum. The sequence continues at coordinate 43,453,992 of JAKWJD010001755.1, forward strand.
TAAAGTAGTAGTAAGCAAAAATGATATGTATGTAGGAAAAGGCTACCTTAGTGATGGTCTTTTCAAACTCAATGTAGTTGCAGTTGATATGAATAAAGATTTTGCTTCTTCTTACTTGCTTGAGTCTAAATGTTTATGGCATCAACGTTTGGGACACGTTAATAACAAAACCTTGCAAAAACTGATTAACTTAAATATTTTGCCAAAATTTGAGTGCAATAAATCAAAATGTCAAATTTGTGTTGAATCTAAGTATGCTAAGTATTCTTATAAATCTGTTGAAAGGAATTCAAATCCTTTAGAATTGATTCACACTGACACTTGTGACATGAAGTCAACACCATCACGTGGTGGGAAAAATATTTCATAACATTTATTGACGATTGCACTAGATATTGTTATGTCTATTTTCTAAATAGTAAGGATGAAGCAATAGATGCATTTAGGCAATATAAAACTGAAGTTGAAAATCAGTAAGATAAAAAAAATTCAAAATAATCAGAAGTGATAGAGGTGGAGAATATGAATCTCCATTTGCAGAAATATGTTTAGAAAATGGAATAATCCATCAAACTACTGCTCCCTACACTCCTCAGTCTAATGGAATTGCAGAAGAAAAAATCGAACTTTAAAAGAAATGATGAATGCATTACTTATAAGTTCAGGTTTACCACAGAACTTGTGGGGGGGACGCTATCCTTACAGCAAATCAAATACTTAACAGAGTGCCTCACTCAAAGACAAATGTAATTCCATATGAGAAATGGAAAGGTAGAAAACCCAATTGAAATATTTCAAAGTGTGGGGGTGTCTAGCCAAAGTCCAGTTCCTATACCTAAGAGGGTAAAAATAGGACCTAAGACTGTGGATTGTGTATTCATTGGATATGCGACAAACAGTAAGGCATGTCGATTTTTGGTTCATAAGTCCGAACATCCGGATATTCATGATAATATGGTAATGGAATCAGATAGTGCTGAATTTCTTGAACATATCTATCCGTATAAAACTAGACTTGAGTCATCTAGTGGGGGATCTAAACAACCCAGAGAAGAACCAAAAGAGAATGAACAAAATGAAGAAAGTCCAAGACGCAGTAAACGTCAAAAGACATCTACTTCATTTGGATCAGATTTTGTAATATTTCTTCTTGAAATTGAGCCTCAAACATTCAAGCAAGCAATGTTGTCTAGTGACTCAACCTCTTGGAAGGAGGCTGTTAATAGTGAAATTGAATCAATCTTAAGCAATCATACTTGGGAGTTGGTTGATCTTCCTCCAGGGAACAAACCATTGGGTTCAAAATGGATCTTAAAAGGAAGATGAAAGACGATGGAACTATTGACAAATATAAAGCAAGACTTGTTGTCAAAGGTTTTAGACAAAAAGAAGGTCTTGATTATTTTGACACATACTCACCAGTGACTAGGATTACATCAATTCGGATGTTAATTGCACTAGCTGCAGTATACGGTCTTGAAATTCATCAAATGGATGTAAAAACAGTCTTCTTAAATGGAGAGCTTGAAGAGGAAATTTACATAGAAAAGCCTGAGGGTTTTGTAGTTCCTGGTAAAGAAAAGAAAGTGTGCAAACTTATTAAGTCACTTTATGGGCTAAAACAAGCACCAAAACAATGGCATGCAAAGTTTGATCAAACCATGTTGTCAAATGGATTTAAGATCAATGAATGTGATAAATGTGTTTACATTAAAGATACTCCAAATCAGGAAGTTATTTTATGCCTATATGTAGATGATATGCTTATATGAGCAAAGACATTGCTAATATAAAAGCTACAAAGTGTATGCTTGCTAGTAAGTTTGATATGAAAAATTTAGGAGTTGCTGATGTGATATTAGGAATTAAAATTCTTAAAACTCCTAACGGTCTAGCATTGTCTCAAACTCATTATATTCAAAAAAATACTTGAAAAATTCAAATTTTTGAATTTTAAAAGGGCAAAGACTCCAATTGATGTAAATCTTCATCTTGCAAAGAATAAAGGCGAAAGTCAGTCTCAATTGGACTATGCTAGCGTATTGGGAAGCTTAATGTATGTCATGAATTGTACACGACCAGACATAGCTTGCGCTATCAGTAAACTGAGTCGAAACACAAGTAATCCTAATCATAATCATTGGTTGGCAATGAAGAGAGTTTTGGGATACTTAGATGACACTCAAAATTATGCTTTACATTACAACAGATATCCAGCCGTTCTTGAAGGATATAGTGATGCAAATTGGATTACTGGGTCAACTGAAACAAAATCCACAAGTGGATACGTTTTTACTATTGGTGGAGGAGCAATATCTTGGAAATCATCCAAACAAACATGTATAGCTCGCTCTACAATGGAGTCTGAATTCATTACTTTAGACAAAGCAGGTGAAAGAGCTGAATGGCTCCGGAATTTCTTAGAAGATATTCCATTTTGGCCCAAACCAATGGCCCCTATATGCATACATTGTGATAGTCAAGATGCAATAGGAAGGGCTGGAAGCATTATGTATAACGGCAAGTCTCGTCACATAAGACGAAGACATAACTCCTTGAGACAACTACTCTCTAGTGGAATTATCACAATTGACTATGTGAAGTCAAAAGATAATGTGTCGGATCCACTTACAAAAGGCCTAAATAGAGAGGGAGTTGAGAAATCATCGACGGGAATGGGACTATGGCCGAGAACAAGTCATCGTGGCGGTAACTCTACCTAGAAGACTGGAGATCCCAAGATCTAGGTTCAAGGAGATAAAACAAAGTCATTGATGACGGTTCAACATTGTCAATGAACATAAGGACATTTTATGGTCCATTCTCATGATGAGACAATGTTTAGTAACCAGGATAAAGACATAAGGACTTTTTAATGGTTTCTAAGTTTGATACAGGGAATATCAAATGGTGTATCTATGGTAACACATTTAGAAATCACCTATGTAAGTGTGAAGTGTAAGTCGCTTCAAGGAGAATCCGGTAAGGCCAGTTCTTAAGCACTTACTATCCAGAGTGTTCATGGCTGAAACGAACAAAACAATGAGAACTAAGAACAGTTCAAGGGTTGATTGTGTGACATATGTTGTCTAGTTTACATCAAAGCTCGACGGTTCAAAGATATCAAATCTACCGATTGACCGAGTATATCCGATATATGTTCACTACGGAAAGTTTAAAGGGAAACCTCCTTATCCAGATGCTATTAACCTTTACCTACAAGACACACAAGGTTTTTCATGCATATGTTTTAACAATAGCCTTCCCCATTCATGTGGTGGATTGTTGGGTTTTAGCAAGTGTCAATATGAAAAGAAAAGAGAGAATATCAAAAGTAAGGGAACTACTTTGGAGGGAAAATGAAAAGTCATTTGCAAAGTGCAAATGAAAAGTCATTTCTTTGGATTTGGATTTGAATTTGACAAATGATGTGTTGATTGATAAATTTTTTGGACAAATAAATTTAATCAATTTTGTTAAATCAAATAAATCATGTTAATATTATCTCTTATAAATTTGCGGGTAACAGTAATATTCCGAAAAGTCGTTACTTTTCTGAAAAGTCGTTACTTTCCAAAAAGTAGTTATTTTCCTAACAGACATAATTTTTCAAAAAAGTTGTTATTTTTTCCAAAAGACACAACTTTCTGGATAAAATGGGTCTGAACAGATTTCACTGAACAGACATGTTCCTTGCTGAAAATGACTATAAAAGGAAGTCAATTTTTGATTTTTTAATCACTGAAAATTTTTCTTTCTCTACATTTATTTTTCTCTCAAATAAAATTAAAGTGTCGATCAACTGAGTCTGTGTGACTTGTTGTTTTTCTTAAGTTCATTGAAGTTAAAGAAGTTTGAGGTACCGCTATTTATTTAACAGGTTTAATCCATTTTATCTTGGGAGAAATTAATCCATAACCTTGGGTACAGTGAGGGGATTAAATTTCTTAAGGCACACAGTAGTTTCTGTGGACTCGGATTAATTCTTGTATTCTATATTATTTTCTGCTTCATCTATATTTCTGTTTCTGTTTCTGTTTATTAACTTTATAATACAAGTTATTGTAAGAATAACAAGTTATATCTTAATGGTTTCTGTGTTATTATACTATTTTCATCTATTAGTTCAATTTTTACTTTTGTCTTATGTTTTTCCCATCTTGTAATGGATCTTCATTGTATAATTGTTCCAGTTGTTCATTAATTATTCTAACTTTATCTATTGTAGATATGATAATCTCTAATTGTGTTATTTGTTTCTTATTTATATTTTCCATTTCTTGGTTTATTTTTTCACTTCCTTTTATCCATTCCATAGGTTTTCGTTGTTTATTATTTACTCTTTTTGCTCCTATCTTGTTTCCGCATGGTGTAGTAAACCACTTAGTGTGTTTTTGTTATTATATGTGGGTAGAATTTATCTAAAAATGGCATTCCTAGTAACATATCTTTTGTTGTAAACTCAAAGTTATACATTTCTTCTATTGTCAGTATTTTATCCCATATTTGTATTTTTATATTTTTTGCTTTGTATTTAATCATACTTCCTTCATTATTAAATCATGTTACTACCATCGGTGTTTTTAATTCTTCCCATTTATCTTCTGGTAAACAGTTTTATTTACATATATTTGCTTCTGCTCCTGTATCTATCATAGGGGTATAATATCTGTTGTGATATCCTTCTACAATAATTTTTGCAAGTATAAATATTTTCATTATTCATTTTGTTCTTTTTATAATTATTTTCTATTTTGACAAGTTATTGTTAATTGTTCATTTTCTATATTGTACGGTTTAACTTTTTCTAACCATTTTATTCCTAATGTAACATTTTGATATCCTTGGTAAATTTTAATGGTATAATTAAAGGTATTCCTCCAATAATTACTTTCTTTTTCTCTGTTATTTCTCTTTCATTTGTATTTACATCTCACTAGGTAATCCAGGCATATGTGTCCTGTTTTTATATTTTCTTCTTCTAACTACTAACTCTCTTGTTATGTAATTTTCTTCTTGTCCTGTATTTATCAAGATTTTATATCTTCTTTGGTCTATTATTCCTGTTATGAAATAATGATATGGTGTTATTCTCTCCTTATCTAATAAATTTGTGGAATTTCATAATTTCTTTTAGATGTACTCATTCTTGATGAGGTAGCTCTTGTTAGTTTATTTGGTACGCTTGAAGTGCTTAATCTTTCTTTTACAATTTCTAGATCTTCTTCTATGTCAATTTCTTTATAGCTATAGTCATTATTGTTTATTACAGTAATTATTTTTTCAAAAGGATTTTCTATCTTTATTTTATCAATTTTATTTCTTGCTGTTACTTTGTGTTTTGTTGTTAATATATATAGGTTTTTACACCTTGCTGTAAATATTTTGCTGTCTGGTGCTAGTTCTATTCCTGACATTTTCCAATATAGAACTAATGATTTATCTATATTTCTATCTGTTAATGCTACTGTATAATTGGCACTTATTATAAGTTTAAATTTTTGGTATATTAAATTTCCTTTTACTGCACTTATTACGCTTTTTTTCTATAGGTGTATGATTCTATCATCTGCTAAATATATTTCAATAGGTGTATTTACTCCTTTTCTAAAACAAGCTTTTATTATATTTTTGTTCCTCCTAAATATACATATTTTATTGGTGTTTTAGCTTTTATATCTTGTATTTCTTTATTTATTATTCGTTTACTTAGTATAGATATATGTGCTTTTCCTCTTGTATATTTGCAATCTATGATATATTCTTTCTGACTAACTACATAGTATTCTTCTTTTTGTCTATTAAATCAATTTCTTAAAGTAGGTATTTCAAGTACTTTTTCAACACTTAAATCTAATTCTTTTCCTTTTATTTGTTCAAATATTGTATTATCAAATATAATTTTTTGTTTTGATAATCTTCTTTAGATATTATTTTTATCTCATCTTCAGACATTATATTTCTTCATCTGTTTCATTATTATCTAGATTAATATTTTCTTCTTCATTTTCTGTTTCTATATCTGATACTTCATATATACTATCATTTTCACTTAGTTCATAGTCTGTATAATCTATTTGCATATATTCGTCATTATCTATAATTACTTCTGCAATTTGTTTCCTTTTTGGGTCTTTTGGTAACTTACAAGCTCTAGCTAAATGTCCTATCTTTCCGCAATTATAACAAGTACATTGGGATATTTTTCTTTTTGGTCTATATGATCTTTTTATTTTATAATTTTTTATATAATATCTTCGTCTTGGTTTTTTATATTTATACTTGGTTTTAGTTTTTCTATAATTTTTATACCTTTTAGGCTTTTGCTTTTTTATTTGTACATCCAAACTGTGTGCTATTTTATTTTTAAAACAAGCTAGATTTTTGTTAGTACTTTCTCCATTTTTAATTTTTCTTTTTGATTTTCACATAGTTGTATAAACCATTGATGATAGAAATTTTATTCTAGCTCCCAGAGTATCCACTAATCCTTCATCATTCCAATCTTTAATTACTTTTGTGCTAAATGGTTTTGGTAATTTTGTAAAATATTGTTGTCTTATTTCTTTTGCTTCATTTAAATTGTATTTTGCTTTGTAATAATATTCTTTAAATGCACAAGTATATTCTTCTATATAACACATTTTACATATAGTTAATTTTGTCATAAGTTGCCTATTTATTATTTTTTTTCTCTGTTTTGTTCTCTTATATCTGTAGCCATACCTCCAAATTCATTTCTTATTGCTGATTCATATTTATCTAGTATATCTATATTTGTTGCTGATTGAGATCCATCCATTTTCTTGTCACTTCTAAATACTTCTTAACTTTCTGAGGGTAGATTTTCTATCCAGAATCTTGTTGTTCCTACAAATGTTCTTTCTATATACCTTAGTGTTTCTGTTGTTTTTATTTTGTTATCTATTAGTTGTTTAGATATATTTCCTATCCATAGTAATATTGTTTTATTTATATCTGTAACACAATCTAGATCTAAGAAATTATATTGTTTGTTTATCGGTTTCGGTATCCAATTTTTATTTACTCTACTATTCCATATTGCGTTAGTTCTATCTGATTGCTGATAACTTTCTGTATAATAAGTTGGTGGTGTCCATCTAGGACTATTTCTAGGACTATTGTCTGGGGTTTTAACTCTTGACGTTTTGGTCGATTTATATCTCCTGTGTTTATTTCTAATTTTTTCGGTTTATTTACCTGTTCTAGAATTTCTGTGTATGTCTCACTTATATCACCTATTTCTGATTTTTTATCGTTTACCAGTATTTTTCATCTATTTCATTTACTTCAGGATTTTTCATTTATTTCAAAATTTTCATTTAATTTTTGTTCCATCTCATTTATTTCATTGGTTAATTCTAATTCTTTGTCTTTTTCTTTTTGTTTTTCTTTTGTGTTTATTTCATATAATATTTTAACTTAGCTAATTTTTGTTCTAATTCACTTATCCTTGTATTTTTTATTTCTTCTAAATGTTGTACTTCTTGTTTTGCTTGTATTTTTATTTTTTCAATTTCTTTTGATCTATCTATTTCTTCATTTTCTTTTGTTATTCTTATCACATCTGTTAAACTATCTTATAATTTTGTTGTTTCTTTTTCTAACATCAAATATAAGTTATTTCCTATTTTTTTTATATCGTCTTCCTAAATTTGAAAATATTATTTTTATTATCATTCCGTCTTGGTTTTCATATGTTTTTTCGTCTACTGCAAATTCTTCTTTATTCATTATAATTTGTGTATTATAGTATGTTGTAATCTATATTCAAGGCAATTTATTTCTAGTTCTAGCATAAATATAACTTTTCTTTGTGCTAATATTGATTTATTACATACTCATGCTAAAATATTTTCTTCTAGTCTTCTTTTTCTATGTTGTAATTCTTGTCTCTTTTCAGCTATTTTTTCTACCAATTGTTGTTTATATTTTTCCTTTGTTCATACTGTTTTTTCAAATAACAAACATACTTGTATTCTGTTTTTGAAATTATGCTTATCAAATGATTTGTTTTATCACTACTTGTTTTAGTGAGTTGTGATAGTTCGTATTCTATGTATAAGGGTTTTAATTTTTTACATATCTTTCATACTTTTTTATCTATCTTGGTTTTTTATTTTTAGTTTCTTTACTTGTTGTATTATTCATTTATTTTTTTTGTACAAAATTTTAAAAAGTTTACTTAATTTACTTGGGTGTTTAATAAATTTTATCTTATGAATATTATTACTTCGTTTTTTCCAAACCTCAAACCTTTTTGGTTTAATCATTATATTCTATTTTATCATATTGTTTTATGTTTTCTTTAGCTTTTACCCAATATTGTAAATACATATATTTATCATTGATCTCTGAATATATCTATATCATCATATAAATCATTTATGTCATAATAAAATTCATCATAAAATTATCTTGTATATCTAATTCAGCCCCTTTAGTAGTTACTTCTATTATCTCATATGTTACTAATATACCATAAATTGCTCTTTTTATGTCTGTATTAAGATTTTGTAAGATATAGAGTATTAAAATCTTGTAGTTAACATCATCATCTAGTAGGTAAGAATTTATTTATTTTAATATTTTCCACTTTCATTCACTAAAATTTTATCCCTTCCAACCTCTTAATGGATTATACTTATTTATTATGTAATAATAATGGTTTAATAATCATCTTGTCTGGTCACTACTTCAGTTTTCTTCTTTGATCAGTTACCCTAACAGCGCCTCAACTTTGTTTACTCCCCTAAACGGCCTTCTTGCCTATCGGTTTCAACCTTAGGATGGCATAGTCTGGGCATACTTATTCGCAGAATATTTTTGTAGCAAACATTCTAAAGATGGTTATTATAACATTATTAAGACATGATAAACAATCATAATCAACAAGAGATTATCAGGAATAAATAGATTTAGCTACTCATGAACATAAACGAATATACATGTTTTTGTAAATTTGTCATCCTTGAATTTTCCAATATCTTATTTCTGTGAACTAGCTCTGATACCAATGTAGGGTGGAAGCGATATTAGAGAGAGATGTAGTAGAGAGGAAAGAGGATTGCTTTTATTATGAGTACCACATTATAGACAATTTTAGGACCTTAGACCATCATGACAAACATGTTAGGCTCTAGCTTCACCTAAGTCATTTTTGAGGTATTACAGATTGTGAAGCAGCAATTGATATTGCGAAGAATGAATCTTACAGTTGTAAGATCAGACACATATATTGAGGCATGATGCTGTTAAGCAGTTGCTGAAAAATGGAATAATTGCAATTAATTATGTGAAATTATATTTGAATTCGGCCGATTCAGTGACAAAACTCGTGGGAAGAAAATTAATTCTTCAAACCTCAATAAAAATGGGTTTAAGTCCAATTGTTAGCCAATAGAGATGGGAACCCAACCTATGTGATTGGAGGTACCATGAAGTAGGTTCAGATGGGTAATAACAAGTCGATGTTGGCTCTGCGCACTAATTGAGAGTGTTTGAAACTGTTACTAAAAATGAGAGATGAGTTATTAACTCTTAATAAATTCATAGTCCTTAATTAAGGATGATGTATTTAAATTAGTGTACACTTGATGAATTCACCTATATGAGAGTAGGAGTGTGGCCGCTCCTATGAGACTTTTGGTCTAGTCTCTTGAGCTCTCATGAATATCAGGCGCGTGCATGGCCTATAGGCATAAAACCGCGTTGAACAATAAAATTACTGTGGGCAAATGGTGATTGGTAATGTCAGTGATTTAAAACTAGAATTATCATAGAAATATTATTTTTCACCAGTAATTCGATAAATTAAATTTTATCAATCAAAGTTTGGATCATAGTCCGAAGGACACCAAACCTATTGCATTTTGTCCTGAAAATCCAGCAAGTTATGGTTTTATAAAAAAAAATTTGAGTAAGTGGAGGATTGTAGGAAAAAATGTTTTATTTTAAAAAATTATTTGATTAAATATATTTACAATGTCAAATAATTAATTTTTTTTGGAATTGTTACTTGGAGAAATGGTAATTATTAAGGCAAATTTTTGTGCACCTTTCACCTCTTCCTCCATTTGTCTTCTTGCATGCAAGACTTTGGACAAGTGGTCATGATCCCATTTCTTTCTTTAACTCTATAAATACTATTCATTTTATTCTTTCAAAAATACACAAAAAGTGAAAAACGTTCTGCCTCATTTTTTAGTTTTCATCTTTCACTTCTTACGGTTATTTAATTAATGATGTTGGCTTTGTTATTTTATATTCCCCTAATAATTTACTGATGATAATTAATTTTTTAATTTTGTTTTACTTCTATTTATTTAAAATAGGAAAGTGCATGTTTAATCCTATGAAAACATTTTATACCGTTGAAATACTTTTAGGATAGTGCCCTGCACAACTCAAATATTTATCTATTTTTTTTACTAATATTTATATATGTTTATAGTAATTTTTATCTTATTTTCCAGACTACTTTTTGATAAATGATAAAGTTATTTATTATTATTATTATTATTATTATTATTGTGAAATTTCTAATAAATCCCCAATAAATTATAAATAAATTGATGAAGACATAGAGTTGTAACTAAGATCAAAATCAAACACATTTTTTAAATTTTTGGGTCGTTAGACCGATTTCAACCACAAATTTGAATCTTCGTTTAAACAAACGTTGGCTAATGAGATTTGTAGGTGGTATAGAGGTCTATTTCAATTCTGAAAAAGGTGTTGAAGAAGATATAAAGTTGATAGAAGGGGAGAAGCATCAATGACCAATAGGAGGAGAAGGCCGAAATTTACTGTATTTTACCATTTTCAGGCAGTTCGCAAGCAGAGGCGTGGCAGAGAAGTAGAAAGATTGATGGGAGAGGTGGCCAAGTTTCTAGGAACTAGAAGCTTTCAGGGAAAGGAGAAAGATTTGATAGGGAAAAATTTTATTATGTATGAGGCACGTCATGTCATACTTGTATGAGACATTGTTTGATTGAAAATGGATGTGATCCATTTGTCAAACTAATAAAGGAAAATTTTTTAGTCATCTTTTCCATTTTTTTTGTTTTATGTCTCTTGCTCAATATATTGTGTTTTATTTATTTTTTAAAAATGTTTTTCTTTTTAAGATTATTTTAATTATATATTTTAAGAATTTATTTGTTGATCTAATTAGTTTATGCTTTCCGTTTTTTACTTATTGAGTTTTTATTTAAATTTTACAATCATTATATAAGTTTTAAATTTATTATTTTAATATTAATTTTTATTCTAATTATTCTATTATAATAAGTATTTGTTTGAAATTTAGTTTTTAGTTTATAAAATCAAGATATAATAGGTTTTCTAATCCTAACATTTTTCTTTTATAAATATATTTTGTAAATTGCGAAAATTCTTTAAAGGAATAAATTATTAAAGTTATTATTTATATTTAGAATTCTTAAGAATGTGTTAAAAAAGTTATAAATAAAATATTAATTATATTTCCCTACCTTAATTTTAAAAATAATAATATTTTATAAATTGACGGAAATAATATGTATTTATGTTGGTGTTTATGGATGTATTTTTTTTTTGAATTTCATGACAGTTGTATCAAAACTTTTATAATTGTTTATCAAGATCATTAATGTTATTTCCGTTATATTTACTTTTGAAGAGTATTTATGGATTGAATTGCGTTTCAATTATGAATTGGTTTAGAAAAATAAAAGAATTTATTAGATTTCTACCTTCTTTGTTTCATATTAATGATCTATTTTTTCTAAGAAATCATAAACAGAATAATAATTTTACTAATTTATACCTTAATTTTTTGGGGTAGCTTTATAAATTATATTTATACTTTTAAAAATAATTAATTGTTATAACAAAATAGAAAATTGTAATTAATTAGATCTTTCAAAATTAACAAATAATTTAATATAACTATTTTTAACAATATAAATAATCAATATCGACATGAAAAAATATCAAAAATGTTTAAAGTAAAATGATCATGAAAGATTTTTTTAATTCCATATTTTTCATGAATAGAGTTCTTTAAGTATGAAATTTAGAACACTTGTTTAAAAAGAAACTAAAGGAAAAAAAAAAGTTAAAAGTTAAAAAAGAAAAAAGTGTAACGACCGGTTTAGTCGTTTCGAGCAGTAGAATTACTTTTGATAATAACTCACTGTGTCGACGGATCACACGACGGACCGTCATGGTCACGACGGACCGTCGAGGATCTCCGTTCCAAAACACTTAAACTCTGAAAACTAGGTACGGGGATCAACTTTCTGAACTTCGCGACAGAACTGCAGCACGGACAGTCGTAGCCACGACGGACCGTCACAAGCCCTTTACTGAATTTAACTCTCTGAACTCTGTGACGACCCTGCAGGACGGACCGTCGCAGGCACGACGGGCCGTCACGAGTGGCGTAACCTCGACTGGGTCGGATTTCTGCTAAAGTTTTAAGGGGCGTTTTGGACTATTCATGCTTATAATTATGAAATTAGTGGGGTAAGTTTAATAATTTAATTACTTGGGGGTTAAAGGAGATAAACCTTGAAATAAATAGTGGATTACTTTTATCATCTTTTATACTTAATTATATGATAATAGGGTAAAAGAAAAGAGTTTGAATAAGGAAAAATAGAAAGAACAGAGTGAAGGGGGGAGAACGAACGAGAGAGGGAGAAGTGAAGAGGAAAGCAAAGGCATAAAGAGAAGTAGCTTGCTTGATCACGAATTCTTCGGTGGATGGGGTAGGTTATGGTTTATGCTATTTCATAGTAAACTCTGAATAGCGATTGATATGTATTGGGTGGTATTGTAAAGTCTTCTATATGCTTACTTGTGTTGTTGCATGTTGTGATTATGTAAATGGTGATGGATTATAATGATGATACTGTGGAATCTTAAAAACCTTAAATCCACTCTATTAATGATTATACCTTGACATGAAGGAAGGCTTGATGAACTAAAGTAATGAGATCAGGGGATCGGGTGTCACGAACCGACACGTAGAATTAGGGGATCGGGTGTCACGAAGCGACACGTAGAATTAGGGTATCGGGTGTCACGAACCGACACGTAGAATTAGGGTATCGGGTGTCACGAACCGAGACGTAGAATTAGGGGATCGGAGTGTCACGTACCGACAAATAGTAGTAGGGGATCGGAGTGTCACGTACCGACACAGGGAGAATAAAGAGAATGAATCTTGAATCATGATAATATACTCAAATTTAAAGAACCCATTTCCCAAATGAGTATGGTGTGGAGGCTTGAGTCCTCATAGATGTGCTTGGGTTGTGGCCAATGGTTATGGTACTTGTTGTTGTCACCTGTTGAGTATGGTAGTTGATTTTATGTTATTATCTGATATATATTGCTTTCTATTTTGAGTTGGCCGATGATACCTACTCAGTACGTTGTTCCTTGTACTGACCCCTATTTGTATTTTTCTCTTTGTTATTGTGGAGTGCAGCAAACGTGCCATCGACTTCGACTCGCCTCAATCTAGCCAGTCTTCATCATATCGGATTTCAGGGTGAGCTATTGTTCCTAGCTCGGACTGGATTCTCTCCTTCACGTCTTGATGTCTTGAAGTTCGGACATGGACCATTCCTTTACTTATTCAAATTTCTTAAATACTCTTAGATTAGAAATTTGAGGATAGATGTTCTTGGTGTGATGACTTCCAGATTTTGGGGATAATAGTTGAGAAATTTTAGAAGCTTATTTATTGATTATATTAATAAGATTTTGAGTCTTCCGCATTATATTTTGTTCATTATGGTTGAAATATTGGTAAATATTGGGGTTTAGTTGGTTGGTCGCTCACATAGGAGGATAAGTGTGGGTGCCACTCGCGGCTCGTTTTGGGTCGTGACGGAACTTGGTATCAGAGCATTAGGTTCGTTGGTCTCATCACACAAGAACGAGTCTAGTAGAGTCTTGAGGAACGGTAGGGGGACGCCTTTACTTTTCTTTGAGAGGTTATAGGACTTTAGGGAAATTTCATTCTTTCTTTCTTTCGTGCAATTACTTGGATCCAATTGGTATCTAGGTGATACAAATTGGTATCTTACATCCTCACTCTATTTCGCAGATGGTTAGAACTAGAGCAACAACTGTGCCAACACCAACACCGGCAAGACAGGATGCGTCTGAGCCAGCCACTAGGGCTGTAGCTCGAAGAGGAGCAGTGGCAAGAGGCCGTGATAGAGGTCGCGGGAGGACGTCCTCTAGAGGTAGAGGACAAACACCTGGTCCAGCTAGTACTAGGGCGATGACTCCTCCACCGACTGATGAGGTAGTAAGAGAGGTGAGGAAGGGGAAAATGAGCAAGTGCAAGATGAGGAATTACCACCCCAACCTACCCCAGAGATGATTAACCAGGTTCTTGCTTATCTTAGCGGGTTATCTGATCAGGGCCAGAACCCTCCAGTGTTTTCTACACCAGCACCTCAGGTTCCGGGAGTACAACATGCAGCTGCTGTGGCTCCCCGCATAGATGCCTCATTGGAAATAGGCACGTTTCCTCGATTGACTACAGGGCCTATAATGACGAGTGATCAACATGAACTTTTCATTAAATTCTTGAAGTTGAAACCTCCAGTCTTCAAGGGTGCTGAATCTGAGGATGCCTATGATTTTCTGGTTGATTTCCATGAACTGCTACATAAAATGGGCATAGTAGAACGATTTGGCGTGGAGTTTGTGACCTATCAGTTTCAGGGGAACGCCAATATGTGGTGGCGGTCATATGTTGAGTGTCAACCAGCACAGGCACCACCTATGACTTGGGCATCATTCACTAGCTTATTTATGGAGAAGTATATACCCCGGACCTTGAGGGATAGGAGGAGAGATGAGTTCCTGAGCCTAGAGCAAGGCGGATGTCGGTTACTGCTGCTTATGAGGAAAGTTTCGTGCACTATCCAGGTATGCCACCCAGCTTTGCTTAGTCCACAAGAACGGATTCGCCATTTCGTGAAAGGGTTGAGGTCAGATTTGCAGATCCCAGCCTTACAGGTAGCTGCTGCTGCAGCAAAGTCCTTTAAGGAAGTGGTTGATTTTGTGATAGAGGTGGAAGGGGTGAAGCCAGACGATTTAACCATGGCCTCGACATCTAAGAAATTTTGTAAGGGAGGTGATTTTAGTGGTTCTTACTCCAGGGGGCAGAGTTCGGAGGTTACACAGCCCGACCTATTCAGTCTTCACTACAGGCTGTAGCTGGGGGGGTCCATCGCAGACCATCCAACATTCTCTGAGTTTTGAGGCTACCCCAGCCTTCGTCATTCTCACAGAGACCTATGTTTGACCCCAGAGAGTGTTATGGATGTGTGGGGAGACTGGACATATTAGGAGATATTGTCCAAAGCAGAGTTACAGACCCCAATCATAGTCAGAGGTAGAGGTGGTCATGGAAGAGGTCGCCATTCTGGAGGACGTGGTGGCCAAGGTAATGGTGGTCACCAAATCAACCGTGGTGGCGGGCAAACTGGAGCTACTGCAGCGCAACATGGTAGGGGCAACGGGCAGACAGGTGATAGGGCCCATTGTTATGCTTTTCCTGGGAGGTCTGAAGCGGAGACATCTGATGCTGTTATCACAGGTAATCTTTTGGTTTGTGATTGCATGGCTTATGTATTATTTGATCCTGGATCCACATTTTCGTATGTATCTTCCTCATTTGCTATTGGTCTTGATTTACATTGTGATTTGCTTGACATGCCCATTCGTGTCTCTATTCCTGTGGGTGAGTCTGTGATAGTTGAGAAGGTGTATAGGTCTTGTCTTGTGACTTTTGTGGGGAACAATACTCATGTAGACTTGATTATTCTAGAGATGGTTGTTTTCGATGTAATTCTGGGTATGACTTGGCTTTCTCCAAATTTTGCAATCTTAGATTGTAATGCTAAACTGTTACATTGGCCAAGCGTGGGACAGATCCGCTAGTGTGGGAGGGTAACTATAATTCCACCCCAGTTCGTATCATCTCCTTCCTTCGTGCTAAGAGAATGGTTAGTAAGGGTTGTTTAGCTTTCTTGGCCCATCTCAGGGATGAGACTTCCCAAGTACCTTCGATTGAGTCTGTTTCGATAGTCCGTGAGTTTCTAGATGTGTTTCGTGCAGACCTTCCTGGTATGCCACCAGATAGGGATATTGATTTTGGTATTGATCTGGAGCCAGGTGCTCGCCCCATTTCCATACCCCCTTATAGAATGGGTCCAGCAGAGTTAAGGGAGTTAAAGGCCCAACTTCAGGAGTTGTTAGGTAAAGGTTTTACTAGGCCAAGTTCATCCCCTTGGGGTGCTCCTGTCTTATTTGTGAAGAAGAAGGAAGACTACAGGCAACTGAATAAGGTAACTGTTAAGAACAAGTATCCTCTTCCTCGCATGATGATTTGTTCGATCAGTTACAAGGTGCTTGTACCTTCTCAAAAATCGACTTAAGATCTGGTATCATCAATTGAAAATACGGGTAGCAGATATGCCAAAGACTGCTTTTCGGACCAGGTATGGGCATTATGAGTTCTTAGTAATGTCTTTTGGGCTTACGAATGCCCCTGATGCTTTCATGAGCTTGATGAACGGGATTTTTAAGCCATATCTGGATCTCTTTGTCATCGTATTCATTGATGATATACTGATATACTCAAAGAGCAGGAAAGAACATGAGGAGTATTTGAGAATTGTATTGGAAGTGTTGAGGGAGAAAAGGCTTTATGCCAAATTCTCCAAGTGTGAGTTTTGGCTAGATTCAGTGTCCTTCTTGGGGCACGTGGTTTCTAAGGATGGGGTGATGGTGGATCCTTCTTAGATCGAAGCAGTAAAGAGTTGGGTAAGACCTACCAATCTTACAGAGGTAAGGAGCTTTGTGGGTTTAGCTAGCTACTACCGTCGATTTGTCAAGGGATTTTCTTATGTTGCCTCCCAACTGACAAATTTGACTAAGCAGAATGTTCCATTTGTATGGTCGGACGAATGTGAAGAAAGCTTCCAGAACCTCAAGACCTTGTTGACTACTGCAACCAATTCTTATTTTGCCAGTGGAAGGCAAGAATTTCATTGTTTATTGTGATGCATCTTATTCTGTTTGGGTTGGGCAGTGCTAATGCAATAGATAATGTGATTGCTTATGCTTCAAGGCAATTAAAAGTGCACGAACGTAACTATTCGACCCATGATTAGGAGTTGTCCACAATCGTGTTGCATTAAAGCAATGGAGACATTATCTATATTGGGGGTTAAGTGTGAAGTCTATACAGATCATCGTAGTTTACAGTATGTCTTTACTCAGAAAGATTGGAATTTGAGAACGGAGGAGATGGTGGAACTACTGAAGGCTATGATGTTACTATATTGTATACTCAGGAAAAGCTAATGGTTGGCAGATGCTTTAATAGAAAAACAGGGAGCATGGGAAGTCTAGCCACTTACAGGTCTCTAGACGCCCATTGCTAGAGAGTCCAGACTTTGGCTAACGACTTTATGAGGCTGGAAATACTAGAGAAAGGAGGATTTTTGGCCTATGTGGAGGCAGATCTTCTTTCCTTGACAATATTAAGGGAAGGCAGTTTGATGTGAGAAGCTGAGCTGAATTCGGGATATGGTGTTGCGAGGAGAGGCTAAAAAGGCAATATTGATAGTAAGGCGTTTTGAGGATTAATGGGAGGTATGTGTGCCCCGTGTTGATGATTTGGTCCCCACTATTCTTACAGAGGCTCATAGTTCAGGATATTCTATACATCCTGGTGCAACCAAGATGTATCGTGACCTAAGGCAACATTTTTGGTGAGTAGGATAAAGTGTGATATTGTTGATTTTGTCGCCCATGACCGAATTGTCACAGGTAAAGTATGAACACCAGAGGCCCGGAGGAACACTTCAGAGAATGCCTCATTCCTGAATGGAAGTGGGAAAGAATTGCAATGGATTTCGTGGTTGGTCTCCAAAGACATTGGGTAAGTTTGATTCTATTTGGGTAATTGTTGACAAATTAACTATCTGCTCCTTCATTCCGGTCAAGGTAACTTACATTGCAGAGAAGTTAGCCAAACTCTACATCTCAGAAATTGTTCGATTGCATGGAGTTCCATTTCCATCATATCAATAGAGGTACAACAATTTACTTCTAAGTTTGGAGAACATTGCATGCTAAATTAGGTACTAGGTTGGACCTTAGTACTGCATTTCACCCTCAGACCGATGGGTCGTCTGGCGAACGATTCAGATGTTTTGGAGGATATGCTTCGTGCTGTGTGATAGAATTTGGTGGTCATTGGGATAACTTCTTACCTTTAACAGAGTTTTCATATAATAATAGCTATCACTCAAGTATTGATATGGCCCCATTTGAGGCACTATATGGAATGAGATGTAGGTCTCCCATTGGTTGGTTTGAGCATTTGAGGTGAGACCATGGGGGGCCGATCTCTTGAGGGAATCATTAGAGAAAGTGAAATTCATTCAAGAAAAACTTTTAGCGGCTCAAAGTAGGCAGAAGGAATATGCAGATCGAAAGGTTAGAGACTTGGAGTTCATGGAGGGTGAACAAGTCTTGCCGAGGGTTTCACCCATGAAAGGGGTGATGCGGTTTGGTAAGCGAGGTAAGCTTAGTCCGAGGTATATTGGTCCATTTGAAGTGCTGAAGCGCGTGGGGGAGGTGGCATATTAATTGGCATTACCTCTAGGACTCTCAGGAGTGCACCCAGTATTTCATGTGTCTATGCTGAAAAGATATCATGGGGAAGGAAACTACATTATTCGTTGGGATTCAGTTCTTCTTGATGAGAATTGTCCTTATGAGGAAGAGCCTGTTGCTATTCTAGATAGAGAAATCCGCAAGTTGAGATCAAGGGAGATTGCATCCATCAAAGTTCAATGGAAGATCGGCCCATTGAAGAGTCCCTTGGAAGAAGGAGGCTGATATGCAAGAAAGATACCCACACCTTTTTACAGATTCAGGTACTCCTTCTCGCCCTTGTTTTCCTTCTTGTGATCGTTTCGAGGACAAACGATGGGTAAATTGGTATCTATGTAACGACCTATTTACTCGTTTCGAGCAGTAGAATACTTTTTTGATAATAACTGACTGTGTCGACGGATCACACGACGGACCGTCATGGTCACGACGGACCGTCTAGGATCTTCGTTCCAAAACACTTAAACTCTGAAAACTAGGTACGGGGGATCAACTCTCTGAACTTCGCGACGGAAACTGCAGCACGGACCGTCGTAGCCACACGGACCGTCACAAGCCCTTTACTGAATTTAACTCTCTGAACTCTGTGACGACCCTGCAGGACGGACCATCGCAGGCACGCCGGGCGTCACGAGTGGCGTAATCTCGACTGGGTCAGATTTCTGCTAAAAGTTTTTTAAGGGGCGTTTTGGACTATTCATGCTTATAATTATGAAATTAGTGGGGTAAGTTTAATAATTTATTATTACTTGGGGGTTTAAGGAGATACCTTGAAATAAATAGTGGGTTACTTTTAATCATCTTTTTACTTAATTATATGATAATTAGGGTAAAAGAAAAAGAGTTTGAATAAGGAAAAATAGAAAGAACAGAGAGAGAGGGGAGAACGAACGAGAGAGGGAGAAGTGAAGAGGAAAGCAAAGGCATTGAGAAGTAGCTTGCTTGATCACGAATTCTTCGGTGGAGGTAGGTTATGGTTTATGCTATTTCATAGTAAACTCTAAAGAGCGGTTGATATGTATTGGGTGGTATTATAAAGTCTTCTATATGCTTAATTGTGTTGTTTCATGTTGTGATTATGTAAATGGTGATGGATATAATGATGATACTGTGGAATCTTAAAAACCTTAAATCCACTCTATTAATGATGATGCCTTGACATGAAAGAAGGCTTGATGAACTAAAGTAATGAGATTAGGGGATCGGGTGTCACGAACCAACACGTAGAATTAGGGGATCGGGTGTCACGAACCGACACGTAGAATTAGGGATCGGGTGTCACGAACCGACACGTAGAATTAGGGGATGGGTGTCACGAACCGACACGTAGAATTAGGGGATCGGAGGGTCACGTACCGACACGTAGTAGTAGGGGATCGGAGTGTCACGTACCGACACAGGGAGAATAACGAGAATGAATCTTGAATCATGATAATATACTCAAAATTAAAGAACCCATTTTCCAAATGAGTATGGTGTGGAGGCTTGAGTCCTCATAGATGTGCTTGGTTTGTGGCCAATGGTTATGGTACTTGTTGTTGTCACCTGTTGAGTATGGTAGTTGATTTTATGTTATTATCTGATATATATATTGCTTTTTATTTTGAGTTGGCCGATGATACCTACTCAGTACGTGTTCCTTGTACTGACCCCTATTTGTATTTTTCTCTTTGTTATTTGTGGAGTGCAGCAAACGTGCCATCGACTTCGACTCGCCCTCAACTCTAGCCAGTCTTCATCACATCGGATTTCAGGATGAGCTATTGTTCCTAGCTCGGACTGGATTCTCTCCGTCACATCTTGATGTCTTGAAGTTCGGACATGGACCATTCCTTTACTTATTCAAATTTCTTAAATACTCTTAGATTAGAAATGTGAGGATAGATGTTCTTGGTGTGATGACTTCCAGATTTTGGGGATAATAGTTGAGAAATTTTAGAAGATTATTATTGATTATATAATAAGATTTGAGTCTTCCGCATTATATTTTGTTCATTATGGTTGAAATATTGGTAAAGGTTGGGGTTTAGTTTAGATTGGTTGGTTCGCTCACATAGGAGGATAAGTGTGGTGGCACTCGCGGCTCGTTTTGGGTCGTGACAAAAAAAGTAAGAAAAAGAGGGAAAACGTGGAAGGAAGAAGAGAACGAAGAGTTTTGTCAATTTTCTGAAATAGATGTACTTGACAAAATATAAATGGGCCTCATACAATTTTCGTCTGTCACATTAACTTGTGCCTCATTCATCATAAAATTTTTCATCTGATAAGCATGATTGTTTTGAAAAAAAGAATAGTACAAATGTGTTTTTGTCTTAGGGGAAAGTTGTTGATTTAATTCGAGTCGTCCGATCGTTTGGTCGAACGGTAAACATAAATCAAGAGAATTATATATATATATAGCTATATATATAGATTATATATATATATATATATATATCTATATATATATATATATATCTATACTATTATCTTATATATATATCTATATATATATATATTATTGTAAAGATATATCCTTGTATAGACTAAATAAATTATATAACAAATAAATAATACTAGACACTAAATAAATTAAAAAACCACCATTTCAAATATAGATGGCTGAGATTGAAGCTCAAGAAGCCCAATTCATGTGTTTCCTACGTGTCACATACCGATTGGCCGATTTCTACGGACATGAATTAACAAGTTTTACTCCAATTTATCCATTAAAAAAATGTAACCATTTTCTTTATTAACTAACCATAGTTTTCTTAAATTAGAAATAATTATTTTTTTCTAAGATTAACTTATTTGATAAAATTAGTCACTCTAAAAATAAAATTAACATAAATTATTAACTCATTCATTAATTAGCGTTCCTAAATTTGAAAAAAATACGAAAAATATTTGTTGCAATCATAGAAATTATATTTCATTAGAAAATTGAGTTAATCCTTAAGAACAATATTGATTTGACGCAAAATTAAAAACAAATAAGAAAGTAAGTAGTAATTATTATATAAGATATTTAATTTCATAAGAAATAATACTTAAAAAATAATATTTATGAAATAAATTTATCAATAAGATTAAATCCAATTAAGAAATAATAAATTATTGTTATTATTACTATATTATTATTATTACTATTATTATTATTATTGTTGTTGTTATTAACTATATACTATTATTATTATTATCTATTATTATTATTATTACGATTATTACTATTATTATTATTATTATTATTATTATTGTCATTCTTAGATTAGTAGTAGTAGTAGTATTACTATTATTACTATTATTACTATTTATTATTTTTATTATTAATTATTATTATTTTATTACTATTATATGTTATTATTACTACTACTATTACTATTACTATTACTATTACTATATTAGTATTATTATTATTATTATTATTATTATTATTATTATTATTATTATTATTATTATTATTACTACTACTATTACTACTATACTATTACTTATTACTTATTACTTATTACTATTACTATTACTATACTATACTATACTATTACTATTACTATATATTATTATTATTATTATTATTATTATTATTAATAATAATAATAATAGTCATTTATTACTTGTTCTTTGTTATCCATGGAAGGTCATGTCATCTTGCCAATCCAAGCTAAATTTCACTAGGATAACTCTTTGTCTTTGATTCATTTAAGTGAGAAAATCTTTCAATCATAGAATCCTTATTTTTGTGAGAATATCCTTTAAACAACACAACAACAACACAATTGATATTTTACTCTCAAAGCGTCCTTAAAACATTTACATATGTTTCATAAGATCATGCAGAAACTCATACTTTGCCCTTTAAGGTTCAAAGCCTGCTTTCAACTGCTACATCTAGAAGTAAAGGGTTAGATATGGATCTCATCATAAATTTCACGTGATTTTATCGCTTCATTTTTAGTTCGTAAAACTTCTCTTTAATAATCAACAAACATATCATATGATCACAATTAAGAAAAAATGGGGGTTTACATGGGTTCATATGGGAAACATCATAAATTCATGGTAAATCATCTATTTATGTATTAAAACATAATTCAATCATTTAAATCAATAATCAAAAGAACCATGATAATTGAAGAATACTTAACATAACTAGAGATTTATACCTTTGAAAATAGGAGAATTGAGAACTCAATGGATGGAAGGAATCCATGGATGAAAAACTATCATACCTTAACTCTAAGTCTTCAATTGTTAAAATCGAGGCTTGTCAGAGGAAGAACGGAGGGATTGGTTTTGGGTTTTGGAATTAATGATTTGAGTTGGTGAATTTTGGGGTCAAAATGACTTATAGGGGTCTTAGGCTTAGGTAAAACTCCATGGCTTTTGTTCTAATTAAAAAAAAACTTAAGCCCCTAACTTACAGAGGTCTACATCATCACCCTCTGTGACCTTGGATCACTGGCTTGGAAACCACCCCCATAACCCTTAAAATCTAACTCACTACGACCCCTCTCACGGCTCGTGGTGTCCTTCACATGAAGCCAAGGGGCTCGTGGAGGGTGAGGCACCCTCAAGTAGTTTACTGCCTAGCCTTCACAACTCTCATCACGATCTATGGTCCCCAACCACGAGGCATCACGGTGTTCTTCCAAGGTGAGCATGGCTTGGTTGGCTATTGGAATCCACCATTGGAAGCACCATGGCTCGTAGTGCCCTTCACGCCCCGTTTGGGTCCACATGAGCTCAATTTCTTAGCTCATGACCTCTCACGTTATCCCATTCTTAGACTACTATATTTCCAAGGTGTTACAGTGTATCCTCCTTGGAAACATTTGTCCTCGAATGGAATCCTAGTCACCTCTTGAAGGTAAAGACTCAAGACTAGTAGTTCATCATGCATGTAACTCATCAAAATGCACACAAACAAGGAGGAAACATCAACTACAAGCTAAACATACTAAATATATCATAAGGAAAGTAGGAACAAGACCGAAAAAATGAGTGCATGAAATTTTAATATTTTTTCATATTCAAGGAGGAACTACCTTCTCCAAGATAAAAGCATGCTCAAAACAATCACATGGAACCTATATGTAATTCACACTCAACAACATAGTTAAGCATGTTCAATAAGTAGTCCCATGAAGTCTACAGGCAACTCATACTCAAGCACAACAACATGAAAAACATTATTCATATAAACTCATTTTCTTTCAAATACAGGTTTTTCATGAACAATGCATTAAAATAAGGAAATCATCAGAATAGTTAAAGAGCAGAAGACACTAACATAAAGAACAAACCATGAGGAACTCATTACTTCAAGCTAATGTTGGAGTAGAGTAAAGAGATAAGGATATCGGAACATCATATCATCCTCGGCCTCCCAAGTACCACCCTCAACTAACTGATTCCTTCATAACACTTTCACGGAAGCAACTTCTTTACTTCTCAACTTCTTGACTTTTCGTTCTAAAATCTCAACTTCCTTATAAGAAAGATTCTCCTTAAATCCTAAACCTTATAAAGTAACTATGGATGTCGGATCACTAACACATTTCTTCAATGTAGAGGCATGGAAAATCGGATGCACCGATGTCAAGTCATTAGGCAAATCAAGCTCGGAAGGAACTTCACCAACACGCCTCAAAATCTGATATAGGCCTACATACTGAGGACTAAGCTTCCCTTTCTTACCAAACCTAATTACACCCTTCATGGATGAGAGTTGCAAGTAAACCCAATCATGAACATCAACTTCAAGATCCATTCTTCTAAAATCATCATATGACTTTTGTCGACTTTGAGTCATCTTCAATTTTTATCTAATAAGTTGAACTTTCTATATAGCCTTATTGTACCAATTCAGGATCTATTACGGCAACTTCACCCACCTCAAACCAACTTATCGGATATCTACACCTCCTACCATAAAGAGCCTAATAGAGTCATACCCATACTCGAGTGATAACTATTGTTATAGTAAATTTCAATGAATGACAAATGTTCATCCCAATTACCCTTAAAATCAATCACACAAGCTCTCAACATATTTTCTAAAGTATGGATTGTATGATCCGCTTGCCCATCTATTTTAGGATGAAAAATCATGCTAAGCTTAACACGAGTACCAAGACCC
Source organism: Solanum peruvianum (assembly GCA_027705065.1). Taxonomy (NCBI): domain Eukaryota; kingdom Viridiplantae; phylum Streptophyta; class Magnoliopsida; order Solanales; family Solanaceae; genus Solanum; species Solanum peruvianum. The sequence continues at coordinate 43,478,839 of JAKWJD010001755.1, forward strand.
TTTTGTAAAGACTTTCAAAACTGAGATGTCAATTAAGTACCAAGATCTGAAATAATGGATAAGGCCACTCCATGCATTCTTAGAATATCCCTCAAATACAACTTAGCATAATTCTCTGCCGAATAGAAAACTCTGAAGGGAATCAAATGAGCCGATTTCGTGAATTTATCACTGTAACACAAATCAAGTCATGTTGTCATGGAGTGATTCACGTACTAGGACACTTCATCGAATTCTAATCGCCCACGATCGTTAGTTAGTAATATAACTCAACTAAGTGAGTTAGGGTTGAATTCCATATGAAGTGGTACGTATTCGAGAATCAATAGATAAGTACGAATATGCTCAAGACAATCATAGGAATAAAAGCTACCAAATAAAAACATAATGCAAATTAAGGGTTGACACAAGTATCAAATGTAAGGGGGGTTTTATTTTTAACTATCAACTACAACAGAAAACAACATAAAAATAGGATTATAGAGACGGGTTCTTGGGATGTGATTGTATTATAGGCTAAGATCGACAAATAGGTAATTGCAATTGTTAGTAAATAGTAATAAATAGGTGAATAAGCTAAACTTTAGTGGGGTAAACTTTCTCTTGAACAATTTACTCCGAATCAAGTTGGTTTCTCTCGAACACCAACAAAAAATCAATTAAGAACATGCTATGTTTTAGTCCATTTACTCTCTCAAGTTGAATATGTGGAAAAGGTATTTAAATTCCCTCTCTCGAGATGAATCCATGACAACCCAATACCCATCGACCATCAAATTAGTAATCTTGGTTCTAAAACTTATATCTCAAGAAAGCCAAAAGCATGAAGGTAGAATTGCATTTGCAACTACAACCTGTAAATTCAACTACAATTATGGAACAAAATCACATTTAAACATCATTTACACTAACAATAAATAACACCCTGCACCTAAGTCAATCCATAATCACATAGTCACACCCCAAGAATTGGAGTTTTAGCTACACATCATTAAAAGATAAAAAAAATCGTTACAAGATTGTGTTTCCATCAATCGCGTAAGATTAATTTCATCTTTACAAAGGTCAGATTGAAGAATTTCAAAGATCCACTTCCAATTTCTCAAATCTTTAAAGCTAAGAAAAAATTGTCTTTTTACTCTCAGTTCTCAAACTCTAAAAACTGAAAAATGAATAATAATGAAAATTAGATAAAAAAAATATGATCCTAAAATAAAAATTCAAACATGTATTTACAGTCGCCAAAAATGTGTTGTGAAGGTCCATTCGATGTAGTGAGTCGGGATCGGAGATCAACTTAGTGATCCTCCCTTTTGGTCTATTCCATCGCATTTTTTCTTTGTCCTTCAAAATCCTTGAGTTTTGTAACTTAGGGCGATCTAGCACTACATCGTGGAACCATTCGGCAATTGATGAGTCCACAAATTAGACTCATTTAGGGCCATATTTTAATTGAATTAGTGTACTCAAATGCTTTTTTTATCTCAATATCTGATGAAAACTCCCAAGTTTTAGGTAGTCGAAGTTTCAGGGAAAGTATGGACATTATGTCGCGAAAAGGCTACAAAGAATGAAGAAATTGAAGCCTTAACATTGACAAGTACACTTGGGGAGTCGCCGAAGGGACTTACATTGCCTTTTGTCTTAGTAAGCCGAGCCCTAAAGAGGAAGATCAAATCAACAAAAAAGAGTGTTTTCGACTCACTGAGTGATTTCGCGAAGTATTACTATACCACCAAAATTACAGAATAAGGAACAAAAGTGAGCAAAATAATGGCTAACAGAGCATCTAAGTTGGCATATCGCTATCCAATTCGGAGCCATGGGACTTAATGGACGATGGGAAAATATCTAGGAAAGAGGCGAGTCGCGAAGTGGATCAGTGAACCTATATTCAGACCGCCAAAAGTGACAACGAGTCAGTCCAAAATTGACGACAAGCAAAAGGCGGTTCGCTGAGCCATACGACGACCTCAACTAACTTTGCTGACCATCCTTAGAAACAAAATTTCAAAACATTATAAATACGGACAATGGCCTAAAATACCCTTAAAGTATTGAAAATGGTACAAAATTACCCTTCATCGACCTATTGGCTCCAAAATGCCCTTTTCTCCCACCTATTGGCTTCAAAATACCCTTGTCATCCACCTTTCGGTTCAAAATTGACCATTTTTTAATTGTTTTAAAATTAAACTCTTTAAATATTTTTTTAAATACTGGGCGTTCAACTATTAATTATAATTTTAATTTATTAATATAATTTATAAACCAATCCACTACCCACTCATTACTAACTAAACCACTCAATTATATAATTCAATTATAATATCAAAATCGTCATAAACACTACTAAAACACGATGAAATTATAGATTGCTGAAAATGACATTCAAAATTATTCGAGTCCGAATCGAAGTCCCAATTAAATTTAGGTTGAGCGCTTATTTAGGAGGACACTTTCTTTCAAAATTGAATTAGAAATTTATGATTAAAGGTAAAGAAATAATACATCCTGAATTAATTCATGCACTTTTTTTAAATATAATTTCATAATATTTATGATTTATTTTAAAACCTTTAATATATTATTAAAAAAAAAAGGTACCTATGAAGTAACATCACATAATTGAGACGTAAGAATAATTAAGATGAACATAGTCGGACTTTTAAATTATCGGTGGGTTTTATATGTAGCCACTTGAATGTATGATAATTTAATTCTATATTTTTTAAAAACACTCAATTGGCAGTAGCTTGCATAATAATGTGACGGGTTCATTCATTTAGATTGGGATTTATTTAAATAGTAATGGGTGGGTAGTGGATTGATTTATAAATTACACTTATAGTTAAATTATAACAAATAGTTGAGCGCCACGTATTTTAAAAAATATTTAAATAGTTTAAATATAAAACCATTAAATAAGTGGTCAATTTTTAACCAAAAGGTGGATGACAAGGGTATTTTGGACCCAATACGTGGGTGGAAAGGGCATTTTGGAGCCAATAGGTGGATGAAGGGTAATTTTGTACCATTTTCAATACTTAGAGGGTATTTTAGGCCCTTTTCCGTTATAAATACTATATAAGTTGTTTATTTTTAGGATTCGGACATAATTACTAAATTTCACTTTTGAATATTAGTTTTTTTATTTTTACTCTCATTTTTGTAAGGGCTTTTGAGGATTTGAAGAAGGAAGGGTTTCATCTTCCCCATATTGGAAGTGGGTCTCCTTGATTCTTCTTTCTTTGCTCAAATCAAGACTTATTTCTTTACATCCATTTGATTTCAACATCATCGAAGGTATAATTTCCTATTTGTTGATGTGTGGCTAAAACCCCTATTTTTGGGGTGTGGTTTAGCGAATATGAGTTAATATTGTTGTTGGTCCTTGCTCGCTGATAGCTTAGATGTAGTTTCATCGTGAGTTCGTCTAGTAGTTGTATTTTAATCTAATGGATTTGAAGTTGCAAATGCAAATTCACACATGTATTTTCGGCTTGTGAGAGAGAGAGGTCACGAAACCAAGACCACTAGATTGATGGCCTAAGGAGTGGGCCGACATGAGGTTCCTAAAACGTGAGGTGAGATGTTGATTCTACTCTTGGTGTGACTCAACATAATGCTCCCGAGAGGATGAGCCCTATTCCCATATTCTAACAATCATAAGGCAAATGGGTGTCTAAGGAACCCATTTGTAATGGGGTAAGTTGCTCAAGAGAGAACTTATTTCCAATTAAATTTTAACCTAGTCACTAGTATTCAAGAAATTCTCTATCGAAAACATGTACCCATTAATCTAGGTTAATTCGTATTACGGTCACACCCTAAGAATTCCCCTCGCATACTTGATTTTCTTTGTATTTTAATTATTTTTATCTTACTTGTGACAAACCCCCAAATTGATATTTGACACTTTCATGTCACCCCTTTGACTTGTAATGTTTTTATTCATAAATATCTTTATCAATTCTAATTAGCTACATATTCTCAAAACATTTCCCTTGGAACACGATTCAACCCTCAGTTAAGTTACTATAGTATCAAAGATTGTAGATATTTAAACTAGAAGTAGTGTCGTTGATCACGATAAGCATTAGAGACACGTGCGACTGCTCTTTTCATCACCTACTTGATTTTCTCCTTCAAGGTTTGGCACATTAGAACTTTAGGCCAAATCATGGCCATTCGGCGACTCACTCAATGGGTTAGGTGATCGTAAGACTTTCTTTTCTTTGTTCTTTCAGCTGCCTTGTTCCTTTTCACTCATTTGTGTCCATAGTTTCTTCCTCAATCCAAATACCTGTAATTCAAGGTTTTACATCAGTTATTGGCACAAAATAAACACTTGAGGTCACTAAATCTATTAAAATAAAGTCCTAAATGAGTCCAAATCATGGACTCATTAACACCCCCAACTTAAACTTTTGTTTGTCCTCAAGTTCGGCAGTTCAAAAGGATGTCTCACTTAGTGCTACACAAGACTCAATCATGAATGCACATAAAAAGACTCAACTTTCGCATGCAAGGATCAATTGTGCACTTTAAGATTAAAGTCGTGACTCACCAATAGCAAAGATTCTCAAGTTCAGTATACCTGCTTCAAATGGAAGTTCAAACCCAAAAAGGTAATTAAATGCCCTAAAAAAAGAATGATAACATATTCATACACAATGGTTCAACAATTTGAAACTCCAAAAAGACAAATACAATGCATGATTTTACTCATAGATTTGCCCATATTTTCCAATCAACAAATCTTTCAGCTCACTAAGATCAAAAGGTCTTTTCAAGGCTTGTAACGAGGTTGAGTGTAACTGTATGCTCATTTAGGCTCATTGACTTATATTCTCATAATATGTTTTGTGAACAACATTTCCTTTTCCTTTTCTCCATAATTTACATTCAATGCTCTAGAGTCGCCCCATTTATTCACTTTTCATGAAATAGCGGACACCCCATTTTCTTTGTACTTTCACAACTTTATTCCACAACTTTTTCTTTCTTTTTCTCTCTTTTTTTTTATGAATGGGTTCCACCTTTTTCAAAATCATGGGTAAAGGAGGACTTCTTTGCACTTCTTGATTCACCTTCTATTTTCACCACAAAAGCCTAATTTGCCTATTCACACATACCACATTTCATGAGTATTAAGGGTGAAGGGATAAAGAAAGGTCACAAATGTCATCAAGTTTCTTCCAAGAAAAATTTAGGGCTCAAAGGGGGTTCAAGCGAGGTTCACACCATCAAAAGTTAGGCCACAAAAAGAGATATAATGTCAAATTATTTCACACATCTTCAAAGTTGCTTAAGATCATTTCAAGAGTTTGCATCACTTATTCAATCGAACCAACCAAGCAAATGCTAGGTTTCATCACACATGGTTCACGATAAGCTCATCACACAAGGCATTGACACCAATGTCAAACAAGACTCCACACTTTCTCTAGTGTCAATCATTTTGGTAATTGGTCCAATTATCATACCACATATTAGAAGTACCCCTCTTGGTTCCACCACAAGTGTTTTTCTAGGAATTCTATATTCTCCAACATGTGTTCCTAAACCTAAGAGTCGTCTTTATATTGTACCAAAGTAGGAATTTGTTTCTTACGATATTTTTTCCATAAAAAGATAAACCACAAAGAATTTTGAGTTCTGAATCTCCACCACAACTTAGCATACATAGTCTTACAAAATCAAAAATAGATCTGAAACCGAGTTCTCTTTCTTCTCTTGACAAACAAACCTTAGCCCATTCAGCCCAGTGCTTACTTCTACTTTATTCTTTATTACTCCAAAAAAATTTAGCAAAGATCATAAATATGGACACTTTGAAGGCACTAGTAAGAACTTCTTTACCACCAAATGAGAGCTTCTAGCTTTTCCGTACTTAAAGTTTCCCTCTTACTCTTTCAAGTAGTTCTTTGTAATGTTCTTTCCTTTTCCTTGGGTAAGTGATTGGACAACCTAAATATTTAATTGGAAAAGAACCTTAATCATTCCTGTACATTGTTCCACCTGGAGTGAACTCCCAAAACCTACATTCTGAGGCAAATAGTAAAACCTCTTGTATTTGTTCACCTTTTGACCAGATTGTTTCTCATAGTCCTGCAAAACAACCATGATTTTCCCCAAAGAATATTCGTCAGTTGAAGGAAAAATAATTGTATAATATGCATATGCCTAATGATTTAGATTAGCACTCCACTTAGGCATCCCATGTCCTATGAATTGAGGATCATCAAATAAGGAAATAAGAGCCCTTGAAAGAACCTCTGATGATAAAATAAACAGGGTTGGGGAGAGAGTATCTCCTTGCCTCACTCCCCTAATGGAGTGAAAAAGACCATACGACTTACCATTTAGCACTACCGAGTAATAATATTAGAAATCAGTCTCCAATCCATATCTACAAATTCATCCGAGAAACCCATCTTCATGACAAAATTTCACAAGGTAAAACCATGATGCCCTATCATACGCTTTAGCCATGTCAAATTTCATGAAAACATTAACATATTTCCTCTTTTGATGATGTATGCTACCAACTCCTGAGCTAAGAGAACATTTTCAATAATACTTCTCCCTTTGATAAATTTAGACTGATTAAAAGATAATAGATTTGGAAGAATATTTTTTAGTCTATCATGAATGATTCTAGACAAAATCTTATTTACAAAATTATTCAAACTAATACTCCTTATATCTAAGAAAGTTTGAACATTGTCCTTCTCATGTTGAAAGGAGAAATTAGTATGAGTTATAGCCTTTGGGAGGGTGTTATCAGCAAAGAACTCTTGCACCATCCTTACGACATCTGATCCTACTATATCCCAACATACTTGATATTATCAATCTGTAAGACCATCCGGACCACTAGAACTATCATCACTAAGACTGAACACAACAATCTTAACCTCTACATCATCTTGAATGACCTCCAAAGTTGTGTTCTCTTCATCAAAGATTAATTTTGATATATGAGATAGCAAGTGAAAACTAGTAAAATCCCTATCTTGTTTAAGTTGATTCTGAAAATGCTCGACAACTTCTGTTGCTATATCTTCTTCCTCCTCTAACCACAAACCTTAAAAATTTGGAATTCTAGCCATATTCATTCTCCTCCCTTTAATTAAATTATGAAAGAATCTGGTGTTCCTATCCCCACTTTCAAACTCATTCCCTACTTTTTGTTGTCAACCATCTCTTCAAAATGAAGATACTTATCTGTTGGAATTCTGACCCCCAAATTCGCCTTAGGAACAGGTTTATCTATATGTTCCTTTGAGAAATTACAGAAGTTACGTTTTGTGAAGTAAATAAAATAATGACACAATATTTTATCGCGGAAAACCCCAATTCGCAAGGGTAAAAACCACGACCTACACCTGTAGGATTTACATCCACTTTATTAACTTTCAAGTCTCAACAAAAGATTACAAAGCGATGTAACCTAAGGAATTATAAACTCTAATTCCTAGAGGAATTATAAACTCTAATTCCTAGCTAAGAAATTATAAACTCTAATTTCTAGCTACCCAAAGACACAAAACCCCCCGGTTTTTATATCTTCCGATGTTCTTCAAGTTCTACAATTGTCGAACAACTCCTACTCACAACACTCAGATTGTAAAGAAGACTCTTGAATACAATCTTACAATTTTTCCTCACAAATTGCTACACTCCCAAAATCTCAAAACTCTTTCAAACTTCTTGATCGTGTTTTGATCTTCTCTCTATGTAAGTGCACAATTTTTTTTATGCAAATAGCTCCCTATTTATAGATCAAAACTTCAACAAATCCTTGTATAATTCAACTTGTATTGCCTTCTACAAATCCTTGTTGACTTCTACTTGGACTCCTTTTCTACAGAATTTCCTTAAATAAATAAGAAAACAAATTTCCTTAAATAGATTTCCTTAAATAGGAATTAGTTTTCCTTCTTTCACTTGGCTTTGAACTCCTTTATAAAAGGAAACTTTTTGTACTTGTTGCTTGTCGAAAAAATAATAATTCCACAGCTTTATAACTTCTAATTCACGTGGTTGAAGTTCTCCTTATCCAAGTCGGATTCGTTCTGTAAGGAACACGTTTTGTACAACCTGTTCTTTCATCTGTTTCTGTATTTGTCAATTATCAAAATCTTTATCATTCTAACAAATTCCCCCTTTTTGATGATGACAATTATACATTTCGAACTCAGCAAATAAGACACACATCTTCCTTCTTTTGCCATGTTACTACTACAACTCCTTAACTTTGCCATACTTCAAAACAACAATATTTTAAGATCAAAACACGATCAAGAAGTTTGAAAGAGTTTTGAGATTTATTGGGAGTGTAGCAATTTGTGAGGAAAAATTGTAAGATTGTATTCAAGAGTCTTCTTTACAATCTGAGTGTTGTGAGTAGGAGTTGTTCGACAAGTTGTAGAACTTGAAGAACATCGGAAGATATAAACCGGGGGGTTTTGTCTTTGGGTAGCTAGAAATTAGAGTTTATAATTTCTTAGCTAGGAATTAGAGTTATTTAATTCCTCTAGGAATTAGAGTTTATAATTCCTTAGGTTACATCGCTTTGTAATCTTTTGTTGAGACTTGAAAGTTAAAAGTGGAGGTAAATCCTACAGAGGTGTAGGTCGTGGTTTTTACCCTTGTGAATTGGGGTTTTCCGCGATAAAATATTGTGTCATTATTTTATTTACTTCACAAAACGTAACTTCTGTAATTTCTCAAAGGAACATATAGAATAAACCTGTTCCTAAGGCGAATTTGGGGGTCAGAATTCCAACATTATCATATTCAGCTTTGGCTCTCTACATAATATTTCTATTCTCACATGTGGGACATTCTTCAAATAGCTTCTCCTTAATTCTTGCTATCTCCTCTCTAATGACGAGTTGCTGAAAAATGTTTCCCAAATGTTTCCTTACTTCATATGGAAAGTGTCATTTATTCTTAATCTTTCTCTAAAATCTATAAAAGGATTAGCCGAGGTAGTAAAATCCAAATTTACATGC